>CM065731.1:39722720-39755220 GCA_033310375.1 Conus canariensis | reverse complement strand
GTGTGTGTGTGTGTGTGTGTGTGTGTGTGTGTGTGTGTGTGTGTGTGTGCCTTTGTTGTATGCATCTTGCGGGCCCAATGCAACTGACAGTGTTTTACCTATCTT
Source organism: Conus canariensis (assembly GCA_033310375.1). NCBI lineage: Eukaryota > Metazoa > Mollusca > Gastropoda > Neogastropoda > Conidae > Conus > Conus canariensis. Next base: position 39,755,115 of record CM065731.1, on the reverse strand, counting down.
TGGAATCCGTCATATCCTTCATTAACAAAAACGACCGCATTTTTTCATCCGCTTTTACCTGTCTCCTTGACTGGGAGGGATGATGTGTCTGATTTCAAGGTCTCTTGCATAATTTCTTGCTATGATTCGTTCCGTGACCTCTCCTGCTATATTTGGTGTTTTCTTGCTATAATTCGTTCCGTGACCTCTCCTGCTATATTTGGTGTTTTCTTGCTATGATTCGTTCCGTGACCTCTCCTGCTATATTTGGTGTTTTCTTGCTATGATTCGTTCCGTGACCTCTCCGACTATATTTGATGTTTTCTTGCTCATTCCGTGAGCTCTCCTGCTATATTTGGTGTTTTCTTGCCCGTTCCGTGAGCTATCCTGCTATATTTGGTGTTTTCTTGCTTATTCGTTCCGTGAGCTCTCCTACTTTTGCTATGATTCGTTCCTTGAGCTCTCCTACTATATTTGGTGTTTTCTTGCTTATTCGTTCCGTGAGCTCTCCTGCTATGTTTGGTGTTTTCTTGCTATGATTCGTTCCTTGAGCTCCCCTACTATATTTGGTGTTTTCTTGCTACGATTCGTTCCGCGAGCTCTCCGACTATATTTGGTGTTTTCTTGCTTATGATTCGTTCCGTGAGCTCTCCTACTATAGCTGGTGTTTTCTTGCTATGATTCATCCCATGCCGCTCGTCTACTATATTTGACATTGTGAATATGCGGTAGTCACTTAGCTGATGATGGCGTTTTCCTGGTTTCCATAGAGCTTTCACGTAACTGTGTGTCCAGTCTTCTGGAACATAGCCTGTGTCGAAAGTGTTCTTTTTAGGGACTGAAGATATGGTTCTGTCTTCTGTTGAGAGCTGTTTACTAGCTGGACAACACACTTTGCCTGGACATGGAACACTATTTTCGGTGCATTTAGCTACTGCTGCGTCCAGTTCAGATGATGCACTTTCATCATCGATGCCGGTTTGAGTTAAATGTTGCTATACATTGGTCAAATATTTCTTCGTTCCCTTCCAGTGTCTCCGATCACTCTGTTCTATGGAACGCTTCAGTAGAACCAACCCTTTCTCCTCACTCGTGTTGAACTGTATGCTTCGATCGGGTCTAGGATATCTGGGGTGCCGTTTGTACTGTGTATTCCATCCGCACAATGATAAAGCTGCTAGAACTGAGTGAGGCTTGTGTCATAATTAAGTGACTCACAAAACTGTTGTGTTTGGTTTCTTTTTTTCTTCTTCAGCGATTCTTTGGAACTGTTCAGTCTCTTGATTCATGTCTGCTTCAATGGCTGGATCCGGGTAAGGTTTTCTTCTTTGTCTCTGCCAAACTCCCACAGTCTTGCGTTTCTCTTTCCATGCTATTTCTGCATTTCTGTTCTACCAAAGGGGTTCAACGATTTGTTCTATCATTGTTTCTTTTCTATCTTCTACTCTTTAACTTTCAAATGATATTTCTTTCATTGTTGTTATATTAAAAAGGGTCGTTTTACTTTCGTTTGTTTTACCTTTGATGTTCTCGGTAGACTCAATACTACAGGGAAATGGTCACTTCCATGATGTAGAAGTGCTTCTGCACTGGCGTCTGCTGTGAATTTGGTCCGATGAATGACACAAGTCAATGACACTGTAGGTGTCACCCTGTTGCCCTACAGGTGTTGGAAATAATGTTTCTGTGCGCTAAGAAATACTTCATCTAACATCTCTTCCAGCGCAATTCCTGGAGGATTAGCACCATGCTAATCCCACAATTTTCGCCGCGCATTCAGAACTACATATATTACATAGAGTTTCCTAATTCATCTTCTCTTTCGGGCAAAAAGGTCCCAGCAGTTTTTAACGTGTGGGATCCTGCATGAACATATGCATTGACAATTACAGTGCTTTTCTGATTACCGGCAGACCTTTTCAGTCTCACACCCATTAGTTCACGTGTGATGTTAAACCATACTCTACGTCCATCCTGGACGATTTGTTTTTTTCAAGTTTTTTTTTATTATCATAGCTAGGCCTCGTCCATCGTGCTTTTGAAAGACTATGAAATCATCCAAATGTAACGGTCTGTGGATGCTGCTTTTATGGGAACTACTATGGGTTCAAACATGGAGACTAATTTCACACAGAGGAGAATTATTCACCTAATAATGAATGTATGTCTAGAAGCGTTACTCAACTAGTTCACAACACTGCAGGTGTCTTTATCTGTCGAATTTGCTTGACATGTGAGGTTATTTTGTGAAAGAAGTAAAACTGACTTAATCGCACAATGCTCAATGGTCATCACTTGTAGAATAGTCCCATTTCTGTGGTCCTGTATGTCCTGCTGTTCTGGTGACGGGTGATTGAATGTCCAGTCTGCATCCTTCCTTCCTCGTCTGTAGTGATGTCCTATCACATTTCTCGGTTTGGGCACGTACCATGGGACTGGTCTTGGATGGTGGTGACGGAGCTCTGCAGACAGGGACCCTCGCTCAAGCTGGCTCCGCTGCTAAGCGATGTTATCAGCAGAGACATAGCATTCGGTATGTCGCGCACGTTGGATGAGATGAGGCCTCACGGACCATTGGTCACAAGGCCACATGGCATCAAAAGACATTGAAACTGACCCTCTGTGGAAAATTCTGATTTAGTCCTACCTTCTCCTGCAAACCTGATCTGCCAATAACCCTCAGCGAAATCGGTTTTACTGAAGATGACTTGTTGTGAACCGTAGGAAACGAATACTTCATCTGAAGGATCTAGTCTGCACCGAACTCAACATTACTGTGCTTCTAATCATCCATCAAACAATAAAACGTTCTATCCTTGTACTCGACTAAAACAAGAGGAGACGAACATGGTAAAATAAAGATTCAATGACGCTCTTTGCAAGCATAGACTTATCTTCCTTTCTTCCCAGACTTCCTCTGAGAATATGGCAGAGGATACCAACGTGTTTGCTGTTTATAGCAACTACAGTGTTGGTTTAAGTTATACGTGCCTGGCAGGTTGTTTGTGATCCAGAGGGACCCCACTGGTAACTTCAATATGTCGATGCAGTGAAGTCGACACGTTTTGAAATGCACATGGTAGGCACACATCTTTAGCATTATCATTGTTCAGTAGCAGTGATACTAGACAAGAAGAATCACGGTGCTGATCGTTTGAGTCGGTAATCATGGTCTTGGAAGTGTTGTCAAGCTTGATAAGGGAGACGTTGTCACAGGGTTTCTTAAAGATTCAATCAGCTTTTGATTTCGGTTTTGCTGTGATTACTTTTATAGACTAGAGAATTTTGTCTGTTTTACTTCCGTCGTATTCCACTCAGCCCTGCTCTCGGGCTATGCTTGTAGAAAATACTGATTCTTATGATGTGTTTGCTGAAATATTTGTGTTGTAGGTCATATCTCGGATTGTATTTAAAACCAACGTGGGAAAGCTGGGATATTGATCTGAACTTAACATATTACTGGTTATATACTAGACAACACTCACTGGTTTTCCAAGAAGCCCAATATGAATTCCGTGCCGTAAGAACTTAGACCTGAAAAAAAAGAAATGTATCAATAAAATATATTCATCACAGCGTTGCGTTATAACATCCTTGTATCTACTAAGGAAAACATTAGAGAGAGAGAGAGAGAGAGAGAGAGAGAGAGAGAGACAGAGACAGACAGACAGACAGACAGACAGAGACAGAGAGACAGAGAGAGACAGAATCTGGTGCGTCTCACTCATCAGATTAGTGGTTAACTAGAACATGCCTTGAAACACATTCTACACATAGCTAGTGCAGAAATATTCAACTGTTCTCTTTTTTGGTTCTTTATCATAAAAACATTAAAAATAAAATCTGACAACCAATGCATTACAGAATGAAAAAAAAAAGAAAAGGACAAATGTTGAACATGATTTGCCACCAAAGGAAACAGACAGAAATATCAGTGGTTTGGAGGGGGGGGGGGGGGGCAAATCTGAGGAGGCAGTTGAAGGAGTCAGTATTTGGAGAGGGGGGGGGGGGGGGGCAAATCTGAGGAGGCAGTTGAAGGAGTCAGTATTTGGAGAGGGGGGGGGGGGGCAAATCTGAGGAGGCAGTTGAAGGAGTCAGTATTTGGAGAGGGGGGGGGGGGGGGGGCAAATCTGAGGAGGCAGTTGAAGAAGTCAGTATTTGGAGAGGGGGGGGGGGGGGGGGGCAAATCTGAGGAGGCAGTTGAAGGAGTCAGTATTTGGAGGGGGGGGGGGGGGGGCAAATCTGAGGAGGCAGTTGAAGAAGTCAGTATTTGGAGATGGGGGGGGGGGGGGGGAGGGCAAGTCTGAGGAGGCAGTTGAAGAAGTCAGTATTTGGAGAGGAAGGGGTGGGGGGGGGGGGGGGGCGAAGTCTGGGGGGGCAGTTGAAGGAGTCAGTATTTGGAGGGGGGGGGGGGGGTGAGGCTAAGGGGGTGGTGGGAAGCAGTTGAAGAAGTCAGTATTTGGAGGGGGGGGGGGGGGGGGCAAGTCTGAGGAGCAGTTGAAGAAGTCAGTATTTGGAGGGGGGGGAGGGGGCGGGGGGTGGGGGTGGGGGCAAATCCGAGGAGGCAGTTGAAGTCAGTGCCTATTTTTCCAACCTGTTTTTATACAGAAGTGTCCCACAGTGTAGGAATCTGCCTCACGCACAGGCAGACTGCAGAAAAAAAAAAGAAAAAAAAAAAAACAACTGCACTCTGCCATACTCAGGAGACAGTGTCTTTCAAACCTAGTGGACGCACAGATAGGATAGACCTGATCGTCAGGAAATGTAAGATCAATAGTCTTCAGCCGATGATCAGCCTCACCTTTGCAATCTGGTTCAAAAAGAGCCTTCTCTGTATATCTGCCCACTGCTAGATCCCGAAACCCGGATGTGAAAACCTCATCCGAGATACTTCACAGGATAGTGTGTAAACAGATAAGGCAAGGACCCAGAAGGTTCAGCGACTTAAATACACGACAGCAGTCTTGGTACTAGGGTCGCCAACGTAGGATGATGAATAAAAACCTTTCTTCAGCACGACTTCCAAACAATACAGGTTGGGGTAACAAGCGGAAAACGTTCTTCACGGTGTCCTCGAAGCAGTTCGCACCTGCTGATCCCTCTGTGTTTACACGGGGATACGCACGGAAGGAATACCATTAACAGGAGAGGTTAAACGGTCGTAAATCAATTCATCATGCGCCACATTATCAATCAGGCTCTCTTGTGTTAGGGGTTCTAGTTCTTAAGTGAATATCAGCTGGATATATTCTTCACAGAGTTTAGGGTATTCCTCAACATGCTGTTCAATCCGACATACCCTCATAGTAATGATATTGTTTCCGTGTAAATCGCTGTGTGAACACAGAAGGATTAGTAATACTTAATGCAGTCGGCCACTCGAGAATGACAAAAGCAAGAACGACATTGAATATTGTATGAAAAGTCTATGCTATCTTTCTAGTATTTTTTAGCCCGTCTCTTGTTTAGTCTTTGTTTTGTTGTTGTTGTTGTTGTTGTTTTTGTTGTTGTTTTCTTCGTATGTGTATATGTGTTCTGCTTGTATACCGCTGCATCTTTCGAACTTAAATGGGGATGACTCAATCTATTATTTCGTATAAAAAAATCATTGAACAAGTATTTGACTAGTGTGATGGGTCATTGATTTTTCTTCAGCTACAACCTGACACTGATATTTGCACTGAGTGGCATTGGCGCTGGGTCAATATGGGAAGACTGTGTTTCAACCTTTTCGGTGTTTGCTGTAGCACTGGTGATGGCGAAATGTACTCGTAAGATAGTGTGGTATAATCATTATGCGTTAAGGTATTGCAATGACTGGATTGAAAACAAGATTTGTATTATGATCGCCCTTTACCCTCGTTATATTTAGAGCATTTAGACGTCAGTTATTTTGGAATGTTTTTTGTGAATAGAATCTGGACGGATTGCAAAATATATAATTAAACGGTTTCAGAACTATAACAACTTCTTAAAAAAACTGCCAGGTTGGCAATTAATGGGCAAAAACGGATGTATTTCATGACCACAGACCAAAAACAAATATCTGACCATTTGGTCTGGTACTATAATAATTGGAATGTTTCTAGTATATCGATTGGAATCATGCAATTATTAAGTTACAGTTTGGAAAAAAGCCCCCCCCCCCCCTCCCCCCCCCCCCCCCCCCCCCCCCCCCCCCCCCCCCCCCCCCCAATAATAAAACGCTTCAATGCTTCTATAAGATATCTTGTTGGCATCAATGTGGGTATGAAATATGTGCTGAGCCATCACACGGATTCTGGTTGTAGTTGTGATCACCTTACGAGCCAGGACGTTTTAAATGTGAGTTAAATTGAGAACGTGTTTCTTTTTTAATTTGCTGTTCATGTAAAGTAATTCATCCACCATGTTATTCCCAGCTCTACAACAAGACATGCAAGGCAAGACGAAGAAGACTGTGATAGAGATATGAAAAATATGGGTTATCACACACGCACACACACACACACACACACACACACACACACACACACACACACACACACACACACACACACACACGTACGCACGCACACAAACCACTTCCACCACCACCACCATCACCATACTACAGAGGGAGGGAGGGAGGGTAGGAAAATAGATGATAGATAAATAGATAGACAGACAGACAGATAGATAGCTAGATAGAAAGGCAGACACACAGACAGACGACGGATAGGGGGGTGTGTGTGTGTGTGTGTGTGTGTGTGTGTGTGTGTGTGTGTGTGTGTGTGTGTGTGTGTGTGTGTGCGTGGTACCTATCTCTCTCTTGAACGTAGAATAGAAAACTGGATCACTTTGTATGTCCAACAGGCCAGAAAGAATCTCTATTACACAAGAAGAAAACACTTCAGGAAGACTAAACTTTAACCTTTATCTTGAATCTGTCAGAGTCATGACATGACATGAGATAGAGCAGAAGCTTCATGCATGGTATGAAGACCACTAGAACATATTAAAGAAACAGCCTTGTATGTTGACAAATCAAAGTGTCGAGAAAGCATAATCTCCTCGACTGGTAATTGATTTTCAAAGTGTTAAGAGCTTGCAATGTCTGCCCCACTTTATACAGAGCGACCTCGTATTCCTGTAGGTTTTTGTACTTTGTGCAGATATACTAGCTGTAATGCCACGACAAGAAACTAGAATCGGTGGCATTGACACGAAAGAGACAGAACTAAATATACTTCAGTTCGCAGATGAAACGCAGCATATATATGGTAGGGACACACATTCATTTTGACATTTTATGTTCTTGATAGCTTTGGAAAGGCATCATGTTTATTTATTTATTTTTTTAGATAGAGAGAAGACTCGGGTAAATGGCTTGGGAGGAAGAAAAATGTACAATGAAAGCTAATAGAAATTCAAACTTTTGTTTAAAAGTCTGTTAAACCACTGAGAAAAGTTCCTGTTTTGAAGTGACTAATTCTGTGAAAGCGATGCTGTCACCAAACCTATCAGACCCTGTCATGAAAGCACTGCAAACAATGTTTCCAGTCAGTGTGGCATAATGAACAGAGCAGAAGTCGGTGGATGACCATTAGACGGGTACACAAATGGTGGATTGAACCTGCAAGACCTGTGTATATATATTCCTGCACTTAAATCATCATGGATAAACTGGTTGACAACTTCCAAACTCATCTATCTGGACAAAAACATTTAATCACAATTAAAAGCTGGAAAGAAGATAACATAAATGTAAAGTTTAGATTTCTTCAAATCTAATGAAAATAGACTGACTCGTGAAAAATTTCTCACAGAGTATAATTTCAATGTTTGACCTTATGACCTGAGCTGGCAGTTGTTTGCTTTCTCTTAAGAAAGTTGGTGATGGGAATTCACCTACATACAAGACGTTGCGCGTGCGTTCACATACGGAACATCGGACTATAGTCTCAATCGAAGGACTTTGTGGGAAGTTGAGTCAGGTCCAATGTTAACTCTGACGGAAAAATCCCTCTGAACCGAAACGCCTCAGCTGAGGTTCGAACCCGCAACCTCAGGATCACTTGGATCATGAGCCCTGTGCTCTACCAACTGAGCTGTTCCGTGGTGCGGGAGTAGTGCCATTAGGGAGCAAGGTGCTGTAGCGATAAAGCCAGATAATACATAGAAAAAAGTGGACTACAGTCACAAAAGATACGCAAACAAGCCGTACGTTACATTGGTCAAACCACGACATTTTGCACGAAGATGGAATTCGCCTAAATGTGAAAAAGAAACAGCAACAACAACAAAGGGCCTGCAATACATGAAAGAGTTGAAAAAGAAGTGAAGACAGAAAACGGGGGGTGAGCAGGCCTACGAAATGTCCATTGTCCACTTGAATGGTAGAAAAAGGGTGTGGATACTATGTGTTGACTGTAGCAATGGAGATCAATAGCAGTGGAGATCAATCATGAACAACAATGGCTATCAACGTTTACAAAAGGAGACTCTTTATAAATGAGGAAACCGAAACCTTATGGTATTCTCAAGCATCAGAGAGAGAGAGAGAGAGAGAGAGAGAGAGAGAGAGAGAGAGAGAGAGAGAGAGAGAGAGAGGTTGCATATGTGTACAGCATGAGAAGGTGATCAGGCTGACAGTTTTCAGATGCAGTGTTTCTTTTTCTTTTCTTTCTTTCTTCTTTTTTTCTTTTTAGCTCAACCAACCACACAGAACCTTTCAAAGCGGTCAGCACCCTGAAATAAAGTCCTGTGGGGGGAAAGTCACGCATTGACATGATAAAAACGAAACCATTCACATCATTCATGCATATGAACAAAGATGCGCCGACTTCCTCTGCCATTTTTCTCGTTTTGTTTGTTTGTTTGTTTGTTTGTTTTTCATCAAGAGATTGAAAGAAAACATGTCAAACTATCAAAGCATAACTTTTATTATACACAAAACGTGCACCAAACAAATCCCATACCTTCCAATATGACTAGCACCACAGGATGGTGAGCTGGTGTCAATTCTACACTGTGGTCATGTTCTCACTATCTAGAGGCCAGGTGACAAAATAAGACAGAAAATTTTTTTTTCCCAAAAAAGTGTTTTAGAGTAAAGTGAGGTAAACGGGAGTGCTACGTTGTATTGACTGCTGTCTACATTCCACATTTACAAATGTAAACTTCAGAAACAAATGAATGTGTTCATGTAACGATATTCATTAAATTTGTGAAAGACGTTTATGAAAGTGTACTGCGTATGTTAACACCGACCGGCATGAATGTCAAGAATTTATTGAAAATGAAGAAAATTTTAAGCGAAAATATATTCTTCATAAAACGAAATTAACAACGATAACCACAGGCCAGTCAAAAGCATATAATCATGCGTGGATATACATTTAAAAAAGTATTCATTGATACTTAAGATAGCATCAACATGTAATAATGTGTGAATGTGTTGTAGGAATGGCTGGTTGATATCTATATTCTTCGTTTGTGTGTATATCTGTTTTTGATTTGTTGCTGTTGTTCCAATCTCTGATTTTTCTTTTTATGCCACTAGTTTTGTTATGGTTTTCCTTATTTTTTCATTTGTGAAATGTTGAAATTCTATGTACAGAGACTTGAAAAAAATATGTAATGATTTTTTTTGTTGGGCCTTCAACCACCAATTTTTTTTTCTCCATCTACCTATTTTTCCCACTTTCTCACTCGACATCTTTCCTCCAACAAACTCGCATGTAATATCCATAGTCTGTGTGTTCACTTACCAACGGACATATTCTCTTGCTGAGTCTGATGTGTTTGCCTTTGATAAGATGGCGTCCGGATTTGTTGACGTTCTGTTTTGGTGTGCTGACACTTCCGTTTTGTTGAATTTCACGCTTATGCCCAAAGAGAAAATAATGATGATGTTATTACAGAGAGAGAGAGAGAGAGAGAGAGAGGAGAGAGAGAGAGAGAGAGAGAGAGAGAGAGAGAGAGAGAGGGCGGTAAAAGATACATAGGAAACAAACCAAACATGGACGACAAACACAGAAACAGTCTCGACCCGAAAGAGACTTGCCTCCTGTAGAATTGACGGCAACAGCTCCCTCCAACAGCAGAACAACACACAAACACAGGGAGACCACTCTCTCCATGCTTCTTGCTGCGACTGACAACGTCGGAGTCCTTTCCTGCTTTGTTGCGCTGTGCACCGTGTACTTTGTGTATTATACAGTGATCAACATGAAAAGCCATTCTCCTTTCGGGGTGCTGATTTTGGCGCAGCGCAGGTTCGCCCGCTAAGATTACTGACAACGTTCGCGTCCCATGACAAAGCGCTCCTTTCTGACGCGAGATAGAACTATTGCACACGCCTAGTCTTAAAAAAAAATATGTCAAGCATTTCTTTACAGTGCATAACGAGGCGTATCTTGTTTATGCCACAGTGCCCGTGTCTGGGCAGCAGTATGGTGTGGCATTATTGCTGTTGTGTGTGATGTGTACTGGTGTTAAAAGCTGAAAGGCAAAATGAAATTACTGAGCAGCCAAACAAAAAGGACAAACAACTGACCAGACAGACACCACGCGTTTCGACCTACTGGGATTTCTTCACGCAGGACAAACGATGTTCGAAACAATGGAAATAAAAGAAGAAACTGTCACTTACCTCATCAATCTTCGTGCAAACTGTGACGTGGGTGAAAGACTAAAATTACGGAATGAAAAGAGAACAGGGGAGAGTTTGAGGGGAGAGAGTACAGAACAAAACGATAATGATAATAGAATAATAATTTTAAAAAAAATAATAGTACTGTGATGGTATACTCCTACTACTACTACTACTACTATTGCTGCTGCTGCTGCTGCTGCTGCTGCTGCTGCTGCTGCCGCTGATGATGATGTTGATGATGATGATGATGATGATGATGATGATGATGAATGATGATGATGGTGACAGTAATCAAAACAATGACGATAGAGGAAGTAGAAGGAACAGACGAGAGAAGAAAAATAGTTACAATAATAGCTATGATGATAACAACAATAACGACAAGAACGATAATAACAACAACAGTAAGAATAATAATGACGATAATAATTATAATAATAACAATAATGATGATAATTAACAACAACAACAACAATAAATTATAATAATAATGATAATGATAACAACAACAATGATAATAATAATGATAATTAATAATGATAGTATTAATGATAGCAACAACAACAGTAATGATAATATTAACAATAGTAACAATGATCATAGTATTGATAACAATAATAATGATAATAGTAATGACAATAATAATGATGATGATGATGATGATGATGATGATGATGATGATGATGATGATTAATAATGATAATAAACAAACAACAACAACAATAATAATGATCATAGTATTGATAACAATAATAATGATAATAGTAATAACAATAATAATAATGATGATGATGTGATGATAATGATTAATAATGATAACAAACAAACAACAACAACAACAACAACAATACTACTACTACTACTACTACTACTACTACTACTACTACCAATGATGATGGTACTAATAATCATAATAATATAACAATAATAGTAATGATGATGATGATACTACCACTACTTCTACTACTAATTAATGGCAATAATAGTAATAATGATGATAAATATGATAATAATAATAATAATAACTATAATAACATTAATGATGATGGTGATGATGATGATGATGATGATGATGATAAAAACACTGTTGGACATTGGTTGATAATGATGGACGCTGTGTTTCTGCTGTAGCGTATTTAGCCTTTTATAAACAAGTTCAAAGGGGTGTTTTTTGTTTTGTTCAAAGGGGTGTTTTTTGTTTTGTTCAAATGGGTGTTTTTTGTTTTGTTCAAAGGGGTGTTTTTTGTTTTGTTCAAAGGGGTGTTTTTTGTTTTGTTTTGTTATTCTCCTCCTGGCAAGCTCATTACTCCTGTTTACTAAAATCTACAATGTGCTTGAAGTATATAGTAATTACCAAACAACTGTCTGCACCTCAGTGCTGTCTTGTTTACTAAAATCTACAATGTGCTTGAAGTATATAGTAATTACCAAACACCTGTCTGCACCTCAGTGCTGTCCTGTTTACTAAAATCTACAATGTGCTTGAAGTATATAGTAATTACCAAACACCTGTCTGCACCTCAGTGCTGTCCTGTTTACTAAAATCTACAATGTGCTTGAAGTATATAGTAATTACCAAACACCTGTCTGCACCTCAGTGCTGTCCTGTTTACTAAAATCTACAATGTGCTTGAAGTATATAGTAATTACCAAACACCTGTCTGCACCTCAGTGCTGTCTTGTTTACTAAAATCTACAACGTGCTTGAAGTATATAGTAATTACCAAACACCTGTCTGCACCTCAGTGCTGTCTTGTTTACTAAAATCTACAATGTGCTTGAAGTATATAGTAATTACCAAACAACTGTCTGCACCTCAGTGCTGTCCTGTTTACTAAAATCTACAATGTGCTTGAAGTATATAGTAATTACCAAACAACTGTCTGCACCTCAGTGCTGTCCTGTTTACTAAAATCTACAATGTGCTTGAAGTATATAGTAATTACCAAACAACTGTCTGCACCTCAGTGCTGTCCTGTTTACTAAAATCTACAATGTGCTTGAAGTATATAGTAATTACCAAACACCTGTCTGCACCTCAGTGCTGTCTTGTTTACTAAAATCTACAATGTGCTTGAAGTATATAGTAATTACCAAACAACTGTCTGCACCTCAGTGCTGTCTTGTTTACTAAAATCTACAATGTGCTTGAAGTATATAGTAATTACCAAACACCTGTCTGCACCTCAGTGCTGTCCTGTTTACTAAAATCTACAATGTGCTTGAAGTATATAGTAATTACCAAACACCTGTCTGCACCTCAGTGCTGTCCTGTTTACTAAAATCTACAATGTGCTTGAAGTATATAGTAATTACCAAACACCTGTCTGCACCTCAGTGCTGTCCTGTTTACTAAAATCTACAATGTGCTTGAAGTATATAGTAATTACCAAACACCTGTCTGCACCTCAGTGCTGTCCTGTTTACTAAAATCTACAATGTGCTTGAAGTATATAGTAATTACCAAACACACTGTCTGCACCTCAGTGCTGTCCTGTTTACTAAAATCTACAATGTGCTTGAAGTATATAGTAATTACCAAACACCTGTCTGCACCTCAGTGCTGTCTTGTTTACTAAAATCTACAATGTGCTTGAAGTATATAGTAATTACCAAACAAATGTCTGCACCTCAGTGCTGTCTTGTTTACTAAAATCTACAATGTGCTTGAAGTATATAGTAATTACCAAACAACTGTCTGCACCTCAGTGCTGTGTTGTTTACTAAAATCTACAATGTGCTTGAAGTATATAGTAATTACCAAACAACTGTCTGCACCTCAGTGCTGTCTTGTTTACTAAAATCTACAACGTGCTTGAAGTATATAGTAATTACCAAACACCTGTCTGCACCTCAGTGCTGTCTTGTTTACTAAAAGTCTACAATGTGCTTGAAGTATATAGTAATTACCAAACAACTGTCTGCACCTCAGTGCTGTCTTGTTTACTAAAATCTACAATGTGCTTGAAGTATATAGTAATTACCAAACAACCGTCGGCACCTCAGTGCTGTCTTGTTTACTAAAATCTACAATGTGCTTGAAGTATATAGTAATTACCAAACAACTGTCTGCACCTCAGTGCTGTCTTGTTTACTAAAATCTACAATGTGCTTGAAGTATATAGTAATTACCAAACAACCGTCTGCACCTCAGTGCTGTCTTGTTTACTAAAATCTACAATGTGCTTGAAGTATACAGTAATTACCAAACACCTGTCTGCACCTCAATGCTGTCTATGTGCTTGAAGTATACAGTAATTACCAAACAAATGTCTGCACCTCAATGCTGTCTATGTGCTTGAAGTATACAGTAATTACCAAACAAATGTCTGCACCTCAATGCTGTCTATGTGCTTGAAGTATACAGTAATTACCAAACAACTGTCTGCACCTCAATGCTGTCTATGTGCTTGAAGTATACAGTAATTACCAAACAACTGTCTGCACCTCAATGCTCTCTTGAACACAGACCCGTCAATATCTGAAGAAACAATCGCAGCGTTCCCCCAACTGCCAGTGAAGGAATCTCTGGCACACTCACACTCGAGTGCAGAGACTGCGAACGCTCTGAAGCAGACCATATCCGAGAAAGCACCAGGAGCAGATGGAATTCCAGCTGACATCTACACGAATGGAGGCGAGGTATTCCTGGAAAAGCTGACCAACCTCTTCCAGTCCGTAATTATGGGAAAAGTGAGAAATGCCCCAAGACTTCAAAGACTCTCTATTGTACATATAAACAAGAGAAGGGTGATAAAGCGTCCTGTGACAATCATCGTGGGATTTCCCTCTTGTGCATCGCAGGAAAGATTCTTGTCAGGGTCATTTTGAACAGATTCATCACTTACATAGCATACTCCGTCCCTGAATCACAGTGCGGGTTTCGCGCACGTAGAGGCACAACCGACATGGTGTTTGCTTTTCGCCAGCTGCAGGAGAAGTGTCGTGAGTGAAATCAGGAGCTCCACGCGGTGTTTGTTGATCTCACCAAGGCCTTTGTCACCATTAATCCAATTGACTTGTAATAGATCCGTCTCAAATTTAATTGCCCAGAAAACCTCACCCCCCTGATGGTTTCATTCCATGATGGCATGCAGGAGGGGGGGGGGGGTGCAAGAAAGCAGAGATACCTCTGACCCATCCCCAGTGAAAAAAAAAAAGCGGAGTCAAGCAGGGATGCGTCTTAGCTGCCACCCTCTTTTCCATTCTGTTTGCTGCAATGCTGAAGGTCACAAGGGGTATACATCCAGTTTCGTTCAGATGGCAAACTCTTTAGGCTTTAGGCCTAGACTAAAGTATTTGATGCCCTTCTGAGAGAGTTCCTCTTTGCTGATGACTGTGCCTGAACTGGCCGCGCACTCCCATGAAGACATCTAGTACATCACAGATCGCCTTGCAAGGGCCTGTCAACGCTTTGGACTTACTATTAGTCTTGGTAAGACCGAGACCTTGTTCCAGCCTTCACCGTTCGGAGCTGACAGTGCTCAAGAATCACCTGTCGTCATCAACAACACACAGATCAAAACAGTGGACAAGTTCTGCTGTTTGGGCAGCGCTGTAAGCAGCAACGGATTTCTGGATGCAGAAGTGATGGTGCACATCTCAAAGGCTAGCTCTGCCTTTGGCAGACTGTCACAGAGTCTACGGCAAGACCATGGCATCAAATTGCGCACAAAGGTCGCTGTGTACAGAGCTGTGGTTCTGGGTGCTCTCTTTTACTGTTGTGAGACTTGGACCACGCACCGCCAACACATCAAACAAATCGAACAGTTCCATCGACGATGCTTGTGCAAGGTCTGCAACATCAAATGGCAAGGCAGAGTGTCCGACCTACATTTCAAGAAGACGTGCGGCCTACCCAGCATTGAGTGTATACTCACCAAAAGCCAGCTCCGGTGGACATGACACGTTGTCCGTATGTAGGACAGCAGAACTCTAAAAATGCTGCTCTATGGACAACTGAAGGAAGGACAACGTGAGCAAGGAAGGCCTGTTAAGAACTACAAAGACGCCGTGAAGGCCAATCTCAGAAGCTGCAACATCGACACTGCTACCGGGGAAGATGTCGCCGCTGACAGAACACAGTGGAAGCAACGGTGTACCCAGGGCACAAAGACATTCGAGCGCAACAGAGCAGCCGCCATCCAGGAAAAGAGGAATCGGAGAAAACGGGCCCCATCCTTGCAGGACTCCATTCCACGCAGTGTCTGTGGACGACTTTGGGTCCCAGGAATTGGTCTTCATTCCCATATGAGGACCCACATCAGTAGATGACCTGCCTGCCTACTCATCCGTCTACACGACAAGAGAATCCAATATTATCAAACAACTCCTGACTCGCTTACTGATTTTTTTTGCCAGTTTTGAGACGCCTTCTTTATATCATTCCCTTTCTCTTAAGAAGGAGATATGTACGTGTTGAATCTCCTAGCCTAAAAAAAACTTCTTCATTTTTGGACGTTTTGATGGCGCGCGCGCGCGCGCGCGCGCGCGCGCGTGTGTGTGTGTGTGTGTGTGTGTGTGTGTGTGTGTGTGTGTGTGTGTGTGTGTGTTGTTTTTATTTTCTCCACAGGTTTATTCAATTAAACATCTTCATCTGCCAGATAGTGTCAAGGAAGACGATACATATACATTAAAACACAGGAATGTGAGGAACGCTGGGAAGTCTGACAAAAGTGATTAAAACACTTGGTACTTCAGAATGAATGCAATGTCGGGGCTGTTTCTTTCCATTGATTTGACACATTCGGAAGCAAAATCAACTTTTATTGTCAATAAAGTCGTGACGTGGTTTTTCAGTCATGATAAAAAAAGAATGTCCCTGAAAAGCACAATGCAGCCAGCTGTTATATTCACCTATAATATCAAGCAAATCAGTCCACAGCTGTAATGCATGATTTATGAAACGGCTGAAAAGATTTTCACTGATATCTGAGGGCGAGATATCCTTTTCATTGCTAGGTTTGCCCATACTGCCTTGTGCATGTAGTGGCTGCAAGATGGACAAATTCTGACCAGTTTTCCGGACAATTACTTTAATTAAACAGTTCGTTGAATACCTTTCAACTACTGCGCTTTTAAATATTTTTTTTCCAGTTATGCCATCCAGGCCCAGGTAATATTCTTTCAAGATGTGTGATTGCTTTGGATGTTTTCTTGTTTGGATATTGGTGCATTTACCGCCGTTAGATCTGTCTTACGTCCCAGTGTCATTTACTGGTATAGGTAATATTTTCAGAGCTATTTTCAACCTCTGAAAGACCACGGAAAATGGTTAAGCCATTTCTCTGTTGATGTATTGTTGATCCACAATGTGTGTTTCCGTATGAGCCGGGCTAGACTCTTCCAGAATTCTTCAGGATTACCTATCTTTTTTCCAAACGTTCGGAAAACAGTTTTTAGCTTTACTTTGTTTCTTTTTCCGTTCAAGTGAATTTTCATGTTCTCTTAAAGACGTACGATAGTAAGAAACATCGTCTGATTTCAGATTGGTGTCGTTAAAGGTACAGATTCGTGGCGTCAAAAACACATTCAGTAATATTTTACCGAAACTATTCTCTTGTTCGTCTTCTGAATTCCTTGTTACACCGACATATTTTAGTATTAAAAGGTTATTATCAGTTTCAAAACGAAGTGACTGTGGGTGGAAAATGGAGCAAAATTTAGAAAGAAAAGGGATTAGTTACCACCAAGGACACAGACAATCAGATTACAGGACAAACACAATGCATTTCGAACTCTTGGGTCTTCTTCAGGCAAAAACAAACAACATGTAGGACAGTGGAAACGAAGAACGAGGAACCACTTATCATCTTATATTCGGCGCAGAATGACTGTTTATCTGTGTCTTTGGCGGTAACTAACCCCTTTTCTTTCTAAGTTATTATCAGTTAATGATTCACAAGACGTGTCAGATGTCCTTGCATTTAAATCCCCACAAAAGATGCATATTGTTTTCTATTGTTATGTCTGTCCCATCCCAATGTTATGCCACTATAGATTTCACTGCGTTTGAAATGATGAAATATTCTATAACTCCAAACGAATGCTCCTCACGACTTGAGACCATCACAGGAGCAAGAGTTACCCCACTTGTTCGTTATTTGCTGTTTACTGTTCCCTGCCTCATTTTCAGATTTCCTTTCATACCAATTCAACCGAGATCACCTGCATTTGTTCCTGTTCGTCCGTGTGTTTGTTTCACTATACCCCAGATCGATAAAGCCTGTGCCAGTTTTGAATCAATAATTTATTTGTGTTTGTGCATTTCTCCTGTTGTTGTTGTTGTTTAGGTCTGTCAGGTACAGGTATATGGGCAACCTTGGAACATCCTTTTTTTTCTCAGGATGTCTCCTTGTTTGTCTTGGGTCCTGTGTGTTCTCATTTCTGCTAGGCGATTTGATATTGTATAGCATTCTGTTGGAGTCGCGGTGGGCATGTAATTATTTCATCCCGGGAATAAGATTTACCTTATTTATTCGTTATTTTACTGTTCCCTGTCTCTTTCAAGACTTCCTGTCACATGTATGATAAATAATTGCTGAGTTGACTTTAAGATCGTCCTGCCTCAAACAGTGATTTCGTTCCAGTCTGAGTGAGTGAGAGATTGAGGGAGTCGATGATTGTCGTGTGAGTACGTGTTTCACCCCAGCTTTTGTTTCTTTAAAATAATATGAGTCCACACAGCACAAAAACAGAGAAAACAATATGGGTCCAGACAGCACAAAAACAGAGAGAGAGAGAGAGAGAGAGAGAGAGAGAGAGAGAGAGAGAGAGAGAGAGAGAGAGAGAGAGCGCATCGTTCAAATGGGCATTTAAATGACATGATCATGCAATCACACACAAGACATTCGACTCAAGCTTAGCCATACAACCAAAATTGTTGTACACAAAAAAAACCCATCGCATAGCTTGCGGGTGACATTTACCTAACCCCCCTTCTTTCCTCACATACTCAAAATAACATGGATAATAACATATCACTTTGGCTACGCCCAATCGACACCCCCCCCCCCACCCACCCACACACACCCTTCTCTTTCAATTTTAATTCCCCTCTCTTCTCCATGTCCCTCCATCCATACACTCATCATACACAAGGATGTTCGAGACGAGTTGAGAGGTAAGTGGCAGGGGTGGAGGTGGGGGCGGGGTGAGGGGTGGGGATGTCGCGCACCTGCCATACTTGTGTATATGCTCAACTGTTGTGTAAACGCCTATGGTTAATTCTCTCTCTCTCTCTCTCTCTCTCTCTGTTTAACTCCCATGCACAAAGCACTTCTGGACACAGCACACAGCTGACAGGATTGTATGGCAGCGGCTGACAGAATTGTATGGCAGCATACTGGGAAGAAAAGACATGTTCTACATCAATCTTGCAAGTTAAAGTGTTACCATGAAAATAATCATACAGAAGAGCCTTCTTTATAATTAAAAAAAAGAAGTTTTTCTTTTCTGAACTCAAATTTATTTCTGGATCGTTTTTAAGGATACTTACATTCAACACATCAGCTGAGATATTTATTTCAGAATTTGATGTCTGATATCCGTGGTTTTTGTTGTTGTTGTTGTTGTTGTTGTTGTCGTTGTTTTTGCACGGGCCTGCTACACATGTGACAATCAGCCTGCACAGGCTGCCTTGTCATTGTCAGCAGAAGTCATGTCAACACAGTTCACACACTTTAGCAACCTTGAAGCACACGAATTCCAATGGGACAGGAGACACGCAGACGGTGATCGGTCATTCCTTTTAATGTCACTTTACTTTCTCGGTGGCGGGACAATTTTGTGCTACAGGGCTAGCCTGACCTCTACTTCATCAGAACAAGCCTGCCTGTCTTTGCCATTGAGGCCAGACTTTTTCACTTCCATTAAAAGATGATCATAAACCATCGACACTTTTTTGGGTCTGATTTTTTTTCCCGATGTCATACGTGGCACAAATTCTCTTCCGATCTCACTCAGAGTAACTGTAACGGATGATCGTCACAGACAAATCATTCTGTAACCTTTCAACTCGGATTTTGTGTGGGGAATTTTTGTTGTTGTTTTTGTTTGAAGAAGGAACAGCATGCAATTAATTATCGAGGAATCGGGCTTAGAAATGATACAGTGAACTCGGTCAAAGTGGAAGACATCAGATAACTCCTGTCTGACCGTGACCATGTCCTGAACAAATTCCTCACGTTCTTGCAAAGATTCGATATCAGCACGAAGGATTCCGTGAATGATTGTATTGTGACGTTTTGGCCTGCCCTCCAGATCATCAGCTTTCATGTCCAAAGCTTCGACCTTTTCGTTCAATTATTCATTGTCGATTTTTTTACAGATTCATTTTCATTTTTCAGGTCAGAAAGTTCTTGTTTTAAGTCACTAGATTCATACAGAAAATTAGCGAAAACGTCCTTGATCGGTTTCATATCATCATACATTTGATCAAACTTGTTACTCAGTGCCGCCATCATGTCCTTCAGAGTAGGCTCAGACAAGTGGGCTGCTGTCGCCTCAGGTGGAGGTCTTGGTTTCTCCACACTGTCACCACGTGCAGTACCTCCAGCACTGGCCAGTCGGGTCTGTCGTATTTCATCAGGCATGGACGCAGGTAGTGGTCCAGGGTTAAGTTCAACGTCACCACACTTGATAAATTACATTTCCAAAACAAAGGAGGAAGAGTAACAAGCCCACAGCAATACCGTCTGCACGAGTCCTCAGCCTTAACACATGGAAGCGCATAGTGGCTTTTAAATTTGCTCACTTCACTATGAAAGAAACATACACGGCCAAGACACCACCACACATGGAAAGAAAAGAAAGTAGAAGATGCAGCATGGTCCAGGAGGTACACACTGCACCAGTCTGGAATCACAACACAGCACGGATCTAAAGAAAGACAGTGAAACAAGAGGAGCTAAATAGCCGTGACCTCTCAACTACTGTGTTACCCGGAAAAGAGAGAGAGAGAGAGAGAGAGAGAGAGAGAGAGAGAGAGAGAGAGAGAGAGAGAGAGAGAGAGGGAGAGGTGTCTTAATTTTGCTCTTTGCAACGGTATAAACGACTTCATTTGAGGCACTATATTATCATTTAAAATGAAGTCCTAGAATCAGCTGACAACTGTAAACCGATTTACTTTGAATCAACCCTTCGCGCTCGGATACGCGCCATCTACTCTACAAAATGTAACTCTACTTACTTACTTAGATGCTCCCGCGTCTTGCGACGCATGGGGCAGTCAAGGCGCTCCACTGTGCACGGTCCTCAGCCAGTTTGGTAGTGTCACTCCATCCTCTGTCAACGAGTCTGAGGTCTCTCTCCACTGTCTGTCGCCAGCTCATTCATCCTGGGTCGTCCTCTTTTTCACTGGCCTGCTGGGGTCCATTTGATGGCTTGGTTTGCAGGTCTTGAATAGGGTAATCTTAAGAACATGACCCAGCCAGTGGAGGCGCCGTCTGCAGACGATGGTTGACACGGGGAGCAGTTTGGACCTCTCCCTGACGTCTTCATTTGGTATAAAGTCTGACCATTAACTCTACTCCAGACATAGTATACAGTCCTTTCCCCATGTCATATAACCAGTTTTTTCTGAATGTAATCTAGGGTTTGTGTCACAGGTAAAATCCGCTTGCAGCTGTAATAAATTGAATCTGAATCACTACGAACTAGTTATAAACAGATTTCGTACAAGCCGTGTGTTACACTTTGTATGAAGGATTTCTGCATCGTCATCTTTCACACACACACACACACACACACACACACACACACACACACACACACACACACACACACACAAAATCGTTTTAAGAATTAGAAAGTCATTTTGCATTACAGCTTCTTTCAAACTGATGAAGGGAATAAATGAGAATCAGTTTATGCCAAATCTGAGTTTCACTCAATGTGCTGGAAGCTTGGAAAACACGCTTATAGCTCAAATACGAACCATCAAACAGACCAAAGAGAGAGAGAGAGAGGGGGGGGGGGAGGAGAGAGAGAGAGAGAGAGAGAGAGAGGAGAGAGAGAGAGAGAGAGAGAGAGAGATTCGGAATTCAGGATCCTGTTTAATTTCATTTAGGCCAAGGCCCCTTATGAGGGGAATGTGAACAACAAAAGAGCATTGAAGCAGCGCTAGTTATGACTTAACAAAAACATAACAAAGGTGATACAAACAAAATTCTTAAGATGTGGCAGTTTCTCTGAACTTAAATGCTTTTGAAAGAAACATTGAAAGACTTCTAACAACTTCAACTGATTGAGAAGACATTATAAATACAATTTAAATAAACACGGTTGACTATAATACTTAGGTTTGATGAACTTTTCACGAATACCATTAATAACTGGACAGCAAAGAACAAAATGTATTTTGTTTTCTTATGCAACTTTACATAATGGACAAATCAGATCCTCGTTGTTAGCCATTCCGTATCTATAAAGGTGCACTTTTAATTCTGATATTCCTATTAAGAACTTATTATACTCTTTCTCCTTTCTTTTTAATATTTTTTTTGTTGTATTCTCACCTTGCAATACAATAAGCCACTCTATCTTGTGGATCGTGAGTACGACAGCTAATTCTTAATAATTTTCTAGCTTTTAGTTTACTGATTCGGCACTCTTTATCATACCAATCATCACATCTGTGATTTCTATTGACACGTAAATACTTCTTCATACACTTAGCACTTTCCTTTACACACTCATTAAACATGTTCAAAGCTTCATTTATGTCGGATTGTATAATATCTATGGCATTTTCAATTTTTCTAACAACATCTACGCTACATGATAGTTCTTGAAATCGATTAGCACAATCATTATTCCATACAAGTTTCTCTATAACATGATTTACTTGTTCATTATTGTCAACAACAATTTCCTTTGGGAAAACAGCAACGAAAGAAACAGGCATGTGATCTGAGTCTATGCGGTCTAAAACTTGAAATTTACATGAGTCATGTACCAAAGCAAGACGACCGCTTGAAATAATAAAGTAATCATCAACACTGCAGCCAGAATCAGATATGTATATATAGCGTCCTCCCAGGTCGCCTTTACATACCCCATTAAGAATACACAAATCCAAGGCAGTGCATACATTTAGCATCAGCTTTCCATAATTATTTAATGTACAGTCTTCAGAGTTACGATTTATACTGAGAGAATGACTATCACATTGTCTATCAAAAATGTTTTTTCCCGAAAAATCCTGAGAAATATTGGATGTTCTGCTATTCAAGTCTCCATTAATTATGACATACGCATCTTTTCTTAACAAACATTCTATCAAACAATCTTCAAGTAAACTGATTCCATTTTCAACATAAAAAAAATGTAAAAAGGAGAATTTTCCGGATGAATATAGCAACCAAAATACAAAACATCTTTGTCTGTTCCAAATAATTTTTTTTCAATTACAAATACACACAAATTGGAGTGATTGACATCAATAGCTTTTACAAAGGGAAATAACTCCTTGATCAAACAAACAATTCCACCTGATGCTCTCCCCTGTCTACTGAATTTGACAGCAGGTTTGCAAAACGCATCATAGTCAGGAAATAGATGATCAAACTTCCACTCATCAAGAAACGTTTCAACAAGACAGATAAAATCAAACTGAAAAAGAAATGAAAAGAAATCTGGATCGGCAAGTTTTGACTTTATGCCATTAACATTCCGTAACAAAAAAGAAAAAGGTTTGTTTTCATTATATGTACACTCTCCCTCCCTCCCTCCCTCGCTGTCTCCCTCATGCACCCACGGGATTTTCACAACTGGCTCTGTCTGGTTACTGTAAACTCACCCGACAACTGTCAACACGAACATCACTGTCCCTGCCTATTGCTGTTGGCGAGATTACCGGTGTTCTTGTTTGTTTTGTTTTTTTCTTGACCCCCTACTTGTAATGTAGCATGAGGAAGAAAATCTGGCCGGCCAAACTCCTATCTAGAATCCTTGAGCCATCCATGTCCATCAAGGAAATATGACTTTCCGTCGATCACTAGATGATCATAGATCATGGTGGCTTTCTTCCCGTCTGATCTTGCTTTTTTCAAGTGTGGTGAAAGACCACGCCTGATTTCCCTAGCCTTGGATGAGAAATCTTCTCCCACAAAAACATTGTTGCCTTTCAGGGTTTTCTTTCCTTTCAGGATGTTAACTTTATCCTTACTTGTAAAAGGTGCAGCAAGCAATGATGGGAGAGTCAGGTTTGGCACTGAGTCTGTGCATCCTGTCGAACTCTACCTTCTTAGTCACGTTAAGCTTATCAGTCAACATAGTATTACTTTCCCTTCACAGTCATCTTTTGTCTCGTTCTGGTCCCTAGGTATGCCATAAAAAATCAGATTGTTACGTTTTGACCTCCCCTCTAGATCATCAGTCTTTCCTTCTAACTGCTCAACTTCACTCAGGAGATCAGCGTTAGCTTTGGTCAGAACTTCATTTTCTTTTTTCACCACCTCATCTCTCAAATTTCTCACATCAGACTGCAGGGCCGATCACATTTCCCCAAGATCATCAAACTTCTTATCAACATTGTCAAACTTACAGTTCATGGTGGACAGTACGTTCTGCAGGACATCCATCAACTCTGCTCTTGATGGTTCTTTTTTTTTTTTTTTTTTTTTTTTTTGCTGTCTCAACCTCTGCGCCACCGCAAAGGCAGTGCACCCACGCCGCTCATTCCGACACCCCGTCCACAGCCACAGCCCAGTCGGCCATCAACTCTGCTCTTGATGGTTCTTCTTGAGGGGGGTCCCGCGTTCAGGAGGAAGAGGTGGTCGCCTGCACCCGGTCTGCGGAGGCAGATCCTACCCTGCTCCTGGTGTCGCGCCTGGTGCTGGTCAGCATGGCCTTCAGCATCCCAGAGTTGTCCTTCTCAGGAGGGGAGGGGGGGGGGGGAGCAGGGGGGGGGGGGGGCAGGATGACGTTCCACGTCCCCCGACCTCAGCAAAAGGAGCCCGCCCCAAAACATATAGGAGAGGGTCAGCCCAAGAAAGACACCGCCTAACTTTGTACGGGGTGTCAACATGGAGACTCTCATGGCGGCTTTTCGAACGGCCCGTTTCCACATAAAGTTTATGTAGACTGGAAGAAAGGTGCCACATGTCACCCTAAAACTCAGCTGGCACGAGGGCATGGTGTTAGTCCCAATTACTGGCAAAGTAACAGTACTGGACACTGATGCAGGACGCCAAAGAAAACAAAACACAACGGAACGCCGTGAAAGCCGACTTGCTCAGTCAGTGTCACAATTCACACCCCCGTGAGAGAGAGAGAGAGAGAGAGAGAGAGAGAGAGAGAGAGAGACAGAGACAGAGAGACAGAGAGAGAAAGAGAAAGAGAGGTGTTTGTGTGTGTGTGGTCAACATTTATTTTCATAGTTCTTATTTCTGAAACGATCAAAATCATATTTTAAAAACGTATCTCAGTATGGTACAATGTGGGCTTTGTGCTTAAAGTGTGGGTTTGTATGTTTATTTGGTTTCTTTCTTTGTCGGTTGGTTGGCTGATTTGTTTTCGACACTTACGCAATATCTAGATGTCAGCATGGTTCATTTTTCTTGTATCACTCATGCACGTATGCACAGCGTTTACATGTGATCATTTATAGCGATGTTTGTGAATAAATGTGTCAACAGTGGAGGGTGGAGGGTGGAGGGGAGAACAAGGGGGGGGAGTAGAGTTAGTGTTCTCGGGGGGTGTAATACTTGAAAGAATGGGCACAAAGAGAAACGTTTATGTGTAAGAGTGGGCGTTGGTGTTTAGACAGGAGCGTGTGTGTGTGTGTGTGGTGTGTGTGTGTGTGTGTGTGTGTGTGTGTGTGTGTGTGTGTGTGCGCGTGTGCGTGTGTGCGCGCGTGCACGCATGTGAGCGTGTGTGTGTATTTGTATATATGAGTTTCGAGTATCAGTTGACAATATTTTTCTCTATATGAAACCAAATGAGTTCGATTGTCTGCTCACGAAACGTTTTTTTGTTGTGTTAACAAAGAAAACTATTGCGTTTGAAGGCAGATAAGCTGTCTCAATAAAGGCTGATAATACTTTAATATACCCAAGCAAACAAGTTAAGTTACTGGGTGTTCTCTTAAATTAACACAGATTAAGTTGCACCCGTAATGTTGCACCTGTAATGTTGCACCTGTAATGTTGCAGTGAGAGCTAGAACCATTCCAACGTCAGTCATGACTGAACCGCATAGAAGTACCTATGTTTCAGGAGAGATCCGTAACAAAGCGGTGTACGTCTTTGGGTGATTATGTTTCCCCATTGTTTCTGAACTGTAACCTGTCTCTTGATGGTATTACCGCTGTCCCAGGTTCTTCACATCCTTCTTGGTTGTTAGAGTTGGCTGAAATCATCTGCGTTTACAGCGACATTAATAAAAACGATTATCTTCTGTTACTCTCTTCCTATGCCAAAGACTTGATAGACAGGAAATGCGATTCCTATCTACACATTTTCACGGATGGTTCTGTTTTAGATACTTTTAATGCTGGGGCTTCTTTTGTAATACAGCGCCTAACATAAGAAAGATATTCCATATAAAACGATGTTCTATATTTACAGCAGAGTTATTTGCCATTTTGAAAGCAATAGATTTCATTCTGGCATGCCTGTTTTACTTAGAAAAATTTCTTATATTATCGTATTCAAAATCAACGCTATGGCCCTACACTGTCAATCGAAATCTAGTCGTTCAGACATAATATGTGAGATCTTATTTTTAATTCATCAGGGAACTTTCGGGACGAAGGGCTCCGATCAGGGCTTTTGGACGATTTGAATTTTTGGAGTGGTACCAGCTTTGCGGATGACATGCTAATCTGATTAGAATATTAATAAACCTTTCCCCTTTTGAAAGCAACCAAATGGATGCAGATATTATGGCCGAGCGAGCGAGCCACAGAGAGGTTTTGGAAGTTACTGTCTATGTCTTCAATGCGTGCCAACAATGGCGTCTCAACTCAGCATTACGCGGCAGTGAAGCTCGGAGAGAAGTCGTCGTAGTCAGCGTTTCACGGCGTTAGAAGTGTTAGAATTATTTCCAACTGATGGTTTGGACATTGAGGAAGACTTTGACGACAGTAAAGAGGATTTTATTGAAAGTGCAGGTGAGAGAAATTCAGAGTCTGAATTGGACTTGGCGTCACAGAGAGCCGAGGCCAGTAATAGAATGGAGAGGGTGGTGGTGATAATGATGGTGCTGCAGCACAGGCGGAGCAGAGAGGAGAGCGTGTGGCTGACATGACACAGGATGGGTTGTTGAAGTTCATGATGCAAGACTGGCATCACGATTTTCGATTTGAATCTGCTGTGTCACCTTCCACTAGTGAACATGGCTTTCTCACATTACAAGAATGCCACGCCCGCTTCCAGTTCTTTCCAGCAGAAAACGCATCATCTGCTACCATGCGGCAGAGTTCAGGCTTTCCGGCAAGGTGTGTATGTTTTATTATGGCATCATCCTATTACTGTTTATAGTTGTGTGTGTGTGTGTGTGTGTGTGTGTGTGTGTGTGTGTGTGTGTGTGTGTGTGTTTATCTCACACACATATGTGTGTGTACACACACACACAGACACACACACACACACACACACACACACACACACACACACACACACACACACACACACACACATTAATGAACGTAATGACAATGATAATTATAGCATATTAACCAATTTGCTATATTTTCAGGAAACAGCCAGGGTGAGTAAAATAGAAAGAAAAGTATTTTTAGATAGATTACGGCCTATTGTGTGTGTGTGTGTGTGTGTGTGTGTGTGTGTGTGTGTGTGTGTGTGTGTGTGTGTGTGTGTGTGTGTGTGTGACTGTGTCTGTGTGTCTGTCTGTGTGTGCGTTTGCTTGTGTTGCGTGCGTGCGTGCATGCGTGCGTGCATATGTGCGTGTGTGTGTATGTGTGTGTGTGTGACTGTGCGTGCGTGTGTGTGTGTGTGTGTGTGTGTGTGTGTGTGTGTGTGTGTGTGTGTGTGTGTGTGTGTGAGTGAGTGCGTGCGCGCGCGCGCGCGCGTGCACCCCCTTGTGTGCTTTGTGTTTATGTTTCAGAGAGAGAGAGAGAGAGAGAGAGAGAGAGAGAGAGAGAGAGGGAGATTTGAGACCGAATAATTTCAATTTCGCTCTAGAGAATTGCTTGTTTGTTTGTTTGTTTGCTTTTTGCGTGTATTTGTGTGTGGAAGGAGTGGCAGGAGGCGGGGAGATGGGGGGAGGGGGGGGGGGAGGGGAATGAGGGAGGGGGACAGACATTGACAGCCAAAGAAAGTTTATCAGCTGCATGTTTTCAAGCCCTGCAGTAACATTGTGTGGCGTATAGTAATAATAATAATAATAATAATAACAACACAGCATTTTAAAAAGCGCCTTGCCTAAAGTTCTAGTGGCTGACAATCCACACTCGTGTACACAACGTGCTGCCTACCTGGGTAGTGCCGACTGAAGAGCTGTCTACCGGCGCTTCATTCATCGTTTCCAGTCAATCTCATCGTTCACTCACTTTCCTTACTTCCTTCGTTCTTTCCATTTCTCACGCAGGGTGCATGCTGTGTGTAAGGTGTCATTCACACCACTGGCCAAACTGGCCTTCTCTTCCGAAAATTGGTGATGGGATTTTATACGTGTGTGTGCAAGATGTTATGCGTGCGTTCACACACAGAACTTCGGTTTTATAGTCTCATTCGGACTATTTGGGAAATGGAGTCAGAACCGATGTTTACTCTGGCGAGAAATCCCCCTGTACTGAAACGGCCCGGCGGAGATTCGAACCTGCAACCCCAGGATCACCAAACTTGCGATTCCGGCGCTCTACCAACTGAGCTGTTCCACCTCCCACCAACTGAGCTATTCACATGTGATGGGTCTTAATTGGACTTCATTTTCTGTCGCGTCTTCAGAGCCGTGGCATATACAACACGTTTGTATGTCAACTCAAAACGTACAGAGCACCATCTAGGGGCAAAGAACAATCCCCAGTGAGTTTCCAGTTACAGGCACACATCACATTTGTCGCAGCTTTTGACACCATTGTCGAGTGAAGTGTTTACGCTGAGTTTGTGTCCACATCAGTGTGGAGAGAAAACTGTGTGGAGATCTCGCCCGCTGTGCAGTGTCTGCGCCTATTT
The DNA here is from genome assembly GCA_033310375.1 of Conus canariensis. Taxonomy (NCBI): domain Eukaryota; kingdom Metazoa; phylum Mollusca; class Gastropoda; order Neogastropoda; family Conidae; genus Conus; species Conus canariensis. The sequence continues at coordinate 39,726,378 of CM065731.1, read as the reverse complement.
ATATGATGCATGGCGAATAAACCAACCATCGGAAATATCTTCTCTAAAACATGACACGTTGTTGTAGTCCTTTAGCTCTATGGCAACAGTCATCTTGCATGTATTAAGGAGGAAGAGGATCGTAGACGGGAAAAAATTGCTCGCGCTCGCGCGCACGCACGCCTCCATGCACTCACGCACACCACACACACACACACACACACACACACACACACACACACACACACACACACACACACGAGAGAGAGAGAGAGAGAGAGAGAGAGAGAGAGAGAGAGAGAAAGAGAGAGAGAGACAGACAGACAGACAGCCAGACAGACACAGTGAGAGAGAGCAAATATGAAGTGATTCTTAGATGGAAAAAGTGCACACACACACACACACACACACACACACACACACACACACACAGATAAAAAGAGAACGCTTCGTCGTTGGTTATAATTCATGTCTCTATCATCTACCAGTACCTAACGTGTCTCAGGCTACGTTTTTCACCCACTGCTGTTAACTTCTTTGTGACTGGTGGAAGAAACTATCGGTATTCACCTGTTCGTTTTCAGCCAAGTGGCTGGTTTGAGGGGTTGGTGCCCTTGAAGAGAGACGCTCGCTCAAGCTGGCCTCGCGGCAAAGCAGTTGCTGTCACCGGAAGGGAGATCACTCGATGGTGTCTGTCTTGCGTGTGCTGAGTCAGAACAGACGCCACAAAACACCACGGACATAACAGCGTTAACACTGTTTTTTCGGGGACATCCAGTTTCACCTATTCCAGTTTCACCTACGGTCTCAGGAAGGCCAATTTCACCTACTGTGATGCATCTTAAGGGTCAATTTCACCTAGTGACTGTTGCTGGACAGGTCTTGTAATTTGTACTGAGGTGTCACTTTTCCTATTCAGAATAAAGATGTGACCATCCAGAATTAATTTTCACCCCCCTCTGTGCTGACAAATTCATTCTCCATAGTTGCAGAGAAGACAAATGAACCAGTGTGTACGAGTCGGTGAAGGGACTGAGTAAATTTTACATTTCAAACACTTTACAAAAGTACGAGTCAGTGTAGTTACGAGAAAAGACAATGTCAATTTCACATTGAAAAATAAAAAAGTGGGCAAGACATGCAGAGAGAGAACAAGAAAAATACAGTTCACAGGTCCACAGGTCGTTGGTGAAATTTGACGGCTTGCCAACCCCGAGGTAGGTGAAACTGGACTTTTGGCAAATTCTGTAAAAAGGAGGGGAACAACTGAGTAGGTGAAACTGCACGGGTTAGGGGCAGCCATCTTGCTAATTTGAATAACAAAGCGTAGGTGAAACTGGAATAGGTGAAATTGGACGCCCCGTTTTTTCCAAGTTACGGCACAAATCGTCACTCTGTCACAACCTGTCGCTGCGGTACCTGACGGCATGCGAAATACGCATTGTGTCCTTTCTGATATTTTGTGACGTAACCATCATGCCCACTATACTACCAATCTGTCAGTCTGATTTTGCTTTGTTGAAAAGTAGCCGAGCTTGTTTCCGTTCAACTTGTTTGTGACGATGAAGCGAGAGCGAAAATTTTCACAAGTTTGTCATTACACTATTGATGATGTACATACTAAACTAACACTGTCATGTTTTTTTTTAGTTTGAAGGCGAATTTGTCCCATCAGAAGCGCCGATTGATAGCAGGAGAAGAGGACTGAACGTTTCTCGATAGAGAGCCATCGCTTTGATTCTGATGGCTGGATGGCTGGAGTTCAATCCCGGCATAATGCTAGCCAACGAAACTGTTTATTTTCAGTCATGATTATCTGTCACGATTCTGGTTATCCTGGACAGTATGTCAACATTTTGCCCCACTCTCACCCAAATCACATTTTCGTAATTCAGTATCATTTTTAACAAGAAAGTAGCATGCAAAGGAGTTGTGTGTAGTGTACAGGTTTGTCAGTGTAGACTCTCTCTCTCTCTCTCTCTCTCTCTCTCTCTCTCTCTCTCTCTCTCTCTCTGTCCGTCTGTCTGTCCGTCTGTCTGTCTGTCTGTCTGTCTGTCTGTCTGTCTCTCTCTCTCTCGCTCGCTCGCTCTCTCTCCCCGTCATGTTTAACGATGGCTATCTTGGCAACAATGAGGGATTTGTCAAGAAGAAACGTGATGAAGGTATCGGGTTATATTCACATTTCACATCGTGACAAACTAAGGGCTAGTTGGGCACACCACCGGATGAGCGGGTGTACGCATGTGTGCCTGTACGTGTATGCACACACACACACACACACACACACACACACACACACACACACACACACACACACACACACACACACCTTGCATGCACCGGTCAAAAAGTTGCTCAATGTCAACAAACAATATCCTAGGTGCAATGCCCCCACTAGTCCCCAAGTCGCATTAGTATTCTCTGTGCTGAAATGTCCACGAAAATGTGCAGCCATTTTCACAACAGAAACTAGATATGTCCATGAAAAAAACGTGTTTTTATTTTCATCATCATCTTCATCAGAAAGGGGGCCGGAACTGATCAGTGGTAAAGCGCCGGACTCGTAATCTTGGTGAAGCTGGGGTTGCGGGTTCAAATCTCCGCCGGGCCGTTTCAGTACAGGGGGATTTTTCCCTCGGAGTTAACATTGGTTCTGATTCCATTTTCCATACAGTCCTTTGAATGAGACTATAAACCGAGGTCCCGTGTGTGAACGCACGCATAACATCTTGCACACACGTAAAATCCCATCACCAACTTTCGGAGGAGAAGGCCAGTTTGGTCGTTGGAATGGATGACACGTTACACATAGCATGCACCCTGCGTGAGAAATGGAAAGAATGAAGTAAGGAAATCGAGTGATCGACATTGAACGATACTGACTGGATGACACAGGAAACGACTGAATGAAGCTCCAGCTGGCAGCTCTTCAGTCGGCACTACCCAGGTAGGCAGCCCGTTGTGCAAACGAGTGTGGATTGTAAAGCGCTTAGAGCTTGGTATCCAGCGGAGGATAGGCGCTGTATAAATATTCATAATCATCATCATGATCATCATCATCATCATCATTTATAATGATAAGACTACTACTGCTGTTACTACTACTAGTACTACTATAACTACTACTACTACTTATGATAGTCATGATTGTTGTAATTTTTATTATCCTTTTTGTTATTATTATAATTATTATTATCATTCTTATTATCATTATTATTATTATTATTATTTTATTATTATTATTATTATTATTATTATTATTATTACTTTTGTTGTTGTTTTTATTATTATTATTACATTGTTATTATCATTTTATTACTATTATTATTATTATTGTTGTTGTTGTGTTTACGACGATGATGATGATGTTGATGATGATGATAATGATGATGATTATGATCATTATTACTATTATTATTATTATCATTATTATTATTATTATCAATATCATTCTTCTTCCTCTTCTTTCATTAATATCATCATCATCATCATCATAATCATCATCTTCGTCAGTATTATCATTACTATTATTATTATATTTATCATTATTATTATTATTATTATTATCATTATATTATTATTATTATTATCATTATTATTATTATTTATATTATTATTATTATCATTACTATCATTATTATTGTTATGATGATGATCATGATGATGATGACGATTGCTG
>CM065731.1:39715220-39717720 GCA_033310375.1 Conus canariensis | reverse complement strand
CCAGACAAAGACAAACAGGACCAGACAAAGACAAACACCAAGTCCAACCCATCTGGCTTACCAGCTCTTTTGCCGCAGTGAATTTCTCTTCCACAATACATCATCCAAGGGCATTACTGCTGCTCACCATTAGCAGCTTGACAGGCACACATGTCTCGTCACCCACCACTGACAGGCCTGCTTGCTTCGTCACCCACCACTGACATGCCTACTTGCTTCGTCACCAACCACTGACAGGCCTATATGCTTCGTCACCTCCACTGAGAGGCCTACTTGCTTCATCATCAACCATTGGCAGGCCTATATGTTTCGTCATCAACCACTGACAGGCCTATATGCTTCGTCATCAACCACTGACAGGCCTACTTGTTTCGTCATCAACCACTGACAGGCCTACTTGCTTCGTCATCAACATTGACAGGCCTACTTGTTTCGTCATCAACCACTGACAGGCCTACTTGCTTCGTCATCAACCACTGACAGGCCTACTTGCTTCGTCATCAACCACTGACAGGCCTACTTGCTTCATTACCAACCACTGTCAAGCCTACTTGCTTCAACATCAACCACTTACAGGCCTGCTTGCTTCATCATCAACCACTAACAGGCCTACTTGCTTCGTCATCAACCGTTGACAGGCCTACTTGCTTCGTCATCAACCATTGACAGCCCTACTTGCTTTATCATCGACCACTGACAGGCCTACTTGTTTCGTCATCAACCATGGAAAGATCGACACATCTTGTCAATTGTTAACAGGCTCCCATGCCTCATCATTAATGATAATAATAATAATGGTTTCTTATATAGCGCTTAATCAAACGACTTTCTCTAAGCGCTTTACAAAGTCATACTACATCCACCCTTCTCATATACAATAATACACCTTACACCCAACTACAAATACTATTACTACAATAACTAACAAATCCTAATCCTACCAATGTGACATTCACTTATTTTTCAAATATCACTACAAAAACTTAATCCTATAACGTTCAATCATACAACAAATACATATAATAGAGAACATACACATACGCTACATTTGAAAAGGCCCAGACGGCTATGAGTTAGGTTGTACCCCCCCCCCCCTCTCCCCACAGCATTGACTAATTATGAGAAAATAGATGGGTTTTAAGTTTAGACTTGAAAGAAGAGATAGAATCTGAATGTCTGAGAGAGTCTGGCAGTCTGTTCCACGTTGCTGGAGCTTGAAAAGAGAAAGATCTTTCACCAGTAGTAGTCCTGAAGCGAGTCATTCGCAGAAGGCGGTCGTCAGCACAGGAGCTTACTTGTCGAGAGGGGGTGTAGATTTTAAGGAGATCTGAGAGATAAGGAGGTCCATTTTCAAAGAGAGCAGAGAAAGTGAGAGTTGAGATTTTGTACGAGATACGGTTTGAGACAGATAGCCAGTGAAGAGAGTGGAGTAGAGGCGAAATGTGATCATATTTTCCTGCTCTACAGACGACTCAGGCTGCATGATTTTGGATTCGCCGTAATCTTTCTATCAGGTATTTTGGAAGGCCGGCCAAAAGTGAGTTGCAGTAATCTATTCTAGATAAGACAAATGCACAAATGAGAGTTTTTTGTAGCATCTGTAGAGAGAAGGTGACGTATAGAGCTGATTCTTCTTAGTTCTAAATAGGCAATCTTGCAAATATTTGAAACCTGTTTCTCAAAGGAGAGGGATTGGTCAAGTATGACCCCTAGACTGTGGACAGAGGTGGAGACACAGACAGCACAGTCATTGATAGTGACAGTTGAAGGCAGAGAAGGATGGTTAGGCTGTTTTGTCACGAACATGAGTTCCGTCTTGTCATCGTTTAGTTGTAGTTTGTTGGTTGTCATCCAGTCCTTCAGGTCTGCAATGCAGCCCTGCGTCCGAGAAATCAGTGAGTCAATTTCAGCAATGGGAGCCAACTGATGAAGCTGAGTATCGTCAGCAAAGTTCTCATGCGACATGGCGTGACCACTGATGACGTCAGACACAGGACTAGCATACAGCACACAAAAAGGACGGGCCCCAGTACAGAACCCTGAGGCACACCGTGCCTAAGAGGAGAACTGTCTGAGTATCTTCCCTGTACACACACTGTCTGAGTCCGTCCAGTCAAGTAAGAGATAATCCAGTTGAGACCTGTGTCTTTGAATCCAAAGGAAGTTTGAAGCCGTGAGAACAAAATATTATGATCGATCGTGTCAAATGCTGCGGAGAGGTCTAACATCGCTAATAAGGAAACATTCCCATCGTCAAGCCCGCAGAGGAGGTCATTGACTATACGGAGGAGTGCTGTCTCACAACTATGGCCTTGTCTGTAAGCAGATTGATGAAGATTCAAAAGGTGATTCTTTTCGAGATGTTCTAGAATTTGTTCCAAAACGATCTTCTCCAATAATTTTGATAGAAATGACAAATTTGATACAGGCCGATAATTCTTTAAAACATTTTTATCTAATGAAGGTTTCTTGATCAATGGACGTACCACTGCGGACCGGA
>CM065731.1:39700220-39710220 GCA_033310375.1 Conus canariensis | reverse complement strand
TTACTTTCCTTGGGTTAGCACTGCTTCGCATGAATTCAGGACATGTTCCGCTGTTTGTTTGTCGGGACAGGGTGGACACAGAGTATCATCGGATTGCCGCCACTTCACTAGGTTTGAATTCAAGGGCAGGAGATCGTACTAGTCTGATGATGAAGCTGCTTCTAAGAGATGCCACGTGCCATACGTAATTTCTTCTGAGATTTCTTTGGAGTGCATTTCCCACGTAGTGCACTGTCCTTGTTGCCCTTGTTAGACTTCCTTCTGGATTCTCTGGCATCGTCTTCTTTCTTCAGCTTCTATAATTACCATGTCTCTCTTTGCTTTCCCTTTTGTCTGTCACCATCATTTGGCTTCTATTGATCCCAGCCCCTGTCTGTTGGTCTGTGTGTGCCCTGTTATTTCCCTGATCTTAGGGTTTTCCTTTGCCACGTCCATTGTCTCCCGGACTTTCCATTTTCTGCCAGTCTTTAGCTTTGGCCGGACTGATCTTACAACTTTGTCTTTGGAGTCCTGAAGAATCTTACTTTACCCACTTTGTGTTCCTCGTGGATGCATTTTAGAGGAAGCTTCAGCTTCGCTTCGCCTGGCGATGGTAGAGTGCAACGTCAGTGAGACCAGGTGGGAGAACAAGCCATGTCCTTTTCAGTCTGGTTGACTTTCAGCCTCCGTTGATTCCTTTATGGCAGAAATGATGTCGTAATCAGTAGAGACCACAGAAGCTTCGGCATCAGCAAGAACTGCAGACACAGACTTCGTTTTTTTCCAGAGAACACACACTGGTCTACTACCTGCAGGCTTTCTTCTGCCATCTGCCTTGTGCCTCTCTCTCTCTCTCTCTCTCTCTCTCTCTCTCCCAGAAGAGAGAGAGAGAGAGAGAGAGAGAGAAGAGAGGAAACCGACGCATAAAAAGACGTGTGTGTGCACTTCGATAAACATATGCACAAACGTGAACCAATCAAAACTTGAAGTTCCACTTCGGCAATGGTGATAGCATCCACAGCATCCACATTATCAAAAAGGCTGTAACAGAAAAAAAAGTTTTCTATACGCTTTAAGATATCATGAATTGTATTCAAATATACACAGGGCATTGGTGCAAAATGTTTCTATGCGACGATAATGGCAATCAAGCGATTCTATAATAGTTGAATTATACAGAGAGCCAAGATAGCTCCCAAATATGCTTTTATAGACAAGGACGAACAAGAAGGAAGTGGGAACAGTCATACGAGCTCGATCGGGTGACACAAATCGAGGACAATGAACCCATTGACATTGGGTGGTTTAGTTTATAGCTATTTGTAATGACCAATTTTATTTTCAAATAATAGCCAGACTACAAGAAAACCATGTTGCTGAATTACGTAACACGTCAAGACGAATACTTCAGATTGCGTATGAACATAGTTGAAAAAAGGTCCGAAATGTTTAGTAAAACCTAACGCATGAAATACACATTTATCGAATATGCAGTAAAGGTTGGAGAAAACTATTATCAGTACTATCATTTAAATAGTTATATAGTGCCTTGGTTAGAGACCAAGCTGTAAGCGCTGTGCAGTTCAGATTTTCGTTTACAGGTAAATAAGAGAAAATGGCAGATTCTGTTGGCCGATTGGACATAGTCCTCTTCTTCGTTAAGGTAGGCAACTCCTATAGCGTTGAAGATTCTGCCCCATTTATTCTGAGAACGTTTAAATTGTATCATCTTTATCTACGGACACACGATTTTCTACTCTTCCGAAAGGGGGATAGGTGTGTGTGTGTGTGTGTGTGTGGTGTGTGTGTGTGTGTGTGTGTGTGTGTGTGTGTGTTGGGGGGGAGGGGAGGGTCTCGTTTAGAAGTCTTATTTGAGGAATTTTTCGGAAAATGCAATCAGAACCAATGTTACTCCGAGGCAAAAAATTCCGGTATATCAGAACGATCCGGAGGAGATTCAAACTGGCGACCCCAGGATCACCAGGATCTCACGCCCAGCCCTCTACCAGTTGAACTATTCTGGCTGTCAAATGTATGGCTGAGCTGTTAAAAAATACGGAGTAAATTAACATGGTTGACTTTGTACATTGGGTAGGGTGTGGAGGTAAGACTATGGAAAGTTATATAAACAGAATCGTATGTATGATGTGAAGACTTTCCGGACAGAAAGCAGGACCCAGAGCACCAATGTGTCGTAACAAAGTCTGTTTCCTGAGTTATATTTTGTTGAAGTATAACTGATAAATTGCGGAACGGTAGAAGGAGACAAGATGGGCGACACTGCAGAGACACATACACAAGCACACACACACACACACACACACACACACACACACACACACACACATGCACATGCGCACGCACCTATACAGACACACATGCACGCATGCACGCATGCACTCACACACACACACACACACACACACACACACACACACACACACACACACACACACACACATAAACGCGCGCGCACACACACATACGCACATACATGCACGCACTACTTGAACACGCATGCACGCACACGTACGGTTACTTATACAAATTTCTTATGAAGGAAAGGATATAGCGATAACAAAAGAGTGAGCAGAGAGCAGTACCATGCCTTCCAGTTCTCTGTTATTCAATTCATTCTCCCAATCATTCCAGTTGATTCACTTTATTCACAAATTAACAATGAACTACTTGTAGTTAACAGCAGTGTGGAAACGATTGCATACGATCTCTCTCTCTCTCTCTCTCTCTCTCTCTCTCTCTCTCTCTCTTCTCTCTCTCTCTCTCTTCCGGTGTAACGATCCATTTTAACTCCCCTCCACTTTTAACTCCCCGGGAGTTAGAATTAGCACGTGCCGGTTTTAACTCCCCGGGAGTTAGAATTAGCACGCGCCAGTTTTAACTCCCCGGGAGTTAGAATTAGCACGTGCCAATTTTAACTCCCCGGGAGTTAAAACAAACCACGCCAGAATGACCCCCCCCCCCCCCCCCCCCCTGTTTTAGATTAGATGAACTCCCCCACCCCAAAACATTCAGTTTTATGTGTTAGTCACGATATGAGAAAAAAAACATTTAAAATACATCCCCCATCCCTCCCTCCCTCCATCCCTCTGTCTGCTTGTCTCTCTCTCTCTCTCTCTCTCTCTCTCTCTCTCTCTCTCTCTCTCTCTCTCCCCCCCCCCCCCCCCCAACTTTCTTTCAGTCTGTCGCTCACTCTCTCACTCTCCTTGCTTGTCCGTCTGCCTTTTTGCTTGTCTGTCTCTTTGTCTCTCTTAATCTCTCTCCCTCTCTCTTTGCTTGTAATCTCTGTCTGCCTGTCTGTTTGTTTATCTATCTCAGTGTCTCTGTCTTGAGTGTCTCCCCCTACTCCTCCTCTCTCTGTCTGTCTGTCTGTTTTTCTTTCTTTCTTTTTACTCCTCTTCTCTCTCTCCTCTCTCCTCTCTCTCTCTCCATGCTTCTAGTCAGCTTTTTTTTTTTTTTTTTTTTACTATTATTAGTGTTCATCAAAGACAGATTGGATTAATAGGCTTTTATGTTAGCCTAAGATCTTGATTCTTGTCAAGTAAAGTTTTCAAGTGTCATGTGTCAAGTGTCTCTCTGCAGTGTGTTGTGTGGTGGGGGGGGTGGGGGGGGGGGGGGGGGGGGGGGGGGAGAGCAGTCGTGGCATATATTTTTTAACTCCCCGGGAGTCAATCTGGATCAACATTTCTTGATCGAAAGTAACTCCCGGGAGTTAGTTTAGGCACGTGCGTATTTTAACTCTACCACCCCCCCCCCCCCCCCCCCTTTTATTCAGATTATTTCAGATTTTTTTTTCCTGGGTGAAATTCGCATTGTAAGGCAATGCTAATACAACTTTCGAAACATATTTCTCTCACTCATTCTATAATTTGAAAACGGGGTGGGGAGGGGAGGGGGTCATTCTGGGCACGTCGACCACATGCACGTATACAAACACACTTATGCACACAAGCATGCACGAAGCACACACACACACACACACACACACAACACACACAACACACACACACACACACACACACGCACACATGCGTGCGCACTCACATTTGCAGACTTTCTTTAGTGGTGTAACACAGAGTACATGATGCTGAATACCCGTCATAAAAACAGATACTTGTATTGCTGTGAAGATTTGTTGTAACTGCAACACCAAACGTCGCTGCAAATTCGATTAAAATCGGTTCAGAAGTGCTCAAGCTAGAAGGCCTAGTATCTTAGGCGCTGGCTGGCCATGTCACCCGCTGAAGTGCTAACTGGTCAGGTTAGATTGCCTTTGCTACAGCAAGCATTACAGAGATTTGACGAAAATCGATTGAAAAGGGACTGAACTATACGGCCCAGTGCCCTGCAGAACGGGTGCTGGATGCCCAGATCATCCACTAAAAGGACGCTAACTTTAAAATCACATTGGCATAGTCACAACCACTTCTCAAAGCAAAATTGAATTGAATCAGTTGAGAAACAGCTGAGTTATAAGGTCCGTGTTGTTTAACACACTCAGACACACACACATTTGCATTGTGATTTTCTTCATCATGGTTGTTGCCATGCTAGAATGAAAGGAGGGTAGTGACTTCCCATCTCCTAAGCCTTTTATACTTTGTAAGATTTATATAAAAGACAGACATGAGAGGGGGGGGGGGGGGTCATTCTGGGCACGTCGACCACATGCACGTATACAAACACACTTATGCACAGACAGATGACATACAGACAGAGATGGAGACAACCGGACAGACAGACAAATAGACCACCAGAGAGAGAGAGAGAGAGAGAGAGAGAGAGAGAGAGAAAAGAGAGGGAGGGAGAAAGAGGAGAGAGAGAGAGAGAGAAGACAGACAGACAGACAGAGACAGACAGACAGAGGGAGGGGAGAGGAAGGAGGGAGGGGGTGTATATTAAATGTTTATTTCTCATATCGTGACTAACACATAAAACTGAATGTTTTGGGGTGGGGGGGGGGGGTTAATATCTAAAACGGATGGGGGGGGTGTCATTCTGGCGTGGTTTGTTTTAAACTCCCGGGGAGTTAAAATTGGCACGTGTTAATTCTAACTCCCGGGGAGTTAAAAAGTGGAGGGGAGTTCAAATGGATCGTTCACAACCGGTATCCAACGAGTGCAGATGTGTTTAGCAGTTGCAGTGATTTACAGCAAAGTTTTTCATGCATTCAACGATTCACGTGGATTGTGTATTGTGTACCAACATGTAGCGTGATGTGAAACAAGCCGGCATCATGACCTAGTTCCCGTTCAGCCAACTGCCGCGCAACTGGTTATAGATGCAGTCAGGTTCCTATCACGCGATCCATGACTCAGGACAAAGGAGCGACGCTCGGGGAACATTTTCTCGAGCGAGTCACTCATACCATGGACCCCATCCAGAAAAATTTGACACACATTCACAATCAATGCCACAGTGGAGATACACATTATTTCACAGATACGTTGGTGCTTGCAAACCAACTGGCATCAACAGCTCATGGATTGACTACACACCAGACCACAAAATTCACAACATTAGTTTACCCACTAATTGCACCAGACTACCACCAGACCTATTCCAGTCAACCCTTGAATTACGGCTCAGATCAAACCCACGCAAAAATCTCCTCAAGATCCACATTTACTACACAACCAACAAAATCCTAGTTCAGGGCCTGGCTTGCCAAGACTGGGTCAATGAGGAGTTCTAAACACTGCGTGCCATTGTACACACGCTGACCGCGGCGCCAGCCTCAACACACGACCGACCAGTCTCCGCAGCACTCCCTATCGTTACAGTATGTAGCGAACACCGGCAGAAGCGCTGTGCAGCTCTCACCGCTCAGGCAGACACGCCTACAGAGTACCCCCGTAGAGCTGGAATGTGAGCCGCCCCCTTCAGAAGAAGCAGGATTGTTCCCTACCGTCTCCACGTGCTGCAATTCTTCAAGCGCCTATGTTGTGTTCCCCATGTCCATCCCACACACCACGACCCCCCTTTCTCTACCTTCCCTCCATGACCATAGAGTGATTCACCCTACATCACCATCCATCCTCGTGACAGAAAACGACATCAGCTCTTTCCCTTTTCCCTGTCATGACATTACACCAGCAGTAGACAATACAAACATTAGAACCCCTGTCACTAGCACAACAGACGGTGTAACCCTAACAGATAACATTGACAATCATTCTGAAGATAGCACATCAACACCAGAGACTGACACTAGGGAAGACGACGACAAATCAGTGACAGCTGATGACATCCACCCAGCAACTGACTCAGATATGACACTAGAGGCTAGTGGCTCCTTAAGCAAAACCTGTGTTACAACCAACAACAAAACCATGGTGACTACGTCAAACGACACAGATGACTGACAGCTCTGTGAAAGGGACTGCCACCAACACTGACAACAGTCCCACAAATTGTAGCTGCAGTCATGATGACTGTGTGCCTAAGGAAGAATTCCTTAGGATCACTCAGTCCCTCCATGACGAAATCTCTGTCCTCAGATCAACACTACAGGAAACCAGATAGACCTTCAAAATAGAAATTGACGCTCTATCTACACAACTCAGTCACATATCTTCATCTGCCAACGACAAATCATCCTCTCGCAAAAACGTAACAACCAATAAAAAATCTAAATGTAAATCATATTCAAACTCCTCCGCCACTCAACAAAAGCAACCTCTCCATCCACCCCAGACACAAAACACCCCACCTTCTCTCACTGCACACTATATACATGATGCACCCCCCCCCCCCCCTCCTTCAGCCCTACTAACACAACTCACAGTGACAAAATACAGGATAACCCATCCCCTAATGTGACAAATCCTCTGACTCACATATCCAACCACCTCCCCTTTGTGAGAAGACACCTCTCCCTGAAAAATTATCTCGTCAACGTGTCCCTCCCCACCCTCTTCAAAAGGTCTCCATTGGGAGAAGGACCACAACAATACTGCTGAGTGACTGCAGCCTGAGAGGTATTGATAGCCCTAGAGCCAGCGCTCAGGTAGAGTGTGTCGACAATCTGACGGTCCCCAGCCTGACTCGGTGGCTTGCAAAGCAGATACCAACCCACACCGTGATGCAGGCTACCTTACATTGTAACTGCAATGAGCTCTTACCATGCATCACAGCTAGCTGGTGCAATTTTAACGCAGCAGTGGCGAGAGCTCATTGTGCAGTGCCACCGAGTCTTCCCCAAAGCCCAGCTTCAGGCCTCTGCAATTATCCCGGCTAGAGGGCGACACCCTCTGAACACCATCATCCGCCGCAGCAACGACCACCTTCAGGAGGCCTGTTTTTTGCATTGAGGGTGAGATTAACGTCCTATTGGCCTGAGGCCCTTGGCAAGGTTCATGCAGACATAGGTCTGCATATTTGTGGCAACTGTTGTCGCCTGGGAGAAGTGGGTAGTTTCAATGAGGGTCGTCGCATTTGTCTCCCAGAGCTCGTGTTCCTCTTGAACATTGGCTCAATTCTGGTCGTCATCTTCTTGAATGTTGGTTCAAGTTTGGTGGAGTTGGTCTTGAACGTTGGTTCAGTTTCAGGTTCTTGGTCGACCGACGGTAGGCGTCGGTGTGTGTTGCCTGCTGTCCCCCAAACATCAGGCTGTCTTCAGGACCACCGGGCGGCCTTCTTCATGTTCGGGTGGCGATGGTCCTGTGCCGCGTGAGGCCGCCTCAAGGAGGGAGCAGGACGAAAGTTGCTGGAGCGCTGCACGAGTCCCTAAAACTTGGCGGGCACTCGCTGACTGCGGCCGAGAGGGCAATTTTTCAGCCCAACCCCGTAAGGAGTGCCCCCATGTCTGTCACCCCTTAAAACAGCACGGTATTCCAAGCCACGATAGTCGGTCAGGCAGCGCTCCTTCGCCAATCGCCCCACATCTCCAGGAGCCGTCTCCCGGCGACACAGGCTAGACCCGTCGTCACCCACATGGCTGGAAGGTTGTCTGTGCCGCCCGACGACGCTGATCTCTCACATCAGCATCCTTCAAAGGAGAGCTGCCACCTCTCCCCTGGTGTCCACTGCTATGCCACACTCGCAGTGGAGGAGGCCTGTTCAGCGATGGGGATTAAATTCACCAGCCATTGTGCTACCTTCTCCACTCGGCGCGGCACCCCGAGACTGGCGCTGTACTACAACTCCACACAACCCAGCAGGAAGGGAGTGGAACGTGTGACACAAAACCTCTCCCACCCTAGACGACAGGCCCTCCTACCCACCCGTACATGCCACACGTCTCGTGGTACCAACAGCACACGACGTCCCAGATCCCCTCTCCTCCCTCCCCCATTCACCCTCTCAGAATTCCCAAACCTCCCGTCAGGTTTACGCACTTCTCATTCGTCTCCCCCCCCTCCCCCTCCAGGAAGCCTTCCCCACCCCCACCCCCCACGCCCCCCCCTCCACCCCCCCCCCACCCCACAAAAAAAGTCCATCCAGCTCGCTTGTGCGTACACAGAGTGACCACAACAACGTTCAGCCAGCCTCTAGCTCAACTGCCCAAAATAACACCAACACTGGGCCTATTCATACATCCTTCCCCACCGCACCCTCCCCCCTCCAGCAAGCCCCTCCAAGACCACGCCGGCCAGATGTGTCTACCCGAAGTGACAGCAGCCCTGGTCCAGTCACTAGTCTCCCAGACAACGGTAGTTACCGCCCGCTATGTGTGCCGCCAGGCGAGTGTGCTGTTCCCCCATCTCCCTGGTACAACAGGTCTCTCCCTCCCCCACCCCTGCCTATACCTCCACCCTTCATTACTTTCCACGGACCATGTCTCCTTCACATCATCCATGGTACTGGCCACTCTTCTATACCCCCTCCCCCCCCCCCCCCCCCCCCCCCCTGGCATTCCATGCTTCCCCAACACTTCTGATATCAGATTCCAGTTTGTTTGTGTTCGAGCGTGCATACGTGTGTTTAATTGCATATGCTGCATTTGTATTTCCATCCCTCTGCCCTCTCTCCCTCTCCCCACCCTCTCTCTCCCACCCCCCTCCTTCACTTCCGCCCCCTCCCTCCATCGTTTTTTCTTCTATTTTTTTCTTCTTCTTTTTTTCTTCTTCTTCTATGTTATCGTCCCATGCCAACAAGAAAATGGACCCCAGCAGTGAAAAAGTGGTGCTTCTGGAATTTTAACGTTTATACCTTATATATATATATATATATATATATATATATATATATATATTTGGTGATGAGAACATCACAGAAATACGGACTGTGGTATGTCTCTATTTGACGCCAAGAGCACAGACACAATCAGCTGTGTCTCCCTGAGGAGTCCGGTCCAGCGGACGAAAGGTCTAGGAGCAGGCAATACACATTGATCTGCCTTCGAGAAGGATTACGATGGTTCCCACATGCAGCTAGTGAAGGGTTTTCATATTTATAACATATTCTCCCATTTGCTTCATCTTCAGCTCCCCTCCCCCCCCCCCCCCCCCCCTTTTTTTAATAATTTTTTTTTCAAAAATTTCAAATCTTTGCCAAGTCAATACTATAATGACGGAAGAATTGTTAACCTGCACTTGTTTTCCCTCACTACTTAATTGTTCAGCATTATATATATAATATATATATAATAATATATATATATATATTGTGTGTGTGTGTGTGTGTGTGTGTGTGTGTGTGTGTTTCAATCTAAGACATAAGAGCTAGCTTTGTTTATAATTCTATATTTCTTGCAGTCATTGCAATCACCAAGCTGCTCTGAAAATTGCTGGAATCGTGCTCAGTTACTTACCCTTGGAATTTATTAGTTTCTTATAGTTCAGTCCCTTGCAGATTCATTCCAGGAACTGGCCCTCAGCACTTGTGTCTAAGATGTTATCTTTTTATATTTTCTACTTTTCACAAGAAAATGTAGCTTATTTTGTTTCATAAATTTCTTTGCTTCTAGGTGAGACCTTTGGTGGGTTTTTGAAAATTCAACAAACATGCTATAGCACTGCACACCAGCCTTTTTCTGGGATAGCATTGTTTAAAACCTAAA
>CM065731.1:39672720-39682720 GCA_033310375.1 Conus canariensis | reverse complement strand
CTCTCTTCTCTTCTTCCTTCTCTCTCTCTCTTCTCTCTCTCCTCTTCTCTCCTCTTCTCTCTCTCTTCTCTCTTCTCCTCTCTTCTCTCTTCTCTCTCTCTCTTCTCTCTCTCTCTCTCTCTCTCTCTCTCCTCTTCTTTCTCTCTCTCCTCTCTCTCTCTCCTCTTCTCTCTCTCTCTCTCTCTCTCTCTCGTTTTTGTACTCCCAGTTCTTATAGAACAGGGAGTACTTTACAACGGGAACGAAGAAATGCTGTCTGTGTCTGTCTGTCTGTCTGTCTGTCCGTCCGTCCGTCCGTGGTCAAAATGTGTTCCACTCGCTCCGGACGAAACTACTGGGCCGATCTTTCTGAAAATTTGTAGGTATGTTCATTATGGGTCACGAATGATGCCCGATGGTTTATTTTACCGTTATGTCCGTTACTAAAGGCTATAATGGCCCATACCGGTTTTTCTTCTTTACGGAATATCTCAGAAAGTACTTGGCCGATCTTTCTGAAAATTTGTAGGTATGTTCATTATGGGTCACAGATGATGGCCGATGTTACCAGAATAGCCGTTACTAACGGCTATAACGGCCCCAAACAGTTGTTCCTCTTTTCTATGCTTTGCGTCTTGTTATTTGTTTCTTCCTTTGTTTGTTTGTTTGAATTCATTCTTATTCACAGTCCAACAAAGCTGTATGGATTCAGTCCACGGAGGAGGTGACGGTATACTCGGTGAACAAAGAAGGTTTTTCTACGGGTGCCTACATCTCTCTTCCTCTGGACGTGCTGGGGCAGGAATACTATGCCGTCACCTATGTCTCCGAGGCTGAACTCATGGTGGTGGGCACCCAGTACAATACCCAGGTGTCCATCAGGTGGCCCCTCGGGTCTGGAACTGTCAACTTCGATTTTGGAGCTAACACATACACGTATGGTTCTTGCTAGCTTTAGTGGAAGCTCTCTCTCTCTCTCTCCCTCTCTCTCTCTCTCTCTCTCTCTCTCTCTCTCTTTTTTTTTTCCCCCCTAATAGCATTACTCCTGTGCGTGAGGACATAAGGAAATGTTATGAATTTATTTGTTTTTAACCTTTGATTTGGTGCACACTAGGAATGAATGTGTACTATTTGTTTACAGGAAAGGAAGAGGGAAATGTTATTGTTCTGTTACCTCTCCCCCCTTGTCAAAAGACCTCTTTGGTAATGACAATAAAATATCAAAGTGTCAAAGTGTCTCCTCTCTCTCTCTCTCTCTCTCTCTCTCTCTCTCTGTGTCTCTGTCTCTGTCTCTCTGCATCTCTCTGTCTCTCTCTCTCTGTCTCTGTCTCTGTCTTTCTCTGTCTCTGTCTCTCTCTGTCTCTGTGTCTCTGTCTCTCTGTCTCTGTTTCTGTCTCTCTGTCTCTCTCTGTCTCTCTCTTCTTCTCTCTCTCTCTCTCTGTGTCTCTGTCTCTCTGATCTCTCTTCTCTGTCTCTCTCCTGTCTTTCTCTGTCTCTGTTCTCTGTCTCTCTCCTGTCTTCTCTGTCTCTGTCTCTGTCCTCTCTGTCTCTGTCTCTCTCTGTCCCTCTTCTCTCTCTCTCTCTCTCTCTCTCTCTCTCCTCTCTCTCTCTCTCTCTCTCTCTCTTCTTTCCCTGTACTTTTCCACCTCAGTTCAGAACTGTCGCTATGTGTAAACCTGGGATCGATTGGGGGATTTTTTTTTCTTTATTCCTAATTTTACACACCAGCTTTTTTTCTTTCCCCTAATTTTGTTCCTTATTCTTCTACCCCTGAAGTCAGATCCATCTTTATATGTTGGGTTTGGGTCGTGGCTTTTCTTTCTTTCTTTTACAGCTTTTTCATTTTCTTGTGAGCATGATGGAGAGTTGTTCTGTTCGCGTCTTTTCTGGGGATTTAAAAAGTAGTTGAACATATGGAATTCAAATAGAAACATACATGCCTCCTAAGCCTTCAGCTTACTATTATACAAAAGTGCATCCTGCGTCCAGATCCATTTTGGCATTTCTGCAGACCTTAAGGACTTGTTTTCATGTTGATGGAGATGATGCAAGATAATACATTTCTGTAGACCTTAAGGACTTGTTTTCATGTTGATGGAGATGATGCAAGATAATACATTTCTGTAGACCTTAAAGACTTGTTTTCATGTTGATGGAGATGATGCAAGATATGCAATCCGATTCTCTATGTCAGTCAGTCGCTACTCGGAAGAAGTAAGCGGTTTGAACAGACACAATTTTGCAACAAATTTTCTCTCTCTGAAGAACTGAAGACGATTTCTACTGTGGCATGAGACCGAATACTGTCGTCCTCTCAGGTTCTTCAAAACAAATGATTCATATCGAACTCACTGTGCCATACGAAAGCAGAACGGAGCAAACGCGCATCTATAAGACTGAGAAGTATGCCAGTGTAGCTAACAGTTGGAGGGAATCTAGCTTCCAGGTCTAGGTTCTAGAGGTTGCAGCCAGGGTATTTGTAGGCTCATCAGCTTATGACCTCATAAAACAGCTCAGGATTTCAGGTGAGAAGAGGACCAGAACCCTGAAGGCAACGGCAGAGGCAGCTGAAAAGAGCTCCAGCTGGACCTGGTCGAGGAGGAAGAAAATGAACTTCATAAGGATATCAATTTCCCAGCTTAAAACAGGTGTCCCGTTAGCAGTGGGGTCAGACATCTTAGAACAGGTGTCCCGTTAGCAGTGGGGTCAGACATCTTAGAACAGGTGTCCCGTTAGCAGTGGGGTCAGACATCTTAGAACAGGTGTCCCGTTAGCAGTGGGGTCAGACATCTTAGAACAGGTGTCCCGCTAGCAGTGGGGTCAGACATCTTAGAACAGGTGTCCGTTAGCAGTGGGGTCAGACATCTTAGAACAGGTGTCCCGTTAGCAGTGGGGTCAGACATCTTAGAACAGGTGTCCCGCTAGCAGTGGGGTCAGACATCTTAGAACAGGTGTCCCGTTAGCAGTGGGGTCAGACATCTTAGAACAGGTGTCCGTTAGCAGTGGGGTCAGACATCTTAGAACAGGTGTCCGTTAGCAGTGGGGTCAGACATCTTAGAACAGGTGTCCCGTTAGCAGTGGGGTCAGACATCTTAGAACAGGTGTCCGTTAGCAGTGGGGTCAGACATCTTAGAACAGGTGTCCCGTTAGCAGTGGGGTCAGACATCTTAGAACAGGTGTCCGTTAGCAGTGGGGTCAGACATCTTAGAACAGGTGTCCCGTTAGCAGTGGGGTGAGACATCTTAGAACAGGTGTCCCGTTAGCAGTGGGGTCAGACATCTTAGAACAGGTGTCCCGTTAGCAGTGGGGTGAGACATCTTAGAACAGGTGTCCGTTAGCAGTGGGTCAGACATCTAGAACAGTGTCCCGTTAGCAGTGGGTGAGACATCTTAGAACAGGTGTCCCGTTAGCAGTGGGGTCAGACATCTTAGAACAGGTGTCCCGTTAGCAGTGGGGTCAGACATCTTAGAACAGGTGTCCGTTAGCAGTGGGGTCAGACATCTTAGAACAGGTGTCCCGTTAGCAGTGGGGTGAGACATCTTAGAACAGGTGTCCCGTTAGCAGTGGGGTCAGACATCTTAGAACAGGTGTCCCGTTAGCAGTGGGGTCAGACATCTTAGAACAGGTGTCCCGTTAGCAGTGGGGTCAGACATCTTAGAACAGGTGTCCCGTTAGCAGTGGGGTCAGACATCTTAGAACAGGTGTCCGCTAGCAGTGGGTCAGACATCTGTCTAAAAAGGCACGCCTTTAGACGCCCATCCATCCGAAAATTGCGGGTTTGAATCCCGGCAGCGCCAGAACAAAACAAAAAACAAGAACAAAAACAAAAAAAACCGTAGTAGAAGGGCATCTGGGAGTCATGACCTGGATGCGGCGCGGCCACCCAGAGTGTAAGGAGTTCAGGGCCGACACATTTCTCTGAGGAGGGTTTTCTCTCTGAAGACCTGTCAAGTTCCTTCCAAGAGAGTCTTCCTAGTTTACTGGCTCTTGCTTTCTGCAAGGAATAGATGTGATGGGTTTGACGTCTCCGTGGGTGGAACTCTTCAGTACAACTAAAAGGAAGTACCTGCAGATTGACAATACGTAGCATCCCATAATTTAGGAAGCATCTGCAGATTGACAATACGTAGCATTCCATAATTTAGGGAGTAAGTCTTCAAAGATACATGAATCTCATTACATGAAGGCAATAGCAGACCACATAAATCAACCCCCAATCTTTCCAAGGGTTGGTCAGGTAGTGCGCTACTCAAATGTGCTTGACAATGCTCATGGCTTGATAATTATAATGTGCAGACACGTAATACATAGTACTTTAACACAGTTTCAGAACGCAATTCGATCTTCTTGCATACCATTCAACATCTCTGTTAACAAACAGAAAGAGGAAGTAACCTCTTCTGGTCTAAAATGTCGTGACATGTTTTGGCAGCTTTGATAACGATCTCCGTGTGTCTCTTCACGCCCTTACATGGAATGAATTAGTTACAACAACAACAACAACAAAAACCCTGCTTTTTACGCGCCTGCTGTGACGTTTCATTCCTCGTTTCCCTCCCAATGCGTTTTGCTTTCAGAATCGTCCATTGCATATATTTAATTAACCGGTGAAATATTTCACCTTCAACTAAAGAAACGCTAACAAAAAAAAAAAAAAGTCAAAATCCTTCACGGCATGTGTTGACAGCAATGGCGACACCTTGCGGCTGACTCTCGATAGGTTCGAAACCTTCCACGTCTACCAAAAAGACGACGACGCTGACTTCACGGGCGCCTACGTCACGGCTGACAAACCCATCGTGGTCCTTAGCGGCAACAGGAAAGTGGCGGTTCCGTTTGGTTCCGGAAGTTCTGATCACTTTGCTGCAATGCTGCTTCCTGTCAACAGCTGGGGTACACGGTTCATCACCACCAGCACCCCTGATCGAGACGTCGGGGATGTGTACCGTATTGTGGCCTCGGAGAATGACACGACCATCACTTTCAGCGAGGAAACTCCCAAAACAATCAGCGAAGCGGGCGAGTTCCTGGTGAGATTGAATTTTATTTCATTTGCCCTTTTTTGGGATAGTTTACAGTTCACTTTTTTAAAGATTCGCAATGACATTTTTTCTTCAAGAAACGTTTCAGTAAAACAAGAATGAAGATTTGTTTTTGTTTTTGTTTTTTTGGCTGGTTGGTTAGTTGGTTGATTGGTTGGTTGGTTGGTTGGTTGGTTAGTTGGTTGATTGGTTGGTTGATTGGTTGGTTAGTTGGTTAATTGATTGGCTGGTTGTTTGGTCAGTTAGTTGGTTGATTGCCTGGCTGGTTATTTGGTTGATTGGCAGGTTTGGTTAGTTGGTTGATTGGCTGATTGGTTAGTTGGTTGACTGGTTGGTTGTTAGTTGGTTGGTTGATTGGTTGGTTGGTTTGTTGTTTGATTTGCTGGTTGGTTAGTTGTTTGATTGGTTGGTTAGTTGGTTGATTGGCTGGTGGTTAGTTGGTTGATTGGTTGGCTGTTAGTTGCTTGGTTGATTGGTTGGTTGGTTTGTTGGTTGATTTGCTGGTTGGTTAGTTGCTTGATTGGTTGGTTAGTTGGTTGATTGGCTGGTTGGTTAGTAGGTTGATTGGTTGGTTGGTTGGTTGATTGGCTGATTGTCTGGTTAGTAGGTTGATTTGCTGATTAGTTAGTAGGTTGATTGGTTGGTTGATTGGCTGGTTAGTAGGTTGATTGGCTGGTGTGTTGGTTGATTGGCTGGTTGGTTAGTTGCTTGATTGGCTTGTTATTTGGTTGATTGGCTGGTTGGTTAGTAGGTTGATTGGTTGGTTGGTTGGCTGTTTTAATTGACACTCGAAGAAAGTAACATGTTTCAATGGCGCGCGCTTGCACCACCACCGCCACCACCACACACACACTCATACAGAGAGAGAGAGAGAGAGAGTGAGAGTGAGAGAGAGAGACAGACAGACAGACAGACAGACATGTCCCTCTGCTTTGAAGGCTCTTTACATCATGGTGCAGGTTTCCATCCACTTATTTTCTTACAGCGCTCTTTTCTCGTGTTGGCTTGTTGCCCCTCCCTGGCTGCTTTGGGGGTGCTGCTGGATTCTGCTTTTGAACCTGAGCGGTGAGAATAGCACAAAACCTGAGACTGTAGTATATCTGCATTTGATGCCGAGGGTCATGGACACAGACAGCCGTGTTCCACAGAGGAGCCCGAATCAGCTGACGAACGGCCTGTGAGCAGGCAATATGAATGATTGTGTTTTCAGGATGGACTGAAGTTGTCCCTAGGCTACAAAGCTCCCAGTGAAGGAGAGTATATTTATAATCCAGTGCCTTAATGTTTCATTCCCTGTGTGTGTGTGTGTGTGTGTGTGTGTGTGTGTGTGTGTGTGTGTGTGTGTGTGTGTGTGTGTTTCATGTCTGTATGTCTGCACGCGCGCGCGCGCGCGCGTGTAATTATATATATATATATATATATAAAGAAAGAAGAAGAAGGAAAAAATGGACCGCAGAACCACTTGGTAGACTCCTTTAATATGTCCAATATTTCGGTCCAAAGACCTTCCTCTGGGACAGGAGCTGCAGACATATTTAATCTTTTTTTACTCTTTTTTTACTACCGACTAAAATTTACTGATGATTAAACCTATTGATTATAACAGGGCAGGGGGGGGGGGGGGGAGGGGGAGAGGGGAGGGGGGGGGGGGTCAAATGGGAGGGAAAATCCAGTCACCGGTCATTTATGACAAGCAAGGTAATCAGATCGGAGGGGGGAGGGGGGGGAGGGGGGCGGCGGTGAAGAGAGAGAGAGAAGAGCAGAGAGAAGAGGGAGGGGGGGGGGGGGGGGGGGAGAGAATTAGGACAGAATGGAACGCATGGGGAGGGGGGGGGGGAAGGAAGAGTAGTGTTTAGATGGGAGTATATAGCGGGGGAGGGGGGGGTTAAGTAAGGGAAAAAAAAAAAAAACAAAAAAAAAAAAGAAGGGGGGGGGGGGGGGGGGGGGGGGAGGAAAAAGCGGCTGTACTAAAAGAGAAGTGGAGGTCGAAAATGAGAGTGTTAGGGGACAGGTAAGGAAGCCAGGGTTAGGAAGGCGGGGGAAAGGGGTAGAGAGAGGAGGGATGGGCGGAAGCGGCGGGGAAGGGGAAGGAGAGGTGGACAGGAGGGTTGTAAGGGAAAAGTAGCAGGAACCGAGTACGCAAAAAAAAAAAAAAAAAAAAAAAACGAGGGGGGTGTGTGTGTGTGAAAAAAGTGGGGGGGGGGGGGGGAAGAGCGGGAAAAAAAAAAAGAGGTGGGAGAGGGGGAGAGGAAGGGAAGGGGGTGGGGGGTGGGGGTGGGAAGAGGGAGGGGTGAAATTGTAGGTAGTAGGGGAATCCTCACGTGTCGGCTCATGAATATCCACACAAAAACCTTGCAGACTTTAATACCTAACAATAAAATACATTATGTCATTCTATCCTGTAACGTTGGATAACAGAATAATGTGTCAAAACAATCTATACTCATTAAAATATGCATAAAAATACATATGCCTTACATCAAACCCATTCCATTGCATCATATTGTAATGCATGAATGAATGCAAGCAAATGAATACTTATTTATCATGATAACAGTAATAGGAAGAAGGAGAAGAACGAGAAGAAAAAGAAGAAGAAAAAGAAGAGGACGAAGAAGGAGAAGAAAAAGAGGAAGAAAAAGAGGAGGAGAGAGAAAATGAGAAAACCAAGATTAAGCACAAGAGCAATCAAAACGAGAACACGAAGAACAAAAAGGAGAAAAAGTAGGAAAAAGAGGAAGGGGGGGGGGGGGGGGAAGGGAAGCGGAGGAGGAAGGGGGAGAGGGGCAAAAAGGAGAAGGAGAGAGAGAAAGTGGAGGGGGAGGGGGGAGGGGGGGGAAGGGGGTGGAGGAAGGAGAGGGGGAGAGAGGGGGGCCAAGAGGTGGAGAGAGAAAAACCGCGAGGGGAAAAAAAAAAAAAAAAAAAAAAAAAAGAGAGAGAGAGAAGAGATAGAGGGGGAGGAAAAAGAGAGAGAGGGTGGGTGGGTGTAGGGAGACACAGAAGAAGAAAAAGAAAAAGACGAAGGAGAAAAAGCAAAATGAAAAGCAAATATTTAACTGATTTGAAAGGATATAACTCGGTTCTATAATCTTACCTTAACTATTCTCAGCACATATCTAATTTTTCGTTCAAACAGAACGTAGAACACTCGCGATATAATAACACCACCAGGTAAAACAACAGGATTAAAATGACAGGATTAAAATGAATCAGTTCTCAAATTGTTGGTTCCAAAACCTGCTGATGTGGAGCTCAGGACCGGAACATAAGGCAAGATGACCCACGCATCAGGTTCTCGTGGAATACATCCTTCAAACTTGGTCACTTCTTAACTTTCCATCTAACATATCTGCACGCGCACTAGTACTCATCCTCTCTCTCTCTCTCTCTCTCTCTCTCTCTCTCTCTCTCTCTTCTCTCCTCTCTCTCTTCTCCTTCCATCCTTCCACCCAAACACACACTCACGCACACACACACACACACACACACGCACACACACACACACACACACACACACACACACACACACACACACACACACAACACACGCACACACACACACACACACACACACACACGCGCGCGCGCGCGCGCGCGAGCGCACAAACACACAAACACACACACTCGCGCGCGCGCGCACGCACGCACGCATGCAGGCACGCACGCACGCACGCGCGCGCACACACACACACACACACACACACACACACACACACACACACACGTCTTATATCTATTCCCTACAATACATAAGCACCCTCACTATCATCTCCCATCCCCCATCCCCCCCCCCCTCCCCGCGCTCCCCCCTCACACATACACATTGTTTCACACGAATTCAGTCTAGTGTCTCACTGCTACTGCTTGTACTTGATCCTTTGGTTCTTGGCCACTGTCAGGTCCATCCTTTGGTTTAACCCATTTTCGTCCTCTTCTTTTTCTTCTTCTTTTTCTTCTCGTTCTTCTCCTTCTTCCTATTACTGTTATCATGATAAATAATTATTCATTTGCTTGCATTGATGTCTATTCATGCATTACAATATGATGCAATGGAATGGGTTTGATGTAAGGCATATGTATTTTTATGCATATTTTAATGAGTATAGATTGTTTTGACACATTATTCTGTTATCCAACGTTACAGGATAGAATGACATAATGTATTTTATTGTTAGGTATTAAAGTCTGCAAGGTTTTTTTGTGTGGATATTCATGAGCCGACACGTGAGGATTCCCCTACTACCTACAATTTCACCCCCTCCCTCTTCACCACCCCCACCCCCCACCCCCTTCCCCTTCCTCTCCCCCTCTCCCACCTCTTTTTTTTTTTTTTTTTTTCCCGCTCTTCCCCCCCCCCCCCACTTTTTCACACACACCCCCCCCCTCCTTTTTTTTTTTTTTTGTTGCGTACTCGGTTCCTGCTACTTTTCCCTTACAACCCTCCTGTCCACCTCCCCTTCCCCTTCCCCGCCGCTTCCGCCCATCCCTCCTCTCCTCTACCCTTTTCCCCCGCCTTCCTAACCCTGGCTTCCTTACCTGTCCCCTAACACTCTCATTTTCGACCTCCACTTCTCTTTTAGTACAACTGCTTTTTCCTCCCCCCCCCCCCCCCCCCCCTCCTTCTTTTTTTTTTTTTTTTTCCCCTTACTTAACCCCCCCTCCCCCGCTATATACTCCCATCTAAACACTACTCTTCCTTCCCCCCCCCCCTCCCCATGCGTTCCATTCTGTCCTCCTAATTCTCTCTCCCCCCCCCCCCTATCTCTGTCTCTTGCTCTCTCTCTCTTCACCGCCGCCCCCCTCCCCCCCCCCCTCCCCCTCCGATCTGATTACCTTGCTTGTCATAAATGACCGGTGACTGGATTTTCCCTCCCATTTGACCCCCCACCCTCCCCTCTCCCCCTTCCCCCCCCCCCCTTCCCCTGCCCTGTTATAATCAATAGGTTTAATCATCAGTAAATTTTAGTCGGTAGTAAAAA
>CM065731.1:39652720-39665220 GCA_033310375.1 Conus canariensis | reverse complement strand
CGAAATCTACTCTTGCCCCGGTGAGTAGAGTGACGACCATCCTGCCCTGACCGCCTGAATGTAGGTCCGTGGCTAGTAGCTCCCAGTGCCATCTCCCACCTGCCACTCGCTTGTCGCCCCATGACTTTGGAAAGCAGAAAGGAGAGATGGAGTCAATGAATCCTGGGCAAAGAAGTATATGGAGGCCATGGGTTGCCCTAGCAGCTTCTGAGTAGACCATCTCAGATCGATCAGCAAGCGATCCGGGACATGACCCAACGTCCAGTTTTGACATTGCTTGACGACCCACCGACTAAGGAGGAAATCCAGAAGGCGATCAAGCAGCTCCAAATTGGAAAAGCACCGGGCCCTGATGGCATTCACCCTGAGATTTTCAAGGTTGGTGGAGAGGCCATGGTCGACAAGCTAACTGAGCTGACGCAGCAGTTCTGGGTGAGGGAGTAGTACCACAAGACTTTAAGGATGCCAGCATCATCCACCTGTACAAGAACAAGGGCGACAGAGCATCGTGCGACAACCACAGAGGCATCTCACTATTGAGCACAGCAGGAAAGATTATGGCCCGGGTCATCCTGAATCGCATCATACACCACTGCTGGACGATGTCGTCTCCAAGCGCCAGTGTGGCTTCAGGAGCAACAGGGGGACAATTGACATGATCTTTGCTGTTCGCCATCTGCAAAAGAAGTGCCGGGAACAGAATCAGAATCTCTACATCCTCTTTGTGGACCTGACAAAGGCTTTCGATACTGTCAGTCGCGAGGGTCTGTGGGCTATACTGTCCAAACTTGGCTGCCCACCGAAGTTTGTCAAGATTATACGATCCTTCCATGACGGCATGATGGCTCGCGTAGTGGAAAACGGCACTGTGTCTGACCCCTTCCCCGTGTCCAACGGAGTGAAGCAAGGATGTGTCTTGGCACCAACCCTGTTCAGCCTCATGTTCGCCACAATGCTGTTCTCTGCTCTCTCCAATACCAACGCAGGGATCACTGTCCGCTACTGATGCGATGGGCGCTTCTTCGACTTAAGGCGCTTGAAGGCCAGAATAAAAGCTCTTCAGGCCCTTGTGAGAGACTTCCTGTTTGCCGATGACTGTGCACTCGCAGCACTCAACGAACCAGACCTGCAAGAGCTTGCCAGTTGCCTATCTGCAGCAGCAAAGGCCTTTAGCTTGACGATCAGCCTGCGGAAGACAGAAGTGATGCTCCAACCAGCACCCGGCCTCTCTCCTCCAGAACCAAAGATCGTGATCGAGGACACGACCCTGAACAATGTTGACAGCTTCACCTACTTGTGGAGGTGCTTGTCTTCATCGTGTGGCTTGGATAAAGAAGTGTTGAACAGACTGGCAAAAAGCAGGAGCTTCCTTGGCAGGCTTTGGAACAGAGTGTGGTGAGAGCATGGCATCACTCTAAGTACCAAGCTGGCAGTCTACAGAGCAGTTGTTGTCACCTCGCTGCTCTACAGCTGTGAAACCTGGACACTGTGCATGAAGCAACTGAAGACTCTGGATCATTTCCACCTCCGCTGCCAGCGTAAGATCATGGGCATCTCCTGGGAGGACAGGATTTCCAACACAGAAGTACTTCGCAGAGCAAAGATGCCTGGTATCGAGGCGCTGATCATGAAAGTGCAGTTGAGGTGGGTTGGGCATGTGGTGCAAATGGACGACACACGACTTCCAAAATGGTCTTCTTCTCCGAGCTGGCAGCTGGAACAAGGAACACTGGGCGCACTCAAACGCTTCAAAGACTGCCTGAAAGTATCACTGGCAGCCTGTGGCATCCTGCTTCATGGCTGGGAAACACTTGCCACAGACCGCAGTGCCTGGCGACCTGCTGTCCACAAAGGAGTAAATAGCTTCGAAGAGAAGCGTTTGCAGGAATTGGACCAGAAGCGCCAAGCCCGCAAAGAGAGGAGACCTGACCCAGTGACAGCTGTCGCATGCCCAGAGTGTGGACGTATCTGTGTGTACAGCTTTGGCTTGCGCTCACACATGCGGAGTCACTGACGTCTTCGTCGACCACGACGGACATCCATCCATGATGATGCTAATAGCTAGTGACTCCATGACATGCAGTTTACTATAAAGTCCTTCAACATGTTCTTTCAGTGCTTTTAACATATTCTGCTAATAGATAGTGACTAGTTCGTTCCCGAGCTGTCGTGTGTGCGGTATTTTGGCGTTTGCTAGGCTTTTCTTTCCTTCTACAATTCAGTAGAATGTGCCTTTCTTTAGCCTCCTCAATGCAGTTTACTCTGGTGCTTGTCACTGCACTTTGTGGTGCCAGCTCTTCGTGTCATTTTAAGTGTAGACTGGAATGCCTCTTACTTTGCAACTCAGTATTGTACACATTGGTTGAACTTTACATCGCTCGTTTAACTGATGAAATTAATTGATGAACCGCTTCATTTTTTTCTATGCTGCCTTTGCTGTGTTTAATTTATTCAACCTTTTTTAATTGCTCCCTATCGTAACTCTGCTTCAAAATCCATAAAGTCCAGTGACTTGTCAATCATTCCATTCGTAAACTGTACAAGAAATAAATGTGTATGTGGCGCATTGTTGAAGTTCGAGTGACCTGGTTCTGTCTCCACATGCTAACATTATCTATACGTAAACAAATCTATGGTCAGAGTAAGGCATAGAGTTCATATGGTAATCTGTTATATTATTAAACAGTACATCTAATGGCAGACCATAAATCAACACACCTCGCGGTAGAATCATGTTGTCTTGACCATGAGCATCATGGATACCTCTCCTTATAGTATGGTGCTCTGTTCGTCCTCTGCACTGGGAACAGTATGCCACAGACACAATCTCCTTTCACCTTGAAGGAGTACTGACCGCAGAATTGATTGTAAACAGGGCATGAATGCGTTATCATGCCAGTGCAAAAAAAAGTGATGGAAGCAAACGTGTCTCACAAGATGCAGACTCTTGCATATTTAAGCATGAGCCTCTTCAAAGTTTATGCATATATAAGAATGATTTCTTTTTTTCTTTTTTTAATCAGTTGCTGTTATACACAGAGGTGAGCTTTTGTCAGAACGTTTTACCTGTTCAGTTCTCGTCAACTGAATCACTTTGACTCATTCAGGGACATCCAGGCGTGTGAGTTTTGCGTGTAACACGAAAGTGGAAGAATTCAAGATTGCTCTCTAAAAACATGAACTGTTGACAGCAGACACTCCTTTCTTAATTTTCCATAGTTCTTCTCTATGCAAAGTGACATTTTCACAACTCTTTGCTCTGTTCAATCTTAACTGTTCGTTCGTTTCCAGATTTCTTCTCGATGCGTTTATAACATTTTCACACCTCTTCGTTTTGGTTCAAGCCTCCCAGCCAACTCACAACTGCACTGACCTGGACTACATCCCAGAGAATGGCACGGTCACCTGTGTGTGTAGCGTGGATTTCCTAGGCGACCCTGCGGGGAACTTGACGTGGCTGCAAGGAGATGAAGTCGTGGAAACGGGCGAGTACGGTGCGAAGGAACTGCTGTTACCCTCCCAGTTTCTGACCAGAGAGTACGACCGCTCACAGCTGACGTGTCAAGTCACTGGGACAGACTCCAAATGTGCCGTTTTGCCTTTGAACATCGCATGTGAGTTTTAACTTTAAGCTTGAAACACTCGGATCGAATTGTTGGTAAACTGAATGTTCATCATATTGTTTCCATGGTGAAGATTTACAATGACTGAAATCAGATCTGCAGTATGAAAAGATTAAGTCTCAGTGCAAAAGATAATTCTGAGAGGCTGCCAGAAAACAAGAATTGTCACTGCCTTGTTCTTATGCAGGCCACCTTAATTCCTTTCAAAGTTGCACTTGTAAATTAGAACAATTGGACTCTCCATACACGTTTAATCCAAACTGAAATCTGTTTTAAACAATAGACTGAAAAAAGTATAGTTAAGTTATTCTTTTGTCTGAAAACACTTTACAAAGCTAGATTGATAGATTCAAATGGATACAATGATAGAAAAAAAAACATGCTGTTGATAGTCTACTGGAAAGATGATATCCCTGTTCGAGTCACATTGCACAACTCACTCCACATAGAACGTAGTGAATTCCATCATCCAGAAGAGTTCATGAATTAAGCTTAGCCTAGTTTGTTTAGTCTCAAAGCTTTAGCTTCAGTACGAAGAAGTCCAACAACTTGCATAGTTATATTTCAAGCATTGAGGACAAACGAAGACATGTCTAAAAACCAGGATGAGAGACAAAACATACTGAAACGCAGTGTCTGAAACTTTTTTTCTATCTTATATCCCATACCAGTTCAGCAGTATTATTCCCACACTGCTCATTTCAGCTCCCATCTAGAGCCATAGCCCTGCTTCTTCCACGCAGCCCCGGCACTGGCAATCAACAGGGAACAATCATTCTCAAGACATCGTGTGGCAACCCACCAGAGGAGACACTGCACTGCTGCCAACTCGCTGCTGTGGTGTTCAGTGGTGCCTGTTCTGATCCAACATACGCAGGACACCACCGGCTAAGCCCCTCGCAGAGCTAGCGGGAGTGAGCATTTCCGTGAGGATGGGACCACCACGTCCATGTAGTAGCAGTCCCCCCACGAACTTGATGATACGGGCGACCTCGTCACGAACCCACCAAGGGCAAAGACGTAGAGAAAAACGAAAGTCAGATAGCCAATGAACCAGGGTCACAGAATTGGAGACTTTCTGATGTTGATAGATGAGGATGTCTCTGTGGAAGATGATGCTATGGAACTGGGAAAGTTTGCAGGGTTGTTTTGTATGCTTACTTACAGAACACATCCTGGCATCAACCAGACCTGAGAGACGCGGACATAGCGCTGTAGTCACGAACTTTGAACTGTGAGAGACGTATCCGTTATGTGAATGAAACTCGACTGTGTAGCATTAGTCTTCCCGGCTGAACTCACAGCAATCACCATCCTGAACAGAGATGGTCGGGTCAGAAAAACCCACAAACATGAATAACTATGTAACAAATCGAATCCACGACCTTCCGGCGTAGAATCCACCACTTTAACCACAGTGCCAGGGTGGCTGGTGTTTGATGCTCATTTTAGGTTATCCACACACATGAAGTACACCAGCATGACTATCTTGCTTTCACTTTCATTTTTGTTATTTCTTTCTTTTCTGAATTTCACAAACTAGATTGAAAGTGGTAGGTACATATCTTATAGCATCAGTACTAGCACAAAGTGATGTACTAAATGCAGAAGGATATACACACGTCATTTGTTCTCAATGTACACCAGAACAGTCCTAATTAAGTAAAATCCTCAAAGCTATGGGTATTTTTAAAAGAAGAACCAGTCGCCGTGGCGAAGTGGTTAGCGTCGCGGACTCCCGGCTGGGAGGTCGTGGGTTCGAATCCCATCAGAGTCATGTGGGTTTTTCTGCCCCGACCGGCTCCTACCCAGAGTTGAGTTTGCTGCGGACTCAGTTGGGAAGACTGGGACCACACAGTCGAGTTTCGTCCACTTAATGGATGCGTTTCTGAGAGTGCTGCTCAAATTTTATGACCAACACTGCAGATGTCTGTATCTCTCGGGCCTGGTTGACGCTGGGATATATTATGAAAGGAAGCGTAGAGTACAGCCCTGTCATGTAGTCTCAGACCGAAATGGAAATCCGTAGCATCATCTTAATCATCCTCATTCTCATCGATCAGCATAAGAAAACAAAATGTCTCAAATCCTGTGGCCCTTCATGCCCTGCTCTCATGGTGACCTCAATTTCGATGTCCTATCCACGTCTGTATGCCTTGGTTTGGTTCCGTCGGGATCACCGGTATCGGCGAGTCCATGGGGGCTGTCGTTGGACGGATGTGGTGGCGCCCTCCGGAGGGAGAGCTCACTCACGCCGGCTGCGCGACTAAGCAATTATTGTCGTCAGTAGGGGGCTTAGTAGGTGGTGTCCTGCGTATGTTAGATCAGAACAGGCGCCACTGGACACCACCGAAGTGACTCGGCAGCAGTGCAGTGTCTCCTCCGGTGGGTTGCCTCTTGACGACTTGACATTGACTGCTCCCTGTGGATTGCCGGTGCCGGGGCTGGGGCGGGGCCGACCGGGCTGGGGCTGTGGACGGGGTGCACTGCCTCTGAGGTGGCGCAGAGATTGGGACAGAAAAAAAAAATTGAAAACAAGAAATCTGACCCACAAACTCTAGATTACAATTTCGACCACAAGCGTTCCCTCTCCTCGGTGGTCCCTACCTTCTATCTCCATAACACACACACGAACACCCACACCCACACAAGCACTCTAACTCACACATACACACACAAATGCGTGCTTGTTCTGTTTTCTGACTCGTGTCAGGTATAATCAAATTGTCTGAACTAAAAACAATTTGAAGCAAAAAAAAAAATGAATAGGCGTTAGATGTACTCTAAATATTTGCGCGCTTGGTTTTTTTGTCCGTTCAATATATTTAGACTGCAATTTGTATATATTTAGACTGCAATTTGTATATATGTAGACTGTAGTTTGTATATATTTAGACTGCAATGTGTTTGCTGTGTCAAAATTGATAATTGATCTCAAGTAACATCCCCCATGAAAAACATGAGTGTTTCGTGTCATAAATCTATTTAAACAGAAGAAATCAGCCTTATAGCTTATCACCTTAGTTAATCAACATGAGCCAACAGCAAATTACAGCTACTTCTATTCTGTCGGGTTTTTACTAGCTGTCTAATAGGTTCGACACTCAGAAATATAGCATGCAGTGAAAGAAGTGGTTCTTCTACCACTTCATCGTCAAAGGAATAAGATCTCCACTTTTCCAGTCGATTTAGTTTATCTCACAAAAGAATGTGCCTCATTGGTTGACGAAGATCATGACTATAAGGTCAGTAATAAAGATAAGGATCATGATCATACGATGACCACGATACCAATAAGCAAAATAACATGTCACATAGCAAAAGGATATTCATAGCTCACTCAATGGTCAGCAAATAGATTTGCGTCATCAAGGTAACCACAGTCACAACGTCATTACAAACACAGGCTAACTTGAAAACAAAATGTCCACATACAGATGGACCAGACGAGGTGGAACTGGTGGAATACCGACAATATGACCCCAACACAGGCACCCCTCTGCTCGTCTTCTACTGCAATGTGACTGGGATGAACCCAGTGAGGCCAGACATGGCACAGTGGGAAGGGCCATGCCAGCCTGATGGGTTCACGTGCACTGTGGAACCCTACTGTGCAGGATCTGCAGAATGAGACTGTACGATGTACTGTCGCCAACTCTGAGAACGAAGTTAACTCTGGAGATCTTATAACAATAGGGACAGGTAAGCAAACTGTTCATTGGCCGCTTGTAAATCTACATCCGTCGCTCGCTCTCTCTCTCTCTCTCTTCTCTCCTCTCTCTCTCTCTCTCTCTCTCTCTCTCTCTCTTCTCACTAAGCAAGCACACATACAAACACACACATAAACACAACACACACACACACACACCACAAACACACACACACACACATACACGCGCGCGCGCGCGCGCGCGCGCGCACACACACACACACACACACATATACACACACACATGCACGCACGCACGCACGCGCACGCACACGCACACACACACACACACACACACACACACACACACACACACACACGTTTAAGATACACTAAATCATTTTGAGGGATGAAAAAAGCTATCCCCTGAAGCAGGTCACTGAAGATGATTAATTACCATTCAGCAAAATGTTCAAAGTCCTACAGTCCGGCACGTGCTTTCACCAAAAGCCTGAGGCACAGGGCGCCTGCACACAGCAGGTTGAGATGGCCAGCTGAGTCCACAACAAGTGGCAGTTGATGTCCAGTTCTACTGACAGACACCTGCGTTTCACACTACAGGGCCTGCATTCTCGTGTGAAGATGAAGTGACCATGTGGAGGGAGTTGAACGACTGTGTTTTGGTCGTGTGGAAGATGAAGTGACCCAGGTGGAGGGGAGTTGAACGCTGTGTTTTGGTCGTGTGGAAGATGAAGTGACCCATGTGGAGGGGAGTTGAACGGCTGTGTTTTTGGTCGTGTGGAAGATGAAGTGACCCATGTGGAGGGGAGTTGAACGCTGTTTTTTGGTCGTGTGGAAGATGAAGTGACCCATGTGGAAGGGAGTTGAACGGCTGTGTTTTTGGTCGTGTGGAAGATGAAGTGACCCATGTGGAGGGGAGTTGAACGGCTGTGTTTTTGGTCGTGTGGAGATGAAGTGACCCATGGAGAGTTGAACGGCTGTGTTTTTGGTCGTGTGGAAGATGAAGGACCCATGTGGGAGGGAGTTGAACGCTGTGTTTTGGTCGTGTGGAAGATGAAGTGACCCATGTGGAGGGTTGAACGGCTGTTTTCGTCGTGTGGAAGATGAAGTGACCATGTGGAGGAGTTGAATGCTGTGTTTGTCGTGTGGAAGATGAATGACCATGTGGAGGGAGTTGAACGGCTGTGTTTTTGGTCGTGTGGAAGATGAAGTGACCCAGTGGAGGGAGTTGAACGGCTGTGTTTTGGTCGTGTAAGATGAAGTGACCCATGTGGAGGGGAGTTGAACGGTTGTTTTCGTCGTGTGAAGATGAGGACCATGTGGAGGGGAGTTGAACGCTGTGTTTTCGTCGTGTGGAAGATGAAGTGACCCATGTGGAGGGAGTGAATGTGTGTATTTTGTCGTGTGGAAGATGAAGTGACCATGTGGAGGGGAGTTGAACGACTGTGTTTGTCGTGTGGAAGATGAAGTGACCCATGTGGAGGGAGTTGAATCTTTTGGTCGTGTGAAGATGAAGTGACCATGTGGAGGGAGTTGAATGGCTGTGTTTTTCGTCGTGGAAGATGAAGTGACCCATGTGGAGGGGAGTTGAACGGCTGTGTTTTTGGTCGTGTGGAAGATGAAGTGACCCATGTGGAGGGGAGTTGAACGGCTGTGTTTTTGGTCGTGTGAAGATAGTACCATGTGGAGGGGAGTTGAACGCTGTGTTTTGTCGTGTGGAAGATGAGTGACATGTGGAGGGGTGAACGCTGGTTTTTTGTTCACTGGAGACTGTAGGGAAGGGACAGCATGAAGATCGGACTTTACTTTGAACTTAGCAAACGGAAACTACACACGTGCTCACACGCACGCGCATATGCACGCGCACACACGCTCGCACACACGCGCGCACACACACACACGCACGCACGCACTCATGCACTCATGCGCACGCACGCACGCACGCACGCACACACACATGCATACACCCACACACGCACATGCATACACGCACACATACACACACAGAGCGGGTGTGGGGGATGGGGGGGGGGGGGGGGGATGGGGGGAGGGAATAAGGGGATGAGTGCTAATGTGTATGTCACTTAAACGAAAGTGTCAGCGCACCGCACATTAGTACATGAATAAACCCATAGGCTTTGTATCAAACGACAAAACACCAAGATCAGCAAGTGAATGTCCATCTGTCAAAAAAACAACCAACACACACACACACACACACACACACACACACACACACACACACACACACACCACAATCAATGATGATTATGAGTATGAGTCAGTTTCAGAAGAAAAAAAATGACAGTGGGAAAAATAGGAGGGTGGAGCCTCACTGTTTTAAAACAAAATATTAAAAAGTAAAAAAAAGAAGAAAAAAAAGAAAGAAAGGAAGAAAGAAAAAAAAAAAAGCAAAAGGAAAAACAAAGTGAGGAAAAAACGGAGGCTGGAGGGGAAACACAGCTGAACTTGGATTTGACAACAAGCTGTCTTTTCTTCACTTTGGCGGCAGTAGGCACAGGTTGCTTTCACAATCAGCTTTCTTTGTGATGGCTACCGTTCTGCTCTCTTTTGTTTTGTTTTCTTTTGTTTATATTTCAGAGTCATTTTGCAAGATTGTACCACCACGCTTAGACATCAGGAGTAAATGTTAAATAGGTTTCGTATCCGACAAAAAACCCCAAAACACTCCAATATGTGGATGTGATTCCTGTCTCTCTCTCTCTCTCTCTCTCTCTCTCTCTCTCTCTCTCTCTCTCTCTGTGCTTTTCTATGTCTGTGTGTGTGTGCATGCGCCTCTCTCTGTCTCTGTCTCTGTCTCTGTCTCTGTCTCTGTCTCTCTCTCTCTCTCTCTCTCTCTCTCTCTCTCTCTCTCTCCCCCAAAAACAAATCAGGGTTTTCTGTGGTCCAAATGTCACAGTCAAAGCTGAAACTCATTAAAAATGGTAATTAGCTTCCTACAAAAATATTTTCCTGATTTACTGCAGTTACGTATTTCACACCACCACCAGCAAACCTCAGAGAACACAAACTTCATCCAAGCAGAAATTCATGAAAAAGATTTTCCAGGTTTCCAGCTGTTATTCTTAGATTCTTAATAAAAAAAAATCGAGTAAGACGAATTTAAGAGAACATTTTTTCTGTATAGTTTTTTTCTGTTTATATTATCAGTTTCCTCTCAGCTTAGTCATGTAATTCGATTATGCATAGATACCTTCACGCTTATTACTTACGTGAGGTACTTGAAAAGGGATCGGATTTAATACTTCAACACAGGTTAGAAACCGTATAACAGCATTCACCACCCACCCCACCTCCCTGACCTTACCCATCACTCTCCATGAGCCTAACCCTACCCCCCGTATAGAAATAGGAAAATTGTGGAGGGTTTTTTTTTCTTCTTTTTTTTTTACTTTCTATTTTTGTTTCTATGTTCGATCACTTTTGTCGCATTTAATCCTCATGCTTCCTTGCTCGTTCAGTTCCACCATCCAGGCCATCTCACAACTGCACTGACCTGGACTACATCCCAGAGGAGGGCACGATCATCTGTATGTGTAGCGTCGATTACTTAGGCCACCCTGCCGGCAATTTGATCTGGACGCAAGACGGTGACCCCATCGCGAGTGGCGGGGAGAGTGTGAAGGAACTGGTGTTGCCCAGCCAATATCTGACCAGCCAAAATGACAGGACGCAGCTGGTGTGTCAAGTCAATGGGACAGACTCGGAAAGTGCCCCACTACCCTTGAATATTGCATGTGAGTTTCATTGGGTTTTTTTTTTTCAGAACGCTTAGACCTTTGACATACTCTTTGTTGATGTACGCCGTTTGCCGTGCTTGAAAAGTCTGTGATTTTCTTTATAGACAATGATCCATTTTGAAATTGTACTTACGCCATCGTAAGTTGGTTTTCAATTCACGCCGTTTAAGAAATGGTGTTGTGTGTGTGTGTGTGTGTGTGTGTGT
The DNA here is from genome assembly GCA_033310375.1 of Conus canariensis. Classification (NCBI taxonomy): domain Eukaryota; kingdom Metazoa; phylum Mollusca; class Gastropoda; order Neogastropoda; family Conidae; genus Conus; species Conus canariensis. Next base: position 39,653,960 of record CM065731.1, on the reverse strand, counting down.
GTGTGTGTGTGTGTGTGTGTTGTGTGTGTGTGTGTGTGTGTGTGCGTGCGTGCGTGCGTGCGTGCGTGCATGCATATGAACACAGGATGCCATAAAACCATCAGGTTTTTGTTTTTCTAATCATTAAGAGAGATCAACACAAGGACACATTTCTTATATGCAGATGGACCAGGCCAGGTGGATTTGGTAGAATACCGACAGTATGACAGCAACACGGGCAAACCTCTGATCATCTTTCACTGCAAAGTAAGTGGGATGAACCCAATGAGTCCAGACATGGTGCAGTGGGAAGGGCCATGCCAGCCTGATGGATTCACGTGCACTGTGGACCCAACTGTCACAGACCTGCAGGAAGACACTGTAACATGTGCCGTCACCAACCACAAAAACATCAATCATACTGAAGAGGATAGTAAAACTATAGGGGCAGGTGAGCAGAATCTTGAACGGTAACGTCATCTCTCTCTCTCTCTCTTCTCTCTCTCTCTCTCTCTCTCTCTCTCTCTCTCTCCTCTCTCCACACATTAACTACTCTTTGTCCAGTTCTTGGTGCTCAAAATGCCAAAGTCTAAATTTGATTCACATAAAAGGAATATGAATCAACAAGCAAGATCATTGAATTGCCACAAAACGGATGCTCCTGCTTTACACGAGTTACGTATTTCATCCAAACAGCAACGACAACTCATTTCACTGAGACATGGACCGAGCACAAACCCACGAAAACGATTTCAAATGTTTTGGTGTGTTATCCTTAGATTCTTACTGAAAAAAAGATTAACAAAAGGAACTATCTGTATAATTATTGGTTCCTGTTATGTTATTGGTTACCTTTCAGCTCAATGATTTCAACCAGAGTACGTACATACTCTGATATGCAGATTATTAGCGTGAGTAGCTTAGAAAAGGATAAGATAGTGTTTTAATCCTTCAACGCAACTTAAAAAATGTACAATAGCACACGTTCATCCATTGCTCCCTTCAGCTTACACTCCAGAAACCAACACTACCCCCTGTGTAGAAATGGGACAAATTGTAGTCAACCTTTCTTCTTTTACTTTCTAATTTTCTTTCTGTGTTTGATCACTTATGTCGCATCTATTATCCCCACGCTTTCTTGTTCCTTCAGTTCCACCATCCCAGCCAGCTCACAACTGCACTGACCTGGACTACATTCCAGAGAACGGCCAGATTACGTGTGTGTGTAGCACCGACTACTTAGGCCATCCTGCCGGCAATT
>CM065731.1:39630220-39632720 GCA_033310375.1 Conus canariensis | reverse complement strand
CTATAATTTACATACTTCACTGGCTCCATTGGAACTGGGACTATAATTTACATACTTCCACTGGCTCCATTGGAACTGGGACTATAATTTACATACTTCCACTGGCTCCATTGGAACTGGGACTATAATTTACATACTTCACTGGCTCCATTGGAACTGGGACTATAATTTACATACTTCCACTGGCTCCATTGGAACTGGGACTATAATTTACATACTTCACTGGCTCCATTGGAACTGGGACTATAATTTACATACTTCACTGGCATTATTGGAACTGGGACTATAATTTACATACTTCCACTGGCTCCATTGGAACTGGGACTATAATTTACATACTTCACTGGCTCCATTGGAACTGGGACTATAATTTACATACTTCCACTGGCTCCATTGGAACTGGGACTATAATTTACATACTTCCACTGGCTCCATTGGAACTGGGACTATAATTTACATACTTCACTGGCTCCATTGGAACTGGGACTATAATTTACATACTTCCACTGGCTCCATTGGAACTGGGACTATAATTTACATACTTCACTGGCTCCATTGGAACTGGGACTATAATTTACATACTTCCACTGGCTCCATTGGAACTGGGACTATAATTTACATACTTCACTGGCTCCATTGGAACTGGGACTATAATTTACATACTTCACTGGCTCCATTGGAACTGGGACTAATTTACATATTTCCACCGGCTTCAATGGAACTGGGACTATGATTTACATACTTCCGCTGGCTTCATTGGAACTGGGACTATAATTTACATACTTACACTGGCTTCATTGCAACTGGGACTATGATTTACATTCTTCCACCGGCTTCATTGCAACCGGGACTATAACTTACATACTTCCACCGGCTTCATTGCAACTGGGACTATAATTTACATACTTCCACTGGCTTCATTGGAACTGGGACTATAATTCACATACTTCCACTGGCTTCATTGCAACTGGGACTATAATTCACATACTTAAACGAAAAAATTGCTATTCCGCCGATCGAAAGAGACACACAAATCACGAGACAAAACACGATGCGTTCCGACCTCTATTTTCTTCAGGCAAGACAAAAACAGCATTCAAGACAATTGAACACGAAGAAGGAATAATCCCTTATCTCCTCAAATAGGACGCCAAAATGGATAATTTACAAGGTAAGGTCCAACAGTCTAGAATATTGCTGACATGTTGCTCTGTCCAGGGCCACTGTTTCCCCTGGCTCACTGTGTGACAGTACAGACTCACCAGGACGGTCCATTGACCTGGACGACGTGACAAGGTCGGTGTACAGAGAACGTACCCATGTTTCTGCAGACGTTCCTGGTCCCTTCCTTTTTTGTGTGGAAGGCGGAGGGTGGGAGTATGATGGCCTGGCTTTCCGGGGATGTTTGGGATGGTCAGACAGAAAGGATGTATCTTCAGTTCAAACGTCAAGTCGGTTCTGCTCTACGGCTGCGAGACTTGGAGAATGACCAAGGCAATAGAGAGAAAAAAAATCAGACCTTCATCAACACCTGTCTGAGGCGCATCTTCAAAATCAGATGGCCAGAGAAAATCAACAATGAAGATCTGTGGAAGTAAGCAGGACAGGAACCAGTGGCCAAACAGATTCTGCGGAGGAAGTGGGGCTGGATTGGACACACTCTCAGGAAGCCAGCATCCAGCACTACACGCCAAGCCCTGACATGGAACCCGCAGGGGAAAAGGAAGAAGGAAGAGAGGCCGACCTCGCAGCGGCTGGAGGCGAGACACTGAGGCAGAGATGAAGAGGCAGCGGACCAACTGGACAGGCATTCAGCGAGCAGCCCAGAACCGAGTGCCATGGCGGAGTGTTGTCGATGGCCTATACTCACCCTTGAGCTATGGGCCTAAGTAAGTAAGTAAGTAAGTAAAACAGCAAGGATGTGAGGTTCAATTCCCTGGAGAGCCTCCCTGCCCCTCCTACACCACAATAATTCTGCAGAATGCCTGGCATTGACCACTGAAGGGGCCTGAAAACCTGATATATGATTTTTTTTCTAATGAGGCATCACAGATTTTGAGGCCATGAAAGTGCTGTTTAGTTTGCTCTGTGTAGGTATTGTTTTACTTTTTTTCCGCTGTTTATGGTGCAGTTGATGTTTGGCAACAGCTGATTCCCTCTGTCCTCTGTTGACGTCCTGTACAAGGCCATTTCTTCAATCATATTGTCAACTATTCGTCGTAGAAGGAATTGAAAGTAAGTCCGCCAGTTAACACACATATTACACGACAACACACGACGCGCTTTGATCTCTCAGATTGAAAAGAGAGAGAGAGAGAGAGAGAGAGAGAGAGAGAGAGAGAGAGAGAGAGACAGACAGACAGACAGACAGACAGACAGACAGACAGACAGACAGACAGAGACAGAGACAGAGAGAGAGACAGAGAGAGAACATTCAGGACTATGAAAACGAAGACCGAGCAATCGGCGCAAGATTAGTGACTGCTCGTTCTTCGTTGTA
>CM065731.1:39620220-39622720 GCA_033310375.1 Conus canariensis | reverse complement strand
TGTTCATCTTGCCAATTCTGAGATCCTGACGGTGACTTTCGCTGCATTGATCCAAACAGTCTCAAGTGAGTCGTGTTGATGTAACTATATCTTGTGATGCTTTACCTCGCATGTTATGCCTTATCATGTTTATTGTATCATTGTGCCGATGTTTACACGAGTGTGTTGAAGTTATTTACACCTACGCCTTTTTAACATTAGAGATGTTGATTAAATTATGTAGTACTTGACTGAGTTAAAGAGTTGCCTAACTCTACTGCTAAACTTAAAGCCCCACACCTTGTGTCAGAAACTGAAGAGGAGACAGTAGGTTAGTTGTGCTATAGTCACACCAGGTCTCAGTATGCTGTGTGGTACCTCCATTTCATGACAAATTAGAGGGCGAGGGTGAAGACACTTTCGGAAAGCTGGAGCTCAGTAATGGGAAAATCTAGGCTCTGCTGACTCAGGAGAAAAGACCTGAACTTCCTTGCTTTCAGGCTTTGATTTACAGCACCGACTTTCTGACTTCACACTCAAGCCACCAAAGAATCCTGGCTGCCCCAGGAGAACTGCACCATCAGACCATCCCGTTGATGCCATGCCTCAACAGCAGAAAATGCCAACATGGCGAGCATGCCATGCTATTGGTGCCATACCTCAACACAGAAAACACCACTTTGACCAGCCATCCCATTAATACCATACCTCAATACAGAGAACACACCACTTTGACCAGCCATCCCATTAATGCCATACTTCAGCACAACAGAACGCCACTTTGACCAGCCATCCCATTAATACCATACTTCAGCACAACAGAACGCCACTTTGACCAGCCATCCCATTAATACCATACCTCAGCACTACAGAACGCCACTTTGACCAGCCATCCCATTAATACCATACTTCAGCACTACAGAACGCCACTTTGACCAGCCATCCCATTAATGCCATACTTCAGCACTACAGAACGCCACTTTGACCAGCCATCCCATTAATACCATACCTCAGCACTACAGAACGCCACTTGGACCAGCCATCCCATTAATGCCATACTTCAGCACTACAGAATGCCACTTTGACCAGCCATCCCATTAATGCCATACCTCAGCACTACAGAACGCCACTTTGACCAGCCATCCCATTAATGCCATACCTCAGCACTACAGAATGCCACTTTGACCAGCCATCCCATTAATACCATACTTCAGCACTACAGAATGCCACTTTGACCAGCCATCCCATTAATGCCATACTTCAGCACTACAGAATGCCACTTTGACCAGCCATCCCATTAATACCATACTTCAGCACTACAGAATGCCACTTTGACCAGCCATCCCATTAATGCCATACCTCAGCACTACAGAACGCCACTTTGACCAGCCATCCCATTAATACCATACTTCAGCACTACAGAACGCCACTTTGACCAGCCATCCCATTAATGCCATACCTCAGCACTACAGAATGCCACTTTGACCAGCCATCCCATTAATGCCATACCTCAGCACTACAGAACGCCAGTTTGACCAGCCATCCCATTAATGCCATACCTCAGCACTACAGAATGCCACTTCGACCAGCCATCCCATTAATGCCATACCTCAGCACTACAGAACGCCACTTTGACCAGCCATCCCATTAATGCCATACCTCAGCACTACAGAACGCCACTTTGACCAGCCATCCCATTAATACCATACCTCAGCACTACAGAACGCCACTTTGACCAGCCATCCCATTAATACCATACCTCAGCACTACAGAACGCCACTTTGACCAGCCATCCCATTAATACCATACTTCAGCACTACAGAATGCCACTTTGACCAGCCATCCCATTAATGCCATACTTCAGCACTACAGAACGCCACTTTGACCAGCCATCCCATTAATACCATACCTCAGCATTACAGAACGCCACTTCGACCAGCCATCCCATTAATGCCATACTTCAGCACTACAGAATGCCACTTTGACCAGCCATCCCATTAATACCATACCTCAGCACTACAGAACGCCACTTTGACCAGCATGCCATCCCCCACACTGGAGAGACGTCCAACCTCTCTACCCTGTTGGCCTGTCTGAAAGTATATCCTCAGAGAACCTGTCTGACACTGCCTCTGAATCACGTGAAGGACACCAAACGCCCCTCCTGCCCATCACGTGTGACAGGATACAGCTGTGTGGGGCCTGATCAGACAGCACCCACCTGTGGACGTCTCGGGCTGGTCAATGGGTGTGTGTCTTCCGATTTGTGGGTCCCTTTGTCGGTCGGAATCGTTGGACTTTCTATTTACAGTTTATTCCGTGTGCCATTTCCTTTCCAGGCTTTGTTTCTGTTTGATTTTCATTCATGTATTCGTAGAAAGTTGTGTGTAAGAGAATTCACTCAACTTGGCGCATACAGTTAGTCGTCTTCAGTGTGATTCTCTGGTCCAGCCTTTTTTTTTTCTTCCAGCTCTTGTTGATGATCTTGGAGGACAAGCACCTGTGAGTGCATCACCAAGAA
>CM065731.1:39602720-39615220 GCA_033310375.1 Conus canariensis | reverse complement strand
CACCATCTACAGGACTCACCATGTACAGAACTCACCATGTACAGGACTCACCATGCACAGAAATCATTATGTACAGAACTCACCATGTACAGGACTCACCATGTACAGAAATCACTATGTACAGAACTAACCATGTAGAGAAATCACCATATTCAGAACTCACAATGTACTAAACTCACCATGTACAGAACTCACCACGTTCAAAACTCACTATGTACAGAACTCACCATGTACAGAACTCACCATGTATAGAACTCACTATGTACAGAACTCACCATGTACAGGACTCACCATGTACAGAACTCACTATGTACAGAACTCACCATGTACAGAACTCACTATGTACAGGACTCACAATGTACAGAACTCACTATGTACAGAACTCACCATGTACAGAACTCACTATGTACAGAACTCACCATGTACAGGACTCACCATGTACAGAACTCACCATATTCAGAACTCACCATGTACAGAACTCACCATATTCAGAACTCACCATGTACAGAACACACCATATCAAGAACTCACTATGTACAGAACTCACCATGTACACAACTCACCATATCCTGAATTCACCACGTACACAACTCACCATGTCCAGAACTCACCATGTCCAGAACTCACTATGTACAGAACTCACCATGTACACAACTCACCACGTACAGAACTCACCATATCCAGAACTCACCACGTACAAATCTCACCATGTACACGACTCACCATAAGCGATCATGCAGGACAGAAACGGCACGGCAATGGAAGCTATCACAGTGGCTGCCACTGGCCAAGCCGACGACTGATCCTGCTCCCCCGATTCAGGAGGCCCTGAAGTAAATCAGATGTGTTGTGAGTGACTTCACTACTCCTCCAACGTGTGCTCCACACGTTTATACAAGTCGTGGAATTAGAGGAAAGCAGCTTGCAAAGTGAGGCGACTGCAGGCGGAAAGCTAAACAAATCTTGAAAAATGTTTACAACTTGGACAAAGGTATCACAAGATACAACACGACGCGTTTCGACCTCTTAGGTCTTCTTCAGGCAAGATAAACATCGCTCAACGCCCCATCTTGCGCCGAATTTGAGAAGTTAAATGATTGCTCGTTTTTCCTTTTCGTCGTCCTGAGTGTTGTTTATCTTGCCTGAAGAAGACCTGAGAGGTCAAAACGCGTCGTGTTTTGTCTTGTGATCCCTTTGTCCAAAGTGTTTAGCAGAGTTGTTTTAAAACTTTTTTAAAAGATGTTTTTTAATACGAAAGCAATTGTGAAATAAATTATGCATCTAGTAGTGGTAATAAAGGAAAATGAAATATAGCATAAAAAGACAAACAAGCAAACAATTTAACTGTGGAAGTCATTCACGGTTTGGATTTACCTTCTGTGAATCTACTTAGTTTAGAGCCGAATGGCAGTCACAAATCCCCGTGCTAATTAGAACGAATATGAATATTTTACAACGTCTGAAAACAGGCAGTTTTTGTTTCGCGCCAAAGGACTGTCTGGTCATGACTAGGACCCAAGTGACATGGAAAGTAACACTCACAACCCATTGCTATGAACCTCGTGCCGCTGTAACATTTCCACATCACTCCATGGTGGATCAGAAAGGGCACGTGCCTATACTCATTCCTAAGGGAGTAAATCCGGAGTGACCTCCTCCCCCCGTCCCTCTTTTTGTTCCAAAATCAAGTGTCCTGAACTTCAACAACATACCAGTCAAAGCACACAGCGCCTCAATTTAAGGGGGCGGGAAGGGAGAACTACTCCTTACCCTGTTCTAAAACCACTTTCCATTGAGTCATTTGGGGCAACAACAAAAGCACATCAATCAAAGCACCTGAATTTGAGGAATGGGCAGGGGTGTAACTTTGAACCTGAGTTAGAACTGACTACTCCCGACCCTGCTCCTGGTGCGTCATCTGGGCATCAACAAAAATATATCAATCAAAAGACACTGCACCTGAACTTAAGGAAGGGGGAGAAGGGGAGTAACTTTGAACATGAGGGAGAACTAACTACTCCCAACCCTGTTCCAACACCTCTTTCTGGTCATTTGGAGCAAGGTCCAGAAGCAGCCCATGAAGTGAATACATTAAAGTACCCATTTCCACCACTCTCTCCCAAATAAGTCTGGGCATCTGACATGTTCATGTCATTTTTTTTCCAGCCAGCTCTGCAGTTTCCCAGTCGTAGCTTTGTATTACCAACAGATCGAAGATCAAAGTCCTACACATGTCTGACTGGGGTCACTGATTCCGCTTACAGGAAGATGGATGAAGGAACAGAAAAACAAGTGACTTGAAACAAAGTACACACACACACACACACACACACACACACACACACACACACACACACACACACACACACACAAACACTCACTCACTCACCCGCATGGGTGGTGGTGGTGGTAACAGCGGGAGTCATGTGACCGGTCCCTATCGGTTTTTCATCCTCCTCAGTGACATTGTTGTTTTTGTAGTTGGTGACCCGACACCTCACTGACGTCCCCAGCAGGTTAAATCCCACCGAGTGCACTGTGCAGGTGAATCCATCGGCTCTGCATGGCCCTTCCCACTGCACCATGTCTGGCATGACGGGGTTCATCTCGCTCACCTGGCAGTAAAAGATGGTCCTAAGACTGTTGCTGTTGCTGTCGTAGTACAGGTACTGTACTAGCTCCACCTTGTCTGGGCCATCTGCATGGACACATTAGAGTCATGTAGGAGCCTGCAGTACACTTAGGTGAATGATTACTTTTACTGTTATGAAGCAGATCAGCTCAGGTTAAGTTTAGTCTACCATTGTTGCTTTAATAGTCTCCTTACTATAACTACTACTAATGATGATGATGATGATAACAATAATAATAACAATAATAATAACAATAATAAATATAATAATAATCATGATGATGATAATAATAATAATAATAATAACAATGATAATAATTATGATGATGATTTTAATGATGAAGATGATGATGATGATGATGATGATGATGATGATAGTCTCTACTCATTGCCTTATCCACATAATAATAATAATAATAATAATAATAATAATTAGTATTATTATAATAATGATAACAATAATAATAATAATAGTTATCATCATCACAATCAGTATTGTTGACATCCTCCTGCTGCTGCTGCTTCTCCTCCTCCTTCTCCTCCTCCTCCTGTTCCTCCTCCTGTTCCTCCTCCTCCTCCTCCTTCCCCTCCTTCTCCTCCTACTGCTCCTCCTCCTCCTCCTCCTCCTCCTCCTCCTCTTCCTCCTCCTCTTCCTCCTCCTTATCATCGTCGTCGTCATCATCATCATCATCATCACCATCATCATCATCATCATCATCTTCTTCTTCTTCTTTCTTTCTTTCTTTCTTTCTTTCTTCTTCTTCTTCCTCCTCCTCCTCCTTCATTATCATCATCATCATCATCATCACCATCATCATCATCATCATCATCATCATCATCATCATCATCATCATCATCATCATCGTCATCATTGCGATCATCATCAGACTTATCATCTTATCTTCATCATCATCAGTGTCATTACCATGATCATAATCACCAGCACCATCATCGTATGTATTTTATAAAACATTGACGCAGCTGGAAAAGGGATGAGTATATCAAATGCTCGCTGGCAGCTCGCGAAATAAAAAATAAATTATTGGTATACATCTCGTGCTGTTGTTGTTGTTGTTGTTGTTCAGCAACTGCTGCTGCTGCTATTACTGTTCCAAGTACTGACTTAAGGCTATATCCTGGAACATAACGGGAAGGGTACATAGCCGGAGGATGTATATTAATTATACATAATATATATACATATATAATAATATTTCCTGTGATGATGAATTGCGTAGATAATTTCTCCCTTTCAGCAAGACATGTCATTTAAAACACAATTTTTCAGGACTTATGCAAATATTTAGCAGATTAATTGACTTCTGTTTCCAAAGCATAGCTAGTAAATGTGCTAATTTTACATTTGTACATTGATCCTCCTCCTTATCAGAAGTTTATGAAGTTTGGAAATTAGTTCGAAGTGGAAATTAGTTCCACATGTGTCAAACAGATCTAGCCTTAAGTGATTTCTCATTGTCATAATTTCTTTAATGTCTGCCTTTGCTCCCAATGGCTTAAATCTATACTGCTCAAAACAATTTAAGAGCCAGTTGGCTTCTTGGTAGCATTCCCCTGTCCACCTCTAGATATGTATGCGACCATCGTGGAAGAGCCGAGCAAAACGCAACTCATCAGAAAACATCGCCTGAGCCCAATGTTGCCTCGTCCAGGCCACATGAGCTCGGCACCAGGTCAGTTGCGGCCTACGGTGAGCCGCCATCAGCACAGGTTGAACAGCTGGCCGCCTTGCTCGGAGGTTAACTTCTCTCAGGCAGCTCCGAACAGTTTGGTGGGAAATGTTGACGTTCGCTGCAGCATGCAGATGTCACCTGAGGTTGTTTGCAGTGGCAGTTCTTTGTCTCAGCGCCGTCAGAACCAGCAGTCTGTCCTGCTGTCTGGTGGTTGACCTAGGCCGGCCAGACTGTCTTTGTTCAGCAGTACTACTGGTGGCATTGAAGCGGTCACGAAGTCTTTGGATGACAGCATGATGCACTTGAAGGCAACGACCAACTTCTCTGATGCCTACACCTTCTTGAAGCCAAGCAACAGTCCTTCCCTGGTCAGTGTCATTTAATCTTCGTCTTGGTGGCATGGTTAAAAACACCCCCAAAAGTGGCTTTTTTATACCCACTGGTCAGCAAAACTGGTTGCCATGTGTTCAGTAAAGGCACGACTTGCAGGTGCAATGTGGCTTGCAGTCAGCCCAACTCTGCTGCCTCAGCTATGCGCTCGCAAACTGCGACCATGTTTTCGTGATTTCGGTGTTTCTTTTGTGAACTCATTCAACCCACTAGACTCAGATTCAACTGAACACATGCCAAAACCAGTTTTGCATTGAAGCAGTTGTTACACTTTCAGTGCAAAACTTGGACAAACGCTTTGAATTCTATACACTACGATGCGTTTATCTAAACCATATGAAAAATGCGGGAGGCTCTTAAATTGTTTTGAGCAGTATAGTTTTGTTGAGGAGTGATCTAATGCTCTGAAAAGCATTGAGCTAACCAAGTGGCACCTTTTGAAAGGTTTTGTTGGAGAATCCATATGGATATTTTTCACTCTGATGGGCATTGCGTTGAACTGTGACAAGAGTTGGGAGTGGTCGGATGGTCCTCTAGGGGAAGGACTTGGAATATCTTCTCTGTGAGAATAAAGTTAAAATTTCTCCTCCACCCTCCCTCATACTAGTGGTGGAAGGAGCAACTTTCTGGTACTAGTCATCGAAAGAAAGTTATATTTGTTCCTGTAACTGTTAAAATACTCAATAGTGACTCTGAGATAAAATTTCTTAGGTTTGTACTCTTAAAAGTACTTGTGGCTCTGAGAGACAGAATTAGAGAGAAGTTCAAACATTCAGTTCTGATTGAACAACAAAGAACTGACACAAGTTAAGCGCACTTCCGCACATCAACTTTACTTGCTTACACCCTGTGCAGTAGTTAAAGTTTGTATACAATGCACATATCAATGTTACTTTAAATGCGTACTCTTCTACACATCAACTTCACTTGCTTACACCCAGTGCAGTAGTTAAAGTTTGTAATCATAGACATACTCTCAGTGTTTCGTCATTAAGTGATGGAAAGCTCTGGATGAATTGGAAGTCCACTTGGATTAACAGCCTTAACTTATATTAGAGAGGATAGTTGATCTCTCTCTTGTGGCTGGTGACTGACCCTGCTGTGTAGACCTGTTGCTGTAGTGCTGGGCTGTAGTGTGTCTTCACCACAGTTTTGCCCAGTGATATGTAGCATAACCACAGTTTATGGCGTAGCCACGGTTTATGGCGTAGCCATGGTTTATGGCGTAACCACAGTCCCAGGTCTGCAATAAAGAGAACCTGGTCTGTAGTTAAGTAACTGAGAGTCTGGCTTGTTGAGTTCACACATTTGCCCTCTATCTTTCAGAAGAGGTGTGAAAACTCAGCCAGCAAAGGATTATTCTATTGTAGAGTTTCTGCTATAATTTTTTATCTCCACTTTTGCTGAGAGGTTGAGTGGAGTTTACAGAAGGGAAGAAGAGAGTAATGCAATGCTAACAATTTTAGTCAAATAACTCTTCAATGTTTCTTATGAGAGAGTTAAATTACATTAGCTTGGATTACACTTAGCCCAAGTACACATGTGGTGTAGATTTAAAGTTACTACAGAGCATTCCAACAATCACCAGTATTTATAAATCAACTCAGCAGTTTCCACCTAGTACAGGCATACTAGTTTTTCCTGATCAAAGTTTATCATTCAGTTATCACCTTAACTGATAGAATTGCAAAAGTCAGATGGTACACAAAGAATAGTGATCAGATTGTTAACAAAGAATCATAACCACATGGTGATAGCTTTTACCACATGGTGGCAAGCAAACTACTACACAGACCAATCATTCATCTTTTTTGATAAATGTCATCAAGTGTTCGTGCAAAGTTAAATGGTTAAACCACATGGCATGCGTATAATCAATACATAGATTCAAAATGTAAAAACATAGATTCTACTTACATTTCTGGGAGAATCAGTAACTCAGACTGGGTTAAAGAGGAGAAGAGATAACCATGCCTTCTCTCTGGTTCACCCCTGGCATCTGTTGTGTTACTTAGTTCTGATCTACAGCCGGTCTTGAGCAATCTGAATGTGTGACACTATGTGTCTTCTGTTTGTGTGCTAAACTGTCAAATCAGGTTTCTGATCTGGCTGACAGGGTGTCAATGAAGATGAGACAAAGGGAAGGGGCTTGTCGGTCATTCCCCAACTCTTGTTGTGGATTGGTCGATCACAAGCGATTGGAACTGTGTGTTGTCCATATGATAATTCATGAACGCATCTGTAGAACGAATGTTAATTGACCACGCATGGGTAAACACAATTTCTCATTGGCCAGCTGTGTGCAACCATCCATGGACAGATAGTGGATATGGGGGAGAAGGGGGGATGATAGGGAAGGAGGGAGGTGAGGGATAAGAGGGACCCCGGGTCTTTGTGCTAGGCGGGAAAGTGTATGGAAGGTAAGGAGAGAGAGGCGACGTAGTCGCGACGTGACGTAAACTTTCCTTATGACCTATGGCGTTAAGCTGGGCTGCCTATGCTGTTCTAAGAAGGAGGGGGGGGGGAGGGAGATGGGGAAGAGGGGGGGAAGAGATGGGCAACATTTTTACGACGCGATGTAAATTTTTTCACTGAGTCCATCCGCCACATCAGGGAGTGGGGGGAGGGGGGGGGGGGTGGGGGCAGGGGTTGAGAGGGAAAAGTTGGCATAGATTTGAATAGATTTGTTGCTGTGTGTGCGACACACAGAAGAGAGAAAGGGGCTGGACAGCATCTGTATTTGTACAATTTGTACAAGAGAGTGGGTGCTTGGGACGATCAGGTGGACTTGTGGCAAGTGACTTGTCACACGAACACATGGACATTTTAGTTCAGATTGAAAGAAAATCAGTATTTCAAAAAGCTTACGATATCTAAAAAAAATAGTATGCTGTAAAGTTATTATAGATTTTTAAAAAAACGGCTGGTGTACGTTTTAGGACTCTACATTAGAGCTAAAACTGTAATTTTGTTTCAAGTCACTCAAATTCCGCATTTGTTCTCTTTTTAAATGTAGACACCAGTGGGCTGATTTCATGCTGGTACAAGGCTATCCACCTTAAGGAAGGTTATAGTAAAGTTTGGTTTCTGGTATCCTACAAAACAACACTTTTTTTTGGTCAGTTTCTTTCAAATATATTCAATAAACTTAATATCAGGGTCTGTTCCACACAACATCACAGCAATACCAACAAAATAATAGACAAATAAAGAATGGGATACAATGAAAAAATATTCATCTGTTATCATCTTTACCTGGCTAAAACTAATGTTCGTTGGCACACTTACATACAAATACAAAAGAACAATTCTGAGCTACTTTTCTCTGTTTAGAAATAGTTTCTGAACAACTTTGTGTCAAGTTTTATAGTTAGCTCTAGCTTATGAACAACTTTGCGTTACGTTTTATATTTAGAACTAATTTCCAAACTTCATAAAACACAAACATGATGACCTAGCAAGCAGTGCAGTCACACAATGCAAAGACACAGTAGACCTGGGATGAGAGGAGAGAGAGAGAGAGAGAGAGAGAGAGAGAGAGAGAGAGAGAGAGAGAGAGAGTGAGGATGCGGGGAGGGGTAATCATACATTGTAAACTCACAAGCAATATTCAAGGACAACGTGACACTTTGTGACTCAAAGGTGTTGACTCGGCAGTGGATCTGTGAGCGGTCATGCTGTCTGGTCAAGTATGTCAAGGGCAACTGCAGCTCGTGCGTTTCACTCTCCTCGCCATTTTCCACGGTCACATTCTCTTGAATCCACTCCAACCAGCCAGGTGGTTCGCCTAAGAAGTCGACGCTACACACGCAGACTGTGGTGCCATTCTCTGGGAGATAGTCCTCATCAGTGCAGTTCTGTGTTGGCATGGATGCTTGAACAGAACAAACAAGAACGTGTGGGTGTGTAGTGCTATAAATGTATGGGTTGAAAAAAAAAGTGAAAAAATGAAGAAAGAGAAAAAAAAGTGCTACTTACAATAGGGAGGATGGGCAGGATGGGGGGTTGGGGGTGGGGTGGGGGGGGACCAGATTCGGTTAAAGTGATTCAAATTAGAAATAAAAGGCAGAAAAACAGAGTGCATTGGGAAACAAAGCTGGCAGTGTTACCTGCACCAAGCTGATTCTAGATCTCCAGTTCATATGTTTCCCAGCCTTCCAGAGAACAGGATGCTTGGACCCACGACAAAATCTCTATACTAAGAACTGGCATTTATTTTATTTCTTTTACTGGGTATGAAAGCATGTGCATGCATGGTCGTGATCATGTTGCACAAAATCAATACCAAGTTACCGTGAATGCTCAGACTCAGTAGTGTCGTTTGTAGAGGACGCAGATATTGAATGTGGCTACAGGACAGATCATTCGGTTGTTGTATTAAAATTAAAATTTGAAGACACCAGTAAGCATAACACCTTTTGGAAATTCAATGCGTCCCTTCTAAAAGATAAAATGTATTTGGATGAAATAAATTCGGAAATCGATAAGGTTAAAAAAGAAAATGCGCTAAATGCAAACATAGAGGAAGTAACTGACAAAGGGCTGAGGTTTTCTATCCTGGATGACATATTTCTTGACTTTCTTTTAATGAAAATAAGATCCAAAACAATTTCATATGCCACGATGAAAAAGAAAAAAACTGACAGAAGAAGAACAGCTTGAACATGACATACAACGACTAGACAGAATCAAAAATAAAAATGAAGACATCAGATTTATAGACATGAAAAAAGAACAGTTAAAACAGATAAGGGAAAAACGAATGGATGGAGTATTGTTAAGGTCGAGAGCTTGATGGATAGCGGGAGGGGAGAAAGTGAGTAATTATTTCTGTAATTTAGAGAAACGTCACTATGTTAGCAAAAATATGGCTAGATTGATAGACCAACATGGCAATACTCTAACAAACCAGAAAGACATTATTCAAGAAGTATATACATTTTATAGATCGCTATATGCAAAGATTGAGGTAGAAAATTGCGAAATCAAAGATTTAGTAGAAAATATCACGTGTTTAAACGAAGAGGAAGCAAAAGGATTAGAGGGGAAAATAAGTCTAGAAGAAGCTACATGTGTTCTAAAGAACATGAAAAATAATAAAAGTCCCGGTACAGATGGTTTCAGCGCGGAATTTTTTAAAGTTTTCTGGAAAAAGATAGGACTCTTTGTTGTAAGAGCACTGAATGCGAGTTTTGAACGAGGAGAACTTTCAAATGTACAGAAAGAAGGAATCATTACTTGCATTCCGAAACATGATAGACCAAGACAGTATATAAAAAACTGGAGACCTGTCTCGTTATTAAATGTGATTTACAAAATTGGGTCATCCTGTATTGCAAATCATTTAAAGATAGTACTACCAAAGATCATCAGTGAAGACCAAACCGGATTTATGAAAAATAGGTATATTGGGGATAACTTAAGACTGATTTATGATACAATTGCCTACTTAGATAAACATGAGTTACCAGGATTGCTGTTAAATATTGATTTTGAAAAAGCTTTTGACTCGATAAATTGGGAGTTCATGTTTAAAGTATTAAAAGCATTTGGTTTTAAAGAAGACATATGTAAATGGATAAGTACATTCTATAGAAATACTAAATCTTGTGTTATAGTGAATGGCCAGGTGTCAGAATGGTTTCAAATAACAAAAGGTTGTAGGCAGGGAGACCCCATATCTCCATATCTTTTCATATTGTGTGTTGAAATATTAGCAATGACTGTCAGAGAAAACACAGATATTAAAGGCATTACAGTGAATAATGTTGAACTCAAGCTGACACAATACGCTGATGACACTGAATTTTTACTGGCAGGAGACAGAAAGTCTTTTGAAACTTGCATAGATGTACTTGACATGTTTAATTCTGTCTCAGGGCTCCATATAAACTCGGGCAAAACTAGTGTGATTTGGCTAGGGAGTCGCAAAAATTCCACAGCTCGTTATATGGAACATTTAGGTTTAAACTGGAATCCGCCGAAATTTCGTGTGTTAGGTATTTGGTTCACTAATGATTTAAAAGGGTGTCTTGAAGTTAACTACTCAGAAAAATTAGCAGAAGTAAAGTATCTGTTCAAAATGTGGGTCAAACGTCAGATCACACCTCTTGGCAGAGTTGCAATATTAAAATCTATAATCCTTTCAAAGCTGACTCATCTCTGGCTCCTTTCACCAAACCCACCAGACATATTTTTTCAAACGTGTCAACAAATTTGTTATAAATTTATTTGGAACAGGAAACCAGACAAAATCAGTCGAAACATTTCACACAGTAGTGTGAGGAATGGGGGCATTGGCCTTCCTGATTTGAAAACATTTGTCTTATCTTTGAAACTTTCATGGATTCGTAAAGCTGGGAAAACAAAACATAAATGGAAAAGTCTTTTGCTGCATAACTTTCCCAAGTGGGAACTTATTGATAAGTATGGACCAGAGTTTGTGTCAAAATTCACTAAATACAATCAGTTTTGGTCAGAAGTTCTTGAAGCATATAAGGTGTTTTACTACAAATGCATTCCTAAAAATTCTGCTGAACTTCTTGCCGAACCTTTATGCTATAACAAGAGGTTTCAAATGGGAAGAAAATGTATCGTCTCACAAGTATTGCATAACAAAAACATATTTTGTGTTGCCCATTTCTTTGATGATAATGGGCAGTTCCTCACTTACACATGTTTCAAGGATAAGTATGATATTAATATCAATTTCCTTACTTACGCTGGTTACAGATCTGTAATACTTGACTATGCAAAAAAGTCTGGCATTAATATAAATAACAATACATACCGAAACTCATCATTGTGTTTTAAACAACTGTTTGCAGTTCACAAAGGTTGTAGATTATATTATGATATATTGATTACAAATAACGTAACGTCTAAATGCTGCGAAAAATGGGATGCCAAGCTCTCAACATCCCATGACTGGAAATCTTGTTTTGTATACGCACACAAGATACAGGATGTAAAGCTCCAGTGGTTTCAGCTAAAAATAATACATAGATGTCTGTGTACAAATATCATATTAAAGGAAATTGGTGTAAAAAATAATGATAGATGTGACTTTTGTGGAGAGTATAAAGATAGTATTGATCATGGGTTCTGGAAGTGTCATTATGTACAATTATTCTGGAATAATCTCACTGATTTAATGAAAGAAAGATGTATGAATGCACAAAATGTGCGGCTAACAGAGTCACTGATACTATCTGGTAATGATGCAGCAATTTCTAGTGATGTTATCTTTTATTTTATAATTCTCTTTGCAAAATACTATATATACACTTGTAAAGTACAAAACAGTTTACCACAAATAAGTGCATTTATAAGGAAACTAAGGAATCGGTATAAAATTGAAGAACACATCGCATACTTAAAATTAAACCATGTAGATTTCACTGTGAAATGGTCAGTGTACAAACCATTATTTGTTAATGATTAACTATTTAAATATCGCTCGATCTGTATCCTATGACCCATATTCACAGATTTAAACGCTTTGTCAACTTTTAGTAACCTGTTATGCTTTGATCTCTGCACACACAGACTACATAATGTTGCAGATGAGTCTATACATATGTCTGTTCTGACATCATTATCTCTTTTATTGATGGTTATGTTTTTGTTTTCTGGCCACTGTGATTTACTTTGTGAAAGTACCTTGTGTCAACATATTCATTGAATGTAGTCCATCCAGCGTGTCCCTCTCTTGTGTCTCTCTCTGTCTCTGTCTCTGTCTCCCTCCCTCCCTCCCTCCCTCCCTCTCTCTCTCTCTCTCTCTCTCT
>CM065731.1:39592720-39600220 GCA_033310375.1 Conus canariensis | reverse complement strand
GCCACAGGTCACCAGCTACAACATTCCACAGGTCACCACTAGAACACGCCACAGGTCACCAGCTACAGCATGCCACAGGTCACCACTAGAACATGCCACAGGTCATCAGCTACAACATGCCACAGATCACCACTAGAACATGCCAAGGGTCACCAGCTACAACATGCCACAGGTCACCACTAGAACATGCCAAGGGTCACCAGCTACAACATGCCACAGGTCACCACTAGAACACGCCACAGGTCACCAGCTACAACATGCCACAGGTCACCACTAGAACATGCCAAGGGTCACCAGCTGCAACATTTCACAGGTCACTAGCTACAGCATGCCACAGGACACCGGATAGAACATGCCACAGGTCACTGGCTACAACATGTAACAGGTCACCAGCCAGAATATGCAGCAGGTCACCAGCTAGAAAATACCTAACAGGTCACCAGCTAAAACACGCCACAGGTCACCACTAGAACATGCCTAACAGGTCATCAGCTGGAACTTGCCTAACAAGTCACCAGCTAGAACTTGCCTAACAGGTCAACATTACAAAAGGCCTAACAGGTCACTACCTAGAACATGCCTAACAGGTCACTAGCTAGAACATGCCTAACAGGTCACTAGCGAGAACTTGCCTAACAGGTCACTAGCTAGAACATGCCTAACAGGTCACTAGCGAGAACTTGCATAACAGGTCACTAGCGAGAACATGTCTAACAGGTCCCTAGCTACAATATGCCTATCAGGTCACTAGCAAGAACATGCCTAACAGGTAACCAGCTAGAACATGCCCAACAGGTCACAAGCTAGAACATGCCTAACAGGTCACCAGATGGAACATGTCTAACAGGTCACCAGATGGAACATGCGTAACAGGTCACCAGATGGAACATGCCCAACAGGTCACCAGATAGAACATGCCCAACAGGTCACCAGATAGAACAAGCCCAACAGGCTACTAGATAGAACATGCCCAACAGGCTACTAGATAGAACATGCCCAACAGAACACCAGATAGAACATGCCAACAGGTCACCTGATAGAACATGCCTAACAGGTCACCTGATAGAGCATGCTTAACAGGTCACCAGGTGGAACATGCCTAACAAGTCACCAGATGGAATGTGCCTAACAGGTCGCCAGCTAGAACATACCTAATAGGTCATCAGCTAGAACATGGCTAACAGGTCACCATTAGAACATGCCTAGCAGGTCACCATTAGAACATGCCTAACAGGTCACCAGAGAGAACATGCCTAACAGGTCACCATTAGAATATGCCTAAGAGGTCACCAGCTAGAACATGCCTAACAGTTCACCAGCTGGAACATTCCTAACAGGTCAGTACCTAGAACATGCCTAACAGGTCACCATTAGAACATGCCTAACAGGTCACCATTAGAACATGCCTAACAGGTCACCAGATAGAACATGCCTAACAGGTCACCATTAGAATATGCCTAACAGGTCATCAGCTAGAACATGCCTAACAGGCCACCATTAGAACATGCCTAACAGGCCACCATTACAACATGCCTAACAGGTCACCAGCTAGAACATGCCTAACATGTAACCATTAGAACATGCCTAACAGGTCACCATTAGAGTATGCCTAAAAGGTCACCAGCTAGAGCATGCCTAACAGGTCACCAGACGAAACATGCCTAACAGGTCAGTACCAAGAAAATGCCTAGCAGGTCACTAGCTAGAACATGCCAAACAGGTCACTAGCTAAAACATGCCTAACAGGTCACCATTAAAATATGCATAATAGGTCACTAGCTAAAACATGCCTAACAGGTCACTAGCTAGATCATGCCTAACATGTCACCATTAGGACATGCATAACAGGTCACCAACTAGAACATGCATAACAGGTCACCACTAGAGCCTGCCTAACAAGTCACCAGATGAAACATGCCTAACAGGTCACCATTAGAGCATGCCTAACAGGTCACCATTAGAGCATGCATAACAGGTCACCATTGGAGCATGCCTAACAGGTCACCATTAGAGCATGCCTAACAGGTCACCATTAGAGCATGCCTAACAAGTCACCATTAGAACATGCATAACAGGTCACCATTAGAGCATGCATAACAGGTCACCAGATGGAACATGCCCAACAGGTCATCAAGTGGAACATGCCCAACAGGCCAACAGATGGAACATGCCCAACAGGTCACCTGCTGGAACATGCCTAACAGGTCACTAGCTAGAACATGCCTAACAGGTCACCAGATGGAACATGCCCAACAGGTCACAAGATGGAACAAGCCTAACAGGTCACCAGCTAGAATAAGGCTAACTGGTCACCAGCTAGAATATGCCTAACAGGTCACCAGATGGAACATGCCCAACAGGTCACTAGCTACAACATACCTAACAGGTCGCTAGATATGATATGCATAACAGGTCACCATTAGAACATGCCTAACAGGTCAGTACCTAGAACATGCCTAACAGGTCACCATCAGAACATGTCTAACAGGTCACCAGCTAGAACATGCCTAACAGGTCAGTACCTAGAACATGCCTAACAGGTCAGTACCTAGAACATGCCTAACAGGTCACCATTAAAACATGCCTAACATGTCACCATTAGAACATGCCTAACAGGTCACCATTAGAATATGCCTAACAGGTCACCAGCTAGAGCATGCCTAACAGGTCACCAGATGAAACATGCCTAACAGGTCAGTACCAAGAACATGCCTAGCAGGTCACTAGCTAAAACATGCCTAACAGGTCACTAGCTAAAACATGCCTAACAGGTCACCATTAAAACATGCGTAACAGGTTACCATTAGAGCATGCATAACAGGTCACCATTAGAGCATGCCTAACAGGTCACCATTGGAGCATGCCTAACAGGTCACCATTAGAGCATGCCTAACAGGTCACCATTAGAGCATGCCTAACAAGTCACCATTAGAACATGCATAACAGGTCACCATTAGAGCATGCATAACAGGTCACCAGATGGAACATGCCCAACAGGTCATCAAGTGGAACATGCCCAACAGGCCAACAGATGGAACATGCCAACAGGTCACCTGCTGGAACATGCCTAACAGGTCACCAGATGGAACATGCCCAACAGGTCACAAGATGGAACAAGCCTAACAGGTCACCAGCTAGAATAAGGCTAACTGGTCACCAGCTAGAATATGCCTAACAGGTCACCAGATGGAACATGCCCAACAGGTCACTAGCTACAACATACCTAACAGGTCGCTAGATATGATATGCATAACAGGTCACCATTAGAACATGCCTAACAGGTCAGTACCTAGAACATGCCTAACAGGTCACCATCAGAACATGTCTAACAGGTCACCAGCTAGAACATGCCTAACAGGTCAGTACCTAGAACATGCCTAACAGGTCAGTACCTAGAACATGCCTAACAGGTCACCATTAAAACATGCCTAACATGTCACCATTAGAACATGCCTAACAGGTCACCATTAGAATATGCCTAACAGGTCACCAGCTAGAGCATGCCTAACAGGTCACCAGATGAAACATGCCTAACAGGTCAGTACCAAGAACATGCCTAGCAGGTCACTAGCTAAAACATGCCTAACAGGTCACTAGCTAAAACATGCCTAACAGGTCACCATTAAAACATGCATAACAGGTTACCATTAGAGCATGCATAACAGTTACCATTAGAGCATGCCTAACAGGTCACCATTGGAGCATGCCTAAAAGGTCACCATTAGAGCATGCCTAACAGGTCACCATTAGAGCATGCATAATAGGTCACCACTAGAGCATGCCTACCAGGTCACCATTAGAGCATGCCTAATAGGTCACCATTAGAGCATGCATAACAGGTCACCATTAGAGCATGCATAACAGGTCACTAGATGTAACATGCCCAACAGGTCACCAAGTGGAACATGTCCAACAGGCCAACAGAAGGAACATGCCCAACAGGTCACGAGCTGGAACATACCTAACAGGTCACCAGCTAGAACATGCCTAACAGGTCACCAGATGGAACATGCCCAGCAGGTCACAAGATGGAACAAGCCTAACAGGTCACCAGCTAGAACAAGGCTAACTGGTCACAAGCTAGAACATGCCTAACATGTCACCATTAGAACACACCTAACAGGTCACCATTAGAGCATGCCTAACAGGTCACCAGACGAAACATGCCTAACAGGTCAGTACCAAGAACATGCCTAGCAGGTCACTAGCTAGAACATGCCAAACAGGTCACTAGTTAAAACATGCCTAACAGGTCACCATTAAAACATACATAATAGGTCACTAGCTAGAACATGCCTAACAGGTCACTAGCTAGATCATGCCTAACAGGTCACCATTAAGACATGTATAACAGGTCACCAACTAGAACATGCATAACAGGTCACCACTAGAGCCTGCCTAAAAAGTAACCAGATGAAACATGCCTAACAGGTCACCATTAGAGCATGTCTAACCGGTCACCTTTAGAGCATGCCTAACAGGTCACCATTAGAGCATGCCTAACAGGTCACCATTAGAGCATCCCTAACAGGTCACCATTTAGAACATGCATAACAGGTCACCATTAGAGCATGCATAACAGGTCACCGAATGAACATAGCCCAACAGGACACAGAACAGCACATCACATGAACAGATGAACTGCCACAGGTCACCAGCTGGAACATGCCTAACAGGTCACACAGAACAAGCCTAACAGGTCACCAGATGGAACATGCAAGGTCACAATGAAAACCTAACAGGTCACCAGCTAGAAAGTAATGGTCACACTAGAATGCTACAGTCACCAGATGGAACATGCCCAACAGGTCACTAGCTATAACATACCTAACAGATGGCCAGATATGATATGCATAACAGGTCACCATTAGAACATGCCTAACAGGTCAGTACCTAGAACATGCCTAACAGGTCACCATTAGAACATGTCTAACAGGTCACCAGCTAGAACATGCCTAACAGGTCAGTACCTAGAACATGCCTAACAGGTCAGTACCTAGAACATGCCTAACAGGTCACCATTAAAACATGCCTAACAGGTCACCAGCAAGAACATGCGTATATGTCACCATTAGAACATGCCTAACAGGTCACCATTAGAATATGCCTAACAGGTCACCAGCTAGAGCATGCCTAACAGGTCTCCAGATGAAACATGCCTAACAGGTCAGTACCAAGAAAATGCCTAGCAGGTCACTAGCTAGAACATGCATAACAGGTCACTAGCTAAAACATGCCTAACAGGTCACCATTAAAACATGCCTAACAGGTCACCAGATGAAACATGCATAACAGGTCACCATTAGAGCATGCCTAACAGGTCACCATTGGAGCATGCCTAACAGGTCACCATTAGAGCATGCCTAACAGGTCACCATTAGAGTATGCCTAACAGGTCACCATTAGAGCATGCATAACAGGTCACCATTAGAGTATGCATAACAGGTCACCAGACGGAACATGCCCAACAGGTCACCAAGTGGAACATGCCCAACAGGCCAACAGATGGAACATGCCCAACAGGTCACCAGCTGGAACATGCCTAACAGGTCACCAGCTAGAACATGCCTAACAGGCCACCAGATGGAACATGCCCAGCAGGTCACCAGCTAGAACAAGGCTAACTGGTCACCAGCTAGAATATGCCTAACAGGTCACCAGATGGAACATGCCCAACAGGTCACTAGCTACAACATACCTAACAGGTCGCCAGATATAACATGCCTAACAGGTCACCAGTGTAAGACCGAGAACAGGACGTTGTCAGCTCCTCTGGCGTCTCTTCAGGCTGAAGATGTTCCACACGGTTGAGTGCCCTGTTCAAAATCTCTTACTTGACAGAATTGTAAATGGAGTTACGAACAAAAAGATATTAATGTTGTGAATTTTCGATTAAGTGTGTGTTGTACTGGTTGTCGTCGCCTTCGATATTATTTCTGACGTGAAAAAAATGCTTACCTGCCATCGATGTAACGTGGCTTGATATGACGTTTTGCATTTCTTGTTAAGCTGGCCTTCCCAACGAGCTTTAGGGTAGGGTGAAAATGATTCAGCCAGTACATCACAGGATTCATAAAGTATTTGTTGAAGTTTGTCATGTCCACCTGAATTAATTTTCTCTGTAACATTATCAGGCACTTTAAAATCTGCGTATTGCGATTTCGTAAACAATGCAGTTGAGCTGGTGATATAATTCAAACATACAACTGGATTTTGCTGATGTTGATGTTACTGTTGTTGTTGTCTGTTACTTCCCCGAAGATGGAGTATGGCTGCCTTAATGGCGGGATAAAAAAAAACGGTCATACACACAAAACTCCACTCCCTTTGTTGGGTAGATGGGATTAATCCTTGCCTGTCAATATAGGGAGTGTCCGCAGGAGTATCAGCCTGCGTACGCAAAAAAAAGAGAAGAAAATTGTCTGTTACATGAGCATTCCCTTGCAGTAAAGGCGATGGCTTCTCTCTCTCTCTCTCTCTCTCTCTCTCTCTCTCTCTCTCTCTCTCTCTCTCTCTCACACACACACACACACACACACACACACTCTCTCTCTCTCTCTCTCTTTCTGTCTCTCTGTCTCTGTCTCTGTCTCTGTCTCTCTCTCTCTCTCTCTCTCTCTCTCTCTCTCTCTTCAAGTGCTAACTGTGTTGATGAATGCTGTAATGTGATTTGTGATTTGGACAGTCCTCCGGTGATTGAACAACAGAACGACCCTCCAGAGAACATGACTGTCAGTGACATAGTGACGTATCTATAGGGAATGATAAGAAACATGGACACCGTTTAATTAACAGAGAAAATATGCAATTGACTTTCAGCAGCAATTCAGCCGTGGAGAACGGAAATCTTGGTGACTGTGGATATACTATTTGGTATTCTTGATGACATTCACATCGGTATTTGATGTTTGTTAATTGCTTCCGTGAGTTGGTTTCCTCATCGCGATGTTGTTTTGGGACATTGATTGTTCGTGCTTATTCTTTCATATTCATTTTCGAACACCTCCACCCCCACCGTAACCCTGCATGACAATGGGCTTTGCAAGCTTACCTCATCAAATCATTCGTTCATTTCATTCATCATTCATTTCTCTTCATCTCTCTCTCTCTCTCTCTCTCTCTCTCTCTCTCTCTCTCTCTCTCTCCCCACTCCTCCCTCTCCCACCCACCCCTCTGTCTGTCTGTCTGTCTGTCTGTCTGTCTCTCTCTCTACTTTCTCTCTCTCTCTCATTCTCTCCTCATCTGTCTGTCTGTCTGTCTGTCTGTCTGTCTGTCTCTCTCTCTCTCTCTCTCTCTCTCTCTCTCTCTCTCTCTCTCTCTCCTCCCTCCTAACTTCTCCCCAGCCTCTCTCTCTCTCTCTCTCTCTCTCTCTCTCTGGCCTTCCCCACTCTCTCGCTCCCCCTTCCTCCCCCCTCTCTCTCCCTTTCTCTTGCCTCCAATTCTCTTCCCCTCCCCCCTCCCACCTCCCTCCCTCCCTCCCCTCCCTCCCTCTCTCTCTCT
>CM065731.1:39577720-39590220 GCA_033310375.1 Conus canariensis | reverse complement strand
CAAGCAAATGAAATCAAACAAGTTAATGTATCTCTTGAAAGGAATGTCAATTTATTTTGCGCACATCTTTTCGACGTTGAAAGTAGGGATTTTAGTTCACATGGATGGCAATGCCTGTCCCGTTGTTGTTGTTTTTTTCTCGTTTCTGTCAGAATGACGGTGAAAGGGGTTCCTGCCAGGAGTTCTGCTCACGGGCGTGCTGTTTGAAGTGTTGGCCCGCCTTGGATGTGTGCGGTAACACAATCCTGCACGCCAGACTGCTACGTTCTTGACTGGCATGTGGTGACTAGGGACTGCCGCCCCGCTGAGATGTTAACAGGTGGGAAGATGATGGAATCCCGTGCGTTGGCTTTGCCGCTCGGTATACTGTCGCCTCTGACCTCGTTGTTGACATGGTCTTGCTGGGGTGTAGTCAGGTTGGTTGTTGCCCGTGTCACGAAAGGATCCACGACTTCGGCCTGGGTTCCTGGATCAGGTCACATTGGCTGCAGAACTTTCTTGTCTCGCCTTGCCTAGGTGCCATCCCTGTGGTCCAGCGGCCGGCGTGTCATGATTGTCCAAATTTTCTGATCTTGCGTCGTCCGTAGGCAGACTGTCAGATTCCTCCCTGTCCATTCTGTTATATTTTGTCAACTGTCCAAAGTCTTCTCTGATGTCTTGTTGCTCTCTTGTGCTCTATGGTTCCAGTGAAGATGTTCTTTGGAGGTGAGTTGCGCCTCATGACATGTCCAAAATATGCCAGCTTTGTTGATCTTATTTGCTTTATTAGATCTCTTTGCACAACTAGTCTTTTCAGCACTTCTTTATTGGTGACTTTGTCTTTCCAACTTATTCTGTCCAAACGTCGGAATTTCCACATTTCCAATGCTTCTATTTTCTTTCCCGTGTATTTCTACATACTTCACTTCTGTGCTCCATATAATATGATTGTAAAGATCAAACACATTTCACTAGTCTCAGCATTAGCTGAAGCGTTATGTCTCTTGAGTTAACGATACCTTTCATTTCAGTTTTAAAGAAAGCCACTCTTTTTTCCGTTTTTACCTCGGCACCAACTTGTTGGCGGGCAGACAAAGTGGTTAGCTGGCCACGTTTACCTTTGTCCTCGTTAGCTGGCCACGGTTACACCTTTGTCCTTCGTTAGCTGGCCACGGCTACACCTTTGTCCTACGGTTTGTTTCTGAAGTCCTCGTTTGTAACAGCTGCCACTTCATCCTTCCATCTGTTGAATTTCACGATCGTAGGCCGGGGGGTCCACCGTTTCTGCTCTGGCCTGCTAGACAGGTCTGAACGATGTTGTCTGTCGCCCAGGTCTTGTCCTCCTCTACACTGTTCCGGACCTTCATCGCCGCTCTGGCACGGTGTTCAAAGGTCTCCTCTCCCTCTACTGCAGACACCCCAGACATTGGGAGGTTACCTCGTTAGGAGAACTCTAATCTGTACGTTTCCTCCCTCAGTCGCGTCATTTGCTTTGTCATTTCATTTATTGATTTTGTAAGGTTTTGTGCACTTCTTTTTCTGCTTCCTTTCTCAGCGACTAGTTCGTTGATATCCGCTATAGTGTCCTGTAGCGAAGCAAGCACTTACTGCTCTCTTTTTCCAGTTGACCATAGCTTTTGTTGATTTCTTCACGCTTCGCTCGGACAAGCCTAACATCTGTTTTGATTGTACTGACGTCTTGTATCATGACTTCCAGGCTCGATTCCAACGACTCGAAGCTGTAGTCTTGCTGTATCTGCTGGCAGTCGAGAATCACCAGAAACTTGAAGAGGGGTACAGTCGGAACTTCTTGCATTAGCAGTTGTATGCGCGCTCACTCCTTTGTTGTGATCAGATCCAGGAGAGAGAGAGAGAGAGAGAGAGAGAGAGAGAGAGAGAGAGAGAGAGACAGACAGACAGACAGACAGACAGAGAGACAGAGAGAGACAGAGAGAGAGAGGAGAGAAAGAGAGAGATACAGAGACAGAGAGAGACAGAGACAGAGAGAGACAGAGAAAGAGACAAAGACAGACAGAGACAGAGGCAAAGACAGAAAGACAGAGAGAGACAGAGACAGAGAGAGAGAGTGAGAGAGAGAGAGAGCGAGTGCACGTGCAAAACAAACTGTTATCCTCAGAACATTCAAAAGAAATTAAACAAAAATCAATGGTGCAGTATCTATATCTGGATACCATATGAACGCAGGCATATGGACACACGTTTTATTCAGACAAGCATTTTCAGCAAAGAGAGAAGGGGAGGGGGGAGGAAGAAAGAGAGAGAGAAGGAGAGAAGAGAGAGAGAGAGAACCCAATCTCTACCCCACCCCCATCCACCCACTCCAGCCTCACCTTCACCCACCTCCAAACACGCGCCTGCATTCAAACATACATACACACGCGCGCGCGCGCGCAGGCAAACACACACACACACACACACACACACACACACACACACACACACACACACACACACACACACACGCACGCACGCACACACACACACACATACTCTCTCTCTCTCTCTCTCTCTCTCACACACACACACACACACACACACACACACACACGTGCATGCACGAACGTACGCCTATATGAACGCACGAACGAGCGAGCGAGCGAGCGAGCGAGAGAGAGAGAGAGGAGAGAGAGAGAGAGAGAGAGAGAGAGAGAGAGAGAGAGAGAGAGAGAGAGAGAGAGAGAGAGATTATTGAAGTGGCTGCGTGTGGTCTACAGGACTACAAATAATATGAAGTTGAAATGGGGCAGACGGGCTCAATGAAAAATATGGACACATTAGCAGAAAGCAACGTGAGAGAGAGAGAGAGAGAGAGAGAGAGAGAGAGAGAGAGTGGGGGTGTAGATAGAGTAGGGTCGAAGGTGAAGAGGAAACGAAGACACTGAATTAACCCAAATAGCTAATGGCCTGCGGGTGCACTCCACACCCTCCATCCTGTTTCCTTTTACCCCCTCTCCGGCCTCACCAAGGCGTTGCCCAAACAATAACTCAGTCAGTCACTGCCCACCTCCATCCCCCCCCCCCCCCCACACACACACACACCCGCCCTTTTCTCGTCTGTACTTACCTCGTGGTGGTTTGGCCAGATCTTCATCGGTTTCTCCATCACCATCATCATCTGAAAAGTGAAGAAGGAGTATGCAGTATGAGTGGACAAGGACAGGATTGACCAGCGGAGAGTGCAGGGATACCACATGGAAATATTAGGCGCACATACTGTGGACAAATACGATTAAGTACCAAATATGATTTGAACCAGAACGTTATTAACAATACATTGCCACAAGTCAAGAAAAATAAAATCTTAATCAACTAAACATAAGGCTGAAATCAAAAGTTTGATAGAACCTTTGTAAAGATTTGGCTGAAACTAACATCAGTTTAACACGTTTAGAACAAGAGAAGTAATCTGCCCATTGAATTCTCACACCACGCAACAGCAGGATGACAGGTGAAGAAAGAGGGTGTATGGGTTAAGGGGTTGGGAGGTGGGGGGGGGGGAGACTACACAGATACAGTTTGAAGAGCAATAGCTGACAAGCATACAAAATGTGCGTGACAGCATTATCAGTGGTAAATGTTCACTTCTAGATGTGTTGACCAGTTCTTCAGTGTCTTGCTGCTCTATCATGCCACTGTTTCCTTTCAATCACCTCACCTTCCACCTTCAATATCATCTCATTTCGATGTCAATTCCTTGCCCAGCCATTCCCATACCACCCCCTTGCCTCTCTCTCTCTCTCTCTCTCTCTCTCTGAATCTGTTATATATATTCATTCAGTTACATGTTCACATTCCCCTTCATGATGGGCTGAGGCCTAACATGAATAAATTATCTTGAGTCTTGAGTCTCTCTCTCTCTCTCTCTCTCTCTCTCTCTCTCTCTCTCTCTCTCTCCACACACACACACACACACACACACACACACACACCTGAAGACCTAACACCTGCACAATGACAAAGACTTTCATCCTGTGTATGTGAGTCAAAAATGGATTTTAGATAGAGGCCAACGTGGGGGGATATTTAACATGAAATGAACCCTGCCGATTACAATAGCAAGATCAAAATCAATACAATAGAAGAAAAACTAGAACAGAAAATGGCATAGACCACAACACAAAAACTTAAAAAAAAGATAACATGGGGCATTGAGCCATACGTATTCGTTGCATGTGATAAATTGATTTCCATTCCCCAGACGTGTCCTTTAAAAACAAACCAGTCGCGCTGTGCAGGGACTTACTGTGTATGTCGAACCCACGGTTGAAGGAATACTTGGGACCGGTTTACTAAACGAGCAATAACGACCGATAGAGGGTGGTCACTTAGTGAAAACAGGGGTTACCGGTAAAATCGAGTTTTAATAAACCTACAATCGTGGTCATTCGACCGCGGTTCTTTGACCTAAAGGTTGAGGGTCGGGTGGTTTTTTCCCATCTCTAAAATTTGTTACCATTGACCGCTGTTGTTCGTCCGGTAAACCAGCCTCCACGCTCAGCAGCAGCAGAACTTACCCTCGTCATTAAGCTTTTCTTCGTCCGTGAAGCCGTCACAGTCATTATCGATGTTGTCGCCAGCCACCGTCCCTGAATCGACACAAGACTGCACACACACACACACACACACACACACACACACACACGTGTGTTATTCATACGCACACATCTATCTATCCCTCTGTGTGTGTGTGTGTGTGTGTGTGTGTGTGTGTGTGTGTGTGTGTGTGTGTGTGTGTGTGTGTGAGGCACGCACGCACTCATGCAGGCTCGCACCTTAAAACGCACGCACGCACGCACGCACATACCCATTGTCGTCTGTGCATGGGCAACGCTTGTGACAGAGACTTTCAGGTACGTCTTGCCCTGGAGGGGGGGGGGGGTGGGGGGGGATGGGGGTACTTTTTATCTTTCTACGCGACTGTGTGGACAAACTACGTTTCCTTGCCTTTTTCTCTTGTCGGAAACTGAAACTACCTGTAGGCAAGTGTCAACCAAGTGTAGGAGAGCGTTAGAGTGTAGGCGAGCATTAAACAAGTGTAGCGACTGTGGCGCGACTGAGAAACGAGTGGTGTACGAGTAGTACACGACTGTGCGAACCTTCACATCTTTGTGAAACTGAACGCGACTGAGAGTGATGGAGAATATCTAACAGCTCACTGGTCACTACCGACAGTTGAAATGATCCCTTTAGCACGATGCTTGCCCTTCCTTGCTCATCGCGGCCCCCTCCCATCACACCGCTGCTGCTGGGGCAGAATGAGGCTGGGGATGAACTTCTAACTCTGGCACACCTAGTTCTGACTGATGTAATGTAATGTAATGTAATGTAATGTAATGTAAAATGATATTTATAGAGCGCTCTACCTCGCGAGAGCCCAAAGCGCATATTACAGAAACATTGTAACTCAAAGCACACACACACACACACACACCACACACACACACACACACACATATATATATATACACACACGCGCGCGTGCGAGCGCGCGCGCACACACACACACACACACACACACACACACACACACACACACACACACACACACACCACACACACACACGCACACACAACACACACACAAACACACACACACACACACACGCGCGCGCGCGCGCGCGCGCGCGAAAAACAAAACACACACACACATACAGAAAGACACACGAGCGCGTCAAAACAAGCAGACTCGCGCACAGAGGTAAGTGGATATGGTTAATGAGTCCGGGGGAAAAGATGTGTCTTTAGGGAGGTTTTAAAAGTCTTTAAAGAGTCCGTGTTACGCAGAGAAAAAGGCAGACCATTCCACAGAGCAGGTGCCAGGTAAGAGAAAGATCGTTGGCCTGAAGTTTTCAGGCGAGCAGATTGAAGCCGAAGCAGACGAGAATCGGTGGATGAGCGTAAGTTGCGAGACGGAACACAGAGAGCACATTTGTGTCGTTGCTCTCTTCTGTTCTGTTTTGATGCCTGTGTTTATTCATCTAATAGTTATTGCTTTTGTTTGAGAGGTGCATGATAGATGAAGGGGAAGTCTGAGAGGGTGACGCTGAGTGGGGATAGGTGTGGATGGATGAAGGGGAAGTGTGAGAGGGTGACGCTGAGTGGGGATAGGTGTGGATGGATGAAGGGGAAGTGTGAGAGGGTGAAGCTGAGTGGGGATAGGTGTGGAGGTGGAGCAAGCCAGTGGCTGCGGGGTCAGTGTGTGTGTGTGTGTGTGTGTGTGTGTGTGTGTGTGTGTGTGTGTGTGTGTAGTGCCTGTTGTTTTGGTTCATTTGGCTTGCAATGTGAGGTGTATTCATGATTATTGTGACGCAAACAACAACATCAACATCAACAGTATTGTAAATAATAACAATAATAATAAAAAATAATAGTAATAATAATAATAATGATAATAATAACAACATCAACAATAACAATACAATTATTATTGTTGCTATTATTATCAATATTATTATTATTATCATCATAATTAATATTATTTTCATTATTGTCATTATCATCATCATTGACAACAATAATAACCCCAGTGCGCAACTAACTGACAATTCATTGGCAGAATTTATTTGCCACCGCCGCCACCAACACCACCAGTGCCGATCAAACATTATCATTATACCGCTACCACTAAAAGAGCTCGTCCGCAAGCACTCACGTTAATTTGAGAGACGCGCATGCCAGCGAGAGTAGAGTAAGCGTTATCTCCTGATTTTCCGGACAGTGCGACTATGAAGCTCACACTCGGGTCATCGTGCATGATTTCGTGGGTCCCCCCTGAGGCTACGTTGGCCACCAGATGAACCATGGAGGTACCAATATCCTGTGTTAAAAAAATGTAAAATGTAGAGTCTATCTCTATCTGTGTCTCTCTGTGTCTCTGTCTGTCTGTCTGTCTGTCTGTCTGTCTGTCTGTCTCTCTCTCTCTCTCTCTCTCTCTCTCTCTCTTTGTCCGTCCTCTCTCTCTGTCTCTCTGTCTCTCTGTGGGTGTTTGTTACGAGGGTCGAGGATGGAATTGTTTGCAGAAAACACGGGATAGAGAGGAAAGGGGAATTGCGTGCGTATCTGGAAGGCGGAAAAATGTGTGTTGTACGCCCCCTTCTGGAACAGATTCTAGGTTTTAATATTGATTTACTATCATGTTGATTTATATTTGTGATTATTATGTGTTCTGTATTTCAATCTTTCTCAGATCATGCTATTCGATAGATGTAATGTTTGACAATGCATATGTATATATGTGCGCATGGTGTTATATTTGAATTGTAATGTTATCGTTTTTAATCATGATCATTCATTACTATTGTTATTGCTATTATTATTGCTTGGAAAGGATTGTGCGACAGGTGGATGTTTGGTTAATGGTTGGGGTGTGGAGGGTGGCTTTTGTGTTTGAAATGTTTCTTTTTCATTTTTGAGGGTAAGATGCAAACAAGCCTGCCATGTACTTATTCTTTTCCCTCATTAAACAAATTTCGTTCGTTCGTTCGTTCGTTCTCTCTGTCTGTCTGTCTGTCTGTCTGTCTGTCTCTCTCTCTCTCTCTCTTTGTCCATCCTCTCTCTCTCTCTCTGTCCATCCTCTCTCTCTCTCTCTCTCTCTCTCTCTCTCTCTCTCTGATGTGACATTGCAGACCTAAAGGACTGCCCACCAGTCTGGAGAAAACCTGCGAGCAGCTGGCAGAGAAACAGGAAGGCATGGCAGAGTCTGTCAAAGATCTGCAGGAAGATCTGACGGATCTTGTAGAAACCCCAGATGAAACATTTGAGTCTTGTACCACCAAAGTGGTGGATTCTCTGAAGGATACTGTACCAGAAAAAAAACATGGTCAGTGGATGACATTGTGCGCGCTCACAGAGTGGGTCAAAAACCAAACTTTGCGTCAATGGCTGCCAACCGTAATCCTAACCCCAAACCCCGCCTAATAATTGTCAAATTATTGCGTTGGCGAGACAAGATGGACGTCTTGACAAAGGGACGTATGGTGCTGAAGCGAAAAGGAATTCAGGTTGCAGGCGACTTGACAACCAGTCGGAGCAGATCAGAGAGCAGCGTGAGAAGGGATTACATGCTTATTACAAGAGTAACAAGCTGGTAGTCGCGGGCCCTCTGCAGCAACGTTCCGGCAACGGCAACACTGACATCTCATGCCCCCAGAACGGAGCCTCTAGTCATCCAAGAGGGGGGTCAGTCGGAAATCGTAACCTCGGAAGCAGGTCACCCGTCCGTGGCAACAGTGCGACCACTAGTGGGTCGTCCTCAAGCCAGCAACACGTGTCACCCCGACCCCCAAAACGAAGGCGCCCACCCAGCTCCCCCAACGATGCAGTTTCAGCAATACCGAACCAAGCATGATGTGTCGTCCAAGCCTCAGGTTTGAACACAGTCCAACGTATTGTAAGCCGTTCACTTTCTTTCTTGTCCTGGAATATTGACGGCTTTTGGAACAAATTTTCTGACCCCGATTTCTTAAACTACGTCAAGAAGTTTGACTTTGTGTGCTTATTTGAAACCTTTCTCAACAGTTCGTTTTCCCCTCCAGACTGCTGGTCAGCTTTTTCATGTTTTTCCTCTCCTGCTGTGAAACTTTCTCATCGAGGTAGGAGTAGTGGTGGTATTACCACTTTAATACGCAAAGAATGTGAAAAATTTGTATCGCGGGCTGATGTTTCATACGACCACGTTCTTGTTCTAAAATTAGATAAATCACTGACAGTGACGTTTTTCTCGTAGCTTGCTACTTACCCCCCTGTGAAATAGAACAGTGCCTTGCTGATGTGCTTGAACAATTTGGGGATGTCCTTTTCCTACTATGCGGAGATTTTAACGCAGAACAGCTAACCTTCAACCCAATTCTGATGTATTTCAGACTGAACCTTAAAACCTGTCGAATGACAACTTTGCATTATTTGTTGATAACCGTCAGTCAGAAGACTTGGTTCTTAATGCCTTTGGTAGACATCTCCTAGATTTGTGTGCCTGTTATGAACTTTTGATTTTAAACGGCCTCTGTTACCCTGATGCATCAAAGCAATATACTTTAGTTTCTCCTAGTGGCGCAAGTGTAGATGTTACTTTATTGCTTCTCCGGACTTTGCTTCACTATGTTCAGATTTCGT
The DNA here is from genome assembly GCA_033310375.1 of Conus canariensis. Classification (NCBI taxonomy): domain Eukaryota; kingdom Metazoa; phylum Mollusca; class Gastropoda; order Neogastropoda; family Conidae; genus Conus; species Conus canariensis. Next base: position 39,581,109 of record CM065731.1, on the reverse strand, counting down.
AATAGAAGAGAGAGTCGAATCAGTACATATGCCCCTTGTGCTTTCAGTCAATCGTTTGCTTCCAGAAAATGATGTGAATAGCTTATGTGACAGTCCTCTTTGTTCTCTTGATAAGATTATATGGAACCCAGATGAAGTACCTACACTCCATGAAACCTGTTTTTCTCCAGCGTTTTCTGGCCATTTAGCAGAAGCCACTGCTCAGACTGAACAATCAATCGATGATGCTTTGGACACTTTTACGTGTGCTATTAAAGATGCCGCAATGCGTTTGACCAAACGGATTTGTCCCAATAGCCCTAAAGGTGATGTCCCAATTTCTAAAGAAAGTAACCCCTAGTTCGACAAAGATTGTCGCCTGTCAAAGAGGAACGCAAGAAAAGCGTTAAGAATCTTTGATAAAAACAAAACAAAACAAAAAACCCTAGAAAACAGACGATCATACGTACAGGAAAGGATACAGTATAAAACTACTCTTAGAATCAAGGAAAAAAAGAATTCAAAAAGAAAGCCGTAGATAGACTTGTTAACAATCGACATAATGCGCAGGCATTCTGGAAAGAATTTTTTTTTAAAAATGGAAACGTAAAACCAGACTAAAAAAAATAACATAACAAAAGAAGACTGGTTTCGTCATTTTTCTAATCGTTTAAATGACAGTGCTGAACAACACGTTGACGATATTTCTGAGCCAGAGGGCAACGAAGCTGGTAACATGTTTGATTGCCTAAATATTGATATATCAGAATTAAGAGATAAAAGAAGCTATAAAACATTCAAAATCAGGAAAAGCAGCAAGACCTGATGGGTTAATAAATGAAGTTTTAAAAGTCTCACAGAATATGATTGTCCCTTTTTTGACAAAGTATTTTAATGCATTGTTTTCCAAGGGTACGTATTCCAGTGAATGGTCTAACGCTATCATATTTCCACTCCATAAAAAGGAGACATTAGCAATCCCGATAATTATCGTGGTATTGCTCTTTTGTCTTGTATACTTATATATTAGATAAGAGGTTGACAGAATGGTCGAATACATACAATATTATATCTGAAACACAGGCTTGTTTTCGCAAAGATCAGTCAACAATCGACCACATGTTCACATTACATGCCCTAGTTCAGAAATATCTCGCTCTAAACAGAAAGATTTATGTAGCTTTTGTCGACTTTCAGAAAGCGTTCGACACGGTCAGAGATGTATTGTGGAATATTTTACTAAAGATCGGTATTGGTGGTAAAATGCTTTCAGCGCTGCAAGCAATGTACAACTTTGCGCAAGAGATAATCTGGTTTATACCGACTATTTTGAATGTCTTCAATGACTTAAGCAGGGCTGTTTGGCTTCTCCAAACTTTTGTTCTTTTATTATTAACGAATTAGCTGGTTTTATAATCAATAACGGTAAACATGACTTCCAGCCTAGACCTGACACTACTGAGTTATTTTTGTTAATGTTTGCTGATGATATTGCCTTGTTTTCGTTCAGCCCAAGTGGCCTTCAAACACAGCTAAACAACTTATTGTAATATCTGCAGAACTCGGACTGAAAGTGAATCTCAATAAAATAAAAAATTGAATTATGAAACTCAAGACGGTGAAGTAGTAAACGTTTACAAATACATTGGCCTCAACTTCACTGCTTGCCTGAGCCGGAAACTGTCGAAGGCATGATTGCAACAGCAAAGAAACGTGTCGTAGACATATTTAGAATCATGAAGGCACGATTGCAACAGCAAAGAAATGTGTTGTAGTCATCTTTAGAATCATGAAGGCATGATTGCAACAGCAAAGAAATGTGTTCTAGTTATATTTAGAATCATGAAAGCATGATTGCAACAGCAAAGAAATGTGTTGTAGACATATTTAGAATCATGTGGAAACTCAGTTGTACTGACCCAAAAATATTCTTTCAGCTCTTTGATGCCCCGATTGTACCAATGCTGTTGTGTGCGTCGGAAATTTGGGGTACTGTTGAAATAGAAGAGATCGAAAAAGTACATTTATTTGCATGTAAACGGTTGTTGAATGTAGCTCTCCGTACACCAAATCTAATGGTGTATGGTGAACTCGGTCGATTTCCTCCCTTTGTTCAAGCTTCAGTACGGTGTGTTTATTATTGGCTTAGACTTTGTGTATTACCTGAAAACAGATTTTCTAACATGACTTACCATATGCTTAAAGAATTGAACGAAAGAGGGCAGGAAACGTGAGCCACTAAAGTCAGAAGAATGTTGTGTGTAAATGGTTTTGGACATGTATGGCGTTCACAGGGTGTCAGAAACAGAGAAAGTTTCCTGAAGGAATTTAAGCAACGATTGACTGATTGTGTTAAACAAAACTGACCGTCAAATCTCTCTGACAGCAACCGTTACGAACTTCACTGAAGTTTTAAAAGCTTATTAGAGCGCGAACAATATTTTCATGTTATCAATTCACATTACGTTAGAAACATGCACACTAAATTTCGCTTGGGAATAACAGATCTGAACTGTAACAGATACAGACACAAATCAGAAAATATCGACATGATACAATGTCTTTTTGGTCTAGCCTCTCAAGAAGATAAAACCCATTTTTTGTTCGTCTGTCTGGTTTATGACGACCTACGAAATAAATATCTGTCAGGTTTCAATTTGCTGTCTTAGAGAACGCAAAAATTATCCATTCTCAATACCACTAAACCAACATCAACAGTAAATCTGGCCAAGTTTATTTTTTATGCCTTCAAATTCCGCAGTAGCATGTTGGATCACCGTCATTTCATGTGCGACTGTGGATAAATTCATCGTCTGAACTGTTGTCACGTACTGTTTACGAGCTGCTGGCCTGTTGTTTTTTCATGCGACAGCTCCCGTTCCCTTGCGTAAATTCTTTGAATCTGTGTGGGTGTGCTTGTTTTGCGTGCATCTATTTTTGTGTGAGCGCTTGCGCACTCATGTGTTACTTTCCTGTTTTGCTGAGAGAGAGAGAGAGAGAGAGAGAGAGAGAGAGAGAGAGAGAGAGAGAGTTTTCTAAAGTATTATGTGTGTAACGCCATGACAGAAAAGCTCCACAATGATATTCATATAAAACTCTGTGTAACGCCATGACAGAAAAGCTCCACAATGATATTCATATCAAACTCTGTGTAACGCCATGACAGAAAAGCTCCACAATGATATTCATATAAAACTCTGTGTAACGCCATGACAGAAAAGCTCCACAATGATATTCATATAAAACTCTGTGTAACGCCATGACAGAAAAGCTCCACAATGATATTCATATAAAACTCTGTGTAACGCCATGACAGAAAAGCTCCACAATGATATTCATATAAAACTCTGTGTAACGCCATGACAGAAAAGCTCCACAATGATATTCATATAAAACTCTGTGTAACGCCA
>CM065731.1:39570220-39572720 GCA_033310375.1 Conus canariensis | reverse complement strand
AAAGTGCGCATAATAATGCTATTTTTCATGTCCTTTCCTACAAGACAGTTAGTATGTTTACTGCAATTTTCATGTCCTTTCCTACAAGACAGTTAGTATGTTTACTGCAATTTTCATGTCCTTTTCTACAAGACAGTTAACATGTTTACTGCAATTTTCATGTCCTTTTCTACAAGACAGTTAACATGTTTACTGCAATTTTCATGTCCTTTTCTACAAGACAGTTAACATGTTTTACTGCAATTTTCATGTCCTTTTCTACAAGACAGTTAACATGTTTACTGCAATTTTTCATAGCCTTTTCTACAAGACAGTTAACATGTTTACTGCAATTTTTCATAGCCTTTTCTACAAGACAGTTAACATGTTTACTGCAATTTTTCATAGCCTTTTCTACAAGATAGTTAATAGGTTTACTGCAATTTTTCATAGCCTTTTCTATAAGATAGTTAATAGGTTTACTGCAATTTTTCATAGCCTTTTCTACAAGATAGTTAATAGGTTTACTGCAATTTTTCATAGCCTTTTCTACAAGATAGTTAATATGTTTACTGCAATTTTCATAGCCTTTTCTACAAGATAGTTAATATGTTTATTGCAATTTTTCATAGCCTTTTCTACAAGATAGTTAATATGTTTACTGCAATTTTTCATAGCCTTTTCTACAAGATAGTTAATAGGTTTACTCAAAAAAAGTTTATAGTAAACGATAACAGCGAGCAACTTTAACTTGTTTGTTTGGGTGTGTCAGAGTATTGTTAACCCTTATTGTGACAGCTTCTTTATCTTCAAGCTAAATAGTTTCCTTGTAAAGACAAGAAAAATTGTTTTGCATGCAGACAAATCGAACCTATTTGATTTCATGTAATGAAAAATATAGTCAGCTAATTCTTGAAACTGGTCAGTGATTTCTTTAAATTACAGTTTACTGTTTTTTTTCGCAGAGGGTAACGTCATCTGCTTACAAAGCTAATGCAGCTCTCCTTGTATTAGCCCGTGTACTATCATAAAGCATCAGTGAGAAAAGTGTATTAGCCTGTTTACTATCATAAAGCATCAATGAGAAAAGTGTATTAGCCTGTGTACTATCATAAAGCATCAGTGAGAAAAGTGTATTAGCCTGTTTACTATCATAAAGCATCAGTGAGAACAGTGCATTAGCCTGTTTACTATCATAAGCATCAGTAAGAACAGTGTATTAGCCTGTTTACTATCATAAAGTAGCAGTGAGAAAAGTGTTGAGCGATCAGACTTCACAGGGGAAGACATCCATGTTAATACTTTTGGAACTTGATAATGCCTCATGTAGATTGATTTGGATAGTTCAGTCTGATAAAAAAAAAAGCCTCTAAAACTGAAAGAAACGACTTTGTATCCCTATTTCATGTGCTTTGTGAAGTAATTCAGAGAGCCATACCGAATCATAGCCTCTGTGAACATAAAAAAAAAAAAATCAGCAAGGGTCGGGTGACGCTTGGTCAAAGCCAATTTTACATAAATGTTAAATGGATAATGTGTCCGTAACGCCTCTGTTTCTCCTAAAATATTCCTGAAATAAAGGCATGAAATGTTTTGTTCTCTTGTTCATCATTCTTTCAAATCGTTTCCAGTGTGAGGTGTTAAAGAAATGGAATGGAAACAAGAGGGATGAGTTTTTAAAGTTTTTCTTGTTTAAGGATTTGGTATAACAATTGCTTTCTTACAATTTCTTTCTTACAGTCTGTAAGAATTATTATTCAGCATTCGAACATATCTGATAGATCTCCTACATTTTTTATAACAGACTCTCTGGAAAATGCTTCATCATGTTATGGGAGAAAGAATCTTTAGAGGAGACAGCATCTGAATCTGTGGCGATCTTCCCTGGTTTGACACGATTAAGTTTATGTTTGAAGTACTGATTTCTATATAGAGCTGCACAAAGTTTTGGTATTAATCTTCAAATTGCTTTCGTCGAATTTTTTCAGCCTGAAACAAATGCTCAGTTTGAGTCTTTGAAACGGAAGCATCTAAAAATAATCCAGCCGTTTGTTCGTTACTTCTATATGTTTTAATGTTAACATGTAAACCAAGCAGAAAGAGATGGTATGTACTCTAAATTTTTTAAATTCTTTCCATAATTTAGAAACACCATCTGGATTTTTCGAACAACTTACCATAATACTTTTTTAAAGAGCAACTGCGTTATTTCTGCAATTATTAGCCATTTTCTATTTATTGTGTAGTTCATTTACTATTTGTGGTGGCTGTGAATGATGGCTATTTATCCAGTTTTGAAGTGTTTTAGTTTTCGTTTTTGATGGCTATTTATCCAGTTTTGAAATGTTTTAGTTTTCGTTTTTGATGGCTATTTATCCAGTTTTGAAATGTTTTAGTTTTCGTTTTTGATGGCTATTTATCCAGTTTTGAAATGTTTAATTTTCGTTTTTACGGCTAATTCAAATGAGGAGTTCCACCAAGGGTTTGAAGCTCCTTGTGATGGTCTTTAAACAACCTTAGG
>CM065731.1:39545220-39560220 GCA_033310375.1 Conus canariensis | reverse complement strand
TAAATGAGACAATGGGACTAAAGGCACGTCTACTGGCTGTATCAAGCAATTGAATATAAATTAGGGCTTACAGCACTGTCCCCGGGCAATTTGTTTCAACTAGTAAGAATTCAAAATGAGGTAATGAGATTATATTGAGAACTAGTACGAATGCACCAATTACAACTCTGCACTACCTGTTTGACCTTCCTTCAACACAAACCTGACACAAACTACAACAGGTGAAGGCAAATTTTAGAGCATTTGAAAATTCCCACACTCGTCTATGACGTGGAAAAAATTGATGAGACAGGAAAGAGGCAACATGCAGCTTGTGTGCCAGTCACTAGAACTCAGAGAAATGAAGGAATGGAAAAAAAAAGTCCTGAGCATTTCAAACACCTCTACCAAACTGCTGTCACTCCTGAATGTATCGAGAACGGTCAGAGCGCAATACTACTGCGGACATTCAGATGCCGGTGGCAAAACTCAGTTGAAAAAAAAAAAAACGAAAAGCAAAACGTTGTGACACACACTGATGATAAGTCAGGCTGGGACACGCAGTGAAGCAAAAGGGTCAAACATTGCAGGTAGACTATGGTGCAAGGGTCAAACATTGCAGGTAGACTATGGTGCATACAACTGGACAACTTTCATTTCTAGCAACGGGGGTAGAAGCAGTGATACAAGGGCTCCTCTGGCTCTCAGCGACAGACAAACATCGAATTCAACCAGCATTATAACTTACCGACTCCTGGACCCTGCTTCAAAATGTGGAATATGGAATGGGAAGCTCTGATCAGCACAAGTAGTGTGCAGCCTTCAGTTGGGTAAAACCTCACATTGATGCATTGCCCAGGACATGCAGGTGTCAAAGGCGAGGAGAGAGAGAGAGAGAGAGAGAGAGAGAGAGAGAGAGAGAGAGAGAGAGAGAGAGAGAGAGAGCAGGCATACTGGCAGTGACACAGCAATAACAACTGGATTACAGCTCGGCCGATCTGATGCGATAAGAAACCTTAACAATCACCTCAAAAAACAAAATCAAAGAAACCTTACCGTAGACCAACTTGCAGAACTCACCATCAAGAGAAATAGCGCCCGCATATTCAGTGAGGAATGGAAAGGCGAAACGTCCCGGACATGTGACAAAAAGAACAAGCAGCTTCTTTCATACCATTCTTCACGAATGATGCACAGGTAAACGAGCCAGGGCGCACAGAAAAGAGGAAGACAGACTACACTTCTCAGTGGACAGGGAAGAGCTAGGCTGGCCTTCAAAACACATGGCCACGACTCAGAGACCGAGCGATGGGCGTCCATCACCGCAGTACTCCGGTGGTTCTGTAGGGCTCTGAACTGTTGGCTGCCCCGTTGACTTCTCTATGTTTAGCGGGTGGTGCACACATTGGAGTCTATCACTGATTCATGGGAAACCAAGCCTGAGACCGCGAGCCTTGGATGTCCTTGATCTGTAACGAACCTTCCAAGCACTCGTAGCGCCAGCCTGAGCAGCAGAACAGGTGCTCTAGGACAGCAGAAGTTGTGTCTGTTGAGACATGATTGCAAACTCATATCCTCTATTTTGGTTAATGAGCTTAATTACGTGTTGGCGTTGTCGCCAGTGGTATACTGAAAAGACTTACGAGTTCTCCAGAAAGCCCAGGATGAAAGTTCTGCCCTGAGAATCATTGTCTGAAAATAAGAAGAAAGAAAAAGATAGAAAGAAGAAGAAGAAGAAGAAGAAATAACTGCACTGTTAAAATTACTCTCTGCTTTATTGTTTGCTTCTTTGTTAACAGTGTATATGACAACCATGTAGTATCAGCTATAAAGTCATAATCTCGCACAGCGAGATAACGATAACGATAATGATAACGAATTTATTCAGAAAGGCCACAGCCCCATTTGAAGGGGGTGAGTAATAAAGAACATAGTTAAACAAGGTATTTCATCACAAAAATTTAAACATTCTCAATATATGCAAATTACCTATGTCAAATCACTCCTTCTTTTAAATGATTTGTACAGATATAAAGCAAGGTTTCTTGCAACGCTGTAATTTTTTTTGACGACAAAAGACAGACTAACTTGAACAGTGCTGGACGCCGATGATATTTTAACGGAATAAGTTTTTGTCGTAGATCTGCCAGAACAGGACATAAGAATACAAAATGAAGTTCATCTTCCCTACCAGATTTACACAATGGACACAACAAATCATTTTCTGTATGGATATTATATCGTTGACGATGTACAGCAATATCCGATACACCAAACCTGAATTTTGTTAATTCAGACCTGATAAATCTATTCAAGTTCAGAGACAAATAAGCTTCTGCTTCTACTAAATAATTACTTTTCAGCAATCTAAATAATGAAAATCGTTCGCTGTTTTGAATATGGCTGTCCCAGTCTTGCCATCTGCAATCTATTGTTCGTTGCTTGAAACAAGCCAAGAAACTGCTGACACAGCCAACCCCTCGTTCTAACCATACAAACGAAAAACCATAATTACATAAATATTTACGAATGTCCGATGCCCACGTAGTTTTCCCTCTCATATCCAGGTCAAACAATGTTTTATAAGCTTTGGCTGGCAGTCTATGTTGCCCCATACGTAACAGTTTAAGCCAGGATCTTACACATTTTATATATGAATTCAAATAAATAGGGAATCTACCAAGTTCTCCATAAGTCAAGTCATTTGGGGTACGCCTATCGACATTCAAAAACCGTTTCATAGCAAATAAGTGCAATTTCTCTATGTCGTGTCCTTTCTCCAAACCCCAAATCTCAGCGCCATATTGGACTATAGGCTGGACCTGGGTATCAAACATTCTGAAAAATAGTTTTACTGACTCGTTTTCAAACTTATACAAGACGATTAAAATGGTCATAACAGCACGCTTCCCTTTACCCACAAGATCTTGGCATACAAACGAAAAACTTAGTTTTGTAGAAAAATATAAACCCAGATATTTGTAGGCGTTTACAATCGCAATTTTAGAATTTCCATAAAACCATTTTCACGCGACGACAAATATCCACCCTTTCGAAAAACTATAATGTTTGTTTTCTCCATGTATACTTTGAGATGTAATCTCTGCACCGCTGAGCACAAATTGTTCAACTGGTTTTGAAGCCCTATAACAGTTTCAGACAGTAAAACGATATCATCTGCAAAAAGTAAAATGAATATTTCAATCAAATCAAATGAAACACCATGTTTTCCCTTCTCGATAATTTCCAAAGCTAATTGTTTAATAAACAAAGAGAATAAAACAGGACTACAAACATCACCCTGCTTAACACCCTGTGTACATCTAATGTACTCACTAAATTTTGCACCACACCTTATATTAGCTTTAACATCATCATACATACATTTAACACATTTAAATAGTTTACCTTTTCCACAATGTTTTGCCAGTATTGGCCACAGAAGCTTTCTAGAAATAGAATCAAAGGCCTTTTCGAAGTCTATAAATGCAACATATAACTTACGATTATTTGAAAACTGCTTCTGAACAGCAGCCAGTAGAGTGAACAAATGATCGATTGTACTATAACCCTTCTTAAAACCTGCTTAGTATTCACCAGTTATGTTTTTCAATTCGATCCATTCAGATAATCTCTTGTTTATTATAGATCCATAAAGTTTACTAGCAATATCACACAAGGAGATTCCTCTATAATTATTAGGATTATTTGCTTCACCCTTTTTAAACAGAGTAAGATGATCGATCTGGTCCAATTCTCGGGATAAATTCCTTTTTCAAAAAGAACATTAAATAATTTTACAAGAAAATCGATTGCAAAGTCCCTAAGTTTTTAACAAAATTCACCAACAAGTCCATCAGGCCCTGCTGCTTTACCATTTTTCAGTTTCCTTATTACAAATTGTACTTCATGCTTTGTAACTGGTCGATCGAAAAATTCAGAATATTCATCATCTAATAATGCTTCATTTTCACCAGTGTCTGTATCAACGCTGGTGTCCTTTTCCAACACGTTTTTAAAATGGTAATACCATTGCTCCATTGTGATTCTATTCTGCTTCTGTGTTCGTGTTTTAAACGCTTGTTTGACACTTTTCCAAAAATCCTCTTGGTTGTCCATATTAGTGACAATTTCTTTGAACATTTTATCATTGTGTTACTTTTGCTTCCTATATAATACATTTTTATACTCTGATCGTGATACACAGTATAAGTGTCGGTTATTGTTATCTAAGGTTCTCTTCCATACCCTAAGTAACCTCCTGACATCTCTTTTAGCTTGTAAACACTCGAAATAAAACCAGTCATTCTGTCTTTTTGTCCTGTTCACACATACTCGTTTTTCCATACATTTACCAGCTTCTTTAACAGTATTGATAAACAAATCAAGAGCATCATTTACATTAATATCTATCAAATTAACAGCATGCAAAAACTTTAATTTAATTTCATCCGAGTGCATCATATTAACGAAGTCCGTGGCGCAATTATTATTCGAAACAAATTTCTTTATATACTCTTTCGTTTCTTGCTTTATATTTTCACAATCATTAGAACCAGATGCACTCACATGAAATTCAAGAGGCATGTGGTCTGATTCCATCCGTTCTTTTACATGAAGGCTAAAAGAAGATTGTATGAAATCAAAAAGGTCAGAAGAAGCAACAAAATAATCCTTCACACTACTACCAGATTCACTGATATAAGTAAAACAGAAATTGTCATCACCAGGACATACACCATTTAAAATATATAGATCTAGCGCGTTACACATGTTTAGTAAACTTTTGCCATAAGCATTTAACACTGTATCTTCAGAGTGACGTCTCATTTCAACAATACCAGACTTATCAAACCATGAAAATGTTTTTGTTTGTTCATCAAGTTGCGGTGAAACATCGGCCGTTCGGCCGTTAAAATCACTACACATCAATATTGACATTTTGTCCTTGTAATACAAATTATCTATTGCACAATCCTCCAGTTGATTGATACCATTATCAACATTAAACACAGAATAGTATGGAGACTTTTCTGGGGGAACATACGAACATACATATAGAATATCATTCGCCAAATGAAACAATTTTTTATCAATAACAAATAACATGACATTATCACGTTCAGTACTCATTTTTGACACACATTTCATGAGATTATTTCTTATCAGACATATTACTCCCCCCGATCTTCTTCCACGCTGAGTGAATTTAACTGCAGTCTTAACAAACATGTTATGATCAGAAAACATGGAACACTGAAAATTGTCAACGAAAGTTTCAACAAGACAAATGAAATCAAAGGAAGAAACATATTCAATAACATCAGGATCAGACAGTTTAGAGAGTAAACCACAAATATTCCAATGTAGAAAAGAATAGGTTCTTGTGTTGCTAACATTCTCCGATACAGAATGACAACCATTAATCACCAGAGAAGGCTTCTGTGCTTTCAGAACACTGACACTGTCACACATTTCTTTATTTTCGTGCACGCATCCAGACACGCTTTTCACGCTTTCAGAAACACACAAGGGTGCATGCGTACGACTGTCTTCGCTGTAAACAAACTCCCTCTCCCTATCTGAACACGGACTCGTAGTGTCAGATTTTCTATTTTGAATTCCCGTGCCGTGTTCGCCTGCGCATTGGACCATCCCCTTGAAACTGGTGTATTTCCAAAATGCTGCCCACTTGTATTTACACCTAACCTACTAACACAAAAACTATCTAACTCATCAAGAACATTTGTTTACTAGGCCGGCCGTATTCCTATGGTACCTCCACGATGCTTGTTTCATCACCAGACAAGAAGAATTTCTTCCCTTCGATGACCAGGTGGTCGTAGATCATGGTGGCCTTCTTTCCCTGATCCTTGGCAGCTCTCAGATGAGGTGACAACTTTTTTTCTAACTGACCTAACTCGCTGAGAATAGTCCTCTGCCACAAACAGATCATTCCCTTTCAGTTTCCACTTCGCCTTCAAGATCTTAACTTTTTCTTTATAGAATGTACATCTGGTTATCACTGGTGAGTCCCGTTTAGCGTTCACACGATGAACTCTGTCAAAGGAGAAGTCATCAGTCAGATCCATCTTGTCCGTCAGCATGTCCCTCAGAAGGTTCTCACATTGCTCAGGCGTCTCCTTTTCAGCTGTGGGAATTCCATGCACAATGATGTTATTTCTCTTTGATCGGCACTCTAAATCGTCCGTTTTTCTTTCTAAAGCTTTCAGTTGTTTCTGCATGCACTTATTCGATTGGTCGAGTTCATAATTTGACTGTCTTAAGATTTCTACTTCTTCAGTAAGAACCTGAACTTGATTTTTTAGAGACGAGAAAGATTCTTTTATCTCCCCGAGGTCTTCTTGAACCTTGTTAAATTTACCCTGCATATTGTCAAACTTCGTGCTCAAGCCGGTCAACATGGTCATGACGTCCGTCCAGGTAACTTCTGACCCCATCTTACTTTGCTCATGCCTGATTGACTGTCCACTGTCCTCCTGACCTGCAACGCCTTTGTCCAGACTCATCCTCGAGCTGCTGCTCGTCAGTCGATACTGCTTTGCACTGGCAGACTTAGGAGGGCCAGGGTTAAGTTCAATGTCGCCGCACTGCATGAGAATACCGCTCCAGAAAAACACAATGAGGGTCAGTCCAACCATGACACCGTCTAGCCGAGATCTCGCCCTTAATGTCCGACATCTCAATTCTTCCTTCTTCTTGGCCCGACGACACATGAAATTCAAGAATACAGTCACGAAACATCCACATGTTGACCGGAACACGAGCGGTACTGCAGGCATGGTCCAACACATGTATGATGACCAACTGTCAACCCTCAGAGTGACCAACAACAGTCGTACTGTGCAAAAGTAGCGGGACCGATGTCAAACACGTCATTGCACAGAAGAGTACACGTACACTCCCCCCCCCCCCCCCCCCCCACCATATACACTGCACCACATCCGCTAAGTTTTCAGACAACACACTGCACATGCTTCAAAGCTGATGGATAAATGAATTAATGACAAAGATCAGAGAGTTGAAGATGATGATCTCGTGGCTACGACTTTGCAGATGTCAGAACTACGCATTACCCTAACGCGCTGGTCAGACCTTAAGTAGTTACCTAACATTGGTTGCGCCATTATCATCATATATGTGAGTAGTAAGTGTGCACATGTGTGTTTCGGTGTGTGGACACGGGCCTGTGTGTGTGTGTGTGTGTGTGTGTGTGTGTGTGTGTGTGCGCGCGCGAGCGCATGTGTTAGTGTGTATGATGTGTGTGTATGCGTATGCATGTGTGTGTCTGAATGCACACACCACCACACACACACACACACACACACACACTCACACACACACACACACATACACACACACACATACACGTACACACGCGCGCGCGTGCGTTCGCTACGAGCAACCAAACGAGACAGGGAAAGCAGCATGTATGTTGCTAAGCTTTTCTGAAAGAGGCTTTTAAGGAATTCTGTATCACTGTGTGTCATTCTCCAAATGGAAGCCGGATTGTATTTGTTATCTGCAATAGTTTTGCTATTCAGTCATAACCTCCAAATGGCAAAAGTAATATCGCTATCCATTCTGGAAGCAATTCCCTTTCATTTCTGCAGCTACCAAAACTACGTAAACACACACACACACACACACACACACACACACACACACACATACACACACACACGCGCGCGCGCGCGCGCGCGCCACACACACGCACCTGGATTCATTGTGCGTGTGCGCATGCGTACGCACATGCATGCGTGAGTGTGTATCTGCGTGCGTGCGATTCGTGGCCCGCCCTACACCATGTCTTGTCCGAGACAGGGCTAATCTCTGGTCACTGCTTCTAGGACCATTAGACTATCGCAATGGAACCCTTTTAAATCATCTTTAAAAAAAAAAAAGTAGTCACCATCCTGGATTTCTATATCGTTCAACCGTTTCTGTATTGTATCACATATAAAGCAGAATTCAAGCTGCCAAATCAATAGATAAATAGTCAGACAGACAGACAGACAGACAGACAGATAGATAGATAGATAGATAAATAGATAGATAGATAGATAGATAGATAGATAGATAACAGAGAGAAAAAAAGACAAAGACTAGTTAAAACAAAATCAGATTGTTAACAGATCACAGAGGCCAAAAGACAAGGGCTAACAACACAGACACACAGACAGGCCAGGCCTGTCCAGAGAAACATACCACCGCCAGACATGACAGAGCCGCCAGAAGCAGCAGAGACCCGCACACAGACACAGGGAGGCCACCCGCTCCATACTTCTCGCCGTGACTGCAACCTCTGAATGCGCTGTTGAGCCATGCACTGTGCACGATGATCAAGTCGCCGAATATTACCTCCCTTTTCGAATAAGGCCCCACCCACACCCACACCCACACCCACCCTGCCTCGGTGTACCATGCTGTAAAACCGCTGTACCTTTCTTTAACTGTAGGAGCTGTCATCTCATAATGCACGCCTTCGTGAGATACACCAACATACTGGAGAAATGTAATGTAATCTGTGTAAAGGTTCTTGGCTGGTTGATGTATTTCAAGAAAGTTTCTCTCTGTCGATGTGGGTCATCTCGACACGGGTATTGCAAATAACCGTCTCTTCGGTAGTCAAAAGACTGTTGACAACAGCAGTGTCTTCATACTGTCCATCCTTGTCCTCCCTCCACGTACCATATCTCCTCTCTCTCTCTCTCTCTCTCTCTCTCTGTTTCTCCCTCCTAGAGGAAGAAGAAGAAGAAGAAGAAGAAGAAGAAGACGAAGACGAAGAAGAAGACGAAGACGAAGACAACGAGAAGATTCAAGCGGATTCAGATTTTAACTCCAGTTCACGACAATATGCATCAACCGTCTTTTTCCCCACTTACAACCTTGTGGCTGAAGAAACAAAGACAATAATTAGAGAATTGAATAAGCCTTACCTGCAAAGATACAGATGAGTGTAGCTGATACTGGTTCCACATAAGATATTAGCTTACGTGCATACTCAAACGTAACAACGGCAATGGTTGGTATTCTCTGACCATTGTGACTTATAACTTAAATAGAGAGAAATTGAGAAAGAGTGAGGGTTAGTTACAGCCAAGGACATAGACTTTGTTTGTCTATGTCCTTGGAGGTAACTAACCACCTCTCTTTCTAAATTTTGCTTCCTTTCCCGCCCTCAGTCATTCCGTTTTGAAACTTAAAGAGAGAAAGGTTTAATTTCATGGAATACTCCAAGAACCACGAACCAGCGAGGGCTAATGACTCCTCCCGTCGTTATAAATCCATTCAAAGTGCACTCTCCTCGTGTGCTGGGGGTTGTGAGGTGATGGGGTTGGGGTTTGATATTTCTTGACCGAGACGATGGGAAGAGATGTTGTTGAGATGTACATGAGTCAGATGGCTCTAAAGGATGGACATGATGCTAGGGTGGGGCAACCTACCCGTGGATTAGATGTGAATTGTCTTTAAGAGCTGACTGACCCTATGCCCCTCACCCTTTCCTTTCCATACACAGTTATTTCCCCTGTGTGTGTATCGATCCTGTTCCCATTGCCGCCGCATACGCACTATTTGCCATGCCTTCCTTGTGGCTGAACATTCTGTTTAGTACATCGTTTGCCTGTTTGATCCACACAGTGCTTGTTTATATGCTGTTTACAGTACATTTTTTGCTGCTACCATTCCTGCCCTTATTTTCACCTCTGTCTGTCTCTGTCTCTGTCTGTCTGTCTGTCTGTCTGTCTGTCTGTCTGTCTCTCTCTCTCTCTCTCTCTCTCTCTCTCTCTCTCTCTCTGTTTAACTCCACCCCGTTCTTATCCATTCACTCCTCTTGTCCCTTGTACCCTGTTTTGTGGCCCAAGGCCGATGTGCATAACAGCTTTCTGAGTTATGAGTTCTCTCTCTCTCTCTCTCTCTCTCTCTCTCTCTCTCTCTCGTTCAAACATGATGGAAGGCAGAACATATAGGAATGAAGGAGGCACTACACTGATGTCCAGTCACTTCCATGATGCTCATTGCTGCTGATTCTGATCTGCGTACTGGGGACAGACAACAGTACTCACTGAAACAGCCCGAAAGCCACAGAGGGAAAATAAAAACAAGATGCAAAGCATATAAACGTACTCCCAGTATATCCTGAATACGCGTGATATATTCCATAAAGAGGAAAAACCGTCTTGGGCTGGTGTAACCGTTAGTAATGGCTATTCTGGTAAACATCGGCCATCATCTGTGATCTTTAATGAACATACTTACAAATTTTCTGAAAGATCGGCCAAGAACTTTCTGAGATTTTCCATAAAGAAGAAAACCATTATGGGCCGTTAGTAATGGCTATAACGGTAAACTTGAACATTGAGCATCATCCGTGACCCACAATGAACATACCTACAAATTTTCAGAAATATCGGCCACACACTTTCTGAGATATTCCATGAAGAAGGAAAACTGTTAGGGGCCGTTTTAGCCGTTAGTAACGGCTATAACGGTAAAATAAAACATCGGGCATCATCCGTGACCCATAATACCTACACATTTTCATAAAGATCTACCAAGTACTTTCTGAGATATTCCATAAAAAAGAAAAACCGTTATGCGTTGTTATAGCCGTTAGTAACGGCCATAACGGTAAACTAAAATGTCGGGCATGATCCGTGATCCATAATGAACATACCTGCTAATTTTCACAATGATCGGCCGAGTACATTTTGAGACATTTCATAAAAAAGAAAAAAACAGTTATGGGCCATTACAGCCGTTAGTAACAGCTATAACGGTAAACTGAAACATCGGGCATCGTCCGTAACCCATTGTGAGCATACCTGCTAATTTTCACAAAGATCTGCCAAGTACTTTCGGAGATATTCCATAAAGAAGAAAAATCGTTACAGGCCGTTACAGCCGTTAGTAATGGCTATAACGGCAAACTAAAACATCGGGCATAATCCGTGAACCATAATGAACATACCTGGTAATTTTCACAAAGATCGGCCACGTACTTTCTGTATTAATATTCCATGAAGAAGAAAAACCGTTACAGGCCATTAGTAACGGCTATAACGGTAAACTAAAACATCGGGCATTATTCGTGACCCATAATGAACATACCTACAAATTTTCAGAAAGATCGGTCAAGTACTTTCTGAGATATTCCATAAAGAAGGAAAACCGTTACAGGCCGTTACAGCCGTTAGTAACGGCTATAACGGGGTAAACTAAAACATGGGGCATCACCCGTGACCCATAATGAACATACCTGCCAATTTTCACAAAGATCAGCCATGTACTTTCGGAGATATTCCATAAAGAAGAAAAACCGTTACAGGCCGTTACAACCGTTAGTAACGGCTATAACGGTAAACTAAAACATCGGGCGTCATCCGTGACCCATCCTCTTCATACCTGCTAATTTTCACAAAGATCAGCCAAGTACTTGCTGAGATATTCCATAAAGAAGAAAAACCCGTTACAGGCCGTTACAGCCGTTAGTAACGGCTATAACGGGGTAAACTAAAACATCGGGCATCATTCGTGACGCATAATGAACACACCTGTTAATTTTCACAAAGATCGGCCATGTCCTTTCGGAGATATTCCATAAAGAAGAAAAAAACGTTACAGGTCGTTACAGCCGTTAGTAACGGCTTTAACGGTGAACTAAAACATCGGGCATTATTCGTGACCCATAATGAATATACCTACAAATTTTCAGAAAGATCGGTCAAGTACTTTTTGAGATATTCCATAAAGAAGGAAAACCGTTACAGGCCGTTACAGCCGTTAGTAACGGCTATAACGGGGTAAACTAAAACATCGGGCGTCATCCGTGATCCATCCTCTTCATGCCTGCTAATGTTCCCAAAGGTCGGCCAAGTACTTTTGGAGATATTCCATAAAGAATAAAAACCGTTACAGGCCGTTACAGCCGTTAGTTTTACGGCTATAACGGTAAACTAAAACATCGGGCATCATCCTTGACCCATAATGAACATACCTACAAATTTTCAGAAAGATCAATCCAGTAAAAAAAAAAAAAGGGATGAAGACCGCAGGATCGACGTAAAAGTGAAGAGAAAAACAAAGGTAAAAAAACTTTTTCACCTCAGGGTAAAATTCGTCGATTAAGAAGACAAAGATGCTAAAACAGTACGTTTCAGGTCATAGACCCTTTCTCAACTGCCTCCTTTGTCTTCTTAATCGACGAATTTTACCCTGAGGTGAAAAAGTTTTTTTTACCTTTGTTTTCCGATCAATCCAGTAGTTTTGTCTGGAGCGAGTGGAACACATTTTGACCACGGACGGACGGACGGACGGACACACAGACAGCATTTCTTTGTTCCCATTCTAAAGTACTCTCTGTTCTATAAGAACTGGGAGTACAAAAAACAAACAAACATACAAACAAACAAGCAAACAAAAACCAATGAACAGGATGTGACGAACGTGACAAAGAACTGCTTATGTTATGAATTTGAAACGTGTTGTTTTGGGACATGTATATTTACTCTCTCTCTCTCTCTCTCTCTCTCTCTCTCTCTCTCTCTCTGTCGTGAGCGTTCTACTCCGACTTTTTAGCTTCACGTTGCCCGTCGATGACAGTGCCACAAACTCGCCAGTAACTGCGACATTCATACACACACACACACACACACACACACACACTCACCATGGGGCTGACACTCCATTTTTGAAGTGTATAGACTGTGTTTGGAAACTCTACAGGGATTTCTGATTTGCACACGCTGGGTGGTTGGGTGGGGCAGGGAGCGTGAGCTTGCTGGAAGTGAAACATGAGGATGTCAGAACCAGCTCTGAATAATGAAGAACATTATTGAGGTCGCCGTTGGGAACTTCACGAGAACACTTTCTCCCCACCCAATCCCCGACCGTTCCTTACCAAAGCTGAACTGACGTCCTTTTGTTAGCAGAATGGTGGTGGTCCCTCCCCTCCAACCTACAACCATTATTTTTGAAGGATAGGCCCGCCTCTGGCTTCAAATCGTTTCAAAACTCTCTCTCTCTCTCTGACTCTCTCTCTGTCTGTCTGTCTGTCTGTTTCTCTCTCTCTCTCTCTCTCTCTCTCTCTCTCTCTCTCTCTCTTCTGTTTTTGTTTTTCTATGTCTCTCCTTATCTCTGTATCTGGCTCTGTCCCTGCCCCCATCCCGTTCTCTCTCTCTCTCTCTCTCTCTCTCTCTCTCTCTCTCTCTCTCTCCTGGTCACTGTCTTCCTTCAACACTGAAGGGGGGAGCCCCACACAGCAGTTGTCCCTCGACTGACACCAGTGAATCAGCCTTCACAGCCTTTGTCTAGAGAGACTGCTGTGTATCGTCGCAACGTTCGTGGCAAGAGACAAGAGGAGGGCGGAGGCACACAGGTATTCAGTGACCCGAAAGCAAAGGGCAAGTCCATTCCCATCCCTCTCCGCCCTCTTTTTTTCCAACTCCTCCAGGGCTGTTGCATAGCAAAGAGAATACGACTGCGTTTGACACGTTTGGAGACGATAACCCGGCTCCAGTGTGTTAGTGAATGTGCGCTGAAGTCAGTGCGCGATTACATCATTGGATGGAACCCAAGCGGCAGAGACAGTGCTGCAAAACAGCGAAGATTTAGACACTGTGAGTTGTGGTGTGCCAGTTAACGTGACACAGCGAACACACACAGGTGACCACACCGACACAGGAGACAAAAGACAACACACTCCATACTGACAACGGTGTCCTCTTTGACAGTTCAACCGACGATCTGCCTTTGAACCAGCAAAATGAGAACAATGTACGCCAGCAAGTGATGATTTGTTTAAATGACAACACAAAAACTATGAACGGTCTTGTCGCCAGTTTCCGCAATTACAGATGAACAGTTCTTAAACTGATCTCTCTTTTTGTACTCCCAGTTCTTAAAGAACAGGGAGTACTTTAGAATGGGAACAAAGAAATGCTGTCTGTGTGTGTGTGTCTGTCTGTCTGTCTGTGTGTCTGTGTGTCCGTGGTCAAAATGTGTTCCACTCGCTCCAGACAAAACTACTGGGCCGATCTTTCTAAAAATGTGTAGGTATGTTCACTATGGGTCAAGGATGATGCCCGATGTTTTACTTTACCGTTACAGCCGTTACTAACGGCTGTAACGGCCTGTAACGGTTTTTCTTCTCCATCGAATATCTCCGAAAGTACTTGGCCGATCTTTCTGAAAATTAGCAGGTATGTTCATTATGGGTCATGGATGATGCCCGATGTTTTAGTTTACCCCGTTATAGCCGTTACTAACGGCTGTAACAGCCTGTAACGGTTTTTCTTCTTTATAGAATATATCAAAAAGTACTTGGCCGATCTCTCTGAAAATATGTAGGTATGTTCACGATGGGTCACGGATGATGCCCGATGTTTTAGTTTTCCTTTACAGCCGTTACTAACGGCTGTAACGGCCTGTAACGCTTTTTCTTCTTTATGGAATATCTCAGAAAGTACTTGGCCGATCTTTGTCAAAATTAGCAGGTATGTTCATTATGGGTCTCGGATGATGCCCGATGTTTTAGTTTATCCCGTTATAGCCGTTACTAACGGCTGTAACAGCCTGTAACGGTTTTTCTTCATTATAGAATATCTCAAAAAGTACTTGGCCGATCTTTGTAGGTATGTTCATGATGGGTCATAAATAATGCCTGATGTTTTAGTTTACCCCGTTATAGCCGTTACTAACGGCTGTAACGGCCTGTAACGGTTTTTCTTCATTATAGAATATCTCAAAAAGTACTTGGCCGATCTTTGTGAACATTAGAAGGTATGTTCATTATGGGTCACGAATAATGCCCGATGTTTTAGTTTACCGTTAGAGCCGTTACTAACGGCTGTAACGGCCTGTAACGTTTGTTTTTCTTCATGGACTATCTCAGAAAGTACTTGGCCGATATGTCTGAAAATTTATAGGTATGTTCACTATGGGTCACGGATCATGCCCGATGTTTTAGTTTACCGTTATAGCCGTTACTAACGGCTGTAG
>CM065731.1:39487720-39540220 GCA_033310375.1 Conus canariensis | reverse complement strand
CTTCCTCACAGCCCTCCTCGTCTTCCTGGTTCCAACAGTCGCTCACCCCATTACACCGGGTGTAGACCGGCAGGCAATCATCAAACTCTCCCAGGCAACGGTAGTGACTGTTGGTACAGGTCTCACTGGAGTTCATGGGAAATGCCACGAACTGCCTGACGCCATCAAAAGAGACTAAAACAGGGAATGAAAGATTTTGAAAGGTGATGACTGCACGTCTGAATGTTATACAGGCGTTTTCGTCTGATTCGTCCTCACAGTCCGGAATTTGATCACACACCTGATCGTACGACAGACACTGGCCATTCTTGCAGGTGAAAACATCGGCACAAAGAGGATGCTGACAGAAGGACTCATCGCTGCTCTGTGGACAGTCAGGTGTAAAATCGCACACCAATGTGTATGAAAGGCTAGTTATGTCATCGCCACATTGAAACGTTGAAACAGTCGTGACTGGAAAATATGTTCTAGAACTTGTATTATCATTTGATTTTTCATCAGGAAATGTACAGGTTGTATGATTTTTACCACATATTTCATATTTGTTGGAACCACACAATAGAAACGAATACGTCACGTGACCGTGAGGACAAACAATTATCAGTGACTGTTGCTTTGGCAACATGAACTGCATTCTTTTCAAAGAAACTGCTTTAGAATCATGTAAGTAGCCTGCAGTCCTATGTTTCTCGATTTCACATATTATCCCGGTCCTCGCTTTCCATTCCTCTGGATCCGCGATACTGAACCGTTTTGTTGGCAGGTTGCTCATGTCCTTTATGACACAGTTATAAGGAAGATATATATCGCCCATTCTTACGTGACATACCTTAGCTCCGTCATGAATCGCATACGTAGCCAACGAATGGTGATAAACAGTTCTGTCATCAAACAACGCGTGCCTATACATAACGGAAAGTGATATATCATTAGCAAATAGGCCAGTAATGAATGTAATCATCGGCAATATATTTTTGTTCGTTCGGTTCTGAAGCTCATTGTACCAGTCTACCTTGCATGAAGGAACCTTCAAAGTGCCCCCTAAGGCTTTACAGTACTCAGTTCCCAAGCTGTGGATGGTTTTCTGATCGCTTTGATAGCCCCGAAGACTGGCAACAATTTTATAGCATCTGTGGCAGCTTGCGACCAGGCCCTGACACTGGGCACTGCTGAATGGACAGTCTGCTGTCTCATCCCGTCCGTCTTCACACTCTGTTCTCAGATTACAGGCCATGTGGTGCCCAAAGCTGGAATAATGGTTCACGGAGCAGTTCCATAACATGTCAGACACGTTGTGAGGCGATTTGTTGCTAGGCAAAAACGAAAAGAAGAGTCGAAAGCACGGGCGACTGGGGCAATGAATCAGATCCACTCGGACGCTGAGCTTTGCTGTCCTGTATACTCCAGCGAAGTCTGATTTACGATAGTAACTTCTCCACACTCGAACTTTCTTCTCCCTGGATGGCTTTAGAGGGTCATCATGGACATGACTGTACAGGTGAACGGATGCATCGTGTGTCAGGGGGCTATCGTAGCTCATGATAATAACGTGTCTGGCTGGAACAAACACAGTTTTCCAGACGTAAACTTTATCGCCCTTACACGCCAACGTGACGTAGCCGGAAGAGTTTGAAGACATCACAACAGTCACATTGCTTGTTTCCCCCCGTGAGCATTTAGTAGCTGATCAATGATACACCGGGATCACATGAACGTCAAATCAGTCATGAACAAAATATTCAGAGTGCCAAACAATTAGTTTGACCCCCGTCCCCCCCCCCCTCTCTCTCTCTCTCTCTCTCTCTCTCTCTCTCTTTCTTCTCTCTGTCTTTCTCTCTCGCTGTATATATCTCTCTCTCCTTTCAGGCTGTAGGATAATACTTGCTACCCAGAACAATTCAGAAACAACAGATTTAATACAAGATCACCCCCATCTCTCCCCTTCCCTTTCCCCTATCCCTTCCTCTACCCCTCCAACCCACCTGTCACGAGAGAGAGAGAGAAGAGAGAGAGAGAGAGAGAGAGAGAGAGGAGAGAGAGAGAGAGAGAGAGAGAGAGAAATCGGTAACTGTATATAATAAAAGGTGTAATTTAATTTAGCCCTCGCATTAAACTCAACTAAAAGCATAGATAAATACCGAAAGATTCGTTATTAGTAGAAAACATTGCAGCGAAACATGTTCAGCAATTTGACAGAGCAGAGTGCGAGAATTCCAAGAGAAGTGACAGGATACGCAAATGTACTGACTTCTTTAGAGATCCATTTAGAACTCGGCCATGTCGGTGTAATCAACACCGTCTCCTAGAGCGGAGGGGGAGTGGGATGAAGAGAGACCAAACATAGTGAAAAGGGACAGACAAGAGAGACCAAACATAGTGAAAAAGGGAGAGACACGAGAGACAAAACATAGTGAAAAAGGGAGAGACACGAGAGACAAAACATAGTGAAAAAGGGAGAGACAAGAGAGACCAAACATTGTGAAAAAGGGAGAGACAAGAGAGACCAAACATAGTGAAAAAGGGAGAGACAAGAGAGACAAAACATAGTGAAAAAAGGGAGAGACAAGAGAGACAAAACATAGTGAAATAGGGAGAGACACGAGAGACAAAACATAGTGAAAAAGGGAGAGACAAGAGAGCCCAAAACATAGTGAAAAAGGGAAGACAAGAGAGACCAAACATAGTGAAAAGGGACAGACAAGAGAGACCAAACATAGTGAAAAAGGGAGAGACAAGAGAGACCAAACATAGTGAAAAAGGGAGAGACAAGAGAGACCAAACATAGTGAAAAAGGGACAGACAAGCTTACAGGATCACATTCAGCAGGGGAAAGGGGAAGAGGATACATATATTGTGATTGAGGGGGCGCCGGTATTGACGAAATCATGGCGGCTGTCGTTGGACGGACGTGGTGGCGCCCTCTGGAGGGAGAGCTGACTCACGCTGGCTCCGCTACTACGCAATTATTGTCGTCAGTAGGGGACTTAGTAGGTGGTGTCCTGCGTATGTTGGATCAAAACAAGCACCACTGAACACCACCGAAGTGACTTGGCGGCAGTGCAGTGTCTCCTCCGGTGGGTTGCCTCTTGATGACTTGCCAAGGATGAAGTAAACTTAAAACATGGCTGCACAGCATGACACAGAGGGAATATTATTAGATACTGGTGGAGTTCTTTCACAAAAGTCCAGGTCTTCACGCATATAAATGCCTGTTTGCACTCTATCTACACAGTGTTCGTAAACCGGATGGTGATAAAATTCAGGTAGATGTGGTAATTTATCACTGCTCACATTTACAGATTGTAGTAATAAAACATGAAACTTATTTGTTACTAAATATTGATTTAAGTATGATAGAGTTTTCGTTGTAGAACGACAATTACACTGTTGAAATGTAATGTTTGACTTTTTATGTGCTTTCATGTATATATGACAATAATTTATATAATTTAGACATTAACTATCTGAGAGATGATTAAAGAGGAAAACAAAATCTTGATGAATGACAGTTAACAGCTGAGAGTCAAAGTAGGACCAGTTTAGTAGAACCGAGGACGTGGAAAAGGCGGATGATGAAGACCTGGGCAACTGTAACGAAAGATTGCGGGTCTCCTCCGTGGCTTTTCCCAAAACATTCCATACAGATGTTTGCCCAGGGTCCTAAAGTATTTTACCAAAATAAAATCAGGTTACTCACCTAACTAACGATGACTGAAGACTAGACAGTAGACTGGAAGATGATGAATGACTTAAACTTGAAGATGAAGGTGTTGTAAGAATACTAAGATGACTGAAAACAAATAGTGACTTCAGCCAGCATCCAGGCGAAATAATTCACCTGCCGTGCTGGGAAGATGCACTTCAATAACAATATTAACAATCGTACAATGTTCAACCAATAATGACAACTAGGCCTAAACCGGATCTGAGAACCCACTAACAACTGCCTACTGGAACTAGAACAACAAACTAGAGAACTTCTAGAGAATAATAATACCACTGAACTGAACTAATACAACTAATCACTAAAGAAAATCCTAGAGTACTATTCCGCAGAAGAAATAATAAATGCAGCAGCCACAATACCGTCCTAAGCAAGAGAAACCAATCGGCGAATCCTCTGCCGTTACCTGCTCTGTCCTGCAATGACTACTCCCTCACGTGCGTGTACGAATCTGCTTCCGGTGCATACACAACACTCCTCCCATCCTTATTGAGGAGGCTTTGGTTCTCGAAGGAGTAATGTTGAAACTGCTGGAACTACTTTCTTCTTGAGCCCGAGCCCAGTGTCAGTGATGTTTGCCCCAGCCGGAACGGGTATGTCGCATTGCCAGTGGTGAGCTCTGCTATCTGTGATGCTGGCCTTCCCCGGATCTGTGACAGCGCCTCGATTGCTTCCCACACCTAACCTGGGAGTGATCGGGGATGACCTGCAGGTCGGAAGTAGGGGACATCGGTTTCTACGAGCAGCCGCTTAGCGGGGATCCACTGAATGGCCTCCTTTTGGTGGGGTTGACAGGCCTTGGCTGCTCGGGTGAAGCTGAAGTACCTCTCCGGGAAGGACTCCATCCAGAGCTCAGCCACATAGCGGTCTCCCACGAAGCAGTGAAGCTGGATTGGTTGGTCCTTGGTGATCTTGGCCTGATGCAGCAGGGCCATCATCCGCATGTAGACCTGGGTGATGTCACAACGGACCTCTGGCGAAGGTCATCTGCAGTCGATCACCAAGACCTGGCATGGGTGGGCAAAAGTCAGCAGTCGACGGACTAGATGGATTTGTGGCTGTTCCTTCGTTTCACCCCGTATGAAATCCAGCCCATTCTGTCCCAACGCTGTGACTCGGGGGTGTCTGAGCAACTCCCTCAACTGTCGCTCAGTGCTGTCCAAGGCTGATCGGCCAGTCACGTACTTTGGGTGAAGACCAGCTGCCACGATCAAGCCTGGAGGAGCATGATCCAGATCTCTGGGAGACGGGTATGTGGTTGGATCACAGAACAAAGCACATACGCTGACCAAGTGGGTATTGTGCCTATCGAGCCCCCGGACTCGACCGCTGACCTCATTCAGTAATCCACCCAACCCATGGCCTTGGTGGCCTAGATCATTCGCCATTCTGTCGAGGTGACAGTGTGCATCAAACACCCCGGGTCCTTTCGCAGTCTCCATAGGGCCTTGTGGCTGCTGCAGATGGTTGTAGCCAACCCTCCAACTTTCCGCACAGTCGGGTGTCATCTGGGCAACTATCAGCAGCAGTACTCGCCAGTGGAGCATGGACGCCATACGGGAGAGGGGGTAGATCCGGCAAGGGGTCAAAGTATCCTCACCCAGGAATCGAGCGAAGCTTGTCATTGCTTCCTGCTGGGCCGGTGTGATCAACTGGTTGTCGGCTTCTGTCAATTTGTTGAGGCACTTGAGGATGTTGTAGAATTCCTTCAAGTCCATGAACCCACCTTGGGATGAGAAGACAGCACTCCTGATGGCACTTCTTCTTCTGCACATCAGATCCTGGTCGTACGGATCCAGATCTTCCCTGAAGATGCCCGGCAAGTGGCACTCAAAGGCATGAGTTCGGAGGTCGGGGCCTCCACTACAGTCCCGCACCCAGCAACCCTTGTCGCCCATCTCAGAGAGAACCGGATCTGCAATCGCTGTTGTCAGGACGACTCTTGATGCGGCAGAATCCTTACCTTTGGCGAACTTGGTGGTGACCTTTAGTCCCTTCTCTCCTCGCCATCCAACATACTGCCTTCCACCAGCTGGAGAATTACTGCGTTGTTTCCGACTGGGGGCTTCTCTTGAGAGGGGTGCCTTGCGAGGAGCAGACTCGGTCAGGGCCTCACGCGAGTCTCTCGTCATTGAGATTGGCGCCATGAGAGGGGCCGACTTTGTCAGGGCCTCAGGCTGGCCTCTCGTTTGCTCCAAGTTGTCTGGGGGGCCTGGAAATCCCAGAATTGAGGAGCTTGCAGTTGGAATTTCCAATTCACACTCAGTCTCCATTGGGCTCCCCGATGGCTCTGGGGTAGAACTCGTGCCAGGTTGGGGTCAGAGGGAGTTGCAGGGGTGATGGATGCGGGAGTTTTGGCGGTCTTGGAGGCGGCCTTGGGCTTAGACTGGGTGGCAGCACCTAGGGCACGAAGACGAGTTGGAATGGTTTCCAAGTGCTTCTGGATCCAGTCTTTGTCGCGTAATCCCAACTCAAAATAATTGTCAGTCGCCTCCTTCCGCCACTTCATAGCTCTAATCCTAACACCCTTCCTGGGGTCCTTCTACTGACGCTGAAGGAGGTCCAGGATGTCCCCCTCCACCCGATCGCGCTCTCTTTTGTCGATGCTCGGCATGTACAGGGCTTGAACGAATTTCTGAGCAGAGCGAGGGAGCCTTCCACACTGCATGCACTCTTCTGCCTCCTTGAAAACAGCCGTGGCCCACGACTCGCCATATCTGCGGGACTCATAATCTATTAGTATTCTGCCACCCCTGATTACCTGACCTTTCATTCCACAATCTTTCCCCCATCAACATACATTCATTGATTTAGTGCACCCTCACCCTCCCTGTTCTGCCCTGCCGGCAAGCACTGCATTTGTACTTTTCAATGTCCACGGCCCCCATGGCTCATACATTCACGCATGATCTATTGTACATTCATCACAGAAGTCGAACTGGATCATGAACTGTCCTTCCCATGGTTTCCGACAGATGCAGTATGCTGTCTGGTCTATTTCGGGAGGTGCTGTCTGGTCATCCTGAGCCCTTCTCCGACTGTTAGAGATCCATGCTGGTAGTTTTTGGTCCCTACAAGGAGCCATCTGATCATGATTGATGACCAGCACCGAGTTCCTGAGCTTTACTTGGTACAGGTATGCTGAGATCTTCTTGATGATCACTCCGGGACCTTTCCATGGGGAATTGAGTTTTCTGCATTTTCCTTTCACCACTGCAGTATCCAGGATGTAGACCAAATCCCCTTCTAAGTATGGACGCAGCAACACTTTCACATCGTAGTTTCGCTTCATGTTCTTGACAGAAGTCTTCAGGGTTTCCCTGGCTGTGAAATGTGCTTGTTGTATGCTGTTCACCAACTTGAAGACATACTTTTCGGAACTGTCGAACTTCTGAGTGGGGACTGGAAACATCAGTTGTGCCGGTGTGTTCACCTCCCTTCCCAGCATCAACATGTTGGAGGTGTAGCCCGTTGAGCGATTCACAGACGCCCTCAGTGCACCTGCTATCTGATGAACTTGTTAATCACATCGCTTTTGTGCCTTGCCCAAGAAGCTGCGAACAGCATCCATAAGGGTCCGGTTATATCGCTCCACTTGACCGTTGGATGAAGGGCGATAGGGCGTACTTGCATAAGGCTTCAAACAACTTGCTCTCGAAATTTTGGCCTTGATCCGAGAAGAGCTGAAGAGGGCACCTAAACCTTGAGAAGAACTCGTTAACTGCTGCTCGGGCTGTCTCCTCTGCCTTCTGACTCGGAAGGGGTATACATTCCACCCATTTGGTGAACTGGTCTACCATCATCAGGCAATGCTCATTCCCTCGAGGAGTTTTCGGAAGTGGACCAATGAAGTCGATATGTACTATCTCTATGGGCGCACCGGCTTGATGTTCTGTCATCGGGACTCTTCCATATCTCTTGTTCTTTTTGTTTCTGTTGCAGACATCACAAGATAACACGTAGGACTCCACATCCCGAGATAGATTCACCCAGAATAATTTCTCCTTCAACTTGGCTTTGGTCCGTGCAACTCCCTGATGGGCAGCAGAGGGGATGTCATGATTGAGTTCCATTGCTTGATCCTGCAAGGAGCTCGGAAGCACAATTCTACGTCCTGGCGATCCGTCTTGCGTCGAAAAAGAACCCCATCTTTCAGCAGGAACATCTCTTTGTTAACCCAGTAATATTTGGTTTCTGGGGATGACCGAAACACTTCACCCTCTTCAGAATCACCTTTCCCTTGGAGATAGTTTAGGATCAACTGCAAGTCCCGTCTTTTACTTGTTCGTTCTTGGGCTCCTGGCTGGTGAATCCCCAACACGTTGGACTGCTGGTGGTTGCCTCCTGAACTGTCTTCACTCTACAGACCCTGATGTTGGCCTGTTCACCCTGCAGCTCTATGCTGATCTCTGATGCTCCATAGGAGCCTCCCCCAAGAACCCATGAAGTGCCGTGTTCAACGCATATCTGCCTCTTTAATATATCCAGAGGTCCATCCGAAGCATCAATCTTGATATCCATCACCTGCGTCACAGCGGAAGGGGGTAATATCCCGTTGTGGTTATCGCTGGGATGATGCCAACGGCCAGCCTGAACAGCACCCACGTATTCCTGCGTCCTGATGCTGTCATGGGTGTCCACTCTTCCCTTGGCCTGTCCAGACTCCACCAGTGCATGAGCACAGGACAAGACTCATCCAAAGAAAGTCAACGGTGTTACACGCTAAAGCGATGACTTCCTCAGTACAAGGTAAGTGCAGTACTCCAGCTTGCAATAGTTCGTTGTAGATCCTGTGGTAGGTGTTCGGCTTGCAGACAAAATACACCAGGTGGTATTGAAACGAAGAGGATCCTTTTATTTACAAACGTTGAAGAATATAGGAACAAAAACAATCCACTGACCTTCAGGTTCAATAAGTCGTACTGGAACCCAATCGTACATGCAGCAGGCAATATTCTACCAATGGCAGCTTTTCATCGACTAGACTCAAACTCAGTGAAGACTGGAACACTTTTATGCTCAACAATGACTAGACCTCTTCAAAAATCTCATTTCTCTCTCTCTCTCTCTCTCTCTCTCTCTCTCTCTCTCTCTCTCTCTCTCTCTTCCAGTCGCACAGCTCTCATTCGTTTATATGTTATCTAAAGAATATTCTCGAACATACTCGATTATTCTTTTCTAGAATATTCTGCATATCAGTAAGCTTAACCAATAAAATCGCGACGACCGTATGCGTATGTAATTCGGTCAGCTTCTACAACATTCTCGAACCTTCGGCAATGCACTAGCAACTTACAGAAACCTGGTGAACATTCTAACATAATCTTGAATATTCCAATCGCATTATCAATTGATCCAAAAACAATGCTGAACAATTAGGCATACGTTCACTTTCCAAACGTTTTAAACAAATCAACGACAGCGCTACGCTATTCAAAAATACAATGATCTAAAAGCGATAAGTAAAAGGAGGCTTGCAACTCGTCATTATTGCTATGACGTCTATCGCAGAAGTTCCTCCTCTCTTGTCTCCCTTTTCAGTTGTAACAAACGGCTTGGCTGCCTTGACCGCTTCCACAGGCCCACTGCAGGCAATGCCGTCGCACCTGCTTTGGGTCCCTCCACGGACAAGTCTGCCATGTCTGCAACTGATGATCCCCCCACATATGCAACCCCTGCACCTGCTTTGCTCGATTCCTCCACAGACAAGTCTGTCATGTCTGCAACCGACGGTCCCTCCACAGATGCGACCCTGCACCTGCTTCGCTCGACCCGTTGGCAGTCAAGGAACTGGAGCTTTCCTTCGGGGATCTGGATGGTGCCCCTTCTGCCCACCTTGTCGTACAACCTGGCTCACCCCAAGAGCGGGTCCCTGTATCGACTCATGTCCCCTCCTTGGTTTTCTCACTGATGAAACCCACAGTGGATATGTCCTCCATTGTTCTGTTTTGATCAATGAATCCTGTCCTTGTACCCAGACACTCTGCCAGTCCCACCACCTCATCAACAACTTGTGAAAACTCACCCCACTGCTCACCAGCTCTCTTGCAGTACTTGCATCGTCTATACGGAAGCTTCTCTGGAGTGATCCCTGCGTTGTAGTTTGGGCATGGAGTCAGAGTATCTGGAATCCGAGAGAGACCATTAGCATTTGCGTGTTTTGACCCAGATCGATATTCAACCACCATGTGATACTGTGACAGTTCCTCCATCCAACGGGCTAACTGTCTTTGTGGATCTTTGAACCTCAGGAGCCATGTCAAGCTGGAGTGGTCTGCCCGAACCGTGAATGTCTACCCAAAAGATAGTACTTGTACTGACGCGTGAAGCGTACAATACTGAGGTCCTTTCGGGTCGTGCAGTACCGCCGTTGTTCTGAGGTCAAAGAGAAGTTTCCATAGGATATCATCTTCCCAACTCCATCTTGCAACTGACTCAGTACAGCTCCAATTGCTATGTCACTCGCGCCAGTGTCCAAGATGAAGGGATCTTCAGTATTTGGAAGAGCTAGCACTGGAGGTTCTGTGAGGGCTTTTCTCAGGGTCTCAAAAGCTTTTTGTTGACTTTCTCCCCACCGGAACTTGTTTTTCCCTGTCAAACCGTAGAGCGGTTGAGCCACCTCTTCGAAATTTGGAACAAACAGCCTGTGGTAGTTTGCAAAACCCAGGAACCGTTCTACATCCTTGGAGCTTTTAGGAGTCGGCCACTCAGCCACGGTCTTTATGTCACAATCTGACATGGAAAGCTGGTTGCTGCTCATTATCCTTTCCAGGACCTTTACCTTCTTCTGGAAAAGTAGACTCTTCCTTGGCTTCAGCTCAAGTCCATAGTTGCAGAAGCACCCGAGAACCTGGGTCAAGTTTCGCAGGTGGTCTTCAAAGCTCTTTCCTATGACCAGGCTGTCGTCCAGGAATGCCAAGGCAACATTCCAAGTTAGGCCTCTCGAGATGAGGTTCACCATGCAAGAGAAGGTGGCTGGAGTGCTGGTCAGCCCAAAGCCCATACGCACATGTTCGAAAAGACCATACTTGGTCAGAAACGCAGTCTTCCGGCGGTCTCCCTCCTTCACCTTGACTTGCCAATAGGCGTTGTTGGCGTCTAAATTGGAGAATCAAACGTTTTCTGCGAGGGTGTCCATGCAATCCTCAACCAAGGGTAGTGGGAATGTGTCCTTGACTGTGACCTCGTTCAGAACGCGGTAATCGATGCACCAACGCACCGATCCGTCTTTTTTTCGGATCAGGACCGGGGCCGATGCCCACTCTGAAAAGGATTCTTGGATGACCCCAGCGTCGAGCATCTTCTTGAGGTGTGCCTCCTCTTCCCCGGCGAAAACAGCGGGCGTTCTCCTCATCCGTTGCTTGATGGGTTTGGCTGTGCCCGTGCCTATTGCATGCTCGACGGCTGTGAAATTGCCCAGGTCAAAGTCATCCTTGGCAAAGACATCCCCATAGTCCCTCAGGAGTTTGTGCAGCTCATACTTCTCATCCTGGGTGAGATGTGCTTCAGACCCTTCTGCAAGTTGCCGCACATGCTCAGGCACATGAATTTCTGATTCTCTCTCTTTGTCTGGTAAGGTTGTAGTTGTGCACGCTGGCTTCCTTGCATTCTAAAGCTTTTCCGTTTTGTTTCTTGGTGGGTCTCGCCGAGTTCATTACCTTTCACCTCATAGCCATCCGCCACATACTGGCCACGTTTCACTGTGCGGAACAGATCACTCGGGTTCACCAAACAGACGACTGGATCCTGCTTACCTCCCTGTAATGCGCGGGGCGGGGGATCAAAAGATCAGTGTTGTCGCTGGACTCGATGTAGTAGTTGTCCAGCTCCTGATCTATCTTTCCCCGCACCCTGACGACTGAGTTAAGGGGTACCACCACTTTCCGTGCCATCATCACTCGAGCAATCTTTGGTGCAGTGCGGAAGTTCAGTTTCAAGGGGACTTTTTCTTCCCCTACCAGCAGGGTGTCGGTCTGCATGTCATGGATGACTCCCTAGTGATGGAGTAGATCATGGCCTAATAGCATTTGGTCGTGGATAGGAGCCACATACATCCGTTCATGGAACAGTGATCCACCTATCTGAATGGTAATCGGAGTGGTAATGAATCCCTCTATTGATGTGTCCTGGTCGTAGTTGTAGCCTCACTTCCCTCAATTTTCTGGGCTTGTTCTTCAATTTCTGGAAGGTGGCAGTGGACAGGATGCTGGGCTCTGCTCCAGAGTCCACCTTCGCCTCCACTGCCTGTTCCTCGATGATGACATCAACTCCAGAAGATCCAGCGCAGACTCGACCGAGATGAAGGATCTCTAGTGGAGTTTCTTCTTTCTTTAAAGACTCTGTTCCTTTTTCCACCTTTTTAGAGCCTGCATAGGAAGTAGCTTCCTGACTACTGGGTTGCATGGTTGGTGTTGCTTTTTGGCCTTGACAAACCATAAGCTCGGGAGACAGGCCCTCTTCCCCGAGCCTTGCTAGTTTAAATCTCCCTTGTTAGCTTCTTCTGCAGCCTTTTTGTCGGCCTGTTTTGTCAGCCATTTTTTGTATACCGTGCAGTTGGCTTTTCGATGTCTTTTTTCTTTGCAGAAGTAGCACACCATATTTGCATCTTGTTTCCTACTTTTCACGGATACTGATGGCGGTTGTTCTAGACATTGAGCCATCGGCTTCTCCATGGCTTCCTTGAGGACTCTGTCCATAGCCCCCTGCGGGATGATCATAGTAGCTGCCTCAGGAACACTCGCAGCAGCTGCTCTGTGATCCTCTGTACTTCTGTACTTTCTGGTGTTCATGGCCTGTGAGATGCACCGGTGTTGCCGAATCTTCTCCATCGCCTCATGGATTGTTTTCGGACTTCCCACGTACATGAACTTTCCCGCCTCCTGATCCCGGCACCCTTGGCAAAACTTGCTCACGGTTTCCTTCGTGAGGAAATGCTCTGGCAATCCTTCAAAGGCTGGGCGGCTAGTGTCAGGACATGCTCCGCCCAATCCTTCAGCGACTCCTTGGGCTTTTGTGCAGCCAACTGGAACCTCATCCGTGTGGTTACAGGCAACTCATAAGTGTTGAATCTTTGCCGAAGTTTTTGCATGAGCCCAAGGAAGTCAAGGTGGGGTTCCAGACGCACTGTCAGGGAGGAGAAGTCCAACGCTTTCCCTGACAGACACCAGCCCAGATAGTCTTTGCTCTCCAGATCTGTCCATCCCAGAGCAGTGGGGTAGCTCTCAAATAACTGTTTGAAGGACAGAAAGCCAGTAGTGCCATTGAACTGCAGGTTCCTAGGTAGTTTTCCTGGATTACCTCTTCGCAAGGCTGGTGGGATGGGGGAGTGGCTGGGATCTTGCTTGTTGTCCTTCCCGTCAGCTGCAGAACAATCACTAGACACTTTTCGGCGTCTGTACGACTTACGCTGCTGTCTTCTGTGCGTTTGTCGCCGATCATATTCTTCCTCTGAGCTGGATGAGCTGCTGTCGCTTGAGGAGTCATACTTGGCGGAGTGGCGATGAGATTTTTTGTCACTACGATATTTCTGCAGCTTGCAATCATGGTAGTGTCGATCTTCCAGTGAGTGCTTTGAGTGCAACTGACTGTACGCAGCATAGTTTGGTTCTTCACTCCTGAGTACCAAATCAGATTCCACTGCCCTGTACCAATTTTTTTCCTGTGCTTCGGCTAGTGGAAACCCCACGGTCAGGGCTGGTAGCGGCGTTGAAGTAGCAACCACAGTCTGATCATGGAATCGAGGGTTGTCATTAAGCTTATGAGAAGGCTGAGCATCAGAGTCAGAGGGCTTCAATGACAAGAAGTCCTCAATTTCTTCCAAGGATGCAAAGTGCATCTGACGATCAGAGGGGTTTGTACTTGTGGAAGGTCTACTGGTAGGCAGGAGTGAAGGCCCGCCCCTATCCTATTGATAATTTTGATGCAAGCTAGTAGTTCCGTATTTGGTTGTGCTTTTAGCACTGCTACTAGATCTTGTGGTGTGAGAGTGCCATTTGCCTCTCTCATGAGCAACCAATCTGTAGCACGCTTCAGGCCTATTCTTGGAAGTTACAACAGTTCAGTCAAGGTTGCTGCATTCATATTCAGTGCCATTGTAGACTCTTGCACTTTTGCAGCAAACAAGTGAAAGTAACTCAGGTAAAGGAAAAATGTCAGTTGTTACAATTGATTGAAGAATGTTAGTCAATGATTGAAGAATGGCAGGAAAATACTGGCCAGAAAATACTTCTGACACCATTAAAGTATTTTGCCAAAATAAAATCAGGTTACTCACCTAACTAACGATGACTGAAGACTAGACAGTAGACTGGAAGATGATGGATGATGAATGACTTAAACCTGAAGATGACGGTTTTGTAGGAATACCAAGATGACTTAAAATAGTGTCTTCAGCCAGCATCCAGGCGAAATAATTCACCTGCCGTGCTGGGAAGATGCACTTCAATAACAATACTAACAATCGTACAATGTTCAACCAATAATGACAACTAGGCCTAAACCAGATCTGAGAACCCACTAACAACTGCCGACTGGAACTAGAAGAACAAACTAGAGAACTTCTAGAGAATAATAATAATACCACTGAACTGAACTAATACAACTAATCACTAAAGAAAATCCTAGAGTACTACTCCACAGAAGAAATAACAAATGCAGCAGCCACAATACCGTCCTAAGCAAGAGAAACCAATCGGCGAATCCTCTGCCGTTACCTGCTCTGTCCTGCAATGACTGCTCCCTCACGTGCGTGTACGAATCTGCTTCCGGTGCACACACAACAGTCCTCGCGATGGTGCTCGCTCCTCTGGTCGTGGGGTGAACGTCATCAGCTGTCAGGACTCTGCTGTCTTCCATCCTCAACTCGTTAAAGGAGACGAAAGTAATGTGTTCTGTCCATAGTTTCTGTCCTGCCATTGCGTTGAACAGATCTTTCTTAATGCCTAATGTTTTGTTTTTGACAGGAGCCACTTGACTTACCACGATCTTGGCTTTGGAAAATTGAGCTTTGGCCTCCTTGACGCATTTCTGCATTTCCGTACTGCATTTCTCCGAATCTTTTCCCTTCAAATCGTTCATTCCTACATGCAGAACTACGCATTTGGGTTCAGGATTCAGAGATACTTTTGCCCCGTTCAGAGTGCGTGTGCAATGCTCAATCTGATAAGCTTTTCTCTTTGCCACCTGCAGACCGTATGACAGGCCAAGTCTCCGAGCATCAGCCTTCTTCATGATACTTTCAT
Organism: Conus canariensis; assembly: GCA_033310375.1. Taxonomy (NCBI): domain Eukaryota; kingdom Metazoa; phylum Mollusca; class Gastropoda; order Neogastropoda; family Conidae; genus Conus; species Conus canariensis. The sequence goes on along the minus strand of CM065731.1, from coordinate 39,525,256 downwards.
GCATCTGGAGGACACGAGGCAAGTCGCCACCAGATGTAGAAACAGAATGGGATTCGTATTTCTTTTTGTTCTTTACGTCATCTTGTTTGACGTCATGTTCCTTGCTTTGTTCTGTAACCGTTCCTGCTTCACATTTTTTACTTTCTTTCAGGTCCTTCTCTTTGCTGAATTGTTTTGGGTTTTTTTTTCACCATACTCCACTTGATGATTATTCGGGGGTAGCCTAGGGGGTGATCGTGAGGATCTCGCCGCTTCAGCGTAAGTTCGACAAGGCGTCATGGAACTCGTCAATGTTTGTGTTGATCTGTCGACAAGGTTGGGAATAATAAACTGATCTGTATTTTCCGATTTGTTACCTAAGCTAGCTATCAGATCGGTTTGCTCTTTCACAGTTCTTTCTAGTGAGGGGATCCTGTCGGCTAGCTTCTCGACCAAATTGTTTTAATTGTTTAATTTAAAAAAATTTAGAAAGAGAGGGTGTTAGTTACCGCCAATGACATTGACAAACAAAGCACATGACAAGACACGATGCATTTCAACCACTTGGGTCTTCTTCAGGCGAAAAAATAAATCACATTTAACATTTAAGACAGTACAAACAAAGAACGAAAATGACTCATCTGTTGTTAGTCCATGTGGTGGGGAGAATAGCCGCTAGGCGGAAATGACAAGGGGGATTATGGGAGAGGAAAGGAGGGGGGGGGGGGGGGTTCGTGGGGGGAGGGGGGGGGTTGTGTGATACGATAGGGTTGTGTGTCTAGTTTAGTGGGGTGGTGTGATATCTTTGTGACGGTTGTGATAATGGTGGATTGATAATAATGGTAAGGGGGGGGGGGGGGGGGGGGGGGGCAAACTGGGGAAAAAAAAAAATTAAATTATATATAGAAGGGGTAAATAAGTACATGAACAGAAGAAACTTTAAAAAAAAAAATATAAAAAAAAAAATAATAATAATAAATAAATAAATAAATAAATAAAAAAGTTTAGGTGAATAAAATAAATGATTTCGCTGGGTGATGAAAGAGGTGGTGGTAGTTATGTGTGGGTAGTTGTGAAAGGTGTGTGGGTAATGTTAATGAGGGAGGGAAGGGGATGGAAGATAATGGGTGATAAGGTATGATTGGGAGGGGGGGGGGGGGTGAGAGAGAGGAAAAAAAAAAAAAAAAGGGAGGAGGGTAATGTGTGTGTGGGGGGGGGGGGGGAGGAAGGGGGGCAAGAGAAGGAGAGCTCATATCTCTTCATCCACTATGGGGTGGGGGGCGGGGGTGGGGAGGTTGGGAGGTTCATATTAATTGTGTTGTTTAAAAAAGTAAACAATGCTGTGGGATGATGTTCACTGTAACAGGTGAAATAATGTGTTGGCATCAATATGCTGCTGTTTGTTGAGAGAAGATAGCAGTGATCAATGAAAAACAGGGTATCATGTGTTGCACACACACACACACACACACACACACACACACACACACACACACACACACAAAGGGGGCGGGGGGGGGGGGGAACACATGTAAACAATGTTCTAGGTGAGTTAAGATCGTGTGATCATAGTGAGACTAACTGTGGAAAATTTTTTACACACACACACACACACACACACACACACAAGAGACAAAAAAAAAAATTATTATCATTAATCAGTCACTGATGGGTGATGATCATATGAGATCAACGGTAGTGTAGGAAGAGATTCTTCTCCGTTCCCTTAGGCAGGAATGGTGGAGGTACTGGCAAGGGCTTCTGTATGGTGAAGGCCCTCCAGTGGTCAATAAGGTTTTGCATTCATCATGTGTGTTGGCAGGCCAGGATTCTTCTTTTGGTGTTGTTGGGACTGTTCCACCGTCATTGGGGCTGCATGGATTAATTGCAGACCCGCCAGGGTGGAGTATTGCAGAGATGTTATGTCATAGTCTGGAGTGCCCGGTTCTCAGTATCACAATGATGGTCTTCTTCGTTTACTTAGGTCGGAATCCTGGAGGTAGTGACGGAGGCTGCTGTATGGTGAAGACCCTCCAGTGGTCAGTATGGTTTTGCACTCATTGGTGAGTTGGCAGGCCAGGTTTCCACTCTGGGCCAAGCTGGGAATGCTCCGCTGTCTCTGGGGCTGCACTGCATTGATGGTTTGAAAGACTCACAGGTGTGGAGTATAGTGGACCTGTCATGTTGAGGTCAGGGGAGCCTTATCCTCAGTCCAACAATGTTCACTTGGTCTGATTTGGGCGTCCGGTAGTATGCATCCCTCTTGTTGAAGTCTGGGTGCTGCTCAAGTCATCTTCCTATTTGTCTCCTTGGAAATATTTTAGATTTATTCCAAGGAGACTACCTTTTACAGTTGGGGCTGCTGTCCTTCCTTTGTCAGTTGGTCAGCTTCTTCATTTCCATATAGTGCAGTGTGAAGGTATTCACTGGATGGGAGTATTGTCAGTGACTGATAATGGTAATAATTTTAAATCAGTAGTACCAAGGTGGTGACCATTGTTATACAAGTGGAAAAATGCAGTGGTGATGGTGCAATGGTGCAAGGTGGGGGGGCATAGGAAAATACCAATGACCTGTGGGTGATGCTCACTGGCATGGGTGAGATCAATGGTACTGTAGGATGATAGTCACTGAGGTAAGTGGAATAATAAGGTGGCATTGGTATAATATTGCAGGTTGAGAAAGTGGGTGGAGGGGGGTTGGGGTAGATGACTGGTGGGTGATGGTCATGTTTCATTGGAGATACTGTAGGATGATGATAATTGTTGGTATAAGTGGGATGATGTTGTGTGCATGGTGTAAAGTGTCGGTGGGGGAATGGGGCAGGTGTTTAAAGATGGGTGGATGATGATGATGGTAAAGGTGTAGGTATGGTCATAGTGGTGTAGGATGATGGTCATTTTTGTAAAAGGAGTAGGAGAGTGCATTAGTAAGTGTGATAATGCCAGTGGTGGAGTAAAGGAAATGATTATAAAGACTGATGGATGTTGATAGCTGTGATGAGATCTACAGTACTGTAGGGGGGTGGCAGTCGTTATAAGTGAAATAATGTCATGGCATTGATGTAGTAATGCCAGTTGGAAAAAAAAAAAAAAAAAAAAAAGGGATGAAGAATAATGGATAATTGGTCATTATCTTGAGTGGGGTAAACAGTGCTATAGGATGTTGTTCATTGCCATAAGTGAAATAGCATGATGGCATTGGCATGATAATGCCAGTTGAGTTTAAAAAAAAAAAAAAAAAAAACCAGAACAACACCACCACCACCACCACCAACAACAACAACAGCAACTTTGGGGGGGTGGGGGGGGGGGGGGGGGGCAATGATAAATGACTCGGTTGGTGGTAAAGGTTGTATCTATAGATGAAATTATATCTTATGAGTGGTGGTAATAATGTAATGATGATGGTGGTCATATATGGGAATGGGGGGGGGGGGAAAGGGGACACACAAAAACACACCACCACACACCCCCCCCCCCCCCCCCCCGACAAACACATGTACATGCATCCAAGCATACCTGTATGTCTAGGGGTGATCATGAGATACAAGATACAATGGGGACAAAGGAAAGGAAGTGGTCAGTGAAAAAAAAAAAAAAAAAAAAAAAAAAAGGAAAGGGGGGGGGGGGGGGGGGGGGGGGTGTTTACTGCAAGTTAATGTGGTGTGGGTGGGTGTGTGATTTTGTGGAATATATAGTGAGTTGTTGTTGCAGTGAGGGACCGGTGTAATCATGTACTTGGGTTGGGATGCTGGTGATATGGGGGGGTGGGGTGGGGGTGGGGGGGGTCAAGGGAAAGAGCGGGGGGAGGGGGGTGTTACAGGGGGGGGGGGAGTTTGGAGGTGGGAGGGTCGACTACTGGGCCTACCCTTTTTTTTTTTTTTTTTTTTGGGGGGGGGAAGGGGGAAAGGGGGGGATATTGGTGTGTGTGTGTGTGTGGGGGGGGGGGGGGGGGTGGAGTAGGGGGTAGATCAGAGGGTAGGTAGTTCATTGATATAGAACATGCATAGGGTGTGGTGGAATGTGAAAGGTGAAGGAGGGTGGCTGTAGATTAGGTATGAAGTGAGGAGCGGGAGGGGGGGGGGGGGGCTTCTTGGTGGTGCTGTGTGTGTGTGTGTGTGTGTGTGTGTGCGTGCATGTGTGTGTGTGTGGTGTGTGTGTGTGTGTGTGTGTGTGTGTGTGTGTAAGTAAATGAACAAAATAAAATGAAATAAATTAATTGAAAAAAAAAAAAAAAAAAAAACCCTTGATAAATACATAAATTAGAAGTGGGGGGGGGGGGGGAGTTGTAAGGGGAAAGATAAAGCAAAATTAAGATTAAATAGGTGGAGGGTGGCTGTAACTACTGTATGTAGTGAGTGAAGGGGATATGGTGGTGGTGTGTGTATATGTGTATGTGTGTGTGTTGGTGGGGGATATTGCCAACTGATGTAGAAGTGGTGGGTGTGTGCGTAAGGTTATTGTTGGATGTTGATGCCTTGGGGGTGTAGTGTGCCCAGTTTGGCAATGAGATGGGATTCTTGAGTTGTGCGTTCAAAGCTGTCACTCTGTGACTGCCAGAGTGCCATGACTTTGACATGGTTGATGTTGTGTTGGGTGTGGTTGAAGTGTAGGGCGACGGGTTTGGGTCGGTGGTGGCGGATATCAGCCAGGTGTTCAGTGATGCGTGTTTCAAGTGTGCGTGATGTTTCCCCTATGTAGATCTTGCCACACAGCTGGCAGTGGATGGCATATATAATGTTGCGGCTCTGACATGAGAATGTGCGTTTGACTGTGAAGGAGTCTTTGGGGCCCTGTAAGATGGTGTCTGGTTTGGTGAGGGGGCAGATTTTGCAGTTGGGTTTAGAGCAGGGGTGAGTACCTGGTGGTGTAGCTGTGGTTCTGTTCAAATTGGACCGCACGAGGAGGTCTTTGAGGTTTTTGTCACGTTTGAATGTGATCATGGGTTTGGTATGGAAGGCGGGTTTGTGGTTATGTACAATGTGCCAATTGGATTTGAGGATCCTACAGATGGGGAGGGTGTGCGGGTGGTAGAGGAGGTAGGCTGTGGGTCTGTCTGTCTTGGTTGGATGCTGGGTTTCAAGAGCAGATGTTCTGGATACAGCTATGGTGCGGCGGAGTGCTGCATTGATGATGGAACTGGGGTATCCGCGGTTGGTGAAAAATTGTGACATTTTGGCTGCTTGTATAGTGAAGTCTTCCTCGCTGGAGCAGAGTCTGCGAAGACGGAGAAATTGTGAGTATGGGATGCTGTTTTTAGTGTATGGGTGGTGGGAGGATGAGTAGTCTAGGTATGCATGTGCGTCGGTGGGTTTGTAGAAAATGGAGGTTTTGAGTAGGCCATCTTCAAGGGAGATGGTGATGTCTAGGAAGTTGACTGACTGTGAAATGGTGTAGGTTAGTTAATTACACTCACTTGATTTCCTATCTGTTGGTCACTTCACTGTCATTTTGGTTGTTCTCCCTGTCAGTTTGAACTTGCCGCGCAGCTCGCTCCAGAACTTCTTTCTTCGAGCTTGAAGATTCTTCCTGTTTTGGAGGGTTCTTACTTTCTTTCTTAGGGGTCGAGTTTGTGTGACGACCTCCTAAACCTCTGAATCTGATTATTCTGGTCATTTTGCTTGTAGAGATGCTAATTTTCTGCAAGGTCTCAGTTCAGCTTCTAATCGTTGCCGCCATCTTGTTACGGTGTCTTGTCTTTTGTTGAAATGGTCGTCTGGAATGTGACGGTGCCAGTGCAGCCTGAGATCTAATGAATTTTGAACTGCTCTGGAGCTTCAATGCTTTCTGTGACGCGTCCTGTATGGTGTCTTAGACCTTTTTATGCCTCGTGCCGGGGCTATACAGCGTAGAGGCGCGTCCTCTGGTTGGCGAATTGGGGATACTCAAAGTCTTGTGCTTGGAGAATGCACTGGATAATGCGGAAGATGGTGCCGCGAACCAACATAATCTGAGAAAAGGAAAACCTGGAGTCCAAACCCGCACTGCTTGGTGTACGTTAATTAACCCCGTGTTAACAGGGTAACTAGACAACCATGAGCTGCCCTGAAGTAAGAATATATTGGCTGAGGTCAGCGGGCAGGCCTCCTGCACAGTCACAAGAACACGGGACACTACACATCTCACCCAACATGGCCAGTATGGCCATGCAGACCTCTGCTAGTGCAGATCTGAACTGTTGAGTTACAGTTTAAGTTGGCTTCAGATTAACATGGTTTCAACACAGGTGTACGTTCTTTAACGCATCCATGAACACTGCAGTAGATGAACTTGCTGAATGGAAACCATTCAATTTATCAAACATTTTTTAAAGTCAGTGATGATGTAAAAGTGGGCCAGGAATTCGCAGACTTTGATTCCTTGCACCCAGGGCTGTAAATGATAGCACTTCGCACGCTGCTCTTCAGACTGTAATTCCTTGCACCCAGGGCTGTAAAATGCTAGCACTTTGCACGCTGCTCTTCAGACTGTAACTTTTTGCACCCAGGGCTGTAAAATGCTGGCACTTTGCACGCTGCTCTTCAGACTGTAACTTTTTGCACCCAGGGCTGTAAAATGCTGGCACTTTGCACGCTGCTCTTCAGACTGTACTTTTGCACCCAGGGCTGTAAAATGCTGCACTTTGCACGTGCTCTCGACTGTAACTTTGCACCCAGGGTTGTAAAATGCTGGCACTTTGCACGCTGCTCTTCAGACTGTAACTTTTTGCACCCAGGGCTGTAAAATGCTGGCACTTTGCACGCTGCTCTTCAGACTGTAATTCCTTGCACCAGGTGTAAAATGCTGCACTTTGCACGTGCTTTTCGACTGTACTTTTGCACCCAGGGCTGTAAAATGCTGGCACTTTGCACGCTGCTCTTCAGACTGTAACTTTTTGCACCCAGGGCTGTAAAATGCGGGCACTTGCACGCTGCTCTTCAGACTGTACTTTTGCACCAGGGTGTAAAATGCTGCACTTGACGCTGCTCTTCAGACTGTAACTTTTTGCACCCAGGGCTGTCAAATGCCAGCACTGTGCACGCTGCTCTTCAGTCCTTGCTCCTTCTCTCTGTGAGGATCTTCGTCTCCAAGCTTTCGAGCCAGATGTTCACAGAGAGAAATAACTCGGGAAAGAGCATCAGCAATCACTCTGTGATGCTCTTTCACGTATTATTTCTCTCGGTGAAGCTGTTCTAAATACACTAAAATGCTAACCAAGTCCGTATATGCTGGAGGAGAAACAGTCGTACTTGCAAGTACCATTGGAGAAAAAGCCTGAAAATTCAATAAACGATTAAAATAATCAGCGCAAAAACAACGTGAAGGATTCAGATTCAGCAGAGAAAAAAAAAACGGAATACATCTGAACTGATCTTCAATATCCGATGGCAAATAGAGGAGCGTCAAGATCCTCTCTTCCACCACTCCATCGACTTCAATAAAGCATCAGACCATATAGAGCATGCAAACTTGTGCCGGGTCAAGACAAACGACAACAGTGTCTTAAAGGAGCACACAATCCTTGCGCATCATTGCAATTTCCAAACAGTTGATGAATCACTGTTATTATTGCCATTTTTTAACAATTGAAGAACAAGTATTCTCACTACTTTTCCTTTGAATTGAAGAACAGCTACCGTCACTCACTAATTGTAAATGTTATGGAGGACAATCGCCCAGGCTGTTTTCGAGCCGTTTTCTTAAAAACAATAAAATCAAGAACAAAATTCATGTTAATACGGTGATTTTTTTAATGTCCATAATAAATAAACTGCAAGAGCAAGATATGCGCTACAAAATATATTTCAAGTGTGTGTCACGATATCTCAATAATCTAGGATCACAAAATAAGAAGACTGGCTTTTCACAATCCGTTGTATTTGTTAACAAACAACACGGAGATTCTGTTCCTGTCAAATTATTTCGCGTATGAATTTCGTATACATCAGATCCACTACAAACACCATAGGTTACGATTCCGCATCTGCCTTTGCGTGTCTTTCTCTCGTAATCATAGAATAGAAACATATACATACAAGCTCGCACGCACGCACTCACACACACACACACGCGCGCGCGCACACGTACACACGTACATGCGCGCTCGCATACACGTACACACTCACACACACACATGTGCACGCACGCACGCACGCACGTACTCATGCACACACACGCGCACACACACACACACACACACACACGCACACACGCACGTACGCACGCGCGTATGCACACATTCTCTCTCTCTCTCTCTCTCTCTCTCTCTCTCTCCATCTCACTCTCTCTCTCTCTCTCACACCACGCACACAGCACATACGCACGCCGTAGCACACATTCTCTCTCTCTCTCTCTCTCTCTCTCTTCTCTCTCTCTCTCTGTCTGTCTCTGCTGTCACACACATGCACGTACGCAGACATCTCTCTCTCTGTCTCTCTCTCTGTCTCTGTCTGTCTGTTGTCGTCTCTCTCTCTCTCTCTCCTCCTCTCTCTCTGTATGGGGCGTGCACCACACACACCAACCACACACCACACCACCACACACGCACGCACGCACGCACGCACGCCGCACGCACGCACGCACGCACGCACACACACCACACACACACACACACACACACACACACACACACTCACAACGATGAATACTGTTTGCAGGTTTGTTTTCGTGCTTTGCAGTGAACCACGTTGGTACTGTGTTTCTTGATTTATGTTCTGTTCTGCAAGTTCTAAAATGATGCGAACCTACCAAAAAATAAAACAAAATAAAACAAACAAATAAGAAATCCCCGATTGTGAATTGTTGATCGTAAATAACAGAGGCCGTATATCTTCTCCACCGCCAACACATTGCGAGCAGAACTATTTAAATGTTTTTTTTTCTTTGCCATTTCTTTATTTCTTTTTCTCTTGATGATCTAACGTGAACGAGACATAGAGTACAACACATACATATATAGACGGAGAGCGAGAGCGAGAGAGAGAGAGAGAGAGAGAGAGAGAGAGGAGAGAGAGAGAGAGAGAGAGCTGTAAATCTTTCATACGTCAGCCTTCCCCCGTCGCAAAGAAAAGGGGTTCGATAACCGGCTCAGATAACAACCTTGGTTATCAGTTCCATACTAGTGACTGCGCATGATGAACTGAGTCTGGCATCACTGCTATGCCGATTTCTACTCATACATCCTCCCAGGTTTCTTCCTTCCCATTCCAGCACTGTAAACTACTTTCAGACGGATGATTACCGCCAAAGCTCGATCTAAGAAAAAACTAATAATTCCTTTTGCTCAAACTATGTCAGAAAATTGTGTGAAGCTTTCAGATGTGCTCATGAAGAATTCTATGAGAAAATGGAAGCATTTCTGTTGAGGGTTTTGTCTTCCCACGGCACATATTGAGAAATGTTAACTGCAGGGTCTAAAATGACTAAATTATTATGAAACGACGTACATGTTATAAGTTACATACTACGAAATGAAAAAGTGTTTCTTCATTCTAGAAGGGAAAAAATAGTAATAAAAGTCAGGCACAATCACTTTTTTATTAAAAAAGCCGTCCAGAGAGGCTGCAAGACATCGGTGTCCAAAATGTTTCCAGTAGTAGCATAATAGAATTGTTTACAACAAAAACGGGATTGTGTAGTGTACGCCTATTTCTTTCTCTCTGTCTGTCTTTTTTCTTCTTCTTCTTCTTCGTGTTATATTTTTTTGTTTGTTTGTTTATTTTTTGTTTGCTGTTGTTGTTGTTGTTTTTGCTTCGTGGGGAGTACTGAAACTACGGAATTCAATACATGCGGGGACAAAAATTGATTGGGATCCTTTGACTTTGACTTGGATCAGTAGACACAAAATTAACAAGGTATAGAGAAAAGATAAGATTTTTTTTAGCTGCAGAGACGACCTATGCTGATAAGTTCTGAGATTGCGGATAAGGGCAGTTGACAGTCTCAGAAAAGAAATTACAGTATGAATGTCTCTGGTAAGCTTTAATCTGTGAGATAACGCATCAGGTAATACGCTTGCCAAATGCACTGAACAAACATTTTTTTAATGGTGAGAATTTTAGTAAGATTTTCTATGAAATGGCAAAAGATGTGTTATTAAGAAATAAATGGTTTCTGAACCATACAAGATAGCAGGACTGAAATGTTTGGTTTTTCATATCATCCATGACGATTAGCTGACTCTAGAGACAAAAACTATATTCAGACTGACTCAGTGGACTTCCAACATGTACCCTTGATTGGTAAATCTAAAACAAATTGTAGAGTTTCCGAATATTCTAAAAGGGAAAATAAAATGTCATATTGGAAAATATACACCACCATCTTTATTATGCTGATCGATGAGAATACGGATGATGATGATGCTACGGATTTCCGTTCCGGTCTGAGACTGCATGACAGGGCTGTGCTTTATGCTTCCTTTCATAACATATCCCGGCGTCAACCAGGCCCGAGATATACAGACACCTGCAGTGTTGGTCAGGAAATTTAAGCAACACTTTCAGAGATGCATCCATTAAGTGGATGAAACTCGACTCAACCGTGTGGTCCCAGTCTTCCTAACTGAGCCCATAGCAAACTCAACTCTGGGTAGGAGCCGGTCGGGGCAGAAAGATCCCACATGATTCTGATGGGAATCGAACCCACGACCTCCCAGCCGGGAGTCCACGACGCTAACCACTTCGCCACGGCGGCAGGTATACACCACCATCTTAATAAAATACATCGATTTTGTTTTAATTTAAATAGAGGTGATTTTTTGTAAAAAATTATGTTCTACGACTTCAATATTCTAAGGAACAGAAAAAGCAGCATTTTTTAAGGAATGGTGTATGCTGCTGGTAAATATAAATGGTAGATATAGTGACTTCAGAGGCTTCTGAAATTTATTTCTATTAAAAGTTGGGATTGATGTTCTCACATCTGATTATTCAATGAATTAATGGAATACAATTTTTACATGTACAGTGAAGATGGTTTCAGGTTAGATTATTTCATAGACTTCTGCCACTGGAAGAATGGTTGTACAAACAAAGGTTAAAGTTCAAAATACTTCATAGACTTCAGCCAGTGGAAGAATGGTTTACAAACACAGTATGGTGGACTCTCCACATTGTGACCTCTGCTGCCAGGATGCCGGCAGTTGACCTTTTTGTTATCATTTGTAAATTTATTCGATTTTTCGCAGATTATTTTTCGTAAGTGTGCATGGTTAATAAACATGCCGCATTGGGTGATTATTTTGTACATCTTTGGAGGATTTCTTTTTTTTTCCAGTTTTGCCATGTTCCAAAAGCTTGCTTGCTAACATATGTCAGATACTTGTTTTGTTTGTGTATCACAGCTGTCAGTGGTGAAACATCTCACAATATGCATTAAACGCTTAGAGCAAGGACGTTGTACGTGGTATAACAAAGGTAGACCATTAACAAGTATGCTTTACCATACGCACACGGTCGAACCGTGTAGGAGTGACGTAAACGGTCAGGTGCAGATGACTAGTTAGTAAAGTTCGGACTGCCCGACAGCAAAGGAGAGGGAGTCAACCACTAGGACTCGGTGACCAAGTCAGCGCTAAATTCAGTCGTGAGTTCTTTTGAAACGTCAGTGAAGTCGAGTCTTGGACTCGTTGGATGTAATTGCCCTGGGTCACTGTGTTGTTCTATTGTCAGTGTTGAACGCGCGTGGATGTTGTTATCTAGCCCTCTTAAGAAATCTGTGTTAAGTGGCTCGAAGTCGGCGGAATTTTCGATGTCCATCTGGTGCAAGTGTTTGTTTGTAATCATAGTAGGATGGTAAATGCGATGTGTGGCAATGTAGCGAATGAGAATCACAGCTTGTGAACTGGGGTTTGAGAAGCAGATGTGAACAAAGCATGGCCGAAAGGGAATCTTTGTTTCCATTCTATATAAGTGAGGGAAGAACCAGGAGTGAGAGAGAGAAAAACCAGGAGAGAGATGAAAGAACACCATGAGAGAGAGAGAGGCAGAGGAAGAGAGAGAGAAGAAAAGGTGGCAGACAGAGTTACGGGTCTGAGAAACGTGGTCTGAGACAGAAGAGCAAATAGTCTTAGGAAAGACAAGCTGGAAAGAAGAAAACAGTTTGAAGCCCAGAGGTGAGACACAAACTGAATTGAACCAGTGCTGAAGGACGAGAGAAGTTCTAGTCGAGATCCCAGGCCCGAAGACCAGTCTGAATTCATGGAGCAGTAACAAGGCTACCATTCAAGTCAGTGTGAGAAGACGTGAAGACTTTTCAAGATGTGGTGTGTTTAAGGTGTTGTGTTAATACCTGCCAGTAAAAGTCATTTTATTATACCGGGATTAGAATATTGATCTTTATGTGTTGATCTTACATTTTTGTATTGATTTTTCATTTTGATTATAGTTGCATAGAAATTGGATTTCTTTGCTCATGTGTTAGGAGAGAATCGAATGCGTGAATCCATTCTGAGAGTGAATGTTTGGTGCGATGATTGTTGCATTATGCGTGTATGAGTCAAGAAACTTTGTTTTACCTGACCAATAATACATAACTTAGTGCACTTAAGCAATACCCTCACGATTCCCCGTCTGACATACCATGTCAACATAGTACGTATCATCCCTTCACTGGCTCAACGAAAGGACGTACGCCGCTTTACACGCTTATGTGAGTGTTATACGCATATATTTGAAGTTTTTGCAATAAAAGATTTCAGCACTCTCTGATTTATCCTTTCTGTGAGTATTTATGCAGACCATGTTCAGATGCTTGAGACTAGCTTGCTTACATACTAAACCTCTATTGTTTTTACCCCCATCTTGCTCAATTGTGTTTGGGTAGTACATTTCTTTTTCATGTCCTGAGATTTTTTCATTAACTGTGTTGCAATCGGTTGCAATCTGTGGGTTGGATGGAGTAATCCATTAGTGTTACATGACTAGATTTTTACGAAGCTGTTGAAGAAAAAACGAATGATGTAATGTTCTACATTTAAGATTAGATGGGCAGCTGATTGAAAGAAAATCAGAAGTTACTTTTGGTGTCTAGGAAAATATATACATACATACATGCACACATACATACACACCACCGCCATACCACCCACTACTCACTTCATACAGAAGTTGCAGCCACCCTCCATTTATTTCATTTGATTTTATTTCATTTCATGTTATTTTATTTTATTTTTTATTTATTATTATTATCGTCATATTTGTTATTATCATTATCATTATTATCATTATCATTAACATTCTTATTATTTTCTTTTTATTTTCTTATTTTCATCTTTATTTATTTTATTTTATTCATGAATTTTTTTTTGGTATGTTTTCGTATTGTTATTATTTATATATATTTTCCCCCTACACCTGACTTTATTAGCAATACTCACACCCCCACATACCACTACCCACACATAACTACTATCATCACCATCACCGCCCATTACAGTCGCTTATCTATTTATTGATTGATTTTTTTTTCTCCACTAAGCACCATTATCAATCCACCATAATCACTACCGTCACTAATGTATCATACTACTCTACAAAACAAGCTAAAACCCCCATTGTTTCACACCCCTCCCTTTTCGTTGGATGTTTGTACGTACACTTTTATCTAGCGAGATTATTATCTTTGTGGCCGGAGTGCACTGCGTCAGGATAATTCCTTTTATTTTGTGCTGTTTAATTGGAGGATCTACTTCTGAAGAAAAGTGTAAATGATGTATTCAAAATGCAAGCAGATCTGGTACAGAACTCACAATGCCTGCACGCTTGACACATCCAACCCAAAAAAGAAATGGGGCTCCAGATTTGGAAACTTTTGCATTCGTTTGCCAACAAACTCTCTGGCAGAATTTTCTTATTTGTATATCAGAGGCCAGATCATTGAATCGCTCGCAGATAATGGCCCTGTGAATACACTGTGAAATAATACCTTGTCAAATTTGTATTAGAAACTTTGATATTCATTCTCGTCTAGATATTGATATAGTGGCCTTGTAAAGGCCGTGTAAAATAGTATTTTGTTAATGATCTCGATCACGGACCCAACATTGAATGCCTTCTAGACATTGGCGTCTAAAGAACCCGTATTATGTATTTTAGTAGTGATGGTGGTTGCTGCTGCTGCTGCTGTTGTTGTTGTTGTTGTTGTTGTTTTGCTGTTCTATCTTCAGTGACACCTCAGTGGCATTGCACCCACGCTGCTCATTCCGACCTCCGTCCAAAGCCAGAGCAGCCTGCTGCAGCCCCTGCACTGGCACTCCATTGGGAACAGTCAATGTCATGTCGTGCGAAGGCAACCACCAGAGTAGACACTTCACTGCTGCCAAATCATTTTGATGGTGTTCAATGGTACCTTTTCAGATCCAACATATGCCAGACACCCCCTACTAAGCCCCGTAATGACAACTTTAATTACAAAGTGTATGATATGAAACGTCAACATGCAATGCGAGGTTTGATGACGATTAATCACGTTTCAAAAGAAAAGAAATAAAATTGACAGACAACATAGAGGAAGACAAGCAAAAATGAGTAGAAACCAGCAACATTTCAAATAAACAAGACAAAAAACGTACGTTCAGTTGCCTATGGTTAATACAATCAAAACGTGTGCAGTGACATCCTTAAATACATTATGTTTACCACAAGCATGTAGCTCATATAGTTTCTTTATAACAAAGTTATTAAATAAATTGCTTGCTTATGTAGTAATTGCTCGGTAGAATACAGGCAGAAAAATACGATTGTTTACAGGTCTTCTTGTCCTGTGATTTTTTGTTGTTAGTTTGTTGTTGTTGTTGTTGTTTTGGGGGAGTAGTTGTTCTTTTCTCTACTTTCAATGAAAGGTTTGTATAAGTGCGGGTTGACATAGAATCAGAAAGAGTTAAAGCTTATAAAATCAGTGAATCTTTTCTTTTTTTCAATTTGTCTTATAGATCTTTTTAAAAGAATTGAAGTGAGAAATGCTGTTATTTATTTTACACTTATAAATATAGAACGTTGCCACCGACAGAACGAAAAGAAATATTTGATGGGACTGAAAATCATTACCTTTTCCAAACATTAAAAAAACGTGCGTATTCAGAAACTGTCATTGTTATCGCATGGGTTGTCTAAGGCAGACTGGAAGTGTTGTCAAAAACTTAATTGATTGCACGCAGCTCCAGATATGAGTTCAATGTTATCTGTTCTTCATGCCAAAAACTACATTTGTTGTTTGTTCTATTCCTATGGAAGCCAGTATTATATTTGTTGATTGAATCTTATGTACTCGTCTGATCTCGAACCACTTTAATTTAATTTTTTATTTTGAATCTTGAAATTTACCTGCCAATTACTTTGTGGATTATAGTTCTCGTTCTATTTCTTAAAGCATTTTGGCTTAATTTTGTCATGTGTAGCATATTATAGTGCGCTTGTTTTCCCTTTTTTTTTCTTTGAATATAGAATCTTTAAAACTTTTGACATTTGACAAAGTTGCCTTCTGATTATTGTTTAAGCTCATCTTTAGTCCTCAAATGAATTTTATACATTTTTGACGACTGCTGCATCAGTTAAAAAGCTGGATCTTATGGTATTAATATATTCATCAAATTACAGATAATTACTGTCGTTTTTACATAAATCTGCAATGTATTAAGTGTTGTGTATAATCCACTTGTTTCTTCTAAAGAAGTCAGACGAATGTTTATTGTCGCTGCAAAATAATGATTTTGCGCGTACTGTGGACAGTTTTGTAGCCTTAACTTTTTTTTTTTTGGGGGGGGGACGTTTATATCTTTCAAATACAAGTTTGAACTTTTTTTTTTAATTCCGAATTTAGTGAGATTACTAGGACAACAGTGATCTACATTTCCAATTGTCAGTAATGTCGTAACTGACTTCCATGTGTGGTGTGAGTTTCAAATCTTCCTTATCCAGCTCCATTGTAATCCATACATGTAACAACAGCTAAGATCTGTGGATCCAATACTTTTCTCACATGCTCTTTATTCCGACAGTCTTTCCACCTACACATTCTTTTTCCGTTTCATTCCACACACATTTCAAATGAGAACACGTAGATCTTTTATGTTCTTTGCTTAATATCACTTTGTTACGTTTGCAATAAAACGTCACGTCTCAAAGATAGTGACTGGAAATCTTCCAGATCAAATTGCTATCGGCAGATAAATAGTGTAACATATTTTGCAAGATATTCTACGAGAAACTAAACAAAAAAGACCCAAAAACAATCCTTTTGCAATTTTAATGTATAAACAAATTGCAAACATGACCCTTTCATGGATTGTACACAAATTCCAGTAATAATTTTGACCATTCTGTTTTGCCCTGAACCATTTCACCTTTCAGGACTGATCGTCACCAGGTTTTCAGATGTTAAGTTTTCAAATACTCATACACGACTAAGAAATAGACAAATACATTGAAATTTAGAAAATACAACTGGTATCAAAGTTATCATACAGTATGAATAATGAACTTGTTGGTGTTAATGATGATGATGATGATTATGATAATAATGATGATCACAATAATAATATTAGTAATAATGATAATGGTGATGATGACGACAATGATAACAACAACAATAGTAATACTGATAATGATAATAATAATAATAATAATAATAACATTAATAACAATAACATAATAATATTTATAATGATAATAATCATAATGATGATGATGATGATGGTGATGATGATGATGATGATTATGGTGATAATGATGATGATGATGGTGATGATAATAATAATAACAATGTTAATGATGATGATGGTGATTATGATTATGATTATTATAATCATTATCATTATTATATTATTATCATTATCATTATTATTATTATCATCATCATTTAAAGCTTGCTGGAGAAGATGATGACGATGACGACGATGATGATGATGATGACGATATCACTAAGTCTGGAACAAATCAATGGCTACTATTGAATAGGTTTCTGAAAGCGTTTCCGAATGTTGCTCTGTTTTTAACAGATGCTAATGAATAAGTCGTATTCATGGCACTGGTACAACAGAGAAACAGCACAACCGACTGCAACCATCGGATATCGAAAATGTTCATTTATTTGTAAAGTATCACCACACCACAGAGACACCGGCACCAACGCGGCGCTAGCATTGCATGATGCTTTAATGCCTGTCGTGCTAACGCCGGGTGGTTGCCGTTCATGAAATGAGGAGGTGGAACAGTGCGGTTTCCTGGAAGACGAAAGGCCCTATGTTGGCTGTCATTTCTTTATTTTCTCTGTTTCCATGTTGGAATGTATAACGTAACTGATGACAAAATGGCTATATCAGCCTAATATATTTTGTTCTTCTTGTCGAACTCTTGAAATCCAAATTTGTTTTTCGCTTCTTTGTAACAAAAGTACACAAATCAATACAAGTGGCCCTTAAGAGACCCAGGTCATTGTCAAAACATAGACCACCAGTGATTTCAATTAAAAGGAAGAAAAGAAAACTTGTTTACAATGAAATAGAGAAGGGTGACAGTACTTTGAATTCTGGATAGAACACTTTTCTTGGTAGGACATGCGGGCATTATGCAAATAAGTTTTGCAATAATCATGAAACAGGCGATCATAAAAACAGCAGACTGACAGAATTGTCTGCCCTATGCTTCAAATCATTTGTTCAATGTCACCAGAAGATGTGCAGGCTTATGTCAACGTCGACAACCTTCTCTGAGATACTATTTCATATTGCTTTTGAAAGTTAAACGTTTTCCTTCTACAACAATTTCAATCACAAAAGCTATCAAATTGAATTATACGCCTCGATTTATTTCTAAGTAAGTTCAGACAGACTGAAATAGAATGAATCTTTCTTCAAACATACAGGCTTATGGCATCTGTGTCTAAATTTAGTTAAAGAATCAATAACCATGGGATAAACAGACAGACAGGCACACAGAGACAGAGACAGGCAGAGATAGACAGAGAGAAGGACAATGACAGACAGAGATATGCCTCTTGTCGAGCAATGGTCAGTGTCTTTATTATGTGCAATTGTGAAGCTAACTTCCATCAAATCCACTTTATAGAAGGAAAAGTTTCAATATTCCATCTTATAGAATTATCTTCAGACTGGAGCCACGGATTGCATCTAACCACTAAATTAACCATCACAATTTATAATGAGTTCTGTTTTCAGTATTATATCACAGGAATAGCTATTAAGTCACATAAGATGTTATGTATTCCATAGTATATGTAAGTGGAACAAAACAGCTCGAAAATCATTCTCATTAGGCAAAGCACATACATATACGTGTCACTTTGTGTGTGTGTGTGTGTGTGTGTGTGTGTGTGTGTGTGTGTGTGTGTGTGTGTGGTTTCATGTTCATATCACTTTCTGATCAATTGAACATTTAACTGTCTTGTTTTTAAAGGATATTTAGGTTATTACACTTCGTTTTGAGCAGAGAAACACTTGCACGATTTACCATGTAATCGACTGCATACATCTTTGCAAAGCTTACTTGCACCTTACTAAACAATCTTTGCTTAGTGTGCTACGTTACCTGCGTTGATGCAATAGTACTTCAAACATTGGGGAAATCGTACCAAAAATGCTGCATTGTGCTACTTGAGAAATGGGTGATTGAAAGTTGTTTTTTTTTTTTAAGACAATGTTATGCTATAGATGTTTGTGAATCCTTTGAGTCATTCTGATTGGGAACTCTCTTCAATTCAACGTCCTTTGATTTTTGCATTAATGAAGAAATCTTATTCAAACGGTCGTATGTAGTATTGATCCATGTGACAGAATACGTTGGACCTCTGTTCTTAGAAAACAGGACATCGTTATAAGTTCATGTTACTTTCGTCACACCCCAAAATAATGTGCAGGATTTCACACGGAAAGAAACTAACGCTCTAAAAAAAAAAAACATTCACAAAGAAGTGTTTATCTCCTACTATCATTCTCAGAAACAGCTATGTGGCAGCACTCATTTGGCAGATCATGTAGTCAGCACATAGCTATGTGACAGCATTCTTCTGGCAGATCATGTAGTCACCATACTGCTATGTAGCAGCATTCATCTGGCAGATCATATAGTCAGCACACAGCTGGTGAGCTTGCTGCAGGGCAGAGAAGCATTGGCCGCCCACAGCTGAGACACAAACACGTTTGCAAAAGAGACATGAAGGTGCTTGAGATCAACACTGAGCCCTGAGAGGACCTCGCAGCAGACCGCAACAGCTGGAGAAGCTCTTTCAAGAAACAGCTGCAGATTAGCGAAGACAAACTGACCGCTGCTGCAGCAGAAAAGCGAGCCTGCAGAAAGGGGATGACAGCCAACAAACCAGTGTCAACATACAAATGTGACCGCTGCGACAGAGACTGCCACTCTCGCATCAGTCTCTACAGCCACAGGCGACGCTGCTCGGGTCGAGCAGACAGCCCAGACAGATAGCTAATATTAGGTCGGAAATATTAGGTCGGATATGCTTTATCCATGGTCAGCTACGACCGACAGAGGCCTGCTGGTATTAGTACTGAACATTCTATGATCAGAGCACAGATTCGCAGCAGACCACAAATGTTTACCATATTGTCAGCACCTAACTTTTTGCTGACACATAATTCAAATATTATGTAGTCAGTTCACAGCTATCAGCTGACACATTAGTGTCATGTTTTGTTGTCAAAGTACGGCTATTCGCTGACATACTACTGTTGTATTTTGTTGTCAAAGCTGAACTATTCATAAGTACATGAATGTCACAATTTGCAGTGGTGCACAGCTGTTTGCTGACATACTAGTGTTGTGTTTTGTTGTCAAAGCTCAACTAATCATATGTACACGAATGTCACAATTTGCAGTGGTGCACAGCTATTCGCTGACACACGAGTGTAATATTTTAATTCAAAATACAGCTACTCGCTAGCACACCATAGTCATATTTTGTAGTCAAGGCAAAGCTTTTCACAGGCGCACGAATGTCATCGTATGTTGTCAGGGCACTGCTATTCGCTTGAAAGCGAGTAACATATTCTGCATTCAAAGTACAGGTATTCGCTCGTACATGGATATCATATTTTGTCTTCACAGCACAGCTATTAGCCGGCACAAGAGTCTTATAGTTTGTAGCAGAAGCAGCAACATTCACGGGCACAAGAATTTAATTCATCACAGTCAGTCCACATCTATCCACAGGCACACGAATGTCTCCCTTTGTAGTCAGTACGCAGCTATTAGCAGGCACAAATTGTTCACGTTATGTCGTTGGTTTAAAGCTTTTTTCTCTGGCACACAACTGACACATTTCATTATTAACATACAAATATTTGTTAACTCATTTGTTATTCAGTAGAGTTACCATGCAGTTATTTGTGGCACGCGATTGGTATGTAATGTTGTCAGTCTACAAGTATATGATGACACACGACTAATCCATTATGTGATTGCACACAAAAATTTGTAGGCACACAATTTTTGCAGATTGTTGTTCGATTTGTTCACAGTTCACATAATATGAAGTCAGAACAGACATTTTATTGCAATACGGTGGACATATGTCATCAGTACTCAGCCTTTGGCTGCTACAGAATTCTTGTATTATGATGCACAACTGTCCGATGATACACATTTTGTGTATTGTAAAGACAGTGCATTTTTATTCTCAAACAAAATTTGCGTCTCTGTAATATGTTTTCAAATGCACGATTAAGGGTGTGTGTGTGTGTGTGTGTGTGTGTGTGTGTGTGTGTGTGTGTGTGTGTGTACGTGCGTGCGTGCGTGCGTGCGTGCGTGCGTGCGTGCGTGCGTGCGTGCGTGTGTGTGGTGTGTGTGTGTGTGTGTGTTTTACTGACAATACTCATCCATTCTCTAATACATTTGCTATATTTAATTGGTCAGTTCCTAACTGTGGACATACCTGACTACGCAAACCAAGGGACAGCACTCCTATTACCGTTACTCCTACTCCTAATACTGTTGTAACTGCTTCTACTGCTACTACTAACACCATTGGCACTGTTGCAGTTGCTGTTACTGCTGTTGTTGCTGCTGTTGCTGCTGTGGCGTCTACTACTTCTTTCACTACTACTACTACTACTGCTACTACTACTGCTACAACTACTACTACTGTTACTACTACTTCTACTACTACTACTATCACCACTATTACCACTACTTCCACTACCATTACAACTTCTGCTAATGTTACTGCTACCACTACTACTACCACTGCTGCTGCTGCTGCTACTACTACTACTACTACTACTACTACTACTATTACTACTACCACAACCACTACTACTATTACTACTACTACTACTACCGCTACCACCATCACCATACCTGCTGGTGCATAAGAACTATGCTGCAAAATCAGGTGTGTTTTAAACTGGAAAGAGTGCGCTTCATTGTCACTTTGGTACCTATGCCTCTACTATCCAGAACATGTCTGCTCTGATGTCAGTCCGATTCTTCATCTGGTGGCTCAGAACAGAACATGATCCGTTGCCAAACTTGTCTAGAGGCACAGTTCATGAAACTACACTGCACTACACTATACTGAACCACACTACACTATGCGACGCTGTACTATACGACAGTACACTAAGCTAGAAGTAATCCGACTCCAAAGGCAATAGTATGCCATATCTATATCACACACGACATTACTTTCTGCGATATCACACTACACTTGTATGCTATGTACTGAGATAGAAAGCACCGCTGAAAATGTGCTTCCCTAACTCAAGTGGATGAAACTGACTTAGGAGTATGTGCTTCATAAGCACATACAGACATTCCAACAGATTACTCTGTCAGTCCGGTAGGATACTAGAACCTCTCCCCACGCTTAATATAAAAGATGCAAGCAGGTCTAGCGTGAGTCGTACTTTGCTATGGCCCCCCTTCCCGTTCAAGACTTCCTGTGACGCAAACTGGACTCTGCAGAAGCGGACTGATTACGTCCTGATCAGGCATTGTGAAGAACGGGACTGGACGCTATACCTCTACCTTGTTGCTCATGACTGAAAGAAACCGATGTTGGAATTTCTGGCAAGCCAGGCGTCTGTTGTGACAAAGTCGCAGTCTATGGGCAGGTGACACACATGATGAAGGCGGCCTCTTCCGACATGCAGTAGAAGCAATGAGAAAGAGTAGTAAATGAAACTAAACGAAAGTGTGGGGAGAAAAAAAGTTGCTGAAAAACTAGAGACATTATGCAAATAGTATCAAATGTAAGGGACAATTTTCGAGCCTACGCCTGAGGATCCACCCAAAGATGCAAGGGAGATCAAAAGACAAACACACAGACGGACAGAAACAAATACAAATAACCTCAATTTAATCAAAACAAAATCGGAAATGAAATGAGGCAGGGAACAGTAAACGATAAACAGTAAAGAAGTTGGGTATTTTTTGCTCCCATAAGAAAACCTAACACAGAGCAACTTGTATACAAATACATAGACAAACAATCTAACAGTGGGGGAAAAAACAAGCGCAGGCCAACAATTGGACTATCTTCATAGTAATGACTTGGCAAAGATTTGGACTTTTTTCTCCCCACACTTTCGTTTAGTTTCATTTACTACTCTTCGCTGGCTGCTTTGGGGGTGCTATTGGATTCTTTTTTGCACCCTTGGTGGTGAGAACACCACAGTATTATGGACTGTGGTGTGTCTCTATTTGACGCCAGGAGCGCAGACACAACCAGCCGTGTCTCCCTGATGAGTCCGACCCAGCGGACGAAAGGCCTCGGAGCAGGCAATACAAATATATCTGCCTTCAAAAGGGATTGCGATGGTTCCCTTATGCAGCTAGTGAAGAGTTTTCATATCTGTAACATATTTTCTTAATTTCATGTTCCCAGTTTCTCCATCTTCAAATTCCGCCCCTCCGCCCCCCCCCCCCCCCCCCCCCCCCCCCCTCCTTAAGTCCAAATCTTTGCCAAGTCATTACTATGAAGATAGTTCAATTGTTGGCCTGCGCTTGTTTTTTCCCCCACTGTTAGATTGTTTGTCTATGTATTTGTCTGACTTTATTCAAGTTTAAAAGGCTGTGCCAGTCTTGAATACAAGTTGCTCTGTGTTAGGTTTTCTTATGGGAGCAAAAAATACCCAACTTCTTTACTGTTTATCGTTTACTGTTCCCTGCCTCATTTCATTTCCGATTAAGTTCTTTAGTTTAACGATTATTGATATTTACTCACACACACACACACACACACACACACACACACACACACACACACACACACACACACACACACACACACTGTATAAAAGGGAATAACAGGCACATTTTTGTATATTACTTAATGCACCAGTTAACAAATATTCCTAAGAGATTGACAAAATACTCGTGTATTGGCTGTGATCGAGAACACCCCCCCCTCCCCCCCCCCCCCCCCCCCCCCCCCCCCCCCCCCCCCGAGGATTATCAGAGACATTCTGTCTGGCAGTTCAAGCTATTCCACAGGAAACAAAGTGACCATTGACCTAGTTACCGGAGCTTGTATACTGTGGAGGGGTAATTGTGGCTTGAGCATTGGGTTATTGTTCTTTAATAATTACCCACGCATCAAGCCGGAATCCTTCTCTTTAGGAACATGGCGTGTGGTCATCATCATTCAATCCTTTGAGAATGTTGAAAATGGCGTTAGTTCGTTCTCGTGCAGGATCATTTCATGCAGTTGGATGTGCACGATCAGAAACAGCATGGTGCTGATGATAGCGAGCCGAAATAGAACTAATTGTGTGGTTGATCATGTCTAGCATCAGCTGCTGTGGCAATCTTTAGAAGATTATCAACAATTAAAAAAGAATCACTCTTTTCCATGTTAAGAAGGCCTTGCAGAATGTCCTTTCAATCCATGCAAGGTTCTTCAGACGGGGTGATGTTTTGCATTCTACACAACGCTCTGGCCCAGAGAAGTGTCAGAAGTCATTACGATGGATCAGAGTTAAGGCGGTTTGACTTGAGGAAAATGGTTAAATGCCTCAGTAGATATGTCCAGACACAGAGAGGACATTCTGCTGCCTCACCTGTAGTGCCCTAGCCATGGTCAATCTGTGCTACGGGCCATGAGTGAAAGGTCCACCAGTCAACTACATTCCACAGAGGCTGACCAAACTCCAGTTGATTGGGCTTCCACAATGCAGAAGACAGTCAAGGACACGTGGCAGATCAGGAGTTGAAACAGCAAACACTAATGCCGTTCCATGAGAAGTCAAAAAAGAGGCTCTAAACTACGTACTAAACACAATGAGAAGTCAAAAAAGAGGCTCCAAACTGCGCACTAAACACAATGAGAAGTCAAAAAGAGGCTCCGAACTGCGCACTAAACACAATGAGAAGTCAAAAAAGGCTCCAAACTACGTACTAAACACAATGAGAAGTCAAAAAGAGGCTCCAAACTGCGCACTAAACACAATGAGGAGTCAAAAAAGAGGCTCCAAACTGCGTACTGAACACAATGAGGAGTCAAAAAAGAGGCTCCAAACTGCGTACTAAACACAATGGGGAGTCAAAAAAGAGGCTCCAAACTGCGCACTGAACACAGTGACTTCGTTTTCCTGTCTTGGGAGCAAGGATCACTGGACATGACTTCCGTGATGAATTCATCGTAATGCAGTATAAGAACAAAGAAGACAAAGTCTGCTACAACTATTGCTACATAACCGTTCTATCCGTCACTGCTCAAGTCCTTGAGAAACTGTTGTGGAACAAGGTGATACCATCTTCACAGATGGAGCTCTTCCTGAGAGCCATCGTGCTTTCCACTCCCAACTGGAGCACAACTGACATGACATAGTGGACCTCCGTCGGTCGTAGCTGACCATGGATGGGGTATATCCGACCTGAGATTTAGCTATCTGTCCGGGCAGCATCGCCCGGACAGACCGAGCAGCATCGCCTGTGGCTGTAGAGACCGATGCGAGAGTGGCAGTCTCTGTCACAGCGGTCACATCTGTGTGTTGACACTGGTTTGTTGGCTGTCATCCCCTTTGTGCGGGCTCGTGCTTCTGCTACAACTGTCAGTTTGTCTTCGGCAACAGCTGCAGACTGGCGATAACATGGTATAATAATACATACATACATATATATATATATATATATATATATATATAACATGGTATATATACATATATATATATATATATATATATATATATATATATATACAATAAACTAATAAATTCCAAGGATAAGTACCGAGCAGTTAGTTAGGCAGAATTATCTACCACTGCAGATATGAATGCTTATCTCCCCCTATTTCTTCAATCTAAGACATAAGAGCAAGCTTTGTTTATAATTGAATATATATATATATATATATTATATATTATATATTATATATATATATGGAGGGAGAGAGAGAGAGAGAGAAAGAAAAGAAAGAAGAGAGAGAGAGAGAGAGAGAGAGAGAGAGAGAGAGAGAGAGAGATCCTGTATGTCCTGGGGTCAATCTTAGTAAAGTCTCAAGAGCAAAACAGGCGATTGTATGTCACCTTTATTGACCTGACAAAAGCCTTTGATACTGCGAGCAAGAATGAAGAATAAACCCTTATAAATCCTAGAAAAGTTGGCCTACTAACCGCATTCCCTTTCCAGGATGATTCAGCTTCACAGAGACCAGCTCCCCAAGTTAGGACATGGTATCGATCTCGCTAATCATTCCCTATCATGGCGTTGATAAAGTTTAGGTGAAAAGAGATCTTAAATGAGACAGGGAGCAGCAAACAATAAGCAACAAACAAGTAGGGTAACTCTTGCTCCCATGATGAAATAAATACACGCCCATAACTCTAAACGAATGCTGCTTACGACACCGAATCACCTTGCAATTGTGACAGTACAAAGCACACATAACAAACAAAAAAACATCCCCCAAAAAGGATGTTCCAAGCTTGCCTATATACCCTGTACTGGACACATCTGCACAGCAACAACATTTGGAGAAATGGACAAATGCAAATTAACATTTATTCAAGACTTCCACAGTCTTTTCGATCTTGAATATAGTCAGACAAGTACACGGACGAATGGGAACAAATACAGGTAACCTCGATTTGATTGAAATGAAGGGAATTTTTAAACGAAGCAGGTAACAGCAAACAGTAAACAACAAAAAAGCAGGGCAACTCTTGCTCCCATGATGAAATGAATATACGCCCGTAACTGTTCTTGCGCCTGCATTGTCGATGATTCCCCTCTGTTTAGAATTCCAGGAACCATGGACGGATCTGAATGAGGACAATGCTGTGTACATCTAAGATGAAGAGGAAATCTTGACTGCAGGACTTGAAATCAGGACCAGCTACCACATTCAGGTCAGTCTGACCCTTTTTCCTCCTGTGTACATCTGCTTTTGTACTGATCCAAACCTTATCAGCCCGAAGCTTGTACGCGTATACGAAGACCTCTGAGCAACTAATCAGAGAATCTTTGTTGGCTAATGACACCATTCTCCTTGCTCGCGAGGAATCAGCCATGCAGCGCCTCACGTCTTGCTCCACAGCGGCCTCCCAGTTGTTTGGATTCAAAATCAGCTTCAATAAGGCTGAGGTCCCTCACCACCCTCCACCAAACAAGAATACCGCGCACCAAGAATCCTATTGATAACATGGGGCAGAAAACATGTCAACAGTCTAGAACATTCAGTGGAGGATGCAGAGGAAGAAGACAAGGGATAGGTCGGCAAGCAGCATCCGTCGGCAGATTCTGCTTAGAGCCTGGAATCACCCGCATCCGATATGAGATACTAGAATCAGTGTCTACATGGCTGTTGTACTCACCGCACTAGTTTACGTTGTTGGGATGTCACTCATCTACCTTCTGCGGTGACTACACTGCTCTACGTTGTTGGATATGGATCATCTGGTCTCTCTACCGACCACACTCCTCTACATTGTTGGGATGAGGATCAACTAGCCTCTGTGTTGATGACACTACTCTATGTTGTTAGGATGTGGATCAACTAGCCTCTGTGTTGATGACACTACTCTATGTTGTAAGGATGTGGATCAACTAGTCTCTGTGTTGATGACACTGCTCTTCGTTGTTAGGATGTGGATCAACTAGCCTCTCTGCTGACCACACTGCTCTACGCTGTTAGAATATGGATTAACTATGTGCAGACCACACTGCTATATATTAGGATATGGATCAATAGCCTTTTTGCTGACCACACTGCTCTACGTTGTTAGGATATAGATCAGTTAGTCTCTATGCTGAGCAAACTGCGCTATATTGTTATGATATGGATCAACCAGCCTCTATGCTGAGCAAACTGCGCTATATTGTTATGATATGGATCAACCAGCCTCTCTGCTGACCACGCTGTTCTACGTTGTTATATGGATCAACCAGCCTCTCTGCTGACTACACTGTTCTACGTTGCTATGATATGGATCAACCAGCCTCTCTGCTGATTACACTGTTCTACGTTGTTATGATATGAATCAACCAGCCTCTCTGCTGACTACACTGTTCTACGTTGCTATGATATGGATCAACCAGCCTCTCTGCTGATTACACTGTTCTACGTTGTTATGATATGAATCAACTAGCCTCTCTGCTGACCACACTGTTCTACGTTGCTATGATATGGATCAACCAGCCTCTCTGCTGATTACACTGTTCTACGTTGCTATGATATGGATCAACCAGCCTCTCTGCTGATTACACTGTTCTACGTTGCTATGATATGAATCAACCAGCCTCTCTGCTGACCACACTGTTCTACGTTGTTGGTGTGTGTGTGTCAACGACTCCCTGTGCTGGCAACAGTGTTGTACGTTGCTGGGATATGGGTCAACTACCCTCTGTGCTAACAACACTACTCTACCGTGGTTGGAGCAGGTCAGCTACCCAAGGGGCATTACAAGCGATAGGTCAAGATACTTGGCACTCAACCATCACAAGACCACCAAGTTCTTTTTCTAGAAATATAGTTGACTTTTTTTTAACAAATAAAAGATAGTTCTCTTGAGCGATCTGGTTTAAGTTCTGGATAACTATCGCATCATATTGGGCAGACCGCCATTGAACGTTGAATTTTTTATTTGTTCGTTGTTGTTGTTTTTTCATCGTTCGCATTTTAGGTTTAAGAGATGTTTGGACAGCATTCATCTCCAGTAAGATAAAAAAAAAACATGTGGTGTCGTTTCAGCACATTTGTGGCATGCAAATCAGATCATATTGTTGCTTTAAAAGTATTTTGGGTTCAAGTCTAAAGTGCAATTGTTTACTCTTGTTTGTTTTTCCAGACTGGCACACAAAGCAGTCGCCTAGGATCTTCATGAGTGATCTTTTTTATATCACACACACACACACACACACACACACACACACACACACACACACACACACACACGCACGCACGCACGCACGCACGCACGTACGCACGCACGCACGCACGCACCACACACACACACACACACACACACACACACACACACACACACACAACAAACACACGCACACACCGAATACAATTTACGATTCAACCCTATCAAAACTGTAGCATCAAAACATAGCTGTTGTGTTCTCAGTTCGTGCTCAGCTGCTGGCACATGACAGATATGTTATGTTGTTACTGATGAATCGGCTACACATTTATGACGATGACAGTATGTGTCTGCATCAGACATGTTCTATGTCTGCTTTTCACGAACGGATGTGCGATGATTTTGTTTGTCAAGTCTAGCCAGAGAGATTTGCTTGTCCAGTTTGCCTTGAAAACTGCTCGTTGGGCTTACTGTTTATTGGGATTTTTAATTCTTTGTCATGCAAGAGGGGAAACAGTTGCTTGCTGATTCCATTCGGGAGCCATTGGCTATTGCATACTGAACAGCAGTTTAATACACTTCTTTGTTTTGATGGGTCTGTTCATTGTCTGGCTCTTGGTTTTGGACAGACGAGCCAGTCTAGGTGTGGACAAATGAGTACAGGCACGGCGTACAGCTCGGTACCTAAGCGTTAGTATCTCTGGGAGATGAGACAGTGTGGATGTGGATTCTGACACTTAAAGGAACGACTGTCGGAAGCTAGCGTCACGAAAAACTGATGAGGAACTTTATTTCTTTGTTTGATCCTCGACAGTGGAATCTGGGACTTGAAACCACTGGTGCTACCCGTTGATGCATCAAATATAGTTAAGTAGACTTGGAACTGGCACACTAACAAATATGCAGCGATTTAGTACGTGTTTCGTTGCACACATCACTTGTAATTTGCCTTGTTTCTGTTTTGACTTTAGCTCCTTTAAAGGCAAAGAGAGTTGGGGAGGGTTTTACTTTGCACTTGTTAAGTTTAATGTGACGTCTGTTTACCAAATGACGCATGAGATAAACGAGTAATGTTTTGGGGGTCTCTTTAAAGTATCAGAACAAGGCAGAAAAGGCTAGAAGAATCCAGAAATTGTCTCCTGAATATTTCCAGCATTTCAGTTGCTTATGACTCATGATGGTCCTCTATCTTTCTAGGAAATTCCATGCATTCTGATTGGCTGTGCTCCGTGTCATTATTTTTTTTAACATTCTGATTGGCTGTGCTACGTCATTATTTTTTAACATTCTAGAGTACCCCCATAGTCTTTGTTTGGCTATCTCGCCTTTGTTAAACTTCTGATTTGATTATCTACAAAGCATTAAGAGAAAGAGAGAGCACAGATGTTATGTAGATAGACAGAATTGAAAGGGAAAGTGTTTGTGGACACATTTGTGAGTTGGGATCTCGCAATGGCCAGTGCACATGCAAGACAAAATAGAGAGACTGAGTAACGTCGCCAGGACTACAGGATTGGAGATCAACGTGGAGAAAGCAAAGAGCCTGCGGGTCAGTGCCACTCAGGAAGCGCCCATCAACATCGATGGACAGGCCATAGAGGATGTTGACCACTTCACCTACCTGGGCAGCATTGTCAGCAAGACAGGAGGAGCTAATGAAAATGTAAAGGCCAGGATCAGCAAGGTGCGCAATGCTTTTGTCACCCTCAGACCAGTGTGGAGGAACGAAAACCTTAGTCTGCACACCAAGCTAAGGCTGTTCAACACCAACGTCAAGTCCGTGTTATTGTACGGTTTGGAGACTTGGAGACGCACAAAGAGCCTGGACAGCAAGCTGCAAGTCTTCATCAACACCTGTCTTCGCCAGATCCTGTACGTTAGATGGCGGGAGCGAATCTCCAACGAGGAGTTCATGCGCCGGACGAAGCAAGACCCAATCACCAAGAGTATCCAGATGAGGAAGTGGGGTTGGGTTGGAAACACCCTGCGTAGAGGACAGGCCCATATCCCACGCCACGCCTTGGACTGGAACCCACAGGGGAAGCGGAAGAGGCGACGACCAGCCACCACCTGGAGAAGAACTCTGCAGGCAGAACCCAGATTTTTTTTATTTGTTTGTTTGTCATTGGTATTTTGGTGTATTTGCTTTTTGGTTTGTGAATTTCTTTCTTTCATTCTTTCTTTCTTACTTTCTTTTGTCATTCTGTATTACAATGTCTTTCTTTCCTTTCCCCTTTGCTTCTGACCACCGCTTCATTTCAGTTGACTTCAAACTTTACCTGTTGCATTGCATGTCCTGTTAATCCTGATCTTTAGGCTTTCCTTTGCCACCTTCAACGGCTCTTAAACTGTCCCTGTTCAGCAAGAACTGGATGGATCACACTGCTGCATCCCCTGAATCCGCAAACATGGTTTATAAGTTTCCCTTTTTTCACTTTATATCCCTCGACGATGGATTTCAGGGGTAGCTTCAGCTTTGCCTGGCGACGGTGAGGGCAGCGTCAGTGGGACCAGGTGGGACACCACGCCATGCCATGTCCTAGTCTACGTGTTGATTGTTGGCCTCCATTGATTCCACCTTGCCAGTACTGATGTGGTGTATCACCTGAGACCAGAGGAGCGGTTGGATTAACATGAAGGCAGGCACCAGACTTTGCACTCGCCAGGGAGGCCTCTAGTTGCTGCTGGCTTTCTTCTACAATATGCTTTATTTCCTTTCCCAATACTGTATCTATCAAGGATTCCTTACATCCCCTTCCAGAGCTCTTGCCTGGTTCTTCTGTCACTGTTGGAAAAGTTTGATAGGACACAGTGAGCAAGCCTGCTTCAGATTCTCTTCCTTTCCACAGTGAGAGGTTCTAAGATGTCTTTAGTTTGAAACTCATTCTGGATAAGGCCACCAACACTTCTAGTTGCTTGAGCACTTCGTGTGTTTCATTCGTTGTTGGTGGAAATGACAGTTGCTACATTTATAACGTTTTTAGAGGGGCCTTTTGTTATCAGTTCCAAGATCTGCTCAAGCCTTAGAGCTCATTGCTGCCTTCAGGAAGGAATCTATCGCCGAAAAAAAAACAAACGTTTTTGGAGGTATTCCACCCCCTATTGTTATGCCAGCTTCTAAATTGATTCAGTCTGCTGTGTATGTCTCTATAGTGCAAGTTATTAAACTATGTAATGTATGATTATTTTCGTAACCCGCGTCACCCTTATCACGTTGTTGTAAAAAATTGTTTGGCTGTATCTAGCAAAGGACTTTTTTTATATTTGTAAGACACACATAATTTTCGTCGGTCCTGGAACCGAATTTTTTTCCTTAATAAATCCGGAGATTTCTTTCTTTCTAATGATTCTTGGAGCCGGAATAGCTCAGTTGGTAGAGCGCCGGACACGTAATCTTGGTGATCCTGGGGTTGCGGGTTTGAATCTCCGCCGGAGCGTTTCGGTAGAGGGGAATTTTTCCCTCGGAGTTAACATTGGTTCTGACTCCATTTCCCATACAGTCCTTCGAATGTGACTATAAACTGAGGTTCCGTGTGTGAACGCACGCATAATGTCTTGCACACACGTAACATCCCATCACCAACTTTCGGAAGAGTAGGCCAGTTTGGCCGTTGGTATGAATGACACGTTACACATAGCATGCACCCTGCGTGAGAAATGGAAAGAATGAAGGAAGTAAGCAAACTGAGTGAACGATATTGAACGATATTGACTGGATGACACGGGAAACGACTGAATGAAGCGCCAGCTGGCAGCTCTTCAGTCGGCACTATCCAGGTAGGCAGCCCGTTGTGTAAGCGAGTGTTGATTGTAAAGCGCTTAGAGCTTGGTCTCTAACCGACAATAGGCGCTATATAAGTATTCATTATTTTTTATTATCTATTATTATCTAAGAGTACTTATTTTGTGCCTATCCTCGGTTACAGACCAAGCTCTAAGCGCTTTAGGATCATACGCTTCTGTTTACACAATGGGCTGCCTACTTGGGTAGAGCCGACTGAAGAGCTGCCCATTGGCACTACATTCAGGTACTTTTCATGAAATTCAATGGAATATCAGTCACTCGGTTTTGATTCATTCTTTCATTCTTTCAAAGCATGCTGTGTGTATACATGTCATCTATATCAACAACCAAACCGGCCTTCTCTTCCAAAAGTCGGTGATGTAATTTAACGTGGTGCAAGATAATATGTGTGCATTCACACATTGAACCTTGGTTTATAATCTCATTTGAATGGCTTTTCAGGAATGGAATCAGAAACAATGTCATCACCGAGGGAAAATCTGTTTATACTGAAACGGTCTGGTGGATATTCAAACCTTCAACCCCATGATCACCAGGATCATGCGTCCAGCTCTCTACCAGCTGAGCTATTCCGGCCCTGCAGATTCAAGATAATTTGTATACATTACCATGCATTTAGTAACACCCAGTGAGAATCAAACAGAAAATATCAGGACATAATCGTTGCTTTCATTAGAGAGAGAGAGAGAGAGAGAGAGAGAGAGAGGAGAGAGAGAGAGAGAGAGAGAGATTCGAACGAGTTTATTCACAATAGGCCACAGCCCCTTGTGAAGGGGTGTGTGAACATAATATAAGCAATTTGTCAATAAACATAAGTGGGCACAAATTCATACATAAAACAAACCTCACCAAGTACCAATAACAATACATAGAAACAGAAACAGCGTAGGGACAAAACCAAAAGAATCATATTGCTAAGACGTTACTAATTCTCTAAACTTAAATGCCTTAGACAGAAATAGTGAAAAATTCCGCACGTCGTGAGACTTTTGTGAGGACATTAGTAAACTGAGTTTGAACAAAGAGGGTTGTCGATAATACTTAGGTTTTATATGGCTTTGGCGAATATGTCTAAGTGCTGGACAGCAAAAACCAAATGTACCTCATTTTCCTCTGCTTCTTTACACATTGGACAAATTAAAACACTTCTGTTGACAGTTCTGTATCTAAAACTATGTACCATTAACTCTGAGATTCCAAGCCTGAATCTTGTTGTTATATATTTCAAATGTGGATTTAAATCCAATAATAGGTAGGGCTTCAAAGAAGGCGTATCACAAAAATTTCTATACATGTCATATCTGCTGCTGGTCTGAATATGTTCATTCCATTTTTGCCAGCTACAGTCTAGTAACCGTTGGCGAAATGTACGAATAAAATCGTTAACGTTTCCAACCCCTGATTGTACCAGACCAACCCAAAACCATATTCAAACAAACAGGTTCGCACTTGAGTCACCCAGTTTACTTTACCTTTCAGATCTAAATCATAAAACATATTATATGCTTTACATGGAATTCTTTGCTGTTCCATTTGTAATAATTAAAACCAATAGCGTACGCATTTCACAGCTGAGTTTATATATATAGGATACCTGTTAGTTTCGCCATAGACAAGGTCATTTGGTGTCCTCATCTCTACTCTGAGGAATTTCTTTAAAGCGTAACAATTCACAGTCTCACAATGAATAGCTGCCTTGTTTAATCCCCATAATTCTGCCCCATATTGAACCATAGGCTGAACTTGCGAGTCAAACAATTTCATAAACAAAACGAAAGAGTTATTATTAAGTGTATGCAATTTTTTCATGATACAAATCAGCGCATTTTTTGCCCGACTCGCGACATCTTTACAAGCAAGAACAAAACTAAGACGGATGGAAAAAAGTATTCCCAAATACTTATACACATTAACAACAGGTATTATACTACCATCATAAAACCATCTTTCTCTCACACTTAAATAACCACCCTTTCGAAATACTATGACATTACTTTTATTCATGTTAACTATTAACTGAAGAGAAGCAGATGCTCTTGTAAATTGTTTAACTGTGTTTGTAGTCCTGTTACAGTCTCAGATAGTAAGATTACATCATCAGATAATAACAGAATAAATAATTCAAATGCCCCCAGAGACAGCATAGCGCCATGTCTTCCATTCCTAATCACCTCAGTTGCTAGCTCATTAATAAATAAAGAAAATAATATTGGACTGCAAGCGTCGCCCTGTCTTAGTCCAGCTGTACATTCAATGCAATCTGTCAATTTCGCACCACATCGAACTCTCGCTTTTACTACATTATAAATACTTCTAATACATTTGTACAATTTTCCTTTAATACCATTTTAAAACAAAATTGGCCAAAGCAAGTGTCTAATAGAATCGAATGCTTTTTCAAAATCTATAAATGCTACATACAATTTGCGATTGTAAGATAATTGTTTTTGAACAAGGGCTAACAAGGTAAATATGTGGTCAGTAGTTGAATATCCTTTCTTAAAACCAGCCTGATGCTGGCCAGTGATATCATTTTCTTCTACCCATTCTTGCAACCGCTTGTTAATAATCGTGTTAAATAGTTTACTGCTAATATCACTAAGAGAAATTCCTCTATAGTTATTAGAGTTATTTAAGTCACCTTTTTTAAAGATAGGCAAAATGATAGACTCTGTCCAATGTCGAGGAAATGTGCCACTATCAAATAACTTGTTGAAATATTTAAGAAAAAACGGGACTACTTCACATGAGTACTTAAACAATTCGCCTTGATACCATCAGGCCCAGCTGCTTTTCGGTTTTTAAGTTTTCTTATAGCTAGCAGCACTTCATCTTTAGAAATTGGGCGGTTCATACAGTTATCTACCTCTTCTTCAGAAACATCATATGGAACTTCATTTGTATCCGTTTGTAGCAAACACTGAAAATGTTGGAACCATGTGTCAGCACATATAGTGTTTCTTACCTGCTTACTTTCAAAATTAGTTTTACGGACCGTATCCCAAAATTCCTTTTGACTTTTTATTGACATTACTAGTTTATCTATTAACAGTTTATTAAACTCCTTCTGCTTCTTCTTCAGTAAATTTTTGTACTCCCGTCTTGCAATTACATATTCTTTAATATCTTCAGGATCTTTTGAACGGCGGCTAGTTCTCAATAAACGTCTAACGTTTTTCTTACTCACCGTACATTCAAAATCAAACCAATCATCATGTGAGAGAGAGAGAGAGAGAGAGAGAGAGAGAGAGAGAGAGAGAGAGAGAGAGAGAGAGAGAGAGAACTAACATTTACTGGTCAAGAGTCTAAAAGACAGAAATGCGAAAAGATGAAACTTATGATATACAAAGTGATGCACGTACTATACTTAATTTATTTTCAATGAATTGAACTAGGAATAGTTTATGCAATGCAAGTGATCGCGTGCTGATGTGGATAAGTATATCTTGCACACTCAAGAAAGCATGTTCAGTAGACAGAAACCGCCTTCTCTTTTTTCTTTTTCTTTTTTTTTCATTTTCTTGAAATAGATGGGACTAAAGTATTATTGATCTCTTCTTTCCTCTGTCTGTTTCGGATTGCACCAATATCATGGCACCTAACCTGTCCCAAAAGTCAGACGGTCCACCAACGTTGATTGACATGTGCCCAGGGGTGGGATTCTTCCAGAGCCAAAACATCACCAATCACACAGTGCTACAGGCTAATCAATCACTCTGTGACAAATGGATTGCACGCACGGCACACGCGGGAGTGGCGTACGTTCCGTGTGATGCATTCACTTCTAAATGTGTCTTGCACGTGCGAGTGCCATCGGGTTTCTCTGTACGGGCTCGTGTTCGTCGGCTGGCATACTGGTGTGAGACCAGCCGTTGGGTAACGCATGTCAAACTCAGCTACTGGGACCAAAATGCTTTCATAAGGTGCAGTCACCACAGCCTAGAAGACATGATCTTTGAATCCCGGAAATCATCATTCCTGGTCATAGAGCACGAAAACTATCCCGCCGTCAAGATCAATATTGAAGCATTTGAACACAATCGTTTAGTCAAGAAATACATTTCTGAATACTCTTGTTACATGATAGCGCCGTTCGTGTCTGATTCTTTCTGTCACAAGGAAGAACTAAAAATTCCTTCTCAATCCGTGATAATCATCAGCGTACAGCAGTCTTGCTTCCCAACGATTTGTGAGAAAGCCCATCTCGTGAATCTTATTTATAGAAAACCAGATGCAACTCAAGAAATTGTCACAACCATGTGCAAAGATCGCGCAATACCTGCTACCATTTTAGTCGCCACACATCTTGAAATTCGGTTTAGATTTAAAAATTACTTTCATACTGGACTGAAAATACAATTTTCCGTTCTTGATGTGCATCATTCACTTCAAAATCTTTCCAGCGGTTTGTTCAATTGTTCCACGGCTCATTATTTCGCATTTCAGCCTTACCTAAACTGTAACCTAAAGAGAGAATGTGAAGATGGGCGTGATGAGACTGAACACTGTCCCTTCAGCAGCCCCGGATGTCAGGGTTTGGTGGCTTCACGCAATAAGTGTTTCCATTTATTCTACTACGCTTCATGGCTGAAGGTGTCCTTTATGCATTATGAGTGTGGTAAGTTTGGCGGGGTAGGACTGGCGTCGTTGAAAACTAGACTCGAACAAGATGATGCCCTGCAGGTGCTTGAGAACTATCGTGGTTTTCAGCTGATGCTCGGTTACACCTCGGGATGGAATCGTGTGCCTTTCTTATACAGTAAATTCCGCACATGGTCCGACAAAACACTGATCTACAGAATGGATCATTTTGTGGTGGCTCCTCAGTATCTTCCTGCCAGGGCTGTCAAGAGCAGAGTACTACAAGCAATGGTCCTGAAGCATGAGAATGTTATTCAAGTAAGTGGATGGACCTTAGCTCTTTGTGAAACAGCTGTGCCGTCGTTCGGTGTCTTTTCCTCTCAGGCAGAAGTTGGCCTGGTGTATGTGACTTGGTCCGGCATGTCAAATACACGACAGTGTGTATTCGTTTGTCCACGGGGTCATGCGACGCATACGTTTCTAAAACGTGACCCCCTGAGCCACTGTTGCAAAACCACATACTCGCAGTTTTCTTCATTGGCGAATGACAGTGACCAGCAGAACACTGCAATGAATCATAATCGAGGAAAACAACAAACATACGCTACATTCATTTGTAATGATGCTACCAGAACAATTCATCAAACTCTATTGTGTGACTTCAGACAAGACTGCCCAGATCACAGTGACGAGTCGTTTTGTGATCACCCTCCATGCCATGGTTTTCTGTGTTCCAATGGTCAGTGCGTTCGGCACAGCCAACGATGTAATGAATTCTCAGATTGTGCGGACGACTCTGATGAGCTGGACTGTCCAGAAGACAGCAACTTTCACCTCACTGCGGAAGAGGGTGACAAGAAACTTCCGCTTCACATCAACCTTGATGGCACTGGTTATTTCAGCCAGCA
>CM065731.1:39477720-39480220 GCA_033310375.1 Conus canariensis | reverse complement strand
ATTGGTTTTATCCTTGGTCATCGTCGTTCTTGTTTTTCTAGTCTTCTAACAGTTATTCGAAATGTTGGTTATACTCACTGGGCACTCTACACTAGCCACGAACCTCATGAGAAAGACAGGTACCTCCCACAGTATATCGAACTTAATGTAGGGCAACTCTGGAGTGGCGCAAACGACATCAGCGCTAGCCAGACTAAGACCCATCCGGAATGACAGAAACATCACAATCAGTTCCAAGATCAGACTGATGCGTTCCCTGGTCATTGCTATATTTCTCTATGCCTGTGATACGTGGACTCTGACAGCTGAACATGAGAGAAGGATTCAGGCATTAGAGATGAGATGCTTCTGCAAGATCCTTGGCATCTCATACAAAGATCACATTGCCAACTTAGAGGTCCAGACTAGAGTATGGCGAGCCATTGAACCATACGAAGACCTGTTGTCCACAGTGAAAAGAAGGGGAATAAAATAGTATTGTCAGGTATCAAGATCAACAGGACTTGCCAAAACCATTTTGCAAGGAACGGTGCGAGGAGGCGGAAGGAGAGGAAGAAGGAGAAAGAAATGAGAGGACAGCATCAGTGCCTGGACTGGCCTCACACTCAGCAACTGCCTAAGAGCGTCTGAGAACTGGGAGGAAGGTGGTTGCGAAGTCTTCTGTGGCGCCCCAACGGTCTTCAAGACTCTGGCATAGGTGATATGTGATAGGTGGTGACATTCACTTATACTCCTGCTTGGCCAGATCCCCTGGATCTCTTCAGCTGCTTCTGCTGTTAGGACTCTGACTCTCTTCTTCCCAAAGAAATCTGCTGTGATGTTATGAGACCCCGCGCAGATACGCTTACAAACCCCATAGCTTCAACAGACATGACACGGACTTAGGCTTGGGACCCAGATGCCCTCAAGCCGATGTCTAGCCTGGCATATGTCTCAGTCACAGACATGGAAGCTTTCTCCATTCTACTTCAACATGGTACAGTCGGTTCAACCAGAATCATTTCTTTTCATGGATCTGAGTTGAGGACTATAATCGGTCTCATGCCACTCTCTCTGATGTTCTCTGGTGGTTTTCTCAGTCCGAAAGATGTGCTGTGCATCTCACATCATCCACACCGTACTTCCCGTGTCCATGTGTCACAGCTGTTCCATACACGATTCGCTACCTCCTGCCATGTGGAACCTTGTAGCTGAAGCTTCTTGTGGCGTGGTGATTTCTCTGGTAGTACATGTCGCATATGCAGTCGCTTTAAGCTGTTCGTCTGGCATTTCTTTGCAGCAGGTCTGAACATGTTTCACCGTTTGTTTGCCCTCTTGGCCCCA
The DNA here is from genome assembly GCA_033310375.1 of Conus canariensis. NCBI lineage: Eukaryota > Metazoa > Mollusca > Gastropoda > Neogastropoda > Conidae > Conus > Conus canariensis. Next base: position 39,478,897 of record CM065731.1, on the reverse strand, counting down.
TTTCAACATTTTATTCGAGATGGGGGGGGTCATAAAGGGATCTGATGATGAATCTGAATGTAAGAGAGGCCCTGTGCTATATTTCACTCAAGGCCGGGTTGGTAGAGTGCTTTGTCACTTAGTACATAGCCTCTGTTGGTTTGACTGAACTGCCTTTTCGCTCCTTTTGGCAACCCCCCATTCTTCAGCCTCTGCATCAACAGACCTCTCTTTGCTTTCCCCATTGCCTTCACCATTCCTTTATTCCAGCTGATCCTAGTCCCTGACTGTTCGTTTTGTGTATCCTATCATACCCTGATACTGAAGCTTGCCTTTGCCATGTCCATTGCCTCCCGAAGTTACCATTTTCTGCCTGTCGTCATCTTGGGCTGAATTGCCCATACCGTCTTGTTTCCCGAGTCTTCAAGCACGGCAACCTTGCCTTTCCCACATTGTACTCCTCAAAAATGGATTTCAGGAATACCTTCGACTTGGTTTAGTGACATCAGAGCGCAATGTCAGTGAGGCCAAGTTGCACACTAAGCTATGTCCCTGTGTACTTACCAGTTTGAGCTTCCATCACTTCCACTGTGCTAATCCTGATATTGCACATCTGCTGAGGCCAGCAGAGCTTATTGGATGGGCACGAACTGCAGACTGTATTTCACTGGTTTGCCACTTTGGTCTACTGCCTGCAGGCTCTCTTCTGCCATTGGTTTGCATTCGTTTCCCCACGTTGTGTCTTTCAAGTGGTCACCAGGCTTCCATCCAGGGCTTTTCGCTGGTTTACCTGTTACTGCTGGACCTCCTGGGGTTCACTGACTGGATCGATTACATAAGAGGGAAGGAGTTTCCAAAGAAGGGTGGTGTGTGTGTGTGTGTGTGTGTGTATGTGTATGCGTGTGCGTGTGTGTGTGTGACTCTCTCTCTCTCTCTCTCTCTCTCTCTCTCTAATATATATATATATATATATAATATAGAGAGAGAGAGAGAGAGAGAGAGAGGTCATATTCATACTACATTTTCTTAGTTTCACTGTGTCTTAACGTTATCTATTTAAATCCAGATTGCCTTGTTATGGAGCTTGCTTAATCACAGGGATTTTAGAATATGTCAGTTACATTTTACAATGGTGGTATGTGACAGGTTTTGTCTAGTTTGTAGTCAGTGCATAGTTTGTACCCCCCCCCCCCCTCCC
>CM065731.1:39467720-39472720 GCA_033310375.1 Conus canariensis | reverse complement strand
GACAGAACAGTGCATGAATTGCCTGCTATTTTGCTGATTTGCCATCGCCTCTCTCTCTCTCTCTCTCTCTCTCTCTCTCTCTCTCTCTCTCTCTCTCTCTCTCTCTCTCTATTTTCCAGTGCCCATGGTCTTATCTCACCGTGTATATTCACCTAAGTAGAACGGGACATGTCAAATTCCTTTTCACGAGACTGGTTGCTGCCAGCCTTACAACACGAAACTCAGCGTGGATCAAAAACACGTGGAGTAGGCCTACAATTTTTAGAAAGAGACGGGGTTAGTTACCGCCAAGGACGTAGGCAAACAAAGTACAGGACAAGACACCATGGATTTCAACCTCTTGGGTCTTCTTCAGGCAAAAATAAATAACATTTAGGACAGTAAAAACGAAGAACGAGAAACCACTTATTTTCTCATATTCGCGCACCATCAAAATGGCCGCCGGACGGAAAACGAAGCCACCTTGGAGGGATCATGGGAGAGGAAATAGTGAGGGGAGGAAGGGGGGGGGGGGGTTTGAAACAATGGGGTTTGTAACTTGTTTTGTGGAATGGTATGATATATTAGTGACGGTAGTGATTATGGTGGATTGATAATAGTGCTTAGTGAATTTTTTGTAATGAAATGAAACAAAATAAATGATAATGATAAGAAATGAAGAAAACAAATAATAATAATAACAATAACAAAATAATAATAATGATAATAATTTTTAATGAATAAATAAATTAATTAATTTTAATAAAAAAAATAAATATAAATAAATGACTTTAATGGGTGCTGATTGCGATGATAGTAGTTATGTGTAGGTAAATTGTATGTGGGGGTGTGGGTAATGCTAATAATGATTGGAAGGGAATGGAAAAGATCAATGGGTGATAAGGTATCGTTGGGAGTGGGAAGGGGGAGAGGGCAATGGGGGAGGGGGAGACAGAGAGAGAGAGAGATAGAAGGAGGAGAGCTCATATTCTCCACCCACACATAGTTTATATACGTATGTGTGGCGTGGGGTGGGAAATTCATGCAAATGTGTTGTTGAAAAAGTAAACAGTACTGTGGGATGGTGTTCATTGTAGCAGGTGAAATGATGTGTTGGCATTGATATGATCGTGTTGGTTGAGATGAGATAGAAATGATCAATGAGAAATGGGGTATCATGTTTAAAAACAAAAACAAAAACAAACACACACACACACACACAACACACACACACACACACACACACACACACCCCCCAACACACGTCTAATATCACGTAATGTGGAAAGAAAGTTAAATTGAAGACAACAAACAACAACAACAACAACAACAACCAACAAACACCACCCCCACACACACACACACACACACACACACACACACACACACACACACCACACACACACACACACACAAAGGGGGGGGGACATGTAAACGGTATTGTGGGGCGAAATTTTGATCATTTAAAGAGATAACTTTGGGAAGTGAAATAGTGTTGGTATTAGGATTAGATAATAAAAATGGTTGAACTGGAAATTAATGGAAATGATCAATGGGGGAAAAATTGACACGCCAATAACCCAAACATCACACACAGTACACACACACCACACACCACACACACACACACACACACACACACACACACACACACACACACAAAAACCTAGGGGATGATCTTAAAAAAACAACAGAGATAGATGTATCATTTTTAACGGAAAAGCGGGGGCATGGTACAAAAAATGCCTGTTTGAAGGGGAAAGGCCAAGGGGACTAAGGATGATGACATTGTCAAATGAGATTAAAAAATACGGGGGTTGCTGATCTTGTCATAGGTAAAATTGGGGGCTTATCAACACCCCTTTTAAAGGGGGGGGGGGGGGGTCAATGACTGAGGGTGAGTTTTTTGAGATCAACGTAATAGGATGGTCGTTTCTTCTTCTTTAAAACTAAGCAAAACCCCCCGGAGGTTTGGGGAAAAGGTGCTGTATGCGGGGCCCCCAGTGGCCCAAAAAGGCTTTCCTTCATCGGGTTTGGCGGCTAGGTTTCGCTAAAATTTTTGTTTTTGAATTTCCCGCTGACATTGGAGCTGTACTGCAGGAAATTTTGATCCCCAGTTTTAAAATATTGGGCTTGATGTTCAGTTTGGGGCCGTCCCAGTTCACAAGTTCATTGTTCTAATTGGGCTTTTGGCTAGTATATCCCCTGTTAAATCTGGGGTGCTCAAGCCTTTTTTCCTTTTGTTCCCCTTTTAAAAACACTTTTGATTTTTTAAAAAAGGAGTTCCCCTTCCATTGGGGCTGATGCCCCCTTTCCCCTTTCCAAAAATTGGGGTCAGTTCCTTTTTGCCTATTGTTGCATAAAGGTGTTCACGGAACATTTTCGGTGACTGGGATGATCATTTGAGATCAGCAGACTAAGGATATATCAGTCAAGAAAGTACTGCGGGAGAGGGGGCATTGTGTAGTGAAATAATGTGGTATTTTTTGTAAATATTGGGGGGTTAGGAAGGAAAAAAGGGGATGGGGGGGGTCATGAGTGGGCGATGATCTTTGATCTTTTTTAGATCACAGTACTGTAGGGGAGATCATTGTTATGTAATGGGTAATTTGTGGCATTGGGGTAAAAATCCCGGGGTTGGAAGAATGAAGGAGGGAAAAAGATTGTGGCTGATGTTTTTGTCATGTAAAGTTGTCCACATAGTGTGGATGTGGTATTTTCAAAATGGAAAGGTACTGTCCTTGTATAAATGCCTTTGGGGGGAAATAAAGGAAAAAAGATGCTGATGGATGATATCATTGTCATAAGGGATTTTACAGACTGTGGGGGTGATGACCATTTGAAATGGTAATGGGTGGATTGTTAATAAAGCGGTTGGGGGTGAAAAAGGAAATGATCGATGACGGGGATGAGGTCAGTATAAGTAGGAAAAGCAGTGTATAGGATGTTGATCATTGTATAAGTGAAATAACTGATAGCATTGGCAAATAACCCAGTTGAGGAGAAAATCGGAAATGATCAATGATGAGGAATGGTACGTTGTAAAAGTAAATCAACCTATCACACCCCACACACACACACACACACCCCACACACACACACACACACCCCACCACACACACACACCACACCACATCAACACCCCCCCACACACACCCAAAACACACCCCACCCCACACACACACACAAAACCAAAACACACACACACACCCGCCCCACCAACACCCCAACACACACACACACCCCCACCCACACCACGCACCAACACTCTCTCTTTTCTTTTCCCCTCTCTCTCCCAAAAACCACCAAAAACACAAACACACACACCACACACAGAGGCACACCACAGCTAAGGGGGGACATAAGTAATATCAATGTGGGGAATGTTTTATTAAAAAAAAAAAAAAAGGAACAGTATAGGGGGTTTTTGGAGTGATTGGTCGGAAGAAGGAAGCTTTTGGGAAAAAAAAAAACATACACAAGACACAAACCACGCTACTAAACAGAGGGGAGCACACACACCCCGCACATATACACAGGGGGGGAATAATGGAAAAAAACCAAAGGAAGGAAGGGTCGTGAAAAAAGGGGGGGGGGGGGGGGATATGTTAAAAAAAAGGGGGGTGGTAAAAGAGGGGGAAAAAGGAAAAAAGCTGTATGTTAATTGAGGTAAATATTGGGTTTTAAGGGGTGTGGGTGTGAGTGTATTGGTGGGGGGGAAAATGGGGTTGGTTTGCTGGTGGATAGGGTATGTAGTTATTTTGGTGTTGTTTTTATGGGGGGGGAAGGAAAAAGGGGGACGGGGGGGGGGTGTAAGGGGGAGGGCAATCCCCGGCCTACCTTACGTAGGGAAGATGGGGGGGAAGGAGATTCATGTGGAGGTGGTAGTTAAAATAGTGTGGGGGGGAAAAAGAGGGGGGGGGGGCAAAAAAAGGGGGGGGGCTGGGGTGGCGGGTTTGTATAGGAATAGGGAAGTGTGGGGAAAAAGGGAAAGGGGAAAGGAGGAGGCTGAACTTTCAGAAGGGGTAGTGAGGTTATGGTGGTGGTGGGGGCGTGGTGGTGTGGTGGTTGTGGTGGGGGGTGGGGTGTGTGTGTTGTGTTGTGTGGGTTTGGGTGTGTGTGTGGGGGGGTTGTGGGGGTTGGGGAAATAATCCCCCCGGTGTTGAAGGGTCGGCTTGCCTTTATTTCGGGAAAGAGGGAGGGGGGGAATTCACGGAGGTGATATGTAAAATCAGATTAGGGGGAAAAAAATATTAAAAGTAATAATAAAAATAATAGTAAAAAATTTAATATAAGATATAAAAATAAATTTTAATGAAAAAAATTTTTTTAAATAAATGAAAATGAAAATAAAGAAAAAAAAAAAAAAATTAAATAAATGGAGGGTGGCTGTAACTTCTTATGAAGTGGGTAGTGGGGGTGGAGTCGTGTGATGTGTGTTGTATGTGGGTTGTGTGTGGAAGATAATGCCGACGGGTTTGAATTGGGGGTATGTAACTTGGCTATCTTGGTGTTGATGCCTTGGGGCGAGCGTCCAAAATTTTGGGAAGAGTGGGCATTTGCTGTAGTTAAAGCTATCACTCTGTATTGCCGTGGAGTACAGCCCCAAGAACAACCAGCAAAAATCATCTTCTAACCCGATTTACAGGAAGGGAAGAAAAAAGTAGTGAAAAATTGAGAGGGAAGGGGGGGGGTTGGCAGTTTTTGGGTGGGCAGAAAGGGCAAAAGAAAGCTTTTAAAAAATCGATTTTTAAAGTCACAAGCGAAAGAAAAGAATGGGAAAAGGGGGAAAGAAATGAAGAGATAAGAGAAAAAAAAAAAAATTAATTTTTCAAGACAGAATGACATTTATATTATATATATAATTTATATTATTGTATATAATATATATCAATAATATTTATATTTTTATATATGTGTGGTGTTGTGTGTGTGTGTATTTTAGAGAAAGGGGGAAAAGGGGAAGAGAGAGAGGAAAAGAGAGGAAGAGAGAGAGAGAGAGGGAGAGAGAGAGGGGGGGA
>CM065731.1:39446203-39458703 GCA_033310375.1 Conus canariensis | reverse complement strand
AAGAGATTGCCTCTTCGGCGGATTTTCCATGTGGCAGTTTATCCTCAGCTAACTTTGTAATGTAGCCTAATTTTCCCGCCAAGCATGTGAAACTGTCTTTGGATCAGGGGAAGACTACATTGAAAATCGCTTTGCTTCTAGTCATGAGACATCAATCTGGATACGGTTCTGCTGCCACATTTTTTACTTGTATAAAACCTCCTTTCCCACATCTCTAACAACTAGTTGTGTGACTGTATACATGAATCTGTTTTATCTTGATCGAGAAACGCGCCAAGTGCTTTCGAACTTTTGTGAATTCCTTGAGGAATGTGTTGGCTCTCTGCAGGGTTCTCTATCACCTGAAGGTACTTAGATGTGTTGGAAAGTAAGTAATGAATGATGAAAGAAGTTTAAGAGGAGAAACAACAACAAGAAGAATACAAACAAGAACAAGATGAAGATGAAAAACCTCTGTGTGTGTGTGTGTGTGTGTGTGGGTGTGTGGGTGGGTGGGTGGGTGGATGGGTATGCACGCGCGCGCGCGTGTGTGTGTGTGTGCATGTGTATCTGTCTGTCTGTCTATGTCTGCGTCTGTGTGTCTGTCTTTGTGAGTGAATTGCCGATCAAACACAGCCTTGAGGTGGGCTTGGCTGTCACATGTAAAACTATAACGTCAACACGACAGCCAGGGCCACGAGGAGCCGACACCTTAGGTCAACACAGCTCCTTATAGACCAGACAAAGGCCATGGGGTGAAGGGTCAGACTGATCACGCTCACTTGTTCTCTTTGCCCCGTGAACTTCCCTTCAGAATGTCTGACTCACAGCTGTTTGTCGCCTGTTTAAGTTGCATGTGATGAGGGCAACACAAGGAATGAAACGATCATGAGTTCAGAACATGTTCAAGACATTAAATTCGTGAACTAAATTCATTAGAACAGGGACTGGGTTTCTCTGATGTGTTCCTAATCCGTTTTTGAACGGTGCCTACACACACACACACACACACACACACACACACACACACACACACACACACACACACACACACACACTCACACACACACACGCACGCACACACTTGCCGGCACGCACACCCATGCACGCTGGCACGCGCGCGCGCGTGCACACATACACACGCACGCAGACACACACACACACACACACACACACACACACACACACACGCACACACGCAACACACACACACACACACACACACACACACACACACACACACACACACACACACACACACACACACACACACACACACTCACTCACTCACTCACAGAGAGAGAGAAGAGAGAGGAGAGAGAGAGAGAGAGAGAGAGAGAGAGAGAGAGAGAGAGAGAGAATCTCAAGTTTATATAAAAGAACATATTCAAAAATGTATATATTTATGGCTAAATGGACATCTCTCTACCTACCTACCTGCCTTACTACTACCTACCTACCTACCTACCTGCATACCTACATATATACATACATACATACATACATACATACATACATACATACATACATACATACATACATACATACAAAATACATTCATATATACATGCAAGATACCAACATACATACATTGATGTATACATACAAAATAAATTCATATATACATGCAAGATACATACATACATACATCGATGCATACATACACATACATACATACATACATACATACATACATACATACATACGTACGTACGTACGTATATACATACATGTATGCATACAGGGCTGATGCGGCTAACGTGAACTCCTGAACTGTGAAAAAGTTGGGCTTGAACTGATAGACGGATGCCGATTGATGCTTACCTCCATGGTTCTAGACGAGGCACACACCGCATCAGGTAGGTATCTAATATTGATCAGTGTGGAGAATAGGTATGTGTGTATATGGAGAGAGAGAGAGAGAGAGAGAGAGGGGGGGGGGGGCGTAGTGGAGGAGAGAGGGTTCGAGGAAGGGGGGGGGGGGGGACGGGTAAATGTGTCGGTCGTATATCTGCCGTGCATAAATCTAGACCCCGAAATCTATACAGCGTTTATTCTAGCTAAATTTACTTATAATTTTTTTTAGTTTACTCGGCATGCGCTTGAGATTTTTAGGCCTAGCACACGTGTGGTTTAGCGTATATGGACTGACCCGCGCGCAGGATTGCCTCTCCGACTGAACTGAAACTGACACCCCTGGCGGAGACACCTCTGTAGTTTCAGTTTCAGTTTCATCAAGGAGGTGTCACTGTGTGCGGACTAGTCCATGTACTCTACACCACATCCGCTAAGTTTTGAGACCGCACTACGCATGATTGAAAGCTGATGGAGAAATGAATTAATGACTACGAGGAGAGAATTTAAAGAGAGGGTCTCGTGGCTACGACTTAGCAGGTGTGTAACCTACGCATGGACCCAAGGCGCTGGTCAGGCCCTGAGTGCCTACCTAACATGAGCTCTGCTATTACTGTCATTGTATGTATGTGTGGTGAGTGTACACGTGTGTGTGTGTGTGTGTGTGTGTGTGTGTGTGTGTGTGTGTGTGTGTGTGTGTGTGTGTGTGTGTGTGTAGGTGTGTGCGAGCACGGCCTTTGTGTGTAAGCTAAAGTATGCGGTGCGCGAGTGCATGTGCCTGTGGGAATGATGTGTGTGTGTGTGATGAGTGTGTGTGAGGAGTGTGTGTGTGTGTGTGTGTGTGTGTGTGCGTGTGTGTGTGTGTGTGTGTGTGTGTGTGTGTGTGTGTGTGTGTGTGCACGTGCGTGCGTGCGTGCGTGCGTGCGTGTGTGTGTGTGTGTGTGTGTGTGTGTGTGTGTGTGTGTGTGTGTGTGTGTGTGTACAATGATGAACTGTGTCCCTTTTACGCCTGGATCCAAAGTCTCTCCCTGGGAGCAGTGTTGAAGCTGGGGTCATTTTAGGACTAGGACACCGATGTAAGGTTCCAGAACAACGCCCTCAACACAAACTACAGGAGAGAGGGATATAGCCTGTTCCAGTGTGCACTGAAACGGAACCTTCACCCTTGCTGGCGCTGAAAGGTCGTCTCCCTCCCTACTGCCCTGTCAACCCTGGTTTTGTGTGTGTACGTTTTGTTTCTAGGCCTCGGATTCCAGCAGGTTGACGAATGACCGGGTACCCTGAGACGCGAGATGATGGGGTTGAACAGCTGCTCAGAATTATTTGGTTTTGAGTAACTATGAATACACAGCGGAGTGAATCTTTTAAACGTTATGTGTTTATTTCTTTGCCTATCTATCTGTCTAGCTAGCTAGCTAATTATCTTTCTTTCTGTCTGTCTGTCTATATTTTAGTGTGTGTGTGTGTGTGTGTGTGTGTGTGTGTGTGTGTGTGTGTGTGTTGTGTGTGTGTGTGTGTGCGTGCGTGCTGTATGTATATATTGTATGTATGTATGTATGTATGTATGTATGTATCGATCTATCTATATATCTATTTATCCATCTATCTATCTATCCATCTATCTATCCATCTATCTGTCTGCCTGTTTGTCTGTCTGTCTGTCTGTCTGTCTGTCTGTCGGCTATCTGTCAGTTTGTCCGTCTATCTCCATCTGTCCATCTGTTTATCTATCGATCGATCAATTCACACACACACACACACACGCGCGCGCGCGCGCGCGCGCTCACGCATTCATATTTACTCAGAAGAAAACCGATACTCCAATAATCGAATAATCTACTAAAAGTATATACTGTTAAAAAAAAGAAACGCAACAGCAGCAATTGGTCACCTGCCTTTACTATTTTCAAAACATTGTACATTTTCAGGTAACTGCAAAACACCGTTAAAGTGGAGATGATTGAAACATAATGGCTTATCTGATTTTGCGTTGAAAAAAACAGTGCCAAAAAGTCATTACAGAAGAGCTCACACCTTTCGAACGTCAGTAGCGTGTGTGTCCTCCCTGTGCAGCAATCACACCTTGAAGTCGCCTGGGCAGGGATCGCAGCAGACTGCGGATGACGCGCAGTGGAATGGTGTCCCACTCCTCCTGAAGAGCCTGGAACAACTCTTGTTCATTTGTAGGGGCATTAACTCGGGCACGGACTCGGCGATCCAACTCATCCCAAATGTGCTCTATTGGGTTTAAATCCGGTGACATACAGGGCCAGGGAAGGAGATTGACGTTGTTGGCAGCCAGGTAATGTCGTGTTAAGCGGGCTGAGTGTGGCCGAGCATTGTCATGCATGGATATGGAACCAGGAGCAGCCAGGAGTTGAAGAACGTGAGGCTGGAGGATTTCTGCAATGTAGCGCTGAGCATTAAGTCGTCCCTGGTCCAGTACTAGGGGGCTTCTGCCACTGAATTGATGGCTCCCCATACCATTACCCCTCCACCACCATGGGGAGGTTCCTGATCAACACAGTTCTGTGCATAGCGTTCATTCGTTCTGCGATAGACCCTCCTCCTCCGGTCATGGCGTTGCAGCAGGAAATGTGATTCGTCGCTGAATGAAACCTGTCTCCATTCACGATGAACAGCCCAGGGAAGATGTTGCATGCACCATTGAAGTCGTGCCTGGCGATGACGCTGAGTCATTCATAACGGGTCCTCGGACAGGTCTTCGAGCCCTCATTCCAACAGCATGTAGACGACTGCATACGGTTTGCCCGCTTACACGTCTGTGGCCAGGGATGGCCTGGGCTGTAGAGGAGGCACACCGGAAACGATCCCGAACATGGCGGAGCGTAATGTAGCGATCTTGGGCTCGGGTTGTGCACCTTGGCCGTCCTGAACGAGGTCGATCTGCTGTTGACCCCGTCATTCCAAACCGGTTCCAAAGCCTACTGATGGTGCTTCTGGCCACATTGAAATGTCTGGCAACAGCCGCTTGACTCTGTCCGGCCTGCAACCAGCCTATCGCATTTTCTCGTTGCTGGCTATTCAGATTTGGCATTCTTTCATTTCGTTTCTGGTTTAATTTTTCAATGAAGCCAAACCCTTTTATACCCTGCTATTGAGGCGTTGTCAGTATTGTATTCTGTGCTTTGTACGTGAATTTCCCGTCTGCAAATCCGTCGACAGTCGAAAGTTTCCAGCGCTAGATTTTAGCCCACCAGCACGTGTTTATCGCACGACATGCGCTGAACTTGTACACTGACATGGCAGAGGAACGGGTGAATCAATTCTGCTATTTGTCAACATCATTCATGTTGGGAATATGTAAATATTGCATCGTATTCCAAAATATCATTTGTTGCGTTTCTTTTTTTGAACAGTATATATTTCTACCAATAAAAAAAAGTAAATTCGACATTGTTTGCATCATTATCTTGGAATTACTGACTTTTTCTGGGTTTGTTTGGGTTTTTTTTTTCTTTTTTTTTTTTTTCGTTTTTGATGAACATTCTGGTCTCTCTGATGCGCTGGCATGTATGGAAAGGACGTAGTGGGCTGGTACATCTGGTGCTTTTGTTTTAATCCCGAACAGACAGGTCTTGAGAGACTGTGCACAAACTGGTTTGCGTTCTGGCTGGAACTAAGTGCTGTGTTGACAAAGGGGTCCTACTTTTCCATAACATGTTTTGTAAAAAGGACCGAGTCATGAGAGTTGCCTGATCCACTGGCTCTCTCTCTCTCTCTCTCTCTCTCTCTCTCTCTCTCTCTCTCTCTCTCTCTCTCTCTCTTTCTTTCTCTCTCTCTCTCTCTCTCTCTCTCTCTCTTTCTATTTCAGGCTATCTGTCTCTCTCTCTCACTCTGTCTGTCTGTCTGTCTCTCTCTGTTTCTCTCTCTGTCTCTGGGGGGGATCACTTCCGGCTGGCGAAGTGTTGACACTGACTGACAGGAGCTGCGACATTTAAGTGAAGTTTCGCTGATCTGAGCCCCTACATCGACCCGGAGAGTACCTGGTCGTCATCATGCCGGAAGCTGCCTTAAGTTTTCGGTCAGTGTGCGGAGGATTTGTGCCAGTCTTCATACATTTCATGGCTCTACGAGCGTTGAAGAAGAAAGCCATGTTCTTTCGGACATTAAAACTACGTAAACGGGTACACGGTGTCATGGTTGGCTTGCTCCTGGCCTATTTGTACGCCGGCGTTTTTCTACATTGCTGTGGAGACGTGGAGCTGAACCCTGGACCTGGACCTGGCGGAAAGGCAGAAAGTCTTCGGCAGTCCCGCTTGAAGAGTGCCAGTGACGCCTCTGCTGGAGCTTCTTCCCCTTCACGGACAGCCGGTGACCCGACGCTGAAGGACATCATGGCGACCCTTCATAGTAAGTTCAACGAAGTGAAGGAAGATATCCGACAAGTTAAAGACATGTTTGCTGGACTACGGGAAGAGATGATTGAACTGAAAGAGGAAGTGATAAATTTAAGAAGTGAAAATCAAACTCTGAAAAAACAAAATGAAAGACTGTGGGAAAAGGTTGAGAACTTAGAAATGAAGGCTGACGACTTGGAGGGACGGTCCAAAAGAAACAATATAATCTTTTATGGTATCCCCCGACATGAAAATGAAACTAAAGAGCAATGTGAAGGTGTGATTAGAGATCTACTGACGGACAAACTGGACCTGACACAGGACATTGACTTTGACCGACTCCACAGACTCAACAAAAAGAAAGATTCCCCTATTATTGGCCGGTGTATCTTTTTTAAGGACAAGGAAAGAATTCTTAGTAAGAGAAGTAACCTTCGGGGCAGCAACATATTCATTGGGGAAGATTTCTCCGCGCGGGTTAGCGAGATTCGGCGGAAACTTGTCCCTCATCTAAAGACAGCCAGAAAAGAAAATAAGAAGGCGACAATGGTTTTTGACCACCTGATTATTGACGGGAAGAAATTTGTGTTGGATCATCAACAAAACCTAATGCCAATACAATAGGAATACGGCCGGCCTAGCATACATATAGAACGGTATACATTGTTATGTCTTAAAAAAGATTTTGTTACTAAAGTTGTACATAACACAGAGGGAACAAAAAAAATAGAGTCACCGCCTTCCTCTAGTTCTGACAGAACGTATTCACGTGCAAGTGGCGTTGTTCCCCGTGAGCTTGTGACAGAAGATGACACTGCAGCCATGTCAGCTCCCGATTGCGTGCGCGAGGATAGTGTGAACACGCTACCTTCCACCAGCGGTGTTGATGTGTATTTTGAGAGTGGTAGTGAGAACTGTACACAGCAGAGGAAGGGTGCATGCGTACGAGAGCGAGAAAGGAATAACGTGTGTGTGGATGGAAACCGTTTGTCATTTTTACATTGGAATGTCAATGGATTGTTATCGAAGATCGGTGATCCTAACTTTCTCTCTTATATAACATCGTTTGACATAGTTTGTCTTGTTGAAACTTTTGTTGATTGTTTACAACCTTTTTCTTTTCATACCCATGAAATTTTCTGTAAACCAGCTTTACAATTCACACATCAAGGAAGACGATCAGGGGGAATAATTTGTCTCGTGAAAAAAGAACTTTTGCAATATGTGAAAGCAATTGATGTTGATTACAACAATGTTATTATGTTTGTAATTTCTAGAAGTCTACTTAATTTGACCAAAGATGTTTTGTATGTATGTACATATGTACCCCCGGAAAATTCACCATACTACTCGTATTTTGATGTTGATAATGGTATACGTGCACTAGAAGATATTCTTACAGATAAGGTCTTTAAATTTCCTAATATGTATATTCTTTTAAGCGGAGACCTTAACAGTAGAACTTCTAATATCGGTCAGGATACAGGTACTAATAGCAATGTTTATAGTGCATGTTTAAAAAGTGATTTTTTTCGTATTAAAAGGGAGTCTGAAGACAAAGTATTAAATAGATATGGTAAGTGTTTACTAAGCATGTGCACAGCTCTAGAATTATGCATTTTAAACGGAGTATGTGATGGCGACCGCCAAGGTCGTTTCACATACGTTTCTGATACAGGTAATAGTGTTAATGATTATTTCTTGGCCTCTGTTGATCTTTATTTATGTATTATGTCATTATGTTCTATGTATGTACAAGAACGCATTGAGTCCAATCACTTGCCTTTAGAGTTTCATGTGAACTTTTATCAGGATGATAAACTTCATAGGGATCAAGATAATGTGATTGAAAATTGTAAGTTTATTGAAAAATTTGTATGGCGGGAACAGAATGCTGATTTATTTCATGCACTGATGAACAATGAAGGTACTAAATCTTTATTTGAAGCAGCAATTGACCTCATAGATGTGGATATTGACCTGGCATTGAGTACGTTTAACAACTGTATGAGAAAACAAGCACAGTGTATGAAAACAAGATCAGAGTTGATGAAAGAACACGTAACGATGCGTGGTTTGACCTAGAATGTCAAGTAGCTAAAATGTCTACCAGAAAGCTTCTAAGAATATTTCGCAGAACATTGGATGTCACTGACAGGTCGAATTATTGTATATCTCGAAGAGAATATAAGAAGCTATTACAGAGGAAGGAAAAAGAATACAACGCTTGTTTATTAAATAATCTTGTTATTTCGGTGAATGATACCAATGATTTTTGGCGTAATTTACATAGGGTGTCATTCAAGGTGTCTCGCACACATAATGCGATTTCAGTTAACGAGTGGCATAGACATTTCAAAAACCTCCTTGAAAAAGATGTTGACAGCACAATAGAAACAGAAACGGTAAATTATTCGGAAAGCACAGATGAAATTAGTTTTCTGGATGACCCAATCTCCAAAGAGGAAGTTATAGTAGCTATAAAGAAGTTGAAAAACGGCAAATCTGCTGGTCCAGATGGCTTAATTGGAGAAATGTTTAAAAATGGTGGCGAGACTATTGTTGAGTTCCTTGTTAGATTTTTCAATGCTCTTTTTGACAGAGGAATATACCCTGAAGGCTGGATGGAATCAATCATAGTGCCATTGTTTAAAAAAGGAAATGTTAATGATCCTGGCAACTACAGAGGAGTGTCACTTTGTGACATTGGCAGCAAGCTATATAGTTCTATTATAAACTACAGGTTGCAGATGTGGGTAGAACAGTATAATATCACTGACGAATATCAGGCTGGTTTTAAGAAAGGATACTCTACAGTGGACCACATGTTTACATTATTAGCAATTGTACAGAAGCAGTTTTCATTAAATCGTAAATTCTACGTTGCTTTTATTGATTTTGAGAAGGCCTTTGATTCTATTTCAAGGAAACTTCTATGGCCAGTTCTTCAAAAGAATGGTGTTAAAGGGAAGCTGTTTCGGTGTATAAAAAGTATGTATTCTAATGTGAAAGCAAAAGTAAGAGCGGGCAGTGAACTCACAGACTGTATTTTGTGCACACAGGGTGTGAAACAGGGAGATGCTTGTAGTCCTGTATTATTTTCGTTATTTATAAATGAATTGGCCACGGAAATAATTGAAAAGGGACGTCATGGAGCCACACTGTCACCTGAAATCTTCGAATTATTTATCTTGTTACTAGCTGATGATATTGCTTTGTTATCAGAAACTCCTGTTGGACTCCAAACCCAGTTAAATAACCTCCATAATGCAGCTGCAAGGCTTCAACTTAAGATAAATATGGAAAAGAGCCGCGTTGTAGTTTTTCGAAAAGGTGGATACCTGGCAGCAAGGGAGAGATGGTTTTTAAATGGCGAGGCAATGGGTACTGTGAATTGTTACAAATATCTTGGCATCTATTTCACTACCCGTCTTAGTTTTTCACCTGCCTGTCAGGACCTTGCGAGCAGAGCAAAACATGTGGTACTATGTATATTGAGAAAATTGTATATGCTTAATAACAACTCTTTGGTTGTGTTACTTAAACTTTTTGATGCGCAAGTCCAACCAATTGCTCAATATGGAGCAGAGTTATGGTGTATGGATAAAGCTGTTGCTGAAATAGAAAAAGTTCACTTGTTTGCTTTAAAAAGATTCTTGGGAGTGCAACCTAAAACGCCAAATGATTTTGTGTATGGGGATACAGGTCGATATCCTATGTACATCAACTCCTATTTACGATGTATTAGTTACTGGTTGAAAATTCTGCGTATGGATGAGAAAAGATTACCATATAAGGCGTATAAAATGTTGCTTAGTTTAGAATTAAAAGGTAAGAAAAATTGGGCGTCAGACATTCGAGATTTTTTGTATCAAAATGGGTTCGGGTTCGTCTGGGTCAATCAAGGTGTGGAAAATGTCAATATCTTTTTAAAAGAACTACGTCAAAGGTTGATTGATAACCGATGGCAAAAATGGGAGGAACACATTAAGATAGTGACAGGTATGCTTTTTATAGAACATTTAAATCATCTAGGAATTGTGAAGCGTATCTTTTGCTGGACATTGATAGGCATTTGAAGACCTATATGGCAAGAATGAGATTTGGAATAGCCGATATATCCGCACAGAAGAATCGGTATACTAATGTTGATGAAGATGCTATTATATGTCCATTATGTAAGAATGCCAAAGAGGATGAACAACATTTTTTGCTGTGCTGCCCTGTCTTCCAAGATTTACGAAATGATTTTATTCCCCCTAAATATCTAAAAAGCCCATGCCTGTTTAAAGTTGTATTGCTCATGGCAAATCGGAACGAAATTATATTGAAGAATGTTTGCATATATTTGTATAAAGCATTTAAAAGACGTACTATACTACTCAGCTAAAGTATTCTTAGATTACCCAGTCAGAATGGATTAATGCTCAACTGTCATGTCATTTGATATAATTGTCTACCTATTCGCTGTTTATGCAAAAGTCTTATTGTCCATGTATTGTACCCCCTTCAGAAGGGGCTATGGCCTATACTGAATAAACGTCCGCTTCCGCTTCCGCTTCTCTCTGTCTCTGTCTCTGTCTCTCTCTCTCTCTTCTCTCTCTCTCTCTCTCTCTCTCTCTCTCTCCCTCTCTCTCTCTCCCTCTCTCTCTGTATGATTCTCTCTCAACCTGTCTGTTTGTCTGTCTCTCTGTCTGTCTCCTCCCTAACTCTCTCCCTCTCTCCCTCCCTCCGTACCTTCCTCTCTCTCTCTCTCTCTCTCTCTCTCTCTCTCTCTCTCTCTCCCCTTCCTCCCTCCCTTCCTCTCTCTCTCTCTCAGCCTGTCTGTATGTCTGTCTGTCTGTCTTTCTCTCTCTCTCTCTTCCTCCCTCCCTTCCCTCTCTCTCTCTCTCTCCTCTCTCTCTCTCTCTCTCTCTCTCTCTTCTTTCAACCTATCTCTCTCTCTGTCACTCTGTCTGTCTGTCTTTCTCTCTCTCTTCCTCCATCCTCCTTCCTCTCTCCTCTCTCTCTCTCTCTCTCTCTCTCTCTCTCTCTCTCTCTCTCTTTCAGCCTTTCTCTATCTCACTCTGTCTGTCTGTCTGTCTGTCTCTGTCTCTGTCTCTGTCTCTCTCTCTCTCTCTCTCTCCTCTCTCTCTCTTTATGCCATTCTCTCAGCCTGTCTGTTTGTCTGTCTGTCTGTTGTCTAACTCTCTCCCTCTTTCGCTCCCTCCGCCCCTCTCTTCCTCTCTCTCTCTCCCCTCTCTCTCCTCTTCTTCTAATCTCCTTAGACACACATACCCACTACTCTCCCCAAAACATACGTCCAATTGGCCCCACCTTCAACGGACCCACCGCCACCACCACCACCACCACCTCCACCACCTCCGTATCCCACCTCTATTCCTCTCCACCACTCTCAACTCTCTTTCCAGCCAGTACCACAAAGGACAGACAACTGTCTGCCACCTTCCTTCTCCTCCCGACAATCCACCCACCTTATCCACCGCAATCCCACCCTCTCACCGCCCCCGTCCACTCTCCTAGGTGTGAGTGTCCAGCAGGTATAAATGGCCAGTGTATGACCCTGTCGTCCAGTGGTCAGTCATGCTTCCAGTGGTCAGTCTCACCCTCACCTCACTCCTCCTCCTGTCCCTTGGCGGGGTTCGAACCGCCCCCCTCATCTCCTCCCCATGGGGGCAGATTGTGGGCACCGACGGGACCAGCCCCGGGGGAGCTCCCTACAGCATGTATCGGGCTATTCCTTATGCGCTTCCCCCCGTGGGGGAGAGGAGATTCGCCAAACCCGTGGCCCACCCTGGCCCTGGGGTGGGTCGGGTGTTTAACGCTTCTTCCCTGGGTTATGTTTGTCCGCAAAAGTTAGAGGACCAGAATGCTCAAGGATTCATGAATGAAGATTGTCTGACACTCAATGTGTTTGTTCCCGTCTCGTCTGGAACAGGTAAGAAATGACTTTTTTTGTGTTATCACGCGTATGCTAAGTACTGGAGCACTAGATGGGAAAATGCTATTTTTATGTTTTATTACGCTGAAGACACAGAATACATCATGCTTCATTAAAAAACACAGACATGCACACACGCACACGCACGCACGCACACACACACACACACACACACACACACACACACACACACACACACACACACACACACACACACACACACACACACACACACACACACACACACACACACACACACACACACACACACACACTCACATGTGCGCGCACACACACATTCAGAACGCATAAAAAAAAGGATAATTCTGTCGTACAAAATGTCATCAGGCACCTGCTCCTGAGGT
>CM065731.1:39421203-39441203 GCA_033310375.1 Conus canariensis | reverse complement strand
GATGTCCCTTTCTGCTTGTTGTCTACAACTGTTGATCAGCTGTTTGGTTTTGTCATGGCTGACAATTCATGATGGTAATAAGCCTTACCCCTGCCCCCTCAGCATTTCCTGTTGTTTGGTTGCTCAGAGGAAAGCTCTAAACCTAATGTTCAAGAAACCGGCTTCGCTTTGATCTTCGTAGATCTTGCACCGGCTTTAATGGTGCTGTTGTCAAACATACAACTCGTGACATTCCACCAACGTTTACGGTCAGATGTTTTCTTGAACTCGGTGAAATAGTTACACCATTATTGTTAGATTTTGCCACTGTGCAGCTTGTTTTATACTGAAGGTCTGTCAGAGGTGTACCTTGTTGCCCTGATTTCTGCTTGGGAGTTCACCTGTGGGGTTTTCCAGGGGAATTGGTCAACGTCATTTCAGACAAGACAAACATGAGAGAAAGAAAGGAGACAGAAAGTAGTTAAAAACTGCAAGGGGGAAATGACTCATCCTGAAAGTTCGTTATAATAAAATGGAATGGAGTTTAGATCCAGTTCGGTTACTTTAAAAATGTGATGCTACGTGTTCACCTGTGATATTTCATAGGAGAATTGTAAACGCCATTTGGGACGAGATAAAATATAAAAGAAAGTGATAAAGCAAGAAGCAAGAAGGATGAAGTGACTCAGATAGGAAGACCACTGTAATATACTCAGAGGCATAAAAAACGCGAAAACAAACTGTATAGAAATTTTGATGTAATTTGGCCAACGATTCCTTTGAACTGGTAATAGAAAGTGAGAAAAAGCAATCAAACACCGCAAAAGTGTCCTTTCAAAGTTCATTCTGGTAGAAAATAAGGTCACATGAACTTGACCTTGACCCTGTGTTAACAGCAGAATGTCAGTATCTGGTGTGACCACCTCGAGTATTGATCACAGCTGTGCACCTGCGGTACATCGAGCGCACTAGAGTGTTGGTCTGCCTCTGGGGGACTTGCCACCACACCTGGCCCACAGCGACAGCAAGCTGAGCTGCTGTCTGGGGTCTGGGGTTGAGCTGGTTCAACTGCCTCTGAAGGGCATCCCAGAAATGCTCTATTGGGATAAGGTCGGGAGAACGGGCTGGGTGAGGCAGCAGATTGATGTTGTTCTGCCTCAGGAAGTTCTGCGTAGCACGGGCAGTGTGCGGCCTTGCGTTGTCCTGCTGAAACAGGTTCTGTGGATGCCGCTGGAAATGCGGCAGGATGTGGGGCCTCAGGACTTGGTCGATGTAATGAACAGCAGTGACCCCGTTACCACGTCCTGGACCCACATTCTGGAAGATGACTGGCCCAATACGGCGATTCATGCCGATAGCCCCCCAGATCATGATGCTTTCACCACCCCATGGGTCCCTTTCGGTGATGTTGGCATCCGTGAAGTGTTCCCCCACTCTTCTCCAGATCCGGATGAGCCATCGCCTGGGTCGACGCAGAACCGGCTTTCATCACTGAAGAGGACTCGGCCCCAGTCCCGATGGCGCCAATGCACGTGGATCTGTGCCCACTGCATACGGTTCTGGCGATGCTGGAGTGTCAGGATAGGTCGCCGGGCTGGACGCCTGCATTGGAGACCAACTGTGTTCAGTCGGCGACGCACGGTCCTGCTGCTGATTGGCCTGCCATGGTTGCTGACGGTGTTCCTGGCTGTGTTGGCAGCGGTTTGGTAAGGCTCCCGTCGATGCTGACGCAGAAGATGGTGGTCTTGGGCTGCTGTGGTGACCCTCGGTCTGCCGCTCCTCGGTCTGTCATCAGTGGTGTTTCTTGCTTGAAAGCGGTCCAGAAGGCGATAGACGGTGGAAATGTGGACTCCGAATGCGATAGCGACCTGCCTCATTGGAACCCCGGCCTGCAGTTGCCCCATTGCTATGCAACGATCTTGACGAGAAAGTCTCGGCATTATGTTGGCGCCGCTGGAAGGGATAATTTGAACTTTTTGGGGTTTGGAAATTTATAGCCCCACAATCGGGGCCACATTGAGTTGCAATTCACATTGATGCACGTGGCGTAGGTAGTCCACATGGCAATTGCACTCCTCGTGCCAAAAACGCTGACCCGGCAACATTCACCCACTGTTACGAGGTTACAACCGGCCAAGACACCACGTACTGCTAATGTTGCACGTGACAGCGACACTGCTTACGTCCTGTTCACAATGTGAACAATCGTGCACTGTCTCTATTTTTTCGCGTTTTTTATGCCTCTGAGTATAGATGGAGGTCGTTTAGATCAAACTCAGTTACTCAAAAGAGATAGTACTATACAATAAAGTTTATTTTCACGGACTAGATACAAATACAGCCGCAGATTATGGCCTTCAAAAGGAAAAAGTGGTATCTTTCAATGTTGGCGGCTCTTTCGCATTTGGAGCTCTCTGGTTGTTGCCGTTGTCTCAGACAAGTGGGTCAGCTGGGAATGATTCAGTCTTGAGCTGGCACATGGTCCTTGTGTACAATCTCAGGAAAAAGACAGTAACAAGCGCAGAGCGCTGGTTGCAACCGGCTATGAACAGGTAAATGACCATGACAGACAGTTTGGACGACATCACGCTGCTTTCACACCTCCTGAAAGCCAGAGGAAGACAGTGTCAACCTGGCAGCGAGAAGCGTGGGACTTAAGGTCCATCCTGACAAAACCAGTGTGATGACTATGGAATGACTCCAGGTCCATCCTGACAAAATCAGTGTGATGACTACGGAGTGACTCCAGGTCCATCCTGACAAAACCAGCGTGATGACTATGGAATGACTCCAGGTCCATCCTGACAAAACCAGTGTGATGACTATGGAATGACTCCAGGTCCATCCTGACAAAACCAGCGTGATGACTATGGAATGACTCCAGGTCCATCCTGATAAAACCAGCGTGATGACTATGGAATGACTCCAGGTCCATCCTGACAAAACCAGTGTGATGACTATGGAATGACTCCAGGTGCATCCTGACAAAACCAGTGTGATGACTATGGAATGACTCCAGGTCCATCCTGACAAAACCAGTGTGATGACTATGGAATGACTCCAGGTCCATCCTGACAAAACCAGTGTGATGACTATGGTATGACTCCAGGTACATCCTGACAAAACCAGTGTGATGACTATGGAATGACTCCAGGTCCATCCTGACAAAACCAGTGTGATGGTCGTGGAAACCAAAAACACAAAGAAAACAGATCTACATTGTGTAAAGCTCGAGGAAGTGCAGGATATATCTCAACATTGACGTCTCAGCGGACGGCAGCATCAAGGAGATCACCAGAATCGGTTTTGCAAATCATGTCTCCAACAGACTGCAGAACACCTGGGAATGATCAGTCTTGCAGATCAATATCAAGCTGAATATCTGTAAGTCACACATCTGTTCTTTCTCCTCTATGCCTCAGAAATCTCGGGAACCTACAAGAAGATCCAGAGCCAGCCGAGTGGCTCGATAGGACGCTGATTCTGTTGAATCCTCAAAATTCACTGTGAACACACTATCAGACAAGTGTGAAGATGCACAGGCATCCACATCATCATACAGGTGATAAAACAGACACGTTGCGTAACGCCCTGCTGATGAGCAAACCAGACATCCATACGCTGCCATCAAAGGGGCAACTCCAGGATCTTGATAGGGGGGTCACTGGCCACCTGGAGAAAATCTGTGGTGATGGATCGGGTGACACCTGGAATAAACTCAGCGCTGATTCTTCCAGAATTGAGATGGCTGGAGATTATTTGGGGGAGCCTCGTGCCCCAGCCGATGCAAAGGGATTTATCTAACAAATATCAATGATTTACTTCTTACCACTTTCGGGAAGCAGACCGATTGCAAGCCGTAGGGTCACATCAGTGTATGTAATGGTCGATTAATCTACTGACGATAATCTTTGTTTCTTGACGATTAACACCGTCTGTGTGTGTGTGTGTGTGTGTGTGTGTGTGTGTGTGTGTGTGTGTGTGTGTGTGTGTGTGTGTGTGTCTGTCTCTGTCTCTCTCTGTCTCTCTCTGTTTCTCTCCCTGTCTGTCTGTATGTCTGTTTTCTCTCTCTCTCTCTCTCTCTCTCTCTCTCTTTCTCTCTCTCTCTCTCCCTCTCTCTCTCTCTCTCTCTGAATGTATTAATCTGTGAGCGTATGTAATTGTGTGCACATATGTGTTTTTGTTGATGCTGTTGTTGCTTTTCTCGTCATCGTCGTGTTGTGTGTGTGTGTGTGTGTGTGTGTGTGTGTGTGTGTGTGTGTGTGTGTGTGTGTGTGTGTGTGTGCGTTCGTGCGTGCGTGCGTGCGTGCGTGCGTGCGTGCGTGTGTGTGTGTGTGGTGTGTGTGTGTGTGTGTGTGTGTGTGTGTGTGTGGTGTGTATGTCTTCATTCTTTTCCCCTTTCTTGTCACTCAAGTTTGTTTTTCAAGGTTTACACCAATTAATGTTTCACACACCAGAGCATTCTTGACATCATCACCGACGTGTATTTCGCGGCTCCTACAATACGATTTCTTGAAGACCTCACCAAGGCCTCTGACCAGATGCACTCCCTGGGCAGACCCTCAGGAGGACGTCGCTACCTCTACCTCTTCAACTACTACCCGGCCAGCCGAGCCGGCCTGACCCGAGGGAGAGGATTGTATCACGCGGAGGACCTGGCTTACGAGTTTGAACGCAACGAATACTTTGGCGCAACTTACACCTTTGGCAATGACGATCTTACCCTGTCCACAACCTTCAGGTCTATGCTCACCAACTTTGCCAAAACGGGGTAAGTGCAGGGTTGTTTCATCTTTAGAGCCTGACTGGTCATTTGTGATTCAACGGGCCCTGGTTTGTTGATTCGTGAAGTAGTGTGTTCTATCAACCTTGGTTCTATGAAACGTGAGCTCCTCCTTGCTGCTTTGCTATGTGGTGCTTAATAACTGGAATTCTCCAGAACAATACAGTCCCGTTTCACATTGACCTTGGTTCTATGAAACGTGAATCCCTCCTTGGTGCTTTGCTATATGGTTCATGATAACTGGAATACTCCAAAACAAAATAGTCCCGTGTCACATTACAATACATTCTACAATGCAGTTTGTGTTGATCATAAGAATTCTCCAAAGCAATATAGTCAAGTTTCATATTACAATACATTCTACGATGCAATTTCTTTTGATTATAGGAATTCTGCAAAAACAACAGAGTCCTGTTGCACATTACAATACGTTCTTCTATGAGTTTGTCTTGTTTACAGGAAATCTGGAAAACAATATAGTCACGTTTCGCATAACAGGACATTCTCCAGCGCAATGTCATCACGTTTCACACTACAGAAATGTCTCAAAAACAGTATTGTTGTGCTTCATATAGTGAGACGTTTTCAAAAAATACTGTCACATTTCACATAGCAGTACATTCACCGAAACACTATAGTCGTATTTTACATAGCAAGTCTCCGACCTGTGAACCTATATGAATCTCAACGCCCATCTTGGGTCGAACCCGAGAAGATTAATGATTGCTCGTTCTTCGTTTTCAATGTCCTGTATGTTGTTTATCTTGCCTGAAGAAGACCTAAGAGGTCGAAACGCATCGTGTTTTGTCTGGTAATTTGTTTGACCATGTTAATCGGCGGAGTTGCTTAAAATTAATTTAAAATTTTCTTTCAATTTCCGCCTGCAATCACCTCATATTGACACTAACTGTGAAACTAGGGCTTTGAACTGTGAAACTAGGGCTTCGAACTGTGAACCTACG
Source organism: Conus canariensis (assembly GCA_033310375.1). Lineage (NCBI taxonomy): Eukaryota > Metazoa > Mollusca > Gastropoda > Neogastropoda > Conidae > Conus > Conus canariensis. The sequence goes on along the minus strand of CM065731.1, from coordinate 39,435,479 downwards.
GCTTTGAACTGTGAACCTAGGGCTTTGAACTGTGAACCTAAGGCTTTGAACTGTGAACCTAGGAACCTTGATGAGACAAGTCCCAGACCGCGTTCTCCTTCCATACCAGAAACCACAGAACATGTGAGGGGTGACATGAGGCCTACAGAGCAGATGGCAGAGAACTATGACCTGTTGGGGTTCCCCACGGACTTCGCGTTGACCTCCCCATTTGTTAGTCAACACTTTGATGGTCTTCATAGACACACTGAACCACTCACAATACCGCCATGGCATTTATAATCTTTAAAAAAAACTAAACATGCAGTGAACAGGTGGTTGCAAAGTGAAGTGACTGCACGCGGAAATGGAAATAAAATTTCAAAGGTATGTGAAATAACTCCGGCAGTTCACATAGACAAACGAATTAGAAGACCATTCTTGTAACTCGTCTGTCCAATTGTTAATTAGCGGAGATATTTCAAATACCTTTTAAAATATGCACTGAACAGTCTCATGCGCCTTCAAGAAGAAAAAAGTGCAAAGAATAATAACATTTATCCTTGTCTTGTCTCACCCAAGAATATTTTATGGAACTGTTGGGTCAGCATTGTAAAGAATTCAGTCTCGTACCTCCCATTGATCTTCATGAACTGTTTGTTGGGTGTGCTGTAAAGTGACAGTCATGTCACCACATCACCTGACTCCTAGCACAATATGCCGGGTAATCGTTCTTAATAGTTGACTTTTGATTTACATTGGATCTCACATGTGGTATCTATTTTGTCGCAATTTTCTTGAGGTCAAAGTCATCATCCGAAAATCGTTCAACTGTTCAGTGAGATTACTTTATTGATCTGATTTTGTGCGTTTTCCTCATTCGATGTCTGCATACATCTAAAAGATAGATAGATAGATAGATAGATAGATAGATAGATAGATAGATAGATAGATAGATAGATAGATAGATAGATAGATAGATAGAAAGCAGTCATCGCTTTGTATCAATAAAATAAGAAACGAACTTTCCGCAAAGGTTTCAAGTCTTCAACGGCCCCCTTTAGCAAATGGCTGGGCTGTTGTCATGAGGTTCGCTTCTTGCCTCGTACAAATCAGTGAAAAGTCCACCGTTCCAAAACACAAGTGTGAACAAAAGTGATTGTGCGGTAATGCTATTGCACAGTCTGAAATTTCATGAGATAAGACTTGTCAAGTGGTCATCGATATAGACATCAATGACTGAGCTGTTACCAGTCTGTGGTAGATCATTTTGCGGCAAGAGTGTGGATGATATTGTTGACTGGAGATCACTTTTCTGAGTACCATTGTTGACGGTTTGCTTCAGACGGTTTCTCTCCTCACCTGATGCATGAAAACAGACGCCATCAGCGGAAAGTGCAGCATAACGCCAGTTTATGTTGACTAGAACAACATCAAGACTTGAAGTGGAGAAGAACATGACACACCCGAAGGTGCAAATAAGACCAGTAAAGTATTGTGCTCAACTGCCAAACAAACCAGCTGGGAGCAATCTTGCACCACCCTTGGAAGTCTGGGCTGTGTTTATGTGATCATTGAAGGAATACTCATGGAATCTCTCGTCAGTTCGCAGATCAGTAGGCTGGCAGGTTATTTGCCAGAATTCGTCCTCAGGTCAGAGCAGAGACTCACCTATGAGTCACAGTGTCGGCTACAAATGTTTCAGAATAAGAAACACAGCAAATCAGGGTCCTGCTTCCTTCTGTTCCTCTTTACCTGAATGCCATCTGCTTCTTGCAAACTGAAAGTCTTTTTTCAATTTTGCCCTGATGGCACAGGTCTCTCCACTGGGGTCTGTGATGTGTAGTATGTTCCGCTGACTGTGTACATGCTGCACCTCTTGAGTCTGGCCTTCAATGTGTCCTTGTCCCTCCTGACAGGTCAACCTTGGTCTGGCTGCCCTTGCATAAAAGGAACATTGGGGAATCCTGTTGTCTTCCATGTAGATAGTAGATTTGGGAATCCTGTTGTCCTCCATGTAGATAGTAGATTGGGGAATCCTGTTGTCTTCCATGTAGATAGTAGATTGAGGAATCCTGTTGTCTTCCATGTAGATAGTAGATTGGGGAATCCTGTTGTCCTCCATGTAGATAGTAGATTGGGGAATCCTGTTGTCCTCCATGTAGATAGTACATTGAGGAATCCTGTTGTCCTCCATGTAGATAGTAGATTGGGGAATCCTGTTGTCCTCCATGTAGATAGTAGATTGGGGAATCCTGTTGTCCTCCATGTAGATAGTAGATTGGGGAATCTTGTTGTCCTCCATGTAGATAGTAGATTGGGGAATCCTGTTGTCCTCCATGTAGACAGTATATTGGGGGATCCTGTTGTCCTCCATGTGAAAGGTACGTCTCTCGCCCTCGGAACTGACTTTTGATAACTCGATGTTGGGAAATCCACAATTTTCCAGAACCTGAAGGTTGGCAGACAGCAGCGCTAGCCAGACTAAGACCCATCTGGAATGACAGAGACATCACAATCAGATCCATGGTCAGACTGATGCGCTCCCTGGTCATTGCCATATTTCTCTATGCCTACAAGATATGGACGCTGACAGCTGAACTTGAGAGAAGGATTCAGGCATTAGAAATGAGATGCTTCTTCAAAATCCTTGGAATCTCATACAAAGACCACATTACCGACTTGGACGTCCAGACCAGAGTATGGCAAGCCATTGGACCATACAAAGACTTGTTGTCCACAGTGAAAACAAGGAAAATGATATGGTCATATATCAAAATCAACAGGACTTGCCAAAACCATTCTACAAGGAACAGTGCGGGGAGGCAGAAGGAGAGGAAGACAGAGAAAGACATGGGAGGACAACATCAGTGAATGGGCTGGCCTCACACTCAGCAACTGCCCAAGAGCGTCTGAGAACCGGGAGGAGTGGAGGAAGCTGGTCGCAAAGTCTTCCGTGGCGCTCCGACGGTCTTCAGGACTCCAGGTGAAACCTTGATGTATCTTCAAGAAAAGTAGATGGACTCCTTCCGGTTGCTGTCTATGACGTCAGTAAGTGGTCCAGGTCTCATAGCAGAACAATAGAACGCTTAGCACCTCTGCTCTGTACACAGCTGTTGGTGATAATACCTACGACATGCTAGAATTCAGTCATTCTAAAAATGCTACAAAAGTCTACAATGAAGTATGACCATAAAGTGTTCATTCGCACTGTTTCCTAAACAAACAAAAAATAATGTTGCACGCCTATTGTTGAAAGGAAAATACACACCAATATGACAATATTGAAATCCTCTCTCTCTCTCTCTCTCTCTCTCTCTCTCTCTCTCTCTCTCTCTCTCTCTCTCTCTCTCTCTCTCTCTCTCTCCCTCTCTCTCTCTCTCTCTCTCTCTCTCTCCTCTCTCTCTCTCTCTCTCTCTCTCTCTCTGTTGCAGTTTTCCTCAGCTGACCCTGACCACGGGAGAAAGATCCTGGCCTGAGTACAGCCTGGCTGAAGAGAAGTACCTGTCTCTGGAAGTGGTACCCCGGGTGGACAGTTACCTGTATAGCCAACGGTTGGCTCTCTGGCTGGACCTGCTTCCCTCCCTGGTGAACTCCACACGAGGCATCAACATGGGGTCCTGGTCAATGCCCTGGCAGCAGCAGCAGACGTACTATCCTCCAGGCAACACTGCCCTCGGCTACAACCTGGTGAACCAGTTGCCTGTAAGGTTTACCTTTAAGGGCCGGCTCACCTTCTTCAAGCTGCAGTAATGTTGAACGGAATTTTAGATTTGTTGCCTAGTTACTTGGCTTCTGTAATGCCCTGAAATAGTGACATTTTTTTCTAGATGATTTTGATTAATAAATCAATAATTTTGTTAGAATCTCTCTCTCTCTCTCTCTCTCTCTCTCTCTCTCTCTCTCTCTCTCTCTCTCTCTCTCTCTCTCTCTCTCTCTCCTCTCCAACACATGCGTTGCACTGTATTTTCAAATAGATATCTTAACATGCATATATCCAATTTATCAGTACTATCATTGAAAAAATACAATATCAAACAGGAAGAATCAATCAACCATACTGCAAAAACAAACCAGACACATTCTTTGATTCTGAACAGCTTTCAGGTTCCAAAAATCATATGTTCATCGTTATTTAAACAATGCCATGAATCAAAGTGTAAAGTCTGAATTATGATTAAAGAACTTTGTGATTGATCCTTCGTGTGTTGATCTGTGTGTGAGTGAGAGAGAGAGAACTGCAGACATTCACGATGAAAAAAAATATTTAAGAAATGGTCTCAGAATATCCTGTGCCTGGTCCGGGGGACTTGGGTACCAAAGTATCCTGGAGGGTGTGAAAACAAAATCTCGATTGCACGCAGGCAACAACCGAAGTATTCCTACGTGTGAAGAAACACAGAGAAAAACACAATTATGACTGATTCCCTCGCGTGCTGAACACGGAATAAACCACTAATCTCCTCAGCCACAAACAAATTCTAAAAATGCACATATATTTCTAGATTAACCATGGCTTCCCGAAATGGAACGCTTCTAAAAGAGACAAAAGGCTTTCTCAGGGAGACACTGTATTTCTAGTGTAACGACGCTTACTTCAACTGTCCTTCCCAGGTGTAATTACAATTAGCCAAACCAAAGAGAGGGTAAATTCCGAATCTTATGGGGGTGTCAAAAACCCTCGCATAAACATGTAATTGAAATGTGGCCTTCCACCTGATCAAGAAAAGAAGCTAAGCTTCTAAGTCACAAGAAGAGCAGAGGAAATGGTGAGCCTGGAGTTAGTCCAGTTGGAAATTTTAACACACAGATTTCTCAAGACAAAAAATACTTCTTTCTTGGGTTCTAAAACACATAGGACTCTACAGGCCCAAAGAAAAATAATTCAGTGATACAATCTTATTTATGTTTGTTATTTTCTGTTAGCAATTGTGGAAGTACACAAACAAAAAGATCAGTTCAAGTCCCTTCCTTGCTATAAAAGAAGAACACAGTCCTGGGCCGAATTCTGGTCCTGAAGAAACGTTCTTTGCAATTTGGAACAGGTTTTCCACATGTTTTCCATAAGACCTATATCTGCCTGTTAATCCGGCAGGAGAAATATTACTCTGGTTGAAGCAAGGACTATTCAATCACATCTCATTCCCACGACTCCAGCCAGTTTAAAGATGCTGGGGCACACAGGGAAACTCTCACCCCCTTGTGTGCAATCAGGATGACAGGGGAAGAAGACAATACCCCTGAAGCTGATGGGGGCGCACGTTTACCCAGACTCCTTCAATTTCCCGAATACCCTTGGGAACGAAAGTAGAACTGAAAAAGTAGCCCTAGCTAAAGTCCCTATGAAAACTCTCTCTCTCTCTCTCTCTCTCTCTCTCTCTCTCCTCTCTCTCTCTCTCTCTCTCTCTCTCTGTGGGTGTGTGGGGGGGGGGGGGGCAGTTTCCCGTTCCACTTCCTTATAATAATGATCATTATTATGGTATTTATAAGACGCAAAATCTTGATGAAATCAACTCTAAGCGCACGAACAAAAATCTGCGCACACACACACACACACACACACACTCTCTCTCTCTCTCTCTCTCTCTCTCTCTCTCTCTCTCTCTCTCTCTCTCTCTCTCTCTCTCTGTCATGCAGACACGCTCACACACACATGTGTTATGGCTCTAAACAAAAGAATAGAAAGGAGAGTCAGGTACAAGATAAGTATTAACACACACACGCACACACAGACACGCTGTGGGGGACATCGGCTCTAAGCACAACTAATTTTAAAAAAGGAAAATTATGTACAAATATTGCTGTATGCATGCACCCACACACACGCGCACACCAGCACACACACACACACACACACACACACACACACACACACACACACACACACACACACACACACACACACACACACACACACTGTCAAAAGAGAGGAAAAATGGGAAAAGAGTTATGTACAAATATTTACATCTCAGGTTTCCACACCGAGTGGGTACAGGCTGCAGTGGGAGTAGCAGGGATCGCGGGGAGGACTATTAGGAAGAAGAAAAGAGGTGAGTTTTAATAGAAAGAGAGGAGGGCAGTTGAGAGAGCTTTTGACGTGTGCTGATCAGAATTGCTTCTGTCTCGTCGTCACTGAGCTGAAGTTTATTGTTTGTCATCCAGTTCTTAACGTCAGAGTAATAACAGTCAGATGTGCAAGTCAAGAGGGTCTGTACATTGTCGGGTGAGTCACTGTCATGAAGTTGGGTGTAATCAGCGTAGAAGTGGTGTTTAAGGGAATGGGATTTGATGACGGTTGACAGGGGAGAGGTGTAAAGAGTGAAGAGAACAGGGCCAAGGACAGATCCTTGAGGAACACCACAGGTCAGATTTGCAGGCCTAGAATGGGCGCCATTCTTTGCCACTCCCTGCTTAGCAAGTGAGTTCAGATGAGAGCTAGGTATGGGGAAATGGGTATGAGTTAGATCGATTTTGAAATTATTCACAGCGTCCGATCTATTTCACATCTTGATGATCTCTTTCACAAATTGCTGAATTCATTTCTTGCAAAGAAAATGGTGCATTTTTAGAATATTTGAGGTTTTTCGCCTCTAATCTTTCTCCCTTAGTTTTCATTAAAAAGAGAGAGAGAGAGAGAGAGAGAGAGAGAGAGAGAGAGAGAGAGAGAGAGAGAGAGAGAGAGAGAGAGATGGTATGAGCCGCGCGTTGACAGACATGTAAACAACATTGTGTGCTGGCATACCATCTTGATTTTGATTTGTCACCAGACAAGTCTGCGAATGCTAGTGGTCAAACCGGTTTGTGATCTGGGTTGACCTAAGTGTTGTATGTGAAGTATGGTGGACCGTACCAGTGTGTGTACAGAGAAAGAGTCCACACATATAACAATACGAAACTCTCCTCACTCTCTCTCTCTCTCTCTCTCTCTCTCTCTCTCCTCTCTCTCCTCTCTCTCTCTCTCTCTCCTTCAAACACACACACATACACACCCCATCCCCCAACATACCTTAATTCCCCTGCGTTGGCCTGATCCACTCAAGTCTTCTCTCCCTCCGTCCCCACAGAACACACATTACCACACACAAAAAAACTATGAAACCAGTTCCACACCCCTTCTCCTACCCCACCTCTTTCCCATCCCACGTCCACTGTGTGAGTGTCCAGCAGGTATAAATGGCCAGTGTGTGACGCTGTCGTCCAGTGGTCAGTCATGCTTCCAACGGTCAGTGTCACCCTCACCTCACTCCTCCTCCTGTCCCTTGGCGGGGTTCGAACCGCCCCCCTCATCTCCTCCCCATGGGGGCAGATTGTGGGCACCGACGGGACCAGCCCCGGGGGAGCTCCCTACAGCATGTATCGGGCTATCCCTTATGCGCTTCCCCCCGTGGGGGAGAGGAGATTCGCCAAACCCATGGCCCACCCTGGACCTGGGGTGGGTCGGGTGTTTAACGCTTCCTCTATGGGGTACATCTGTCCTCAAAAGTCGGTGGTCCCGGAACTCCAGCAACTTATAAATGAAGACTGTCTGACCCTCAATGTGTTTGTTCCCGTCTCGTCTGGAACAGGTAAGGAATGACTGGTTTTTCTTCCTTACCTTGCATGTTAAGTATGTGAGTAGCAGACGGTAGCATGCTAGATCTTTATTGTGTATGCTAATGAAAAACTAATGTTATGCTTCAATCCATTATGTGTTGGGCTTGCTGGGTACCTTGTTAAATGTTTTGCTTGATTCTATTTTATTTGTGTACTATGATCACGAAGCTTATCAGCTCTTGACACTATTGATCACAGAATTCTCTTGTCCCCTCTTTGGACAAGTTACCCAGCATGCCTAACTTGTCTAGAACAATTTTGACACTGACCTGCCTGTTTTTACCAACATCAATCAATTGCTCTCTTCTTTCTGGTAGTGTTCCAAGAGATCTCAAAAACGTGGTCGTAAAACTTCTTTTATAAAAACCTTCACTTGACAAAGACCAGCTGAAAAACTACAGACCAATCTCAAACCTTCCATTCCTTTCTAAACTCCAGGAGAAAGTGATGCTGTCATCGACGGTGACAGTATTGTCTTAATCAAAACAGCTTGTTTAATCCACTGCAGTCAGCTTACAGGGCTGGACACAGTACTGACACAGTTTTCGTTTGTGTTGTCAATGATATTTTGCCTGCTATGGATAAAACCAAAGCGTTCATTCTTCTTTTTCTCGATCTATCGGCAGCTTTTGACACTAAGGATTACTGAATTATCTTGTCCCGTCTTGAAAACATCATCGGACTTCGTTCTGTAGCTCTCAGCTGGTGTCGTTTTCATTTGGAAGATCGCAGTCAGTATGTCTCTGTGAAAGGCTTTTTACAGCATCTTCTCCCCTTGGTTTTGGTGTGCCACAAGGCTCAGGTTGAGGCCCAGTACTGTTTGTTCTCTATACACCCCCTCTGTCTACTGTAATCTAACAGCATGTCGTCGATCATCATCTCTTTGCAGACGATACCCAGTTTCATCAGCCATGCAAACCAGTTGACATTCCCTTTCTGACACACTCCTCAAACATGCACTGCTGACATCAAGACATGGATGACAGAAAACATGCTTAAATTAAATGTTGATCAGACTGAAGCTCTTCTGTTCACTGGCTCTGTTCCTTCCGATTGTTCTCTGCCTTCATCAGTTGCTATTTGCTTTTGTTCAGTTTCGTTTTCAAGCAAGGCTAGAAATCTTGGATTTGTTATGGATTCAGATCTTTCCTTGAAACAACATATAACTAAGACCTGGTAGACTTGCAACTTTGAATTCAGAAGAATTAGCTCCATTAGAAGATTTCTGACGGAAGATGCCACAAAAATGTTAGTTACGTCTTTTGTCTTGTCACGAATTGACTACTACAATGTTTTATTCACTGGCTGTCCCGAAAATACACTTCAACCTTTACAAAAGGTGTAAACTTCTGCTGCTCGCCTTATGTTTAGGTCATATCGTTAACAGCCACGTCTCCTCTCTTAAAGAAACTCCACTGGCTGCCTATTTCAGAACGGTTTAAGTACAAATTTGCGTGTACATGTTTCCATGTAATTACCGGAGCAGCACCTTCTTATCTGTCTCAACTTGTTAGTCTATACATTCCATATAATAATAATAATAATGAATACTTATATAGCGCCTATTCTCGGCTAGAGACCAAGCTCTAAGCGCTTTACAATCAACACTCGCTTACACAACGGGCTGCCTACCTGGGTAGTGCCGACTGAAGAGCTGCCAGCTGGCGCTTCATTCAGTCGTTTCCCGTGTCATCCAGTCAATATTGTTCAATATCGTTCACTCAGTTTCTTTACTTCCTTCATTCTTTCCATTTCTTACGCAGGGTGCATGCTGTGCGTAACGTGTCATCCATACCAACGGCCAAACTGGCCTACTCTTCCGAAAGTTGGTGATGGGATTTTACGTGTGTGCAAGATATTATGCATGCGTTCACACACGGAACATCGGTTTATAGTCTCATTCGTATCGTACAATCCGCTCTTCTTCCGATTCCTGTCTGCTTCGCCAGACCAGGGACGTTACCAACGTAAAAGTCATGGTTCTCGCTTTTTCTCATTCTATGCCCTGCAGCTTTGGAACTCTCTTCCATTGCACAACACTCTTGCTCTCTTGCGGCTTTCAAGTCCAATCTCCAACATTTCACTTTGAAAAGCTTTACTTGTAATATCCTTTTTCCCTCCTGTGATTACTGCCTAGTGCGTGCGATGTGTGTGTGTGTGGCGGTTGGGGGGTACATGTGTGCGGGTGGGTAGGTGTTTGTATAAAGTTTCTTGCATTAAAATGTTTGTACATATATTGTTCTTTGACAGCGTGCTAAAAGCTTCGGCAAGACGCTTTATAAATGCTATCTTCTTCTTCTTCTTCTTCTTCTTCTTCTTCTTCTTCTTCTTCTTCTTCTTCTTCTCTTCTTCTTCTTCTTTGTTGTCCTCGTCGTCTTCTTCTCATGCTAATTAAATGACTTTTTTGGTTCAATCGCCAGGACCCAAGACTGTGATGATCTGGATCCATGGAGGAGCGTTCCTTGAGGGATTTGCTGATGCATACGTCCCCACGGAACTCGTCACCATCAATGACGTCATCGTTGTCGTCATCCAGTACCGTCTGGACGTGCTGGGCTTCCTCTCCTCAGGTGATGACATCATTTCCGGAAACTTCGGCCTGTGGGATCAGGCCCTGGCCATCAAGTGGGTCAAGGACAACATCCAGGCCTTTGGAGGTGACCCCAACTCCATCACGTTGTTCGGGCAGTCTGCAGGAGCCGCCAGCGTCGGGTACCAGTTGATCAGTCCTGTCAACAGAGGGATGACCTTCAGGGCCATCCTGCAGAGTGGAACGCCTCTCTCTAGCTGGGGGTTCATCGACGATCCCAAGCGAGTCTTCAACGCCTTGGCCAACCGGACAGGGTGCATGACCACGGCGAGCTGGGCCGACAGAATGTACTACATGATGACCGGAGGACGGGAAACTGCCGACCAGAAGATCCTGAACTGCCTGAGGGCCAAGGACGTCTCCACATTGATTCAGGCCATCGATTATGTGGCCGGTCCTGAGGGCACCTCCTCTTACACTGCCCAAAAATTATGGGTAGGTGTTTGACTACCTTAGCTCTGTTTGAATCATGTCACGTTTTTCATCTCTAGAGGTACAAATAATTCAGAACTGGTCATGTACTAAATCAAAAAGTTAATATGTAGTCTACCCAGTTTCGTCCCAAAGGTTTCCTACTGCTCCCTGGATACTGGAATTTGAAAATATCCTTTCTGAATGATAGGGGGAAACTTCCCTTCTTTTTATGATCATTCTACTCATTTACCAATTCCTCCAATGTAGGAAAAAGTTACGAATCCGTCATGAAAAGAAAAAAGACAAAACTATGTCCCTTAACTTTCCATGCATTTCATCTCTCTTCCTTTAAAATATCAAGAAATAAAGAACCGCAATGCTATATGAATAAGAAAAGCATTGAGTACCCCAAAACTGTCCATTATATTCTATGTGTCTTCTGTTCTTTCCTCTGGAGCAGGGAAATTTCAAAATCCGTCACATAAAACACTACGGCTGAAATACCATACCTGTTCTAATGAATTCTGCGTGCTTTCTTCTTCTTTCTACTTTCTTCTTGTTATCTCTGAAGAAATAAGTAAGGATAAATTTCAACCCATATGACGTTCTATTCCATTCATTTTCTTCTCCTACTTACAAGTATTTGAAGTTACGGATATTTCATGTTCAATTGTTGAATTGGTTAAATTGAATGGAAGTAAACAAATCACTTCTCTCTCTCTCTCTCTCTCTCTCTCTCTCTCTCTCTCTCTCTCTCTCTCTCTCTCTCTCTGTTTCGTACTTTCCCCTCTCTCTCTCCTCTCTCTCTCTCTCTCTCTCTCTCTCTCTCTCTCTCTGTTTTCGTACTTTTTTCCTCACTCATGTAATTAGTCTGTTATTTGTTTACTTACTTACTTATGTACAAATACTGTATGTTCACAGCTGTTGCAAACTCTGCTTTGAATCTATAACGAAACATTTTCACTTGGTTAGTTAGTCTGTTATTTGTTTACTTACTTACACATGCTCTCTGTTTATTGCTGTTTCAAACTCTGTGTCAAATTAATTAATCAGTTAATTTTCCAGTAACCTGACAACTACCAACTGACTGGAAACCAGTATCTCATCAATAATTACACCTAAACCCTTTCCTCCTCAGTTTTCCCTTCCCTTTACCTTCAGGTTCCCTCAGTCGACGGAGAGTTTCTCCCTCGTCCCCCCGCTGACCTGATGCGTGACGTCGATTACCTCGCTGACGTGGGTGCTACGTCACGTGATGTCATGCTCGGCTTTAACAACGACGAGGGTGGTTTTCAGCTGGCCTTTCTTGACTATGTGAGGCTGAACTACCCGCAAGAAGAGGCCGAAAAACTCATTGCCGCACTGCGGTTGGATGGGAAATTTGCACGTTCAGTGCTGACCGATGAAGTGCTGTTCCGGTATGGGCCAGGAATCGTGAAGGACCCCCACCGGCTGGAGACCCTGGTCAACATCCTGGATTTCTTCTACACGCAGCCTCTGAACGGTGGGGAGGTGAAAATACAGGTACTGGAGTGAGAGAGAGGAATGAGAGAGTAGGGGAGAGAAGAGAGGGAAAGAAGTTGATGGGGGAGAGAGGTTGAGAAGCGGACTGGTTATTTAGATTATATTGTATTTATAAGTTATTAGGTCTATTTGTAGCAGAGATAGCGAGGCGCGATACGTTTTGGCCTTTTTTTTTTACTGTCCTGACACAAAAGAGGCACAGAATGGATGTAGTACACTTGAAGTGACCCTCTTCTTTCAACGGCTGTTCTTTGAGCACGATGTCACTTTCTGCTTGTTGTCTACAACTGTTGATCGCCAGTTTGCTTTTGTCATGGCTGATATTCATGTTGGTGATAAGCCTGACCCCTACCCCCCACCCCCCTCCCACCATTTCCTGTAATTAGGGTTGCTCTGAAGAAATCTGTAAACCTAATGTTCAAGAAAATAATCTTGCTTTGATCATCGTGGATCTTGCTCCAGTCTTAATGGATCTGTTGTCAAACATACACCTCCTCGTGACATTCCACCAACATTTACGGTCACATGTTTTCTTGAACTCAGTGAAGTTGTAACACCATTATTGTTAGATCAGAAGGTGCCACTGTGTAACTTGTTTTATACTGAAGGTTTGTCAGAGGTGTATCTTGTTGCCCTGATTTCTGCTTGGGGGTTCACCTGTGGGGTTTTCTAGGGGATATTGGTCAACGTCATTTTAGACAAGACAAGTATGAGAGGGATAATTAAAGAGACAGAAAGTAATAGAAAATTGCAAGAAGAAAATGACTCATCTGGAAAGTTTGTTGTAAAGAAATAGAATGGATTTTAGATCAAATTCGGTTACTTAAAAGATGTGATGCTCTGTGTTCACCTGTGATATTTCGTAGGAGAATTGTAAACGTCATTTGGGATTAAATGAAATATAAAAGAAAGTTATAAACAAAGGCAAGAAGGATGAAATGACTCAGATAGGAAGACCACTGTAATGGATGGAAGGTTGTTTAGATCAAACTCAGTTACTCAAAAGAGATAGTACTATACAATAAAGTGTATTTTCACGGGCAAGATACATACACAGCCGCAGATTATGGCCTTCAAGAGGAAGAAGTGTTATCTTTCAATGTTGGCAGCTCTTTCACATTTGGAGCTTTCTGGTTGTTGCCGTTGTCTCAGGCAAGTGGGTCAGCTGGGAATCATTCAGTCTTGAGCTGGCACATGGTCCTTGTGTACAATCTCAGGAAAAAGACCATAACAAGCGCAGAGAGCTGGTTGCAACCGGCTGAGAACAGGTAAATGACCATGACAGACAGTGTGGACGACATCACGCTGCTTTCACACCACTTGCAAGATAGTCAGAGGAAGACAGTGTCAACCTGAGCGAAAGCGGGACTAAGGTCATCTGACAAAACCAGTGTGTGACTACGAGTGACTCAGGTCCATCCTGACAAAACCAGTGTGATGACTATGGAATGACTTCAGGTCCATCCTGACAAAACCAGTGTGATGACTATGGAGTGACTCAAGATCTATCCTGACAAAACGAGTGACTCCAGGTACATCCTGACAAAACCAGTGTGATGACTATGGAGTGACTCAAGATCTATCCTGACAAAACGAGTGACTCCAGGTACATCCTGACAAAACCAGTGTGATGACTATGGAGTGACTCCAGGTACATCCTAACAAAACCAGTGTGATGACTATGGAGTGACTCCAGGTACATCCTGACAAAACCAGTGTGATGACTATGGATGACTCCAGGTACATCCTGGCAAAACCAGCGTGATGGCTATGGAGTGAGTCCAGGTCCATCCTGACAAAACCAGTGTGATGACTATGGAATGACTCCAGGTCCATCCTAACAAAACCAGTGTGATGACTATAGAGTGACTCCAGGTACATCCTGACAAAACCAGTGTGATGACTATGGAATGATTCCAGGTACATCCTGACAAAACCAGCGTGATGGCTATGGAGTAACTCCAGGTACATCCTGACAAAACCAGCCTGATGACTATGGAATGACTCCAGGTCCATCCTGACAAACCCAGTGTGATGACTATGGAGTGACTCCAGGTACATCCTGACAAAACCAGTGTGACGACTATGGAGTGACTCCAGGTACATCCTGACAAAACCAGTGATGACTATGGAATGATCCAGGTCCATCCTGACAAAACCAGCGTGATGACTTGGA
>CM065731.1:39391203-39418703 GCA_033310375.1 Conus canariensis | reverse complement strand
GTGAACCTATATGAATCTCAACGCCCATCTTGGGTCGAACCCGAGAAGATTAGTGATTGCTCGTTCTTCGTTTTCAATGTCCTGTATGTTGTTTATCTTGCCTGAAGAAGACCTAAGAGGTCGAAACGCATCGTGTTTTGTCTGGTAATTTGTTTGGCCATGTTAATCGGCGGAGTTGCTTAAAATTAATTTAAAATTTTCTTTCAATTTCCGCCTGCGATCACCTCATATTGACACTAACTGTGAAACTAGTGCTTCGAACTGTGAATCTACTACTTTGAACTGTGAACCTAGGGCTTTGAACTGTGAACCTAGGGCTTTAAACTGTGAACCTAGGAACCTTGATGAGACAAGTCCCAGACCGCGTTCTCCTTCCATACCAGAAACCACAGAACATGTGAGGGGTGACATGAGGCCTACAGAGCAGATGGCAGAGAACTATGATCTGTTGGGGTTCCCCACGGACTTCGCGTTGACCTCCCCATTTGTTAGTCAACTCTTTGATGGTCTTCATAGACACACTGAACCACTCACAACACCGCCATGGCATTTGTAATCTTTAAAGAAAAACAACTTAACATGCAGTGAACAACTGGTTGCAAAGTGAAGGCGGAAATGGAAACAGAATTCCAAAGGTATGTGAAATAACTCCGGCAGTTCACAGAGACAAACGAATTAGAAGACAATTCTTGTAACTCGTCTGTCCATGTTGATTGGCGGAGTTATTTCAAATACCTTTTAAAATATGCACTGAACAGTCTCATGCGCCTTCAAGAAGAAAACAATTGCAAAGAATAATAACATTTATCCTTGTCTGGTCTCACCCAAGAATATTGTATGGAACTGTTGGGTCAGCATTGTAAAAAATTCAGTCTCGTACCTCCCATTGATCTTCATGAACTGCTTGTTGGGTGTGCTGTAAAGTGACAGTCATGTCACCACATCACCTGACTCCTAGCACAATATGCTGGGTAATTGTTCTTAATAGTCGACTTTTGATTTACGTTGGATCTCACATGTGGTATCTATTTTGTAGCAAGTTTCTTGAGGTCAAGGTCATCATCCGGAAATCGTTCAACTGTTCAGTGAGATTACTTTGTTAATCTGATTTTGTGCGTTTTCCTCATTCGATGTCTGCACACATCTAAAAGATAGGTAGATAGATAGACAGACAGACAGATAGATAGATTAGATAGATAGATAGATAGATAGATAGATAGATAGATAGATAGATAGATAGATAGATAGAAAGCAGTCATCGCTTTGTATCAATAAAATAAGAAACGAACTTTCCGCAAAGGTTTCAAGTCTTCAACAGCCCCCTTTAGCAAATGGCTGGGCTGTTGTCATGAGGTTCGCTTCTTGCCTCGTACAAATCAGTGAAAAGTCCACCGTTCCAAAACACAAGTGTGAACAAAAGTGATTGTGCGGTAATGCTATTGCACAGTCTGAAATTTCATGAGATAAGACTTGTCAAGTGGTCATCGATATAGACATCAATGACTGAGCTGTTACCAGTCTGTGGTAGATCATTTTGCGGCAAGAGTCCGGATGATATTGTTGACTGGAGATCACTTTTCTAAGTACCATTGTTGTCGGTTTGCTTCAGACGGTTTCTCTCCTCACCTGATGCATGAAAACAGACACCATCAGCGGAAAGTGCAGCATAACGCTAGTTTATGCTGACTAGAACAACATCAAGACTTGAAGTGGAGAAGAACATGACACACCCGAAGGTGCAAATAGGACCAGTAAAGTATTGTGCTCAGCTGCCAAACAAACCAGCTGGGAGCAATCTTGCACCGCCCTTGGAAGTCTGGGCTGTGTTCATGTGATCATTGAAGGAATACTCATGGAATCTCCCGTCAGTTCGCAGATTAGTAGGCTGGCAGGTCATTTGCCAGAATTCGTCCTCAGGTCAGAGCGGAGACTCACCTATGAGGCACAGTGTCGGCTACAAATGTTTCAGAATAAGAAGCACGGCAAATCAGGGTCCTGCTTCCTTCTGTTCCTCTTTACCTGAATGCCATCTGCTTCTTGCAAACTGAAAGTCTTTTTTCAGTTTTGCCCTGATGGCACAGGTGTCTCCACTGGGGTCTGTGATGTGTAGTATGTTCCGCTGACTGTGTACATGCTGCACCTCTTGAGTCTGGCCTTCAATGTGTCCTTGTCCCTCCTGACAGGTCAACATTTGGTCTGGCTGCCCTTGCTTAAAAGGAACATTGGGGGAATCCTGTTGTCTTCCATGTAGACAGTAGATTGGGGGAATCCTGTTGCTGCCATGTAGATAGTAGATTGGGGAATCCTGTTGTTCTCCATGTAGATAGTAGATTGGGGAATCCTGTTGTCCTCCATGTAGATAGTAGATTGGGGAATCCTGTTGTCCTCCATGTAGATAGTAGATTGGGGAATCCTGTTGTTCTCCATGTAGGTAGTAGATTGGGGAATCCTGTTGTCCTCCATGTAGATAGTAGATTGGGGAATCCTGTTGTCCTTCATGTAGATAGTAGATTGGGGAATCCTGTTGTCTTCCATGTAAATAGTAGATTGGGGAATCCTGTTGTCCTCCATGTAGATAGTAGATTGGGGAATCCTGTTGTCCTCTATGTAGATAGTACATTGGGGAATCCTGTTGTCCTTCATGTAGATAGTAGATTGGGGAATCCTGTTGTCTTCCATGTAAATAGTAGATTGGGGAATCCTGTTGTCCTCCATGTAGATAGTAGATTGGGGAATCCTGTTGTCCTCTATGTAGATAGTACATTGGGGAATCCTGTTGTCCTCCATGTAGACAGTATATTGGGGGATCCTGTTGTCCTCCATGTGGAAGGTACGTCTCTCGCCTTCGGAACTGACTTTTGATAACTCGATGTTGGGAAATCCACAATTTTCCAGAACCTGAAGGTTGGCAGACAGCAGCGCTAGCCAGACTAAGACCCATCTGGAATGACAGAGACATCACAATCAGATCCATGATCAGACTGACGCGCTCCCTGGTCATTGCCATATTTCTCTATGCCTACAAGATATGGACGCTCACAGCTGAACTTGAGAGAAAGAGTTAGGCATTAGAGATGAGATGCTTCTTCCAAATCCTTGGAATCTCATACAAAGACCACATTACCGACTTGGAGGTCCAGACCAGAGCAAGGCAAGCCATTGGCCTGTTCTCCACAGTGAAAGCAAGGAAAATGATATTGTCATATATCAAAATCAACAGGACTTGCCAAAACCATTCTACAAGGAACAGTGCGGGGAGGCAGAAGGAGAGGAAGACAGAGAAAGACATGGGAGGACAACATCAGTGCATGGACTGGCCTCACACTCAGCAACTGTCTAAGAGCGTCTGAGAACCGGGAGGAGTGGAGGAAGCTGGTCGCAAAGTCTTCCGTGGCGCTCCGACGGTCTTCAGGACTCCAGGTGAAACCTTGATGTATATTCAAGAAAAGTAGATGGACTCCTTCCGGTTGCTGTCTATGACGTCAGTAAGTGGTCCAGGTCTCATAGCAGAACAATAGAACGCTTAGCACCTCAGCTCTGCACACAGCTGTTGGTAATAATACGTACGACATGCTAGAATTCAGTCATTCTAAAAATGCTACAAAAGTCTATATGAAGTATGACCATAAAGTGTCCATTCGCATTGTTGGCTAAACAAACAAAAAATAATGTTGCACGCCTATTTTTGAAAGGAAAATACACACCAAAATGACAATACTGAAATATCATCTCTCTCTCTCTCTCTCTCTCTCTCTCTCTCTCTCTCTCTCTCTCTCTCTCTCTCTCTCTCTCTCTCTCTCTCTCTCTTTGCAGTTTTCCTCAGCTCACCCTGACCACGGGTGAAAGATCCTGGCCTGAGTATAGCCTGGCTGAAGAGAAGTACCTGTCCCTGGAAGTGGTACCCCGGGTGGACAGTTACCTGTACGGCAAACGGATGGCTCTCTGGCTGGACCTGCTTCCCTCCCTGGTGAACTCCACACGAGGCATCAACATGGGGTCCTGGTCAATGCCCTGGCAGCAGCAGCAGACGTACTATCCTCCAGGCAACACTGCCCTCGGCTACAACCTGGTGAATCAGCTGCCTGTAAGGTTTACCTTTAAGGGCCGGCTCACCTTCTTCAAGCTTCAGTAATGTTGAACGGAATTTTGGATTTGTTGCCTAGTTACTTGGCTTCTGTAATGCCCTGAAATATTGACATTTTTTTCTAGATGATTTTGATTAATAAATCAATAATTTTGTTAGAATCTCTCTCCTCTCTCTCTCTCTCTCTCTCTCTCTCTCTCTCTCTCTCTCTCTCTCTCAACACATGCGTTGCACTGCATTTTCAAATAGAGAGATATCTTAACATGCATATATCCAATATATCAGTACTATCATTAAAAAAAATTACAATATCAAACAGGAAGAATCAATCAACCATGCTGCAAAAACAAACCAGACACATTCTTTGATTTTGAACAGTTTTCAGGTTCCAAAAATCATATGTTCATCTTTATTTAAACAATGCCATGAATCAAACTGTAAAGACTGAATGATGATTAAAGAACTTTGCGATTGATCCTTCGTGTGTTGATCTGTGTGTGAGTGAGAGAGAGAGAGAGAGAACAGCATGCATGTGCATGTGTGTGTTAAATATGTGATTTCCCTGGTTGTTTCACTTTTCGAATGTCTATTTAAGGATCGGATGTTGGAAAACATTACACCTTTAAGAAAAAGTGAAACAAAGTCAAAGATCCAATAATCCCAATCTGCCTTTGATCCATAAACACACAGGAAACAAGTGCTTTTTGTGACGAGAGTTGGGGGTGGCTGGTGTGTCCTCTAGGGGAAGGACATATAGTGTTTTCTCTGTTACAGTTATGTTAAAATTTCACCTCCATCTCTTACTAGTTACGCAAGGTGCAACTTTCCGGTATTAGTAATCAGTTAAATCTGTATTTGTCTTGCGATTGTCAGAAGTACTAATGAGCTGATCAAGGATAATTCTGCTTTGGCTTGTACACTTTAAAAGTGCTTGTAGCTCTGAGAGACATGATTACAGGCAAAATCTGACATTCAATACTCACACGGGGTAAGTGTAGTTTCACCCATCAACTTTACTTGTTTATACAAGGTTAAAATATACACTTGAATAAACTTGATTCTTTGTTAGGGCTGATTTTTCCCCACATTATCTCATCATTAAGAGAGAGAGAAAGTTCTGGATGAGTTGAGCTGCGATCCACTTGGAATATCAGAACTTATGTGATGTTGGAGAGGAGTGTTGATATCTCTCCAGTTGCCAGTGACTGGTCCACCTACTCTTTAGGCAAGCTGATCTGTAGTGAGCGTTGTCCCTACTGGGCTGATAGCAGGCATATCTGGGGTCCCAGCATCTTGTCATAAGACAGAACCTGGTTTGTAGTAAAGTAGCTGAGGGTCTGGATTATCGAGGTTTCACACTTACCCTCTGACTTTCAGTAAATGTGTGAGATCGCAGCAAACAGAGGATTAACTAGCATGAATATATCAACTATAATTATCAGTCTCCTTCTTCTCTCAGATTTCAAGTGGATTTTAGCAAGTGGTAGGAGACAGTAACACAATGCTAAACAATTGAAGTGTACTCAATTTAAACACTTGAAGTATACTCATTTTTTTTCTAGTAAATGAAGCTGAAGAAGCTTGGAATATACTTAGCCCAAAACACATATTGATTCAGCTTAGAGTCACCTACTACAGAGCATTAAGACAATCAACAGTATACATAAATCAACCTAACAGTTTTCACCATGCTGTATTTCCTGTCTTAAGGTAACGTTCAGTGATCATCTCAACAGAGAGTACTGAATACTGGCAAAAAGTCATATTGTTAAGATATGCTGTGAATCAAGTATTTTAACAGTTTTTACCAAGTTGTGGCAAACTATTACAATATTATACTCATTCATTATCTTGACAGATGTCGCCAAGTATTGGCATAAAGTTATACTGATAAAACATGGAATACATACGATCAATGCATAGTCTGAAGACTTAGAAAAATGGTTTCAACTTACAGTTCTTCAGGGAGGATCAGTGAAACCTCAGAACAGGATTTTCAGAGTTGGAGAGATGATGTTTCCCTTTTCTGATCTGCACCTGTTTTCCGTGTGGCTACACTGGTGGTGATCAGTCTTACAGCCTGTTTTCTGTGTGGCTACACTGGTGGTGATCAGTCTTACAGCCTGTTTTCTGTGTGGCTACACTGGTGGTGATCAGTCTTACAGCCTGTTTTCCGTGTGGCTACACTGGTGGTGATCAGTCTTACAGCCTGTTTTCTGTGTGGCTACACTGGTGGTGATCAGTCTTACAGCCTGTTTTCCGTGTGGCTACACTGGTGGTGATCAGTCTTACAGCCTGTTTTCCGTGTGGCTACACTGGTGGTGATCAGTCTTACAGCCTGTTTTCTGTGTGGCTACACTGGTGGTGATCAGTCTTACAGCCTGTTTTCCGTGTGGCTACACTGGTGGTGATCAGTCTTACAGCCTGTTTTCTGTGTGGCTACACTGGTGGTGATCAGTCTTACAGCCTTCTGCGGAGCAGTGAAAAGAGGAGATTTGGTCTCCACTTTTTGTGAGCTAAGCTACACATCCAGTTTCTGTTTCCTGTCTGATACGTGTCACTAGAGACAACGAGGATGGTGTGGGTGATAGTTAGCAGAGTGGGGGAGGAGTTGATCATCCCCCACCACCTAGAGTGTGAGAAAATGTGTGGAAGATTCGAGAACACTATCATGTAGATGTAGGTGATATTTTAGCCTTTATAAGAATTGACAGACACAAGTATGAGTTGCCGTCTTTCCTATCACCATGGTGGATGAGGAAAGAAAGGGAGAGGGGGGAGTATGCAGAGAAGAGAAGGGGGGAGAATTTTTCGCAGTGTCACTGAAGTACATGTGATTGCATGCAGCAATACCGATTGTCTCAACCACCATGTGTAGTCAGATAAGCGAGGGGGAAGGGAAGAGAGAGGTGACTTATATGGCAGCATTCTCGGTCTCACTGTCTCAGCTATCACTGCTTTGGTTACATCAAATGTAAGCCTGACAGATGGAGGGGAGGGTGTGAAGGAAAGAGGGGGCTGAGGGAAGGGGGTGAGGTGTGAGGGGCAGAGACTGAAAGTTGATGTGGATTAGTTATCTTTAATTGCCGTTCGTGAGACAAAGAGAGAGAGAAAGAGAGAGGGGAAGGGGAGTAGAAAGGGGGGGGGGTTGAAGAGGATGGTGTGGCTGTCAAATGTCACATTGTCACGTCACACTGCTACAAATATGTTTGAAATGCAGGTCTAAACACATGAAAAGTGTCTGCATTTTTTAGGGTGTCTTTTGCTGTGCAATTAGCCCAGTACTCATATAAGCCAAGTAAACCTTATGATGCACCTTCTAGAACTGTCTAACGTGTCCACCAGAATGTGTTTGTAGCTTCCACACTGACTGAATAATACAGCAAAGCTCGCACCTTACCCTCTCTCCCCACCCCACCCCTACCCACACCCCCCTTCCCATCGCAATGATCTTGGTTGGTGTTATACAGAAAAGAAACATGAAATATAACTTGTGTTTCCAGGATTAAACAAAAATCACCTGCACGTTGTATACAACTTGTGCTGCTTGTGGTACCCTTTCACCTAGTACATTCAATCAAGAGACACGCAGAGAAACCTCTCTAGAAATTTGAAAATGTCGGCTTTTTGCTGTACGCTCTGTGCAGACCTGCACATACCCTCAACAACATGAGACATGTACAAACACAGATCACCAGTTCTTCAGGAGTCATAGAGTTGACGGGAGCAAGAGTCGGAAAGCGTGAAGCGAGACTGGAAGAGCTGTGGAAAAAAAGGATGGCTCGGCAACAGATGAAATGAGAGACAGGTCGTGGTGACTATGATGGATCAACGCAAACAACGGGTAAAATGGATGGACTGTTATAAACAGGATGAATGAGCCACAGGTAAAATAAGGGAGTGGTCGAGGTGAATCGGATGAAGAACAACACGTAAACTTAGGGATAGCCCAAGATGAAAAGGATAGATGAACAACAGGTGAATTGAGGGAGGGGCTGGGATGGACAGCAATGATCAACAACGGGTAAAATGAAAAACGAAATATGTGTGGTGAAAAGGTTTGATCCACAATTGGTAAAATAAGGAGGAACTGTGGCATTGTGAATAGAACGGACCAACAACATGTAGACTGTACTTTTGGTGGGTGAACATTTCCAGCAGGTTTATAGAAATCAGAAAGTGGCTTGCCTTTGATAAACTGTCTAAATATAGACAGTATCTATCTATCTAACTATCTACAATGGAAATGGAAAGCAGAGTTCGCAGATAGGTGTCTTATAAAGTTTGGGTTTTTTTATAGCCAGACAGAAGGACACAGAGACAGGGAACTGACAATATAATTCATATAATCGAAGTTCAGTGATTTCTCCCGGCAGTCATGCACTAACATCCCCAAAGAAAAGACATTCACGATGGAAAAAAAAACAATTCAAGAAATGGTCTCAGAATGTCCTGTGCCTGGTCCGGGGACATGGGTACCGAAGTATCCTGGAGGGTGTGAAAACAAAATCTCGATGGCACGCAGGCAACAACCGAAGTATTCCTACGTGTGAAGAAACACAGAGAAAAACACAATTATGACTGATTCCCTCGCGTGCTGAACGGGGAATAAACCACGAATCTCCTCAGCCACAAACAAATTCTAAAAATGCACATATATTTCTAGATTAACCATGGATTCCCGAAATGGAACGCTTCCAAAAGAGACAAAAGGCTTTCTCAGGGAAACGCTCTGTTTCTAGTGTAACGACGCTTACTTCAACTCTCCTTCCCAGGTGTAATTACAATTAGCCAAACCAAAGAGAGGGTAAATTCCGAATCTTATGGGGGTGTCAAAAACCCTCACATAAACATGTAATTGAAATGTGGCCTTCCACCTGGTCAAGAAAAGAAGCTAAGCTTTTAAGTCACAAGAACAGCAGGGGAAATGGTGAGCCTGGAGTTAGTCCAGGTGGAAATTTTAACATACAGATTTCTCATGACCAAAAAACACTTCTTTCTTGGGTTCTAAAACACATAGGACTCTACAGGCCCAAAGAAAAACAATTCAGTGATACAATCTTATTCATGTTTGTTATTTTCCGTTAGCAATTGTGGAAGTGCACAAACAAAAAGATCAGTTCAAGTCCCTTCCTTGCTATAAAAGAAGAACACAGTCCTGGGCCGAATTCTGGTCCTGAAGAAACGTTCTCTGCAATTTGAAAAAGGTTTTCCACATGTTTTCTATAAGACCTATATCTGCCTGTTAATCCGGCAGGAGAAATATTACTCTGGTTGAAGCAAGGACTATTCAATCACATCTCATTCCCACGACTCCAGCCAGTTTAAAGATGCTGGGGCACACAGGGAAACTCTCACCCCCTTGTGTGCAATCAGGATGACAGGGGAAGAAGACAATACCCCTGAAGTTGATGGGGGCGCACGTTTACCCAGACTCCTTCAATTTCCCGAATACCCTTGGGAACGAAAGTAGAACTGAAAGAGTAGCCCTAGCTAAAGTCCCTATGAAAACTCTTCTCTCCTCTCTCTCTCTCTCTCTCTCTTCTCTCTCTCTCTCTCTCTCTCCTGTGTGTGTGTGTGTGTGGGGGGGGGGGCAGTTTCCCGTTCCACTTCCTTATCATAATGATCATTATTATAGTATTTATAAGGCGCAAAATCTTGATGAAATCAACTCTAAGCGCACGAACAAAAATCTGCACACACACACACACTCTCTCTCTCTCTCTCTCTCTCTCTCTCTCTCTCTCTCTCTCTCTCTCTCTCTCTCTCTCTCTCTGTCATGCAGACACGCTCACACACACACATGTGTTATGGCTCTAAACAAAAGAATAGAAAGGAGAGTCAGGTACAAGATAAGTATTAACACACACACGCACACACAGACACGCTGTGGGGGACATCGGCTCTAAGCACAACTAATTTTAAAAAAGGAAAATTATGTACAAATATTGCTGTATGCACCCACACACACGCGCTCGCACACACACACACACACACACACACACACACCACACACACACACACACACACACACACACACACACACACACACACACACACACACACACATGCACAAACTGTCAAAAGAGAGGAAACATGGAAAAAGAGATATGTACATATATTTACATCTCAGGTTTCCACACCGAGTGGGTACAGGCTGCAGTGGGAGTAGTAGGGATCGCGGAGAGGACTATTAGGAAGAAGAAAAGAGGTGAGTTTTAAGAGAAAGAGAGGAGGGCGGTTGAGAGAGCTTTTAACATGTGCTGATCAGAATTGCTTCTGTCTTGTCGTCACTGAGCTGAAGTTTATTGTTTCTTATCCAGTTCTTAACGTCAGAGTAACAGTCAGATGTGCGAGTCAAGAGGGTCTGTACATTGTCGAGTGAGTCACAGTCATGAAGTTGGGTGTCATCAGCGTAGAAGTGGTGTTTAAGGGAATGGGATTTGATGACGGTTGACAGGGGAGAGGTGTAAAGAGTGACGAGAACAGGGCCAAGGACAGATCCTTGAGGAACACCACGGGTCAGATTTCCAGGGCTAGAATGGGCGCCATTCTTTGCCTTTCCCTGCTTAGCAAGTGAGTTCAGATGAGAGCTAGGTATGGGGAAATGGGTATGAGTTAGATCGATTTTGAAATTATTCACAGCGTCCGATCTATTTCACATCTTGATGATCTCTCTCACAAATTGCTGAATTCATTTCTTGCAAAGAAAATGGTGCATTTTTAGAATATTTGAGGTTTTTCGCCTCCAATCTTTCTCTCTTAGTTTTGATTAAAGAGAGAGAGAGAGAGAGAGAGAGAGAGAGAGAGAGAGAGAGAGAGAGAGAGAGAGATGGTATGAGCCGCGCGTTGACAGACATGTAAACAACATTGTGTGCTGGCATACCATCTTGATTTTGATTTGTCACCAGACAAGTCTGCGAATGCTCGTGGTCAAACCGGTTTGTGATCTGGGTTGACCTAAGTGTTGTATGTGAAGTATGGTGGACCGTACCAGTGTGTGTACAGAGAAAGAGTCCACACATAAAACAATACGTAACCCCCCCTCTCTCTCTCTCTCTCTCTCTCTCTCTCTCTCTCTCTCTCTCTCTCTCTCTCTCTCTCTCTTCAAACATACACGCATACACACCCCAGCCCCCAACATACGTTAACTCACCCGTGTTGGCCTGATCCACTCAAGTCTTCTCTCCCTCCGTCCCCACAGAATACACATTACCACACACAAAAAACACTATGAAACCAGTTCCACACCCCTTCTCCTACCCCACCTCTTTCCCATCCCACGCCAATTGTGTGGGTGTCAAACAGGTGTAAATGGCCAGTGTGTGACCCTATCGTCCAGTGGCCAGTCATGCTTCCAACGGTCAGTGTCACCCTCACCTCACTCCTCCTCCTGTCCCTTGGCGGGGTTCGAACCGCCCCCCTCATCTCCTCCCCATGGGGGCAGATTGTGGGCACCGACGGGACCAGCCCCGGGGAGCTCCCTACAGCATGTATCGGGCTATCCCTTATGCGCTTCCCCCCGTGGGGGAGAGGAGATTCGCCAAATCCGTGGCCCACCCTGGACCTGGGGTGGGTCGGGTGTTTAACGCTTCCTCTATGGGGTACATCTGTCCTCAAAAGTCGGTGGTCCCGGAACTCCAGCAACTTATAAATGAAGACTGTCTGACCCTCAATGTGTTTGTTCCCGTCTCGTCTGGAATAGGTAAGGAATGACTGGTTTTTCTTCCTTACCTTGCATGTTAAGTATGTGAGTAGCAGACGGTAGTATGCTAGATCTTTATTGCGTATGCTAATGAAAAACTAATGTTATGCTTCAATCCATTATGTGTTGGGCTTGCTGGGTACCTTGTTAAATGTTTTGCTTGATTCTATTTTATTTGTGTACTATGATCACGAAGCTTATCAGCTCTTGACACTATTGATCACAGCATTCTCTTGTCCCCTGTTTGGACAAGTTACTCAGCATGCCTAACTTGTCTAGAACAATTTTGACACTGACCTGCCTGTTTTTACCAACATCAATCAATTGCTCTCTTCTTTCTGGTAGTGTTCCAAGAGATCTCAAAAACGTGGTCGTTAAACTTCTTTTAAAGAAACCTTCACTTGACAAAGACCAGCTGAAAAACTACAGACCAATCTCAAACCTTCCATTCCTTTCTAAACTCCTGGAGAAAGTGATGCTGTCATCGACGGTGACAGTATTGTCTTAATCAAAACAGCTTGTTTAATCCACTGCAGTCAGCTGACAGGGCTGGACACAGTACTGACACAGTTTTCGTTCGTGTTGTCAATGATATTTTGCCTGCTATGGATAAAACCAAAGCGTTCATTCTTCTTTTTCTCGATCTATCGGCAGCTTTTGACACTAAGGATTACTGAATTATCTTGTCCCGTCTTGAAAACATCTTCGGACTTCGTTCTGTAGCTCTCAGCTGGTGTCGTTTTCATTTGGAAGATCGCAGTCAGTATGTCTCTGTGAAAGGCTTTTTTTCAGCATCTTCTCCCCTTGGTTTTGGTGTGCCACAAGGCTCAGGTTAGGCCCAGTACTGTTTGTTCTCTATACACCCCCTCTGTCTACTGTAATCTAACAGCATGTCGTCGATCACCATCTCTTTGCAGACGATATCCAGTTTCATCAGCCATGCAAACCAGTTGACATTCCCTTTCTGACACACTCCTCAAACATGCACTGCTGACATCAAAACATGGATGACAGAAAACATGCTTAAATTAAATGTTGATCAGACTGAAGCTCTTCTGTTCACTGGCTCTGTTCCTTCCGATT
Source organism: Conus canariensis (assembly GCA_033310375.1). Lineage (NCBI taxonomy): Eukaryota > Metazoa > Mollusca > Gastropoda > Neogastropoda > Conidae > Conus > Conus canariensis. The sequence continues at coordinate 39,405,831 of CM065731.1, read as the reverse complement.
GTTCTCTGCCTTCATCAATAGCTATTTGCTTTTGTTCAGTTTCGTTTTCAAGCAAGGCTAGAAATCTTGGGTTTGTTATGGATTCAGATCTTTCCTTGAAACAACATATAACTAAGACCTGGTAGACTTGCAACTTTGAATTCAGAAGAATTAGCTCCATCAGAAGATTTCTGACAGAAGATGCCGCAAAAATGTTAGTTACGTCTTGTGTCTTCTCACGAGTTGACTACTACAATGTTTTATTCACTGGCTGTCCCGAAAACACACTTCAACCTTTACAAAAGGTGTAAAATTCTGCTGCTCGCCTTATTTTTAGGTCATATCGTTAACAACCACATCTCCTCTCTTAACGAAACTCCACTGGCTGCCTATTTCAGAACGGTTTAAGTACAAATTTGCGTGTACATGTTTCCATGTAATTACCGGATCAGCACCTTCTTATCTGTCTCATCTTGTTAGTCTATACATTCCATATTCTACAATCCGCTCTTCTTCCGATTCACGTCTGCTTCGCCAGGGACGTTACAAATGTAAGTCATGGTTCTCGCTTTTTCTCATTCTATGCCCCGCAGCTTTGGAACTCTCTTCTATTGCACAACACTCTTGCTCTCTTGCAGCTTTCAAGTCCAATCTCCAACATTTCACTTTGAAAAGCTTTACTTGTAATATCCTTTTCCCCTCCTGTGTGTGATTACTGCCTAGTGCGTGCGATGTGTGTGTGGCGGTTGGGGGGTGCATGTGTGTGTGTGTGTGTGTGTGTGTGTGTGTGTGTGTGTGTGGGTGGGTGGGTAGGGGTTTGAATAAGGTTTCTTGCTTTAAAATGTTTGTACATATGTTGTTCTTTGACAGCGTGCTAAAACCTATGCCAAGACGCTTTATAAATGCTATCTTCTTCTTCGTCTTCGTCTTCGTCTTCTTCTTCTTCTTCTTCTTCTTCTTCTTCTTCTTCTTCTTTGTTGTCCTCGTCGTCTTCTTCTCATGCTAATTAAATGACATTTTTGGTTCAATCACCAGGACCCAAGAGTGTAATGATCTGGATCCATGGAGGAGGGTTCCTTGAGGGATTTGCTGATGCATACGTCCCCACGGAACTCGTCACCATCAATGACGTCATTGTTGTCGTCATCCAGTACCGTTTGGGCGTGCTGGGCTTCCTTTCCTCGGGTGATGACGTCATTTCCGGAAACTTCGGCCTATGGGATCAGGCCCTGGCCATCAAGTGGGTCAAGGACAACATCCAGGCCTTTGGAGGTGACCCCAACTCCATCACGTTGTTCGGGCAGTCTGCAGGAGCCGCCAGCGTCGGGTACCAGTTGATCAGTCCTGTCAACAGAGGGGTGACCTTCAGGGCCATCCTGCAGAGTGGAACGCCTCTCTCCAGCTGGGGGTTCATCGACGATCCCAAGCGAGTCTTCAACGCCTTGGCCAACCGGACAGGGTGCATGACCACGGCGAGCTGGGCCGACAGAATGTACTACATGATGACCGGAGGACGGGAAACTGCCGACCATCAGAAGATCCTGGACTGCCTGAGGGCCAAGGACGTCTCCACATTGATTCAGGCCATCGATTATGTGGCCGGTCCTGAGGGCACCTCCTCTTACACTGCCCAAAAATTATGGGTAGGTGTTTGAATACCTTAGCTCTGTTTGAATCATGTCACGTTTTTCATCTCTAGAGGTACAAATAATTCAGAACTGGTCATGTACTAAAACAGAAAGTTAATATGTAGTCTACCCAGTTTCGTTCCAAAGCTTTCCTACTGCTCCCTGGATACTGGAATTTGAAAATATCCTTTCTGAATGATAGATAAAACTTCCATTCATTTTATGATCATTCTACACATTTACCAATTCCTCCGATGTAGGAAAAAGTTGCGAATCCGTCATGAAAAGAAAAAAAGACAAAACTATGTCCCTTAACTTTCCATTCATTTCATCTCTCTTCCTTTAAAATATCAAGAAATAAAGAACTGTAATCCTATATGAATAAGAAAAGCATTGCGTACCCCAAACCTGTCCACTATATTCTATGTGTCTTCTGTTCTTTTCTCTGGGGCAGGGAAATTTCAAAATCCGTCACATAAAACACTACGGCTGAAATACCCATACCTGTTCTAATGAATTCTGCGTGCTTTCTTCTTCTTTCTACTTTCTTCTTGTTGATCTCTGAAGAAATAAATAAGGATAAATTTCCACCATATGACGTTCTATTCCATTCATTTTCTTCTCCTGCTTACAAGTATTTGAAGTTATGGATATTTCATGTTCAATTGTTGAATTGGTTAAATTGAGTGGAAGTAAACAAATCACTTCCTCTCTCTCTCTTCTCTCCTCTCTCTCTCTCTCTCTCTCTCTCTCTCTCTCTCTCTCTCTCTCTCTTCTGTTTTCCTACTTATTTCCTCACTCATTTAATTAGTTTGTTATTTGTTTACTTACTTACGTACGTACAAAGACTGTATGTTCGCAGCTGTTGCAATCTACGAAACATTTTCACTTGGTTAGTTAGTCTGTTATGACTTGCTTACATATGCTCTCTGTTTATTGCTGTTTCAAACTCTGTGTCAAATTAATTAATCAGTTAATTTTCCAGTAACCTGACAACTACCAACTGACTGGAAACCAGTGTCTCATCAATAATTACACCTAAACACTTTCCTCCTCAGTTTTCCCTTCTCTTTACCTTCAGGTTCCCTCAGTCGACGGAGAGTTTCTCCCTCGTGCCCCCGCTGACCTGATGCGTGACGTCGATTACCTCGCTGACGTGGGTGCTACGTCACGTGACGTCATGCTCGGCTTTAACAACGACGAGGGTGGTTTTCGGCTGGCCTTTGCTGACTATGCGAGGCTGAACTACCCGCAAGAAGAGGCCGAAAAACTCATTGCCACACTGCGGTTGGATGGGAAATTTGCACGTTCGATGCTGACCGATGAAGTGCTGTTCCGGTATGGGCCAGGAATCGTGAAGGTCCCCCACCGGCTGGAGACCCTGGTCAACATCCTGGATTTCTTCTACACGCAGCCTCTGAACGGTGGGGAGGTGAAAATACAGGTACTGGAGTGAGAGAGAGGAATGAGAGAGTAGGGGAGAGAAGAGAGGGAAAGAAGTTGATGGGGGAGAGAGGTTGAGAAGCGGACTGGTTATTTAGATTATATTGTATTCATAAGATATTAGGTCTATTTGTAGCAGACATAGCTAGGCGTGATCCCTTTTGGCCTTTTTTACTGTCCTGACACAAAAGAGGCACAGAATGGATGTAGTACACTTGAAGCGACCCTCTTCTTTCAACGGCTGTTCTTTGAGCACGATGTCCCTTTCTGCTTGTTGTCTACAGCTGTTAATCACCAGTTTACTTTTGTCATGGCTGATATTCATGCTGGTGATAAGCCTGACCCCTGTCCCCCCCCCTCCCCCCGCCCCCCCCCCCCACCACCACCACCATTTCCTGTAATTAGGGTTGCTCTGAAGAAATCTGTAAACCTAATGTTCAAGAAAATATTCTTGCTTTGACCTTCGTGGATCTTGCTCCGGTCTTAATGGATCTGTTGTCAAACATACACGTCCTCGTGACATTCCACCAACATTTACGGTCACGTGTTTTCTTGAACTCAGTGAAGTTGTAACACCATTATTATTAGATCAGAAGGTGCCTCTGTGTAACTTGTTTTATACTGAAGGTCTGTCAGAGGTGTACCTTGTTGCCCTGATTTCTGCTTGGGGGTTCACCTATGGAGTTTTCTAGGGGATATTGGTCAACGTCATTTTAGACAAGACAAGTATGAGAGAGAAAATTAAGGAGACAGAAAGTAATAGAAAATTGCAAGAAGAAAATGACTCATCTGGAAAGTTTGTTGTAATGACATAGAATGGATTTTTAGATCAAATTCGGTTACTTAAAAGATGTGATGCTCTGTGTTCACCTGTAATATTTCGTAGGAGAATTGTAAACGTCACTTGGGATGAGATGAAATATAACAGAATATGATAAACAAAGGCAAGAAGGATGAAATGACTCAGATAGGAAGACCACTGTAATAGATGGAAGGTTATTTAGATCAAACTCAGTTACTCACAAGAGATAGTACTAAACAATAAAGTCTTATTTTCACGAGCAAGATACAAATACAGCCGCAGATTATGGCCTTCAAGAGGAAGAAGTGTTATCTTTCAATGTTGGCAGCTCTTTCACATTTGGAGCTTTCTGGTTGTTGCCGTTGTCTCAGGCAAGTGGGTCAGCTGGGAATCATTCAGTCTTGAGCTGGCACATGGTCCTTGTGTACAATCTCAGGAAAAGGACCGTAACAAGCGCAGAGCGCTGGTTGCAACCGGCTGAGAACAGGTAAATGACCATGACAGACAGTTTGGACGACACCACGCTGCTTTCTCTCCTCTTGAAAGTTAGTCAGAGGAAGACAGTGTCAACCTGGCAGCGAGAAGCGTGGGACTTAAGGTCCATCCTGACAAAACCAGTGTGATGACTATGGAATGACTCCAGGTCCATCCTGACAAAACCAGTGTGATGACTATGGAATGACTCCAGGTCCATCCTGACAAAACCAGTGTGATGACTATGGAATGACTCCAGGTCCATCCTGACAAAACCAGTGTGATGACTATGGAATGACTCCAGGTCCATCCTGACAAAACCAGTGTGATGATCGTGGAAACCAAAAACACAAAGAAAACAGATCTACATTGTGTAAAGCTCGAGGAAGTGCAGGATATATCTCAACATTGACGTCTCAGCGGACGGCAGTATCAAGGAGATCACCAAAATCGGTTTTGCAAATCATGCCTCCAACAGACTGCAGAACACCTGGGAATGATCAGTCTTGCAGATCAATATCAAGCTGAATATCTGTAAGTCACACATCTGTTGCTTTCTCCTCTGTGCCTCAGAAATCTCAGGAACCTACAAGAAGATCCAGAGCCAGCCGAGTGGTTCGATAGGACAGTGATTCTGTTGAATCCTCAAAATTCACTGTGAACACACTATCAGACAAGTGTGAAGATGCACAGGCATCCACATCATCATACAGGAGATAAAACAGACAGGATGTGCAACACCTTCCATATGAGCAAGACCAGACATCCACACGCTGCCATTAAGAGGGGCACCTCCAGAATCTTGAGAGGCGCGCCACTGGCCACCTGGAAAAATTCTGTGGCAATGGATCGGATGACACCTGGAATAAACTCAGCGCTGATTCTACCAGAATTGAGATGGCTGGAGATTATTTGGGGGAGCCTCATACCCCAGCAGGTGCGAAGGGATTTATCTAACTAATATCAATGATTTACTTCTTACCGCTTTCGGGATGCAGACCGATTGGAAGGTGTAAGGGTCACATCAGTGTATGTATGGGTCGATTAATCTGAAGACGATAGTCTTTGTTTCTTGATGATGAACACCCTCTCTCTGTCTTCTCTCTGTCTCTGTCTCTGTCTCTGTCTCTGTCTCTCTCTCTCTCTCTCTGAATGTATGAATCTGTGAGCATATGTATGTGTGTGCACATATGTGTTGTTGCTGCTGTTGTTTTTTCTCGTCATCGTCGTGTGTGTGTGTGTGTGTGTGTGTGTGTGTGTGTGTGTGTGTGTGTGTGTGTGTGTGTGTGTGTGTGTTCAGTCTTTTCCCCTTTCTTGTCACTCAAGTTTGTTTTTCAAGGTTTACACCAATTAATGTTTCACAAACCAGAGCATTCTTGACATCATCACCGACACGTCCTTCACGGCTCCTACAGTACAATTTCTTGAAGACCTCACCAAAGCCGCTGACCAGATGCGCTCCCTGGGCAGACCCTCAGGAGGACGTCGCTACCTCTACCTCTTCAACCACTACCCGGCCAGCCGAGCCGGCCTGACCCGAGGGAGAGGATTGTATCATGGGGAGGACCTGGCTTACGAGTTTGAACGCAGCGAATACTTTGGCGCAACTTACACCTTTGGCAATGACGATCTTACTCTGTCCACGACCTTCAGGTCTATGCTCACCAACTTTGCCAAGATGGGGTAAGTGCAGGGATGGAGTGACAGGGTTGTTTTATCTTTAAAGCCTGATTGGTCATTTGTGATTCAATAGTAGTGTGGTTCTATGTTGGTTCTATGAAAGTGAGCTCCTCCTTGGTGCTTTGCTACATGGTTCATGATAACTGGAATTCTCCAAAACAATAATAACCCGTGTCACATTACAATACATTCTACAATGCAGTTTGTCTTGATTACAGGAATTCTGCAATACAATACAGTCACATTTTGCATAACAAGACAAGCTCCAGTATAAGATAATCACGTTTCACACGACACAACAGCCTCCAAAACAATATTGTTGTGCTTTATATAGTGAGACGTTAAAAAATTGTAATCAGATTTCACATTACAGTACACTCACCAAAACACTGTAGTTACATTTTACATAGCAAGTCTCCAACCTGTGAATCTATATGTGAATCTCAACGCCCATCTTACGCCGAATTCGAGAGGATAAGTGATTGCTCGTTCTTCGTTTTCATTGTCCGGAATGTTGTTTATCTTGCCTGAAGAAGACCGAAGAAGTTGAAATGCGTCGTGTTTTGTCTTGTTATTTGTTTGTCCATGTTAACCGGCAGAATTACTTTAAATTACTTTTAAATTTTGGTTCAGTTTCCGCCTGCTGTCATCTCACTTTGAAACTCACTGTGAACCTAGGGCTTTGATGAGACAAGTCTGAGACCGCGTTCTACTTCCATACTGGAAACCACAGAACATGTGAGGGGTGAGATGAGACAGGGCAGATGACAAGGAACTGTGATCTGTTGGTCCTTCCTGGACATGGTGCTGACCTCTCCATTTTGCTTTTACTGACTGCTCGATAGTCTTCATACACACAATGAACCAGTCACAACACAGCAACAGCATTTGTAATCTAAAAAGCTCAACATGCAGTCAACAGATAGTTGCAAAGTGGGGTGACAGCCATTCTTGTCATTCGTTTGTCCATGTTGATTATGGTCTTGTAAATCGTTTGTCCATGTAAATTAGCGGGATTATGTCAAATACGTTTTAAATTATGCAGTGAACAGGCTCATGCACCTTCAAGAAGAAAAAAAGTGCAAAGAATAATATTTATCATTGTCTGGTCAGGCCCAAGAATATCTTATGGAACTGTCGGGTAAGCATTGTAAAGTATTCAGTCTCGTGCCTCCCAGTTACCTTCATGAACTGTTTGTTGGGTGTGCTATGAAATGACAGTCATGTTTTGTCTCCTGCCGCCACATCAAGTAACAACATAGGCCCATATCAGGAAAATATCATGGGTAATCGTTTTACATAGTCACGTCTTTCTTTACGTCGAATCTCACCTGTGGTATCCATTTTGTAGCAATGTTTTAGACCAAGGTCATCATTCGGAAATCGTTCAACTATTCTGTAAGATTACTTTGTTCAACTGATTTGTGCGTTTTCCTCGTTCTCGATGTTTGTATAGGCCTATATCTGAAAGAAAGAAGGAAGGAACAATAGCAAGATCGATAGGCTGAAGACAGGTAGACAGACAGAGATAGATGGACAGACAGACGGACAGACAGACATATAGATGGGTGGACAGTACTTTATTATCGCACTCAAAGCAAGGGCTTTTTTTATAGCCAGGACGTCTTTGCCTCTGTGGAAACACTCTCTTTATGTCCAAGCAGTTCCATGTAACACACGACACGAACAGTCTCCGTGGACAACATTGAAGTCAGCATAGAATGAAGATGCTTGGCTCTTAGCTTCACCCTACTAACATGTGGCGACGAAACTTACATCTGTGTTCCGTCAGTTTTGGGATGCAATTGTTGACATCGCTCTTTCAGTGACGTCATTGAGTAGTGGGACTGATGACGCAAGCCTTGGCTTTGAGAATGATAATAAGTTACTGGATCAAAAAGCAAATAATTAAGGCAACAGGTTCAGCTAAAAAAACAAAATAGACATAATTGATCTGCTTGTCATGTATGTTTACAAATATGTGTTTTTTCATGTTTTTAAGCTCATTTGTCGAGGGCAATCATCCCTTTGTTTCAATACACAAAGACACGAGCTTTCAGCACAGGTTTCAAGTCTTCCATGGTCCCTTTTAGCAAATGGCTGGACTCTTGTCATGAGTTTTGTTTCTTCCCTCGTACGCGCTCCCTGGTCATTGCCATCTGGTCATTGTCATATTTCTCTATGCATGTGAGACGTGGAATCTGACAGCTGAATTTGAGAGAAGGATTCAGACATTAGAGATGAGATGATTCAGCATGAACTTTGACATCTCATACAAAGACCACATTACCATCTTGGAGGTCCAAACCAGAGTAAGGCAAGCCATTAGACCATAAGAAGGCTTGCTGCCCACAGTGAAAAGAAGGAAAATGAGATGGTAAGGTCATGTAGCAAGATCAACAGGACTTGCTAAAACCATTCTACAAGGAACAGTGCAAGGAGGCAGAAGGAGAGAAAGACAGAGAAAGAGATGGGAGGACAACATCAGTGCATGGACTGGCCTCACACTCAGCCACTGCCTAAGAGCATCAGAGAACCGGGAGGAGTGGAGGAAGCTGGTTGCGGATTCTTTTTGTGGCGCCCTAACAGTCTTCAAGACTGTGGGATAGGTGATAGAAGGTTGGAAACCTTATGTGCCTTCAAGAATCGTTGATGGGCTCGTTTCGGCTGCTCGCTGTGACGTCAGTAAGTGGTGCAGGTCTCACAGCAGAACAATAGAACACTTAGCGCCACTGCTCCGTACACAGCAATGGATAATTTAAATCCAACATGGTAATTAGAGTTCAGTCATTATAAGAATGCCACAAAAGTCAACATGAAGTTTGGCCATGAAGTGTTCACCCGCATTTTCCCTAAACAAACAAACAACAATATTGCGCACCTCTTGTTGAAAAGCAAATACACACAGACACAAGAAATCTTAAGTCAATTCTCTCTCTCTCTCTCTCTCTCTCTCTCTCCTCTCTCTCTCTCTCTCTCTCTCTTGCAGTTTTTCTCAGATGACCCTGTCCACGGGTGAAAGATCCTGGCCTGAGTACAGCCTGGCTGAAGAGAAGTACCTGTCCCTGGAAGTGGTACCCCGAGTGGACAATTACCTGTACGGCAAACGGGTGGCTCTCTGGTTGGACCTGCTTCCCTCCCTGGTGAACTCCATACGAGGCATCAACATGGGGTCCTGGTCATTGCCCTGGCAGCAGCAGCAGACGTACTATCCCCAAGGCAACACTGCCTTCAGCTACAACCTGGTGAACCAGCTGCCTGTGAGGTTTACCTTTAAGGGCCGGTTCACCTTCATCAAGCTGCAGTAATGTTGATCAGGTTGTTAGATTTGTGGCTTAGTTACTTAGCTCCAGTAATGCTCTTATATACTGGCATTGCTATTCTAGGTGATTTTGTTTAATAAGTTAATAATTTTGTCAATCTCTCTCTCTCTCTCTCTCTCTCTCTCTCTCTCTCTCTCTCTCTCTCTCTCTGTCATCACAGCCATTGCACAGTATTTTCAAGCAAATGAATATCTTAACTCTCATATATCCAGTTTATCAGCACTATGATTCTAAAGAAAAGATGTAATATGAAACAGGAAGAGTTAATCAACCGCACTACAAGAACAAACCAGATACATTCTTTGATTCTGAACAGCTTTCAGGTTCCAGAAATTGTTAAGATTAAGATTAAAATTATAGTCCCGTCAACAGCAGAGGTTATCTCAGGACTGTCACCACGTTTCAAACTACCACGTATCCAGAAATTGTATTTTCATTATTATTAAACAGTGCCGTGAATCAAGCTGTAAAGTCTGAATTATGATTAAAGAACTTTGTGATTGATCCTTCGTGTGTTGATCTGTGTGAGTGAGAGAGAGAAGTGCATGCATGTGCATGTGTGTGTGTTAAATATATGACTTTCCTGGTTGTTTCCCTTTTAAATGTTTATTTACGGATCGCATGTTAGAAAAAATTCCACCTTAAAAAAAAAGTGAAACTAAATGAAAGATCTAATTATTCAAATCTGCTTTGATCCATAAACACACGGGAAACAAGAGCTGCTTGTGATGAGAGTTAGGTGTGGGTAGATGTGTCCTCTAAGGGAAGGACTTACAGTGTTTCCTCTATTACAATTATATCATAAAATTTCACCTCCATCTCTTATTAGCTATAGGAGGAGCAACTTTCCGGTAAAAGTCATCAAAAGAAATTTTTATATTCCTTTGGACTGTCAAAAATACACAAGAGTGGCTCAGGGATAACTGTCCTTAGACTTGAACACCTAACAGTGCCGGTAGCTTCAAGAGACAGAATTAGAGATAAGTTCAAACAGTCAGTACTGTATGAACAACAAAGAACTGGGATACAGGTTTCGGCACAGGTGACAGTAATTGACATAGCGCTTGATGTCTCTGCTATCCCTGGCCAATAGTATTGATTTGTCACCCATTGAATGGTACGCCCTTTTTCCAAATGGCCTTTGGAGTGGAGTGTATGCCCCACTTCCAGTACTCAGGTCTGGTGCAGAGCTGGGACCACAAGTCGTGTGCGGAGGAAAACAGGAGCAGGAAAACAGTGGGTCTTGAGCTGCCTCAGGTGGAATTCTTAAACACACATTTCTCGCAACAGAATCGCTTCTTTCATGGGTTCTAAAACACCTGGGGTACTATACAGGTCCACAGAAAAATAATTCGTTTTATGATCTAATTTATGTTTGTTATTTTCCGTTAGCAGTTGTGGAAGTACACAAACAAGAAAACTTGGTTCAAGTCCCTTTGTCGCTGAAATCTCTCCAGTGGAAAAGGAAAAGAAGAACACCGCCCAGGATCGGATTCTGGTCCTAAAGAAACGTTCTCTGCAATTTGAATCAGGAGTTTTTCACATGTTTTCCATGAGGCATACCTGTGCATGCAAATCCAGCTGGAAAGGTATTAGTCTGGCTGAAACGACGAATACTTCAGCAAAACTCATTACCACGACTCCAGCCTGTTTGTAGGTGCTCTCTCTCTCTCTCTCTCTCTCTCTCTCTCTCTCTCTCTCTCTCTTTCTCTCTCTCTCTCTCTCTCTCTCTCTCTCTCGTCTGGGCCAAGTTCTTGTTCTACTTCTTTGCCACTCCCTGCTTAGTATGTGAGTTCAGATGAGAGCCAGGTAGGGGGAAATAGGTCTCAGAGTTAGACGGATTTTGAAATTATTCAGAGCGTCCGGACTATTTCACATTTTAATGTTCTCTTTTACAGATGGTTGAATTTGTTTATTGCAAAGAAAATGATGCAATTCTAGAATATTCAAGGTGTTTTGATCTTAATCTCTCTCTCTCTCTCTAAGTTTTTGTTAAGAGAGAGAGAGACAGACAGACATACATACAGACAGAGAGACAGAGAGAGTGAGAGAGAGAGATGATATAAGCCATGCGTTGACAGAGATAAAAACAACATAGTGCGCTGCATACCCATCTTGATATGATTTTGCATTGTCAGTTGATAGGTCGGCGAATGATCGTGGTCAAACCGAATTGTGACTTGGGTTGACTTAAGTGTTGTAAGTGAAGTATGGTGGACCGTACCAGACTAATGTGTGTGTGTGTGTGTGGTGTGTGTGTGGTGTGTGTGTGTGTGTGTGTGTGTGTCTGTGTCTGTGTGTATGTGTGTGAGTGTATGTGTGTGCGTGTGTATGTGTGTATGTGTGTGCGTGTGAATGTGTGTATGTGTGTGCGTGTGTATGTGTGTGCATGTGTATGTGTGTATGGGTGTATATGTGTGTATATGTGTATATGTGTGTGCGTATGTGTGTGCATGTGTGTGTGTTTGTGTGTGTGTGTGTGTGTGTGTGTGTGTGTATGTGTATGTGTGTGTATGTGTGTGCGTGTGTATCTGTGTGTATGTGTATGTGTGTGTATGTGTGTATGTGCATATATGTGTGTGCGTATGTGTATGTGTACGTGTATGTGTGTGTGTGAGCGCGCGCGCGCGCGTGTGTGTGTGTGTGTGTGTGTGTGTGTACGGAGAAAGCGTCAAAACGTACAACACATGACCTCTCTCTCTCTCTCTCTCTCTCTCTCTCTCTCTCTCTGTGTGTGTGTGTGTGTGTGTGTGTGTGTGTGTTGTGTGTGTGTGTGTGGTCTGAAACGCCATACATCTCTCTCTCTCTCTCTCTCTCTCTCTCTCTCTCTCTCTGTCTGTCTCAAACCCCATGTATACGGCTTCTCTCTCTCTCTCTCTCTCTCTCTCTCTCCTCTCTCTCTCTCTCTCTCTCTCTCTCTCAAATCCCGTATATACAGCTTCTATCTCTCTCTCACTCTCTCTCTCTCTCTCTCTCAAATACCGTATATACAGCTCCTCTCTCTCTCTCTCTCTCTCTCTCTCTCTCTCTCTCTCTCTCTCTCTCTCTCTCTCTCTCTCTTCCCTCCATGTACACATCCCAACCCCAACATACCTTAACCTCTCCCACCCTGGTCTGATCCCCTAAAGTCTTCTCTCCCTCCCTCCCCACAGAACACACTATGAAAACCTGTTCCACCACCACTGCTCCTACCCCACCTCCACCCCACCCCTTCCATTGTGTGAGTGTCCAGCAGGTATAAATGGCCAGTGTGTGACCCTGTCGTCCAGTCGTCAGCCATGGTTCCAGCGATCAGCGTCAGCCTCACCTCACTCCTCCTCCTGTCCCTAGGCGGGGTTCGAACCGCCCCCCTCATCTCCTCCCCATGGGGACAGATTGTGGGCACCGATGGGACCAGCCCCGGGGGAGCCCCCTACAGCATGTATCGGGCTATCCCTTATGCGCTTCCCCCCGTGGGGGAGAGGAGATTCGCCAAACCCGTGGCCGACCCTGGCCCTGGGGTGGGTCGGGTGTTTAACGCTTCTTCCTCGGGTACATCTGTCCTCAGGAATACACGTTCGCCCCAAATACCATGAATGAAGACTGCCTGACCCTCAATGTCTATGTTCCCGTCTCGGCTGGAGCAGGTAAGGAATGACTATGTTTTGAATCCTTAACTTACGTGCATGTTAAGTATGTGAGTACCATACGGTAAAGTGTTAGACCTACATTGTGCATGTGAATGAATAAACGTATGTTTCAATCCATTATGTGTTACGCTTTCTGAGCAACTGGTCTAAATGTTTCGTTTGATTCTGTTTTATTTATGTTCTATGATCATGAAGGAAGTGTTTCATACTGAATGTGTCCTTCACACGGACAAATCACATAGAGAAAGACCTCAGACTTCTACTCTTGATATATAAACAATATCTTTGTAAGCAAAATATTTCTGTCGTCCAGAAACCACTTACCCTTTCTCCAACCAGTACTGAGATGTACATGACAAATCGTCTAGTCTAATTGTTCAATTGCTATGCAACTTTACTCCTTAGTCGTGTTTCGAAAACAAATAATCAGTAAACCTTTCAGTTTGACAGATTTTTAATGCAGGTAAGTTAACTGGTTGAGGCATTTGCTAACAATGGGCTCCACACAGACGCAAATAGAGGAAGGACGGTTCATTTCACTTTTTTGACAATTGTGCTGAATGTACGTTGTATTCCCGAAAAGCGCGCGCGCGCACGCACGCATGCACTCACACACGCACCCACCCACACCCACACCCACACAACACACACACATACCACACACACACACACCACACACACACACACACACACACACGCACGCCACACACACACACACACGCGCGCGCGTGCGCGCGCGCGCGCGCACACACACACACACATACACGCACACACACACTCACGCACGAACTCATGCACGCACGCACGCACGCACGCACGCACGTACGTACACGCGCGCGCGCGCACGCACACACACACACACACACACACACACACACACACACACACGTACACACACACACGCACGCACACACGCATGCACGCACGTACGCACTCACACACACACACACACACACACACACACACACACACAGAGCATAAACAACAAACTTAGAAAGTTCTGTTGCACATGAATTCGTTAGCTAGTACTAAAACCTTCAGCTCACTCACAATGCTATCGCAACCGAATAATTCAAAGGCCCAACACCTATTTAGCAGCTGGGAAAGGCTGGCGTTTCTTAATTCAGACACACCGCACAAAGAGGACTAACGAACAGAAACAAATGCAGAGTCGCTTCAGTGTGATTGATGCGTATGCATTTTGCTTCTTCGTCTTCATTTCCTTCTCCATTTCCTCCTCCTTCTCCTCCCCCTCCTCCTCCTCCTTCTTCCTTCTTCTTCTTCTTCTTCTTCTTCTTCTCTTCTTTTTCCTTCTCCTTCTTCGTCTTCTTCTTCTTCTTCTTCTTCTTCTTCTTCTTCTTCTTCTTCTTCGTTGTCCTCCTCTTCTTCTTCTTCTTCTTCTTCTTCTTCTTCTTCTTCTTCTTCTTCTTCTTCGTATTCTTCTTCTTCGTATTCTTCTTCTTTTTTCTTCTTCTCCTTCTCCTTCTTCGTCTTCTTCTTCTTCTTCTGTTTCTTTTTCACATTTTTATTCAGAAGATGAACAATAAACATTACACAGACATTTCCAGAAACAGAATTGAATGGTATCTACAACAAGTTTCATGTGTCATACCTTTTTTCAAATGTATTCAAATGTATTCATCAAGGGTTTTTTATATGAATGACAACAA
>CM065731.1:39383703-39388703 GCA_033310375.1 Conus canariensis | reverse complement strand
CCTGGTCAACGTCCTCGAGTTCTTCTACACGCAGCCTCTGAACGGCGGGAAGGTGAAAGAACAGGTAACAGAGTGACAGGGTGAGAGAGAGAATGGGGTGAGAGGCGGGTAGAAAGAAGATGCTGGTTATCCCAACTGATACTGAGTAATGAAAACATCATCCGCAACAGAATCATCAGCAAAGTCACTGAACACTTGTGTGGAACCATCAAGTGTTTTTATGGTAGAGATAGCCAGGTTCTATAGAGTCGTTCTGATTTCTGTCATTGACTGAAAAGAAAAATTAGTGTTCCACCGAACGAAAGAGACAAATTACAAGACAAAACACGACGCCTTTCGACATCTTCGGTCTTCTTCAGGCAAGACAAACAACGTTCAAGTCAACGAAAATGGAGAACGAACAATCACTTGTCTCCTCACACTGGGCGCTCAATGGATGTGGAAGCTTGTTTCAATATCCACCTGCAGTCACCACACTTTGAAACTCACCCTTCTGTTATTGAGCCTTCGACACAAAACTGACCCTTCACACTTACTGTGACTTTTTGTGTCCAGTTCGGCACTGATGTTGATTGTTCTGATACTCTGGAACTATCAACTAACGAAACAAAAGCAATAGTCGTCCAAAGGGAAGAAAACAGTGAACAAAATCACAGTTCCACTCTTCATATTTCACAAATTTTCGGCCTCATGGCCTTTTTCAAGAGAAGAGAAAAAAAACCCGATACAACTAACCATCTTTGACAACTGGACAGGTCAAAGAAATGACGCCATAGATATACTGCATGATGCCTGACGTCATAATGCGTGATGTCATCAACAAGAAATTAAAAAAAAAAAAAACATCATCCCGAGGGACTATATCAAAGACACAATAACAGGATGGGAACTACTCAAATGTATCTCAATCGTGGCACTTTCCTGCGAATCAAATACATTTGAGTAGTTCCCATCCTGTTATTGTGTCTTTGATCTAGTTCCTCAGGATGACTTTTTTCTATTTCTTGTTGATGACATTACACATTATGATGTCAGGCCTTGTGCGGTATTTTTATGACGTCATTTCTTTGATCTGTCCACATGTCAAAGATGGATATTACGTAGTTGTTTTTCTTTTTTGTTGTTTGTTGTTGTTGTTGTTGTTGTTTTCTCTTGAAAAAGGCCACGAGGCCGAAAGTGTGTGAACTATGAAGAGTGGAACTGTGATTTTATTAACTAATGGTTTGCCTTTAAGATGTTGACGTCTCTTCCCTGTGTTTTTCCTGGTAACGAGTTTGGTGTCTCCTGTAGTTATCCAAAAGAAGTTCCTTAGGCTGGTGTTTGAAAACGATTTTCAGCCCTCGTCTTTGTACTCCCTTCACTGATTTAGATGGGACATATGTCAGAAATGCAAATCTCTACCACCTGCCCCAACGTAAATGGTTACATTGTACATCAGTGATACTGTAGCAGGAACGTGTTCAGTGTATAGGGCATCGCCACTGCCATTCTGACGCGTTCCTTTTTTTTTTTTTTTTTTGCTCAAGGTTCACATTTCCTAGGACGTTTTCGTGGAGGATTCTCAACTTGTTTTAGACGGGATAGTGCGTGAAAGAAAGAAGGAAAAAAGAAAGTGATAAACAAACTCTTGGTGGAGAGAGAGAGAGAGAGAGAGAGAGAGAGAGAGAGAGAGAGAGAGAGAGAGAGAGGAGAGATCTATTTTCGAAAACAAGCACACCATTGTTCTGTAGACAAGTCGATCCCTAGACTAGTACGCCCTCGCGTATCGCCGCCTGTGTGTGTATGTGTGCGTGCGTGTATGCGTGCGCGTGCGTGCGTGCGTGCGCGTGTGTGTGTATGTGTGTGTGTGTGTGTGTGTGTGTGTGTGTGTGGTGTGTGTGCACCCCTTTCCCTATCCTTCTTACTCTTTTTTTTTTCAAGAGTATACACCATTCTGTTTCACAAACCAGGACGTTCTCGACATCTTCTCCGACATTAACTTCGTGGTTCCTGCAGTCCAGTTCATGGATCACCTCACCAAGGCCTCTGACCAGATGCGCTCCCTGGGCAGACCCTCAGGAGGACGTCGCTACCTCTACCTCTTCAACCACTACCCGGCCAGCCGAGCCGGCCTGACCCGAGGGAGAGGAGTGTATCACGGGGAGGCCATCACTTACCTGTTCGACCGCGATGAACTTCCGCTGGTCGGTGACACCTTCGGTAATGACGAAGTGACTTTGGCCACGACGTTCAAGTCCATGACCACCAACTTTGCCAAGTCGGGGTGAGTCAGCAGGGTTTGGATTCTTTTATTTTTGGATCTTGGTCGTCTCTACGAGTAAGACGGAGAGGCTGTATTCTCCTATAACAGTGTAGTGTATTCTGAAACCCGTGTTTGTATGAATCGTGAACTCCTCAAAACTATGCCCATTATTTTGTTACGTGCTTACAGAGGCTTTTTTCTATTAATCCCAAGGTGATATAATGGTTTTGAGACATCAAGACATTCTCACAAAGTAGCGCAGTCACGTTTCACACGGCAAAACGATCTCCAAACAATGTAGTCACGTTTCATATTGAAAAGCATGCTTCTCTTAAACTTTTAAATCGCGTTTGAGTTGGAGGAGACCTTCGCCTTAACAAGGTGGTGACATTTCACGAAGTCAAGTATTGTCTCAAATGATTTAGTCACGTTTTACATTGCAAGTCCATCATTAAAACAATGTTTCACTTTTCACATTGAAAGACAATGTCTAAACTAGTGCTGTTATGTTTCACAGAGCAACACATTCTCCGAAGAAATGTAGTGTTGTTTTACACAGTAAGACATTTCCATTTTAAAAACAATAGTCACGTTTCACACAAGGCATTCTCCATGCAGTCACGTTTCCATTGGCAAAACATTTTTTAACTGATGCAGTCAAGTTGCACATAGCATGACATTCTCCAAAACAATGCAGTCACGTCTCACACATCTACGGACTCTCAAGAACGGTGTGGTTACGTTTCATATAGCACGACATGCTTCGCAATAGTCACATTGTACACACCATGCCAATTTCTAAAACAACTCAGTCAGATTTCACAGAACAAGACATTCTCCAAAACAATCTAGTCACGTTTCGCGTCTTAAGGCGTGATTAAACCATTGTAATTACCTTTCACTTAAGAAGACATTTACACCAATTGATGATTTATGGTGTGAGAATGAATATCTCAGAGGTACGAGAACTTTAATTTTTATATCTTCTGTCCTACACACTGTCAGCCCTGCCAAGATTAATTCCAGGCTAGAAAGCACAAAACTTGGTAGACAGTGAGTAGAGGGCTACAGGGCAGACACAACTTGGTAGACAGTGAGGAGAGGACTGCAGGGCAGACACAACTAGGTAGGGAGTGAGTAGAGGACTGCAGGGCAGACACAACTTGGTAGACAGTGAGGAGAGGACTACAGGGCAGACACAATTTGGTAGGGAGTGAGGAGAGGACTACAGGGCAAACACAACTTGGTAGGGAGTGAGGAGAGGACCACAGGGCAGACACAACTTGGCAGGGAGTGAGGAGAGGACTCCAGGGCAGACACAACTTGGTAGGGAGTGAGGAGAGGACCACAGGGCAGACACAACTTGGCAGGGAGTGAGGAGAGGACCACAGGGCAGACACAACTTGGTAGGGAGTGAGGAGAGGACTACAGGGCAGACACAACTTGGTAGGGAGTGAGGAGAGGACTACAGGGCACATGGCAGAGAACTGTGGTCTGTTGCTGCTCCATGAAACATCGTCGCCACCTTTGCGTTATGAGATCTGATTCCATCCTGCAGAATTGTTTGCAACAGATGATCGATCCTCATATAAGGACTGAGCTACTTACAGCAGAACAGTCTGCACACATCGCAAGACAGTTCATAATGATCTTTCGGACAGAACGTCTACAGAACTGGTACTGCGCTAACTAAAAGGTGTGTAGTAACGAAATCTCCTTTTGCTTTCAAGACAAAAAGTGCACAAAGAATGGCACGACAATCAATATAAAGTTAGTAAGATATTCACACCAAGTATGTTTTCCTAAAGAACGTCTATAAAAAAAAAAAAAATTTCAGAACAAAACAGAGTGACAGCATGTTCAAAAGTGGGAAGATACTGAATGCTGCAATGTACTTACAGTACAGTCATTCACAACAGTCAACATAAAGTGTGGCTGTAAAATGTCCACATGCAGGATGTTTTCTAAACAGACAGGAAATCATGGTGTGTACTTACCGTGGAAAAGAAAATACGCACAGGCACAAGCACACAGAAGTCAACAAAGTCTCTCTTCTCTCTCTCTCTCTCTCTCTCTCTCCTCCTCTCTCTCTCTCTCTCTCTCTCTCTCTCTCTCTCTCTCTCTCTTCTCTCTCTCTCTCTGGTCTTGGGTTTTCTTGTAAGTGCGCTGATGAATGGTGTACTCGTGTTCCCTCCTCCTCTCCTGTTTCCCTCACTGTCCTTCCTATCTCGCCCTTTTTGAAGCGCTGAATAATGCTGAGCTGTTCTTAGTGGTTGACTTACAGAAGAGACGATAATACATCGGAAATCTGTGCGTTTAACATGTGTTTTGACGACTATTCATCATCGTCATCATCTCTCTCTCTCTCTCTCTCTCTCTCTCTCTCTCTCTCTCTCTCTCTCTCTCTCTCTCTCCCAGTTTTCCTCAGCTGACCCTGACCACGGGTGAAAGATCCTGGCCTGAGTACAGCCTGGCTGAAGAGAAGTACCTGTCTCTGGAAGTGGTACCTCGGGTGGACAGTTACCTGTACGGCAAACGGATGGCTCTCTGGTTGGACCTGCTTCCCTCCCTGGTGAACTCCACACGAGGCATCAACATGGGGTCCTGGTCATTGCCCTGGCAGCAGCAGCAGACGTACTGTCCCCCAGGCAACACTGCCTTCAGCTACAACCTGGTGAACCAGCTGCCTGTGAGGTTTACCTTTAAGGGCCGGCTCAACTTCTTCAAGCTGCAGTAATGGTGGTCGGGATTTTCAGAT
>CM065731.1:39368703-39378703 GCA_033310375.1 Conus canariensis | reverse complement strand
ACAAAAGCCCTCGCATATTATGAACAGTTACTAAAGAAAACTTGTCCACGACGTTCTAAAACAAATACGAGACAGAGGGTGACAAAGAGTGAATATACAGTCAACGACAACAGAGAAAGATTTTTTTTTTAAATAAAGAAAGGGGTGACAGAAAAAAATGGATAGCAAGCAACTTTCAGGAAAGGATACTATACTACACATCTCATTGGTGGCACTAACTGCTTAGTCCCAGAGCCTGTGGACATAACTGTCTCTCTCCGAATGGCACCGCCGTGTCCTTCAAGTGACAGTCATCAATCTGCTTATTTCAGCGTCTGTGGCACTGTTGTTGTCAGCGTGGTTGCGAGACATGGAGCACAGAGTCAGAACTGAAGTTATTACGACAACAGGGTGTGGAGTGAGATAGAGTTTGACACTTTTTTTAATGACGACGACCATTGAGTGTGAGGATGATAAATACGACGCTGTTTGAGATTCATTCCGATCAGAGACAGCATGACTGGTCTGCGTGGTCCGTTTCATTCTATATGTCATCGTCAACCAAGCCAAGCCATACAGACACTTCCAGAGTCAGATCTGAGGCACATTCTCTAAGAAGTATCCACAGGGTAGAAACCAGACTGTGTATTTCCGGTTCCTTATATTTGACCCCAGGCACACCAAAAAAAAAATGAATAAAACCAGCTAAAACCCTGGAACCTTGAAAGTAAATGCTTCTGCAATGTCCATTTTCTAAAATCAGGACAGTGTTAGCGTCACTACAGTGGTTCGTAGACAGAAGAAACGGTTTTTCAAAGACTTCATATGTTCACGCAGTTGACCTGCCTCTGGTTCTTTCTGTGAGATGACCTCAAAAATCGATGTATGCATGATGAGGAACGAAGATAGTGTCTTGGATTTTGACGTTTTAGTCTCCACGCTGGAAGTCCCTAGCCTGCTTCTATACCTTTCATCTGACATAGGAACATTGTAGCATTAGAGCAAGACATAAACCAATACCAGTTAACAATTAATCAACACTATAGAATTTCGACGCACCACGCAAAACACACAGAACAAAGTGAAGCAAATACAGGACATTGTTTTTCTTTAGTCTGAAGACCACGGCTTCAAGTGACTGTTCGTTCTCCAGGGCCCAAGAGTGTGATGATCTGGATCCACGGAGGAGGGTTCACACTGGGAAGCGCTGTGGAATACGTCCCCTCAGAACTCGTCACCATCAATGACGTCATTGTTGTCGTCATCCAGTACCGTCTGGACGTGCTGGGCTTCCTCTCCTCAGGTGATGACGTCATCTCCGGTAACTTCGGTCTGTGGGATCAGGCCCTGGCCATCAAGTGGGTCAAGGACAACATCCAGGCCTTTGGAGGTGACCCCAACTCCATCACGTTGTTCGGGGAGTCTGCAGGAGCCGCCAGCGTCGGGTACCAGTTGATCAGTCCCGTCAACAGAGGGGTGACCTTCAGGGCCATCCTGCAGAGTGGAACGCCTAATTGCAACTGGGCGTTCAACAAGGATCCCACGCGAGTCTTCCAGGCCCTGGCCAACGTGACGGGGTGCCTGACTGCAGGGAGCTGGGCTGACAGTATGTACTACATGGTGGCCGGAGGACGTCAGAGAGCGGAGCATCAGAGGATCCTGGACTGTCTGAGGACCAAAGATGCCGCTACGTTGCTTTCGGCTGAAGTGGCAACCAACTTCTATGAATCCCAGACATTATGGGTAGGTCTCTGCCTCAGCTTTTTACTCTTTCCGTCTCTTCTTTTTCAGAGTGCTTCTTACATAAAGTACTCCTGAAATAAAACAGATAAGCACTACCCACTACACTCAATTATCTTTTAAAGACTTATTAATGCTTCTTCATTTGTTTAAGAATTCTGGAATCCTTCATAAGGAGTTGAAAAAAAAATTCCATTCCTTTCTCGATCGTTTTACACATTTACCAATTATGTCTCTAATATTTTGGAAAATCAAGAATCTGTCAGGAATGAAATATCCCATATTTTGCTCTGATCTTTTCTTTTACGTATACTTTATACCATGTCCTTCAAGGTGTGAAAATTTTATATATTAACTCCGTATGAGTATGGAAAGTTACAAGTAAGCTTCTGCCCATATTCATTTTGAAGTGTGTGTGTGTGTGTGTGT
This sequence comes from Conus canariensis, assembly GCA_033310375.1. Lineage (NCBI taxonomy): Eukaryota > Metazoa > Mollusca > Gastropoda > Neogastropoda > Conidae > Conus > Conus canariensis. The sequence goes on along the minus strand of CM065731.1, from coordinate 39,376,555 downwards.
GTGTGTGTGTGTGTGTGTGTGTGTGTGTGTGTGTGTGTGTGTGGTGTGTGTGTGTTACGCTTTTCTACAAAACTTTCGAAAAATTCAGAATTTCTCTCTCTCTCTCTCTCTCTCTCTTCTCTCTCTCTCTCTCTCTCTCTCTCTCTCTCTCTCTCTGGTGCGCAGGGAATAGAGATCTGTTGTGGAAAAGAAGGAGGGAATATTTATCCACACTTCATTTTATTCTCTATTCCTAGGAACGAAAGTAGAAAATCTATGAGGTACAAATTGTAAGGAAGAATGTAAATTCCTTAACCTGTTATTTCCTATGGGATTTTCCCTCGTGATTACAGAAAACGAATTCAAAAAGAGAAAAGGTATTTTAGCCAAAAAGAAAACTGGAGTTCAAAATCAAACATTTTTTTAAAATGGTGTTTGCACTATGATAAAGTTTAATAGGAAAAAAATACGTAGTCAATAGGTATAGCCCAAAGAGAAATTCACAAACTGTCACCACATTTTACCCCTACCCCTACCCCATTCACAAAGGCCTACCCGAAGAAGTAAATCAATATAAAAACCGTAACATGATCGCGATGAGAAACGGGAACCTTGAACTCGATCTCAGATAAGATTGATAAAGTCAAAACATGAAAACAATCTAAGATCTAGGAAAGATACATAATCATGGTAGAGCTCGGCTGACACGGAATCCGGGTTGTCGTGGCGTTACATGGCTCAGGGCAACGCCTTTGCAGCAGAGCAGATTCTTTTTGTCTCTGATCCTCTCATTTCTGTTCACACAAAGAAGACTTTAATACTGCACTGGGTTGAAGGACTGATCACTCCATGGCCATTGTGAACTTTTTTTTTCTTTTTTTTTTCTTTTTTTTTTTTTGTAAACAGACCAATATGAATATATCTGTGAAGTGAAATCCATCTCTTTTCATTCTCTGTTGCATTTGTTACTGAAGTCATGAGAGAAATTGCGACTCAGATGAAAGGTATGTTGGAGAGCACTTTCAAAAAAGAAACATTAGAGAATATCCCACCACGCTCAAATTTTCAAACAGAATATTTGCAGATTTTCTAGTAATAACTGTAGTGTAAAAAAAAATAGTAGCATACACAACAATGAAAAAATTATACGAAAACAAGAAATGTTCATTTGTAAACATAACATTTAACTGAAAGAAACAAATCAAAACAAAAGATAACATAAAACACTAGCAGTTATACTTTGTTCCATGGCTGAGGGTGACAGATACGGGAAAGTAACAACCCTTATTTGAAACCCTGGGAAAAAAAATTACCAGGAACCAAACCTCTGAAATTGTGGAGAACAACGGTAGGAAAAATCGACCTCCAGCTAATAAGAAGTGAAGAATCAGTTTGTATGTAGAGTTTTATAAAGCGAGTAAAAGCATGTAATATTGTGAAATCACGGGTTTGATAAGCAGAATTCCACAATTAACACGTCATAAGGAGAATTTTCCTCTTTTTGTAACAGCTTAGTCTTGTCGTTGAAAGACTGTTGGCTGAATCACTGTGAGATAGAGAAATACCTTTGCACAAAGAGGTTTGTTTCCTGTGCAGCCAACGTGTCACAAGCCAAGGCTATGTTTGAAGAACTGGACACCAAGCTCGCTGTTAAAAAAACAGAATTATCATGGATTGTGAAGACACTGGAAAACGCATGGTGAAAATGAAATAAACAAGCTCAAGCTCAGGATTTAAGTGAAGCAGACGAATTGGAGATAATAGTATACCCATAAACGGCTTCATGCATCACTCGGATTCAATGAGGCAAGCAAAGTAGCTTAGTAGAAGAACACACACACACACACACACACACACACACACACACACACACACACACACACACACACACACACACACATGCCCGATTTAGTATGGAATACAATGAATATTAAAATGTCAGATGTCTTGTTCACTCGAGGCTTAGTAATTGTCAAAGTACAAACCCATCTGTAGAATTTGGACGAAGTGAAGTATTAGACCAATAAGAGAAACTGCTGGTGCGTTTCAAGCAGGCGTTTGGGGTTACCAGCCTAAAGAAAATTGCAGTAAGTAGTTTTAAACAGCAGTGACAGCGTCAGTTATATAATTTGATCAAAAGAATGTGCAGCTTTCTGTGGAAGTTCCTTAGCTGCGTAACCCGTCGAAGAACGTAAAATGTTACTTTCACCCGACACTTTGTGCGTGATGTTCAATAACTGATAGGCTGTGGCACATGTGGGGATTGTAGCTGAGAAACAAATGTGGCACACTCCTAAACGGCATGGTTCTGCCACCCTGACGACAGCCAGTAACATTTCTGAGTGTCCTTTGGAACCATCTGTTAGTGAACTAGTTCATTTGTTGGAAAGCTGTGTACAGAACAGAAATTTCACTAAGAAGTCACATCAACTGCCTTCATGCCCAAGATATATAGCACAGATAATCAATGAACTTAGTTTTAAACATATGGAACACAACATTCTCTCCTTATGCTAGGTGCGTATGTGAGGGGAAATTTCTGTCCATCATAATACTTCCAGACTGCCCATATTTAAGAGGGCGATACAAAATGTCAGTATGAATACTGCATATTTTGAAAGCATTGACCATATTGTGTATGACAAATGTATTACTGACATCGCTCACGTTTTTGCCCAGTCGGTGTTGGGCAGGCTGTTGTGATTTTTGAAAGTATTTTCAGAAGTATTTTTTGTGGAGTATCTAGATTCTAACATGTGAAGGATGGAGGTGAGAGAAAATCATTTAGATACAGTAGATTTGGCATTCTCAGTAATCCCTGTTGCTTCTGGAATCGTTTAATATCATCGATGATGAACAGACGTGATGATAACCACTGAATGAACTCAGCACCCTGACGAACCTGACAAAGATGCAAGCTGAATCGGGTGCAACCACCTATCACGGCTTTCCAAAGAAATCTGACAAAACAAAAGAAAACGATGCCAGTATCAGCAGCACCTAGACACGGTCCTGTGCGCACTGATTCTTCTGCTTACGTCTTCGAGCCATGCCAGTAATATGGGTTCATTTATGTCTGAGATCCTTTTTTTTTAATGTGTTATCATTTTGCTTTCACTATTGCTGTCGCTTTTAAAAGTAGAGGACAGTTATTTCAGATTATTGTGGAATCACTCCTGGTCTAATTGTTTCCTCTCTCTCTCTCTCTCTCTCTCTCTCTCTCTCTCTCTCTCTCTCTCTCTCTCTCTCTCTCTCTCTCTCTCTCTCTCTCTCTCATCTACAAAAAAAAAAATCAAATTATAACATCTACAGCAGATCGGTTTTTGTTTCGTTTTCTTTTTATTGATCTGGATTATTCTATTAATTATATCTACAGCTAATATCATCTGGTTTTTGGTTTTGTTGCTTTTTTTTCTATTAAATCAAAAGGATAATACAGGGAACATTTTTTTCCCTCCATCCTCCCATCTTTTATCCACAGCGTCCCTCCCTTGACGGAGAGTTTGTCCCTCGTGCCCCTGATGACCTTCTACGTGACGCCGCTTACCTCGACACCGTCGGTGCTACGTCACGTGACGTCATGCTGGGCTTCACCAACGAGGAGGGAGGCCTTCTGCTGACCTTGCGTGAGTTCCTGACGGAGATCTACACACCGGAGGAGGTCCAGAGCCTCATGGAGATGCTGAAGTTGGACGAGAACATGCTGCGCTACCTTGTGGCCAACGAGCTGCAGTTCCAGTTTGGGCAGGACATTCTGAGGGATAAGCACAGGCTGGAGACCCTGGTCAGGGTTCTAGAGTTCTTCTACACACAGCCTCTGAACGGCGGGAAGGTGAACGAGCAGGTGAGGAATGGAGGGAGGGGGGAGGGATGGTGGGGGAAGGAGGAAGGGTGCGTGGGGATTGCTATTCCAGAAGATGTTGAATCTTGCCATGTCAGAAATATATCTTGACTGGGCTTAGAAGAATGAATTTCGTAGTCAACATTTCAATTTAGTTTTTTTTTTTTTTTTAACTACTTGTTTCTACCGTCAGATAATCGCGAGTCAGCGGGATTGGCAGCATCAAGGGAGGAAATTCAGCATACAATTGACATGAGATTTCTTCAAGTGTTCAGATTCCTCTGAAATGGTTTGATTTCCCTTTCAAACTTATATCTCACAACGAATGGCTTTTCTGTATCGTTTGTTGATGAAAGTATTCAGTTGTCCTGGCTAAAGACAACAAACAAAAAACACAAACTACGGCCATGACAGAAATATACGCATATATATATATATATATATATATATATATATTGTTCAGCATTATATACATATATATTATATATATATATATATATATATATATATATTCTCTCTCACTCGCTCTTTTACCTCACATGTTTCACACGGACACTATTTCTTTCAATAACATCAATGTGTATGTCCCTAACCCAGAGCATCCTGGACGCATACAGCGACATTGACTTCGTGGTTCCTACAGTCCAGTTCATGGATCACCTCACCAAAGCCGCTGACCAGATGCGCCCCCTGGGCAGACCCTCAGGAGGACGTCGCTACCTCTACCTCTTCAACCACTACCCGGCCAGCCGAGCCGGCCTGACGCGAGGGAGAGGACTGTACCACGCGGAGGACATCGCTTACGAGTTCGATCGCGACCCGAATTCCCCGGAAAAACCCTTCGTTTTTGGCGGTGAAGATTTCATTCTGGCCTCGACTTTCAAGTCCATGATTACCAACTTTGCCAAGACTGGGTAAGTGCACGGAGGTTGGGAGTGGGGTGGGGGGGTGGGGTGGGTGTTTTGTCTTTGTTTTGTTTTGTTTTGTTTTTTGACCGGTCTAATCATTGTCATTGAGAGTCACAGAAGACAGAGGGTATCGTCGTTTGACAGTCTGTTCTGCCAGCTGGTTTTCTGTGATGCATCAGACCCCTCTTCAAGTATCGCTGTAGTTCATTTTCTGAGTTCAGGTTTTTACGTGCTTAAAAATTCTCCAGAACAATATGGCTACATTTCAAATGTCAAGATACTTTTAAACAAATGTCACGATGTTTCAGGTGTTACGAATTTTTCATAAGTGTATCATTTTTTTCCACGTGCACAGTCTTCAAGGCAATGCAAGAATATTCCATGTGTTAAAAATATTCTACAAATCAGTGTATGACGTTTCTAGTTTAAGGTGTATTCAACAACAATGCAACTATGGTTCGCATGCGAAGACATTTTACAAAACAAGTCTAAGTTTCACACTAAAAAAAAAAACATTCCTCAATGTAATATGGCCATATTGCAAACGTGTATACATGTTGAAAAGAAAGTGGCGATGATTCACTATCAAAGATGATCCCCAAAATAATGAAGATATGTTTCACGTGTTGGCACGTTCTCCCAAACAATGCAGTCATCCTTTCCAAATGGCACCCATATACGCCGATGTTCGCAGGCTCAGAATGAATTACGAATGATTATGACATTGTACATTATACGAGTACAAGTATGATTATAGTACCCTAAAACTGTTACACTGCCTAAAACAGCCCCTTTGGATATAATACAGAACCTTCAATATGTGTATGTATATGTATATGTATATGTGTGTGTATATATATATGTATGTATGTGTGTATATGTATGTATGTATATGTATGTGTATGTGTGTGCATATGCATGTGTGTGTATATGTATATATATATATATATATATATATATATATATATATATATAAGAAAACAAAGACAAATATGTAAGATTTCATAATGCACTAGGCTTGCCTCATGTGCTCTCTCTCTCTCTCTTCTCTCTCTCTCTCTCTCTCTCTCTCTCTCTCTCTCTCTCTCTCTCTCTCTCTCTACCACGTAAAGAGGCTGTAACCGTGCCTTAAAAATGTAGAATGGTATTGTAGCTGTGCTTAGTATGTTGATTTCCTCTTTATCTATCGTTTGTTTGGATTTGTTCTTTTCTATTTTATATTCTAATGTGTTGTACTGTGTCGACTTATTTGAATTAAAAAAAAAGAAAAAAAAAAAAAAAAAAACAATGCAGTCATGCTTCTCTTATGAAGTTATTCTCTGCGTGTTGCAGCATGTTTCACATTTTGAAGATTTTTTTTAATTTGCCATATTTCACGTGATGAAATATTGTCGAGAGAAATCGTCCCATGCCGCACATGTGTGTACCATTCTCAAAACTACGTGCCCATGTTCAGACATTTTTACAATGTGGCTATGTTCTACATATTCAGACACTGGGCGGTACAATAAGACATTTAGAATGTCTAGGCATCTGTAAACGAATGTGACAATGTTTTGTGACTTAAAACATTTTCCCAGACACTGTAGCCGTGTTTCCCCTCGAAAGATATTCTCCAAAACAAGACAAGAGGTGACCTGCTCACCTGAGTTGTGAGGGCCGCATGAATGATTGCCGTTTCAGCTCTCTGGAAATTTTTCGAGTCTGGAACTTTGTTCTACCGTTTGGTTTGCAGCACCTTTCGGAGGCATTTCATGAAGAATGCGTTCACCTGCCTTCCATGTCGCCCACCTTTCACAGGCATGTAGTGGAGAAGAAGAAAAACTGCATGGTGCACTATAATCTTCAGGCCGACCTCTGTGTGTGTGTGGGTGTGTCTAATTCATCTCTCTCTCTCTCTCTCTCTCTCTCTCTCTCTCTCTCTCTCTCTCTCTTCCAGTTTTCCTCAGCTGACCCTGACCACGGGTGAAAGCTCTTGGCCTGAGTACAGCCTGGCTGAAGAGAAGTACCTGTCTCTGGAAGTGGTACCCCGGGTGGACAGTTACTTGTACGGCAAACGGGTGGCTCTCTGGTTGGACCTGCTTCCCTCCCTGGTGAACTCCACACGAGGCATCAACATGGGGTCCTGGTCAATGCCCTGGCAGCAGCAGCAGACCTGTTGTTCCCCAGGCAACTCTGCCCTCGGCTACAACCTGAGGAACCAGCTGCCCATCAGCTTTGTCTTCAAGGGCAGAATCACCTTCTTCAGGCTGCAGTAACGTTGACCTTTTTGACCTTGCCTGAATTGTTTCGGTGGTATTGAACATATTTTACATCTTCTCTCTGTCTCTTTCTCTCTCGCTCTCTCGTTCTCTCTCTCTCTCTCTCTCTCTCTCTCTCTCTCTCTCTCTCTCTCTCTCTCTCTCTCTCTCTCTCTGATTGAATAAAAGTTTTCTGAGTCCCTAGTTCTGAGTTCTCTCTCTCTCTCTCTCTCTCTCTCTCTCTCTCTCTCTCTCTCGTCTCCCTCTCTCTCTCTCTCTCTCTCTCTCTCTCTCTCTCTCTCTTTTCTCTCCCCGACCCCCAAGGGCTTACAAACCCTTTACAAGACGTGCCTATGCAGTTAAAGAAACTGAATGCAAATACTGATACATGTACTTATAATGTTTTTTCGTTAAAATTAAGATGTTACAACTACTCTATTCTCAATATGCTGATGTGTCTCTTATGTCCATTGTCAAAGTGTCATCGTATGTGGAATCCCCCCCCCCCCCCCTTCAGAAGGGGCTGTGGCCTATTAATGAATAAAACATCTCTCTCCTCTCTCTCTCTCTCTCTCTCTCTCTCTCTCTCTCTCTCTCTCTCTCTCTCTCTCTCTCTCTCCACGAATCGTTAGCGTTGCACTGTAAAAGTAGAACAAAATATCACAAAGTTTGCATATCATGCATTGTTTCTCTGGTTTCAAAAGAAACAAAAGAAGGCAAAATATATTGTTTTGGCAAAGGTAACATCGGTCAAATGTTTGTTTTCACAACTTTCATAATAACGAGATTTTTCTTTATTATACAAGCCATATCGCACTTCAGATTGATTAACAATCAGTACTTTTAATAGAGCTATGATTAAAGAATTCTCTGATCCATCTACA
>CM065731.1:39351203-39363703 GCA_033310375.1 Conus canariensis | reverse complement strand
TTAGGAACATGTGTAGTAAGACCTCTAAGTGATCGGTTGGACAAATTGGAACTATCTGCAACTAAGACAGAGGGAATTGTCTTTATATATGTCATGACAATGTATGAGCATGGGTGTTTTCAACTTGTGACAAGAAAACAACACCATAGGTAAACAGTGTTTGAATCCTCATTTCGATTGGACGCTGCGTCACGTGATTGGTGAGGGAAGCTCACTGTTTTGTAGGACAGTCCAGGAGTTGCCAGACGGAAGGAAAGAACGCTTGGCTTGGGCCGAGTCGTTAGTCTTTTTATCAACCTTAGACTGGTCGTAAAAGGAAAACCTGTATAGTTTTCCTTGAGGCCCGGAAGTAGCCGGTTTTGATGTAGCGCAGACAGAAGTCTGCTGGGAATTCCTTGGTTAGAATATTGATTCCCTATGGGAAAACCTCCGCGTCCAGTCCTGGGGCTCAAGTTCCTTCCTCCTGGAAACTTAATCGCCGCTGGTTGAATTGTTAAAGAATGATTATTTAAGCTGCAACTGTTTAATGATTAAGGAAAAAGAAGAAACTTGAAATGTATTATCTGTATGCTGCTCCTAGAAAAAGAGAATGAACTGCGTCTATGATGTCATGCAGCTACTGTTGTGAATTTGGTGAATTTGTAAAATTGTGAAATATTTTGTTTTGTTGACAAAAATTTAGTAAAAGGAGCTCAAAAAAGTGGATTCTTGTTTCGCCAGTCAGTCCCTCTTTTGGATTAATGGAGTAGATGCGCACGTATGGAGTAAGCATGCCGTGTGTGTGTGTGTGTGTGTGTGTGTGTGTGTGTGTGTGTGTGTGTGTGTGTGTGTGTGTGTGTGAGTGAGTGGTGCAAATGCGGTGCGTGACAATAATTTTACCTGACTGGGACAAGCCTTAAGTTAAAAGACTGGATATTAGAATTGCTTTTAAAGGCACTGTAGAAGGTCGTGTCTAACGGCATTGCTGACAGGTTTGTATTTTCGGAACAGAATTATAAGTGATACAAGAGCGGTTTCATTACAAATTTATATTTAGTAGACAAAATTCGCCTCATCTTTGTCTTTCTGCACTTCCTTGTAAGAATAGTATGTTAAAACCTAAGCTATTAACATGTACGATTAAAGAAAAGATTTGAAGTGTGGATGTTAGATTTCAAGCTAAGGTATTACGATTTTGGTGTGAGCCTGTCCTTCATCAGTGAATTAAGACCTTTTAAATGAATATCAGCTCTGCAGTTTCTGTTGACGGCAAACAAACTAGCTGGTTTGCCATTGAAAGATGTTGCAGACAGCGCGACTCTATGTCACTGTATTTGTTTATTATGTGCGTTGAAGTTGTAGCACTCACAATAAAAGAGAAGTATAGCATTAGATCTGGAAACGTTAGGAATAAAACATCAGACAATGCTAAGCATGCACTCGAAGGGGACAGAAATCTTGTGAAGAATTAATTGGTACTTCTGACAAATTCAGAAAAGTGTTTCCGTTTCTACTTAACAAAAGATGAAAGCAGTATGGCTAGTGAATGTGTGGAAAGCAACAGGGGCAATTTAAGTATGTTTAAGAATGTAAGAAAATCCTAAACGCCTCAAATCATCGGGGATATGAATCACAAATGATTTGAAATAACGCGAATTTGTTGATTTTGAGGAGACGTTCTTCGATTAAATAATTGAACATACTATAAGACAAGAAGCACCACTCGGTAGACTGGCAGAGTTTAAGTCATTCGTGCGGACAAAAATAATACATTTATGGATATTGCATCAAATTCAGCCGACAGTTTTGATAATGATTTTTTTTTAATTAGTTAGCAAATTTGTATGAAAAAAAAAACACAGAAAAATAAATAGAAAAATATGTAACAAGCATCAGCCTTGGGAATATGTGTGTACCTTGCGTTAGGAAATATCAGTAATATTTTTCTCCTCTGGGAGCTGAGCAGATCTTTGCTAATAATTTGTGTGAATGATTCGAGGTTCTGTATGTGATATTCTGTCCTATGTCTATTGCGTATTTTCCAGTAGACATATGAGCCCCTGATAAGTAACAAATATAATTTGACAACGATGCCCTTTCCTGTGAAAGACTGCAACATGAATAACAAGTCATTTTCAATCGACAATTTTTTTTAAAAATAGACTTGTTTGTCCCTAACTTTAATGTGATTGTTACAGAACATGGTTTAGAAAATTCTTCTACAGTTTTGAAAAGATATACTTCCCCGAATTCCTAGTGTGCCTTATACGAGTCATCTTTCCAAAATATATTTACACAGTGTTGGTTTGTCAGATTGGAATATACGTTTCATTTATGTCAGTATTTGGAGGTACAGAAGTTCTGTCCCTTTATGATCACTCGATTGTATTTTCGGACTCGTGTTATTTTTCAATACATTTGAGTATTTCTTATATTTGGGTACAGTAGAACCTAAGTGTTGTACAAGGAAAGAAAGGCTAGGGACTGATGTGTCCTGGCACAAAGGATGAACTTTTGCTGTGCTACGATTTTGTTGAGTCTTTTTTCTTTTCTTTTCTTCTCTGTGTGTGTGTGTGTGTGTGTGTGTGTGTGTGTGTGTGTGTGTGTGTGTGTGTGTGTGTGTGTGTGTGTGTGTTGTGTGTGAGACAAAGCTTGACTGGTTCTTTAAAAAAAAAAAAAACCGATCCTCGTTTCTGATGCAGCGTCAAGGGAGATGACTGTGTCGTATAATTTTCATTTCCTTGTTGGTCATCTTATGTTCGAGTCTATGATTAATAACTGGACGTCCTGGGGGCGCTTCCAGAAATTGTGGTCTAGAGGTTGGTGCCGATGTCATTGTCCGTGTGAGTTGGTTCGTGACGTGAGTGTCCGTGTGAGTTGCTTCGTGACGTGAGTGTTCGTGTGAGTTGCTTTGTGACGTGAGTGTCCATGTGAGTTGCTTCGTGATGTGAGTGTACGTGTGAGTTGCTTCGTGACGTAAGTGTCCGTGTGAGTTGCTTTGTGACGTAAGTGTCCGTGTGAATTGCTTCATGATGTGAGTGTCCGTGTGAGTTGCTTCGTGACGTGAGTGTCCGTGTGAGTTGCTTCGTGACGTAAGTGTCCGTGTGAGTTAGTTCGTGACGTGAGTGTCCCTGTGAGTTGCTTCGTGACGTGAGTGTCCCTCCGACTTGGTTCGAGAAGTGAGTGTCCCTGTGACTTGGTTCGTGACGTAAGTGTCCCTGTAACTTGGTTCGTGACGTAAGTGTCCCTGTGACGTGGTTCGTGCAATGATGAGCATGTCTTCCTCCTGGGTTCCTGTCCTTGACAGCTTTGGTGGTGCTGTGGGTTTTGCTCTTCTACCGATTACCTCCCTTGGGACTGTTCGGAAGGTGAGCGCTGTAGTGTGTGTGTGTGTGTGTGTGTGTGTGTGTGTGTGTGTGTGTGTGTGTGTGTGTGTGTGTGTGTGTGTGTGGGGTGTAAGTGTGTGTGTGTGTCTGTGTCTGTGTCTGTGTCTGTGTGTGTCTGTCTGTATGTGTGTGTCTGCGTGTTTGTGTGTGTGTGTGTGTGTGCGCGTATACATGAGTGTGCGTGTGTGTGTTTGTGTACGTGTGTGTGTTTATGTGTGTATGTTTGTGTGTGTCTGTGCGTGTGTACACGTGCGTGTGTGTGTGTGTGTATGTGTGTTGTGTGTGTGTGTATGTGTGTGTGTGTGTGTGTGTGTGTGTGTGTGTGTGTGTGTGTGTGTGTGTGTGTGTGTGTGTGATAAGAGCATTCACATTCGAACAAGCATAGTCAACGTGTACCACATCCGTAGACATGTTTGCAGTTTTCTCTCTCGCACGCGTATTAACACACGTATGATCAACCACAGCATACTTTAATTATCATTCATATTTACAATCATGGGCTTAACTATGTTAGGATGACGAAGAAAATTCACCAAGTTAAAATAAGATTTTGTGTTCGTCAGCTTTCAAAATACGATTTTTTTTAAAGATGCGTAGAAGTAGTAGTTCAACTATATGAACTTCATATTACTTATTCATCTATGTATTTATGTACTTACTTGAGCGATGCGACGCCTTCGATTCTTGAGAGAGAGACAGACAGACAGACAGACACGCGGACAGACAGTGACAGAGACGAAGACAGGCAGAGAGAGAGAGGGGGAAGGAAAGGAAGAGAGAGAGAGAGAGAGAGAGAGAGAGAGAGGAGGGAGGGAGGGAGGCAGGGGCGTAAGGAGTGAGAGAAGGAGGGAGGGAAGGGGGGAGTGACGTAGAGAGAGAGAGAGAGAGAGAGAGAGGAGAGAGAGAGAGAGAGAGAATGTAAAATCATTATTGAAGTTATCATACAAAAATAATGAACAAAATCACCACGCTATGGCAATACAGAAACTGAACAACGAATCAAAAACACTGATCAACATTACTGCAGCTTGAAGAAGGTGAGCCGGCCCTTAAAGGTAAACCTCACGGGCAGCTGGTTCACCAGGTTGTAGCTGAAGGCAGTGTTGCCTGGGGGATAGTATGTCTGCTGCTGCTGCCAGGGCATTGACCATGACCCCATGTTGATGCCTTGTGTGGAGTTCACCAGGGAGGGCAGCAGGTCCAGCCAGAGAGCCACCCGTTTGCCGTAAAGGTAACTGTCCACCCGGGGTACCACTTCCAGGGACAGGTACTTCTCTTCAGCCAGGCTGTACTCAGGCCAGGAGTTTTCGCCCGAGGACAGGGTCAGCTGAGGAAAACTGGAAGAAGAAGAAGAAGAAGAAGAAGAAGAAGAAGAAGAAGAGAGAGAGAGAGAGAGAGAGAGAGAGAGAGAGAGAGAGAGAGAGAGAGAGAGAGAGAGACACTTTGTTGACTTCTGTGTGCTTGTGCCTGTGCGTATTTTCTTTTCCACGGTAAGTACACACCATGATTTCCTGTCTGTTTAGAAACCATCCTGCATGTGGACATTTTACAGCCACTTTATGTTGACTGTTGTGAATGACTGTACTGTAAGTACATTGCAGCATTCAGTATCTTCCCACTTTTGAACATGCTGTCACTCTAACTGCTCTGTTCTGATTTTTTTTATAGACGTTCTTTAGGAAAACATACTTGGTGTGAATCTTTTACAAACTTTATATTGACTAGGACATAGACAAACGAAGCACAGGACAAGACACAATGCATTTCGACCTCTTGGGTCTTCTTTAGGCAAAAACAACATTTAACATTTAGGACAGTACGAACAAAGTACGTAGTTACTTATCGTTCCATGTGTTCGGCACCGAATAAAATGGCCGCCAGACGGAAACGACAGAGGGGATTATGGGAGAGGAAATGGGGGGGGGGGGGGGGGAGTGAAACAACGGGGTTTGTAGCTTGTGTAGCTGGTTTAGTGGAGTGATATGATCTATTTGTGACGGTAGTGGTTATGGTGGATTGATAATAGTGCTCAGTGGGGGGGTGGGGGGGATATATATATATATATATATGTATAATAAAAAAAAATACTTTAAAAATTCGTTTATACATATATATATATATATATATTATATATATATATAAGCAAAATAAATCAATAATACAATGAAAATTAGAAATGATAGTAATAATAATAGTGATAATTATAATAGATAAATAGATAATGAAAATTAAAGTAAAAAAGGAATGAAAATAATTAAATGAATGAAATAAATAAATGGCTTTGCTGGGTGGTGATGGTGATGATAGCAGTTATGCGTGGGTAAGTGTATGTGGGGGTGTGGGTAATGTTAATAGTGGTGGGAAGGGAATGGAAATGATCAATGGGGGATAAGGTATCGTTGCGGGGTGGAGAAAAAAGGGGGGAGGAGAGGGCAATGTGGGGGGGTGAGAGTTCAAATCTCTCCATCCACTGTGGGGTGGGGAGTATGGGTGCGGGGGGTTGGGATGTTCATATAAATAGTGTTGTTGAAAGAGTAAACAATACTGTGGGATGATTTTCATTGTAACAGGTGAAATAATGTGTTGGCATTAATATGCTCATGTTGGTTGAGAAGAGATAGGAATGATCAATAAGAAACCGGGTGTCATGTGTTACACACACACACACACACACACACACACACACACACACACACACACACACACACACACACTCACGCATGCACGCACGCACGCACGCACGCACGCACGCACGCACGCACATACACACACACACACACACACACACACACACACACACACACACACACACAAACCAAAACCAAAACCAAAACATGTAAACAGTATACTGGGTGAGTTATGATCATAATGAGACTAACTGTGGGAAGTTTTCACACACGTACATACCCCCACACACACATATCCTCACACGCACACACACATATTTATACACACACACACACACACACACACACACACACACACACACACACACACACACACACACACACATTAAAAAAAACAACAACAACAACAACACCATATAATGGAAGATGGTCATTTGAGAACAAAAGTGTTACAGGATAACATTCATTGTTGTTACTGGAATACAGTGGGATGCTGATCAATGTCGTAGGTGAAATAATGTAATGGCATTAGTATAATAATATCGGCTGAGGGAAAGAAATCATTTATCAGTCACTGATGGGTGATGATCATATGAGATCAATGATTAATGATTTTTCCCCTCAACCGATATCATTATACCAGTGCCATTACATTACTTCACCTACGACATTGATCAGCATCCCACAGTATTCCAGTAAAACAATGAATAAATGAATGAATGAAGCATGTCGTGCTATGTGAAACGTAACCACGCCGTTTTTGAGAGTCTATAGATGTGTGAGACGTGACTGCATTGTTTTGGAGAATGTCATGCTGTGTACAATTTGACTAGATCAGCTTAAAAAGGTTTTGCCAATGGAAACGTAATTGCATTGTTTCGGAGAATGGTTTGTATGAAATGTGACTATTGTTTTTAAAATGGAAATATCTTACTGTGTAAAACGTAAATACATTTCTTCGGAGTATGTGTTGCTCTGTGAAACATGATAGCACTGGTTTAGACATTGTCTTTCAATGTGAAAAGTGACAATAAAGTTTAATAACGGACATGCAATGTAAAACGTAACTATATTATTTGAGACAATATTTGACCTTGTGAAATGTCACCACCTTGTTTAGGCGAAGGTCTCCTCCAACTCAAACGTGATTTAAAAGTTTTAGAGATACGTGTTTTTCAATGTGAAACGTGACTACATTGTTGCATTACTTTCTGAGAATGTCTTGATGCCTAAAAACTGATTATATCATCTTGGG
The DNA here is from genome assembly GCA_033310375.1 of Conus canariensis. Classification (NCBI taxonomy): domain Eukaryota; kingdom Metazoa; phylum Mollusca; class Gastropoda; order Neogastropoda; family Conidae; genus Conus; species Conus canariensis. Next base: position 39,356,456 of record CM065731.1, on the reverse strand, counting down.
ATTAATCAAACAAAAAAGACCTTTGTTAGCATGTTGCAAACATAATGGGCATAGTTTTGAGGAGTTCACGATTCCTACAAACACGAGTTTCAGAATACACTACACTGTTATAGGAGAATACAGCCTCCCCGTATGACTCGTACAGACGACCAAGATCCAAAAATAAAAGAATCCAAACCCTGCTGACTCACCCGGACTTGGCAAAGTTGGTGGTCATGGACTTGAACGTAGTGGCCAAAGTCACTTCGTCATTATCGAAGGTGTCACTGGTCCCCAAAAGTTCATTGCGGTCGAATTGGTAAGCCAGGTCCTCCCCGTGGTACAATCCTCTCCCTCGGGTCAGGCCGGCTCGGCTGGCCGGGTAGTAGTTGAAGAGGTAGAGGTAGCGACGTCCTCGTGAGGGTCTGCCCAGGGAGCGCATCTGGTCAGAGGCCTTGGTGAGGTCTTCAACAAACTGGACTACAGGAGCCACGAAGTAAACGTCGGAGAAGATGTCGATAACGTCCTGAATTGTGAAACAGAATGGTGTACACTCTTGAAAAAAGAAAGAGTAAGAAAGATGGGGAAAGGGGTCCACACACACACACACACACACGCGCGCGCGCGCGCGCGCGCGCACGCAGAGAGAGAGAGAGAGAGAGAGAGAGAGAGAGAGAGAGAGGCGGCGATACGCGGGGGCGAACTAATCTATGGATTGCCTGGTCTAGAGAACAATGGTGTGTTTGTTTCGAAATAGATCTCTCTCTCTCTCTCTCTCTCTCTCTCTCTCTCTCTCTCTCTCTCTCTCTCTCTCTCTCTCTCCCCACAAAGAGTTTTTTTTTATCACTTTCTATTTTCCTTTTTCTTTCACGCACTATCCTGTCCAAAACAAGTTGAGAATCCTCCATGCAAACGTCCTAGGAAATGTGAACCATGAGCGGAATTTAAAAAAAAAAAAAAGGAAAGAAAAAAAAAAGAGAGAAATGCGTCTGTCAGACCCTCAGAATGAAAGTGGCGATGCCATCTACACTGAACACGTTCCTGCTACAGTATCACTGACGTACAATGTGACCATTTACTTTGGGGCAGGTAGTAGAGATTTGCATTTCTGACATATGTCCCATCAAAATCAGTGAAGGGAGTACAAAGACGAGGGCTGAAAATCGTTTTCAAACACCAGCCTAAGGAACTTCTTTTGGACAACTCCAGGAGACACCAAACTCGTTACCAGGAAAAACACAGGGAACAGACGTCAACATCTTAAAGGCAAACCATTAGTTAATAAAATAAATCACAGTTCCACTCTTCATAGTTCACACATTTTCGGCCTCGTGGCCTTTTTCAAGAGAAGAGAGAAAAAAAAAAACAAAAAAAAAACAATACAGCTACATAATATCCATCTTTGACACGTGGACAGATCAAAGAAATGACGTCATAAAAATACTACACAAGGCCTGACATCATAATGTGTAATGTCATCAACAAGAAATAGAAAAAAGTCATCCTGAGGAACTAGATCAAAGACACAATAACAGGATGGGAACTACTCAAATGTATGTGGTTCGCAGGAAAGTACCACGATTGAGATACATTTGAGTAGTTCCCATCCTGTTATTGTGTCTATGATCTAGTTCCTAAGGATGACATTTTTTTTTAATTCTTGTCGATGACATGACACATTATGACGTCAGGCCTTGTGCAGTATATTTATGACGTCATTTCTTTGATCTGTCCAGTTGTCAAAGATGGATATTACGTAGTTGTATTGTTTTTGTTTTTTGGTTTTTTCTTCTCTTGAAAAAGGCCATGAGGCTGAAAATTTGTGGAATATGAAGAGTGGAACTGTGATTTTGTGTTTTCTGTTCTCTTCCGTTTGGAAGACTGTTGCTTTTGTTTCGTTAGTTTCTAGTTCCTGAGTACCAGAACAATCAACATCGGTGCCGAATTGAACACAAAAATTCAACGGTAAGAAGTCAGAACGACTCTATAGAACCTGGCTATCTCTACCATAAAAACACTTGATGGTTCCACACAAGTGTTCAGTGACTTTGCTGATGATTCTATTGCGGATGATGTTTTCATTACTCAGTATCAGTTGGGATAACCAGCATCTTCTTTCTACCCGTCTCTCACCCCATTCTCTCTCTCACCCTGTCACTCTGTTACCTGTTCTTTCACCTTCCCGCCGTTCAGAGGCTGCGTGTAGAAGAACTCGAGGACGTTGACCAGGGTCTCCAGCCTGTGGGGATTCTTCACGAGGTCCAGCCCGTATTGGAGCAGCACTTGGTCGGTCAGCAGGGAACGTGCCATGCTCCCATCCAGCGGTGGACCTTCAGGGATTCCTGGCCCTCAGCCTGCCCGGTGCTCTGTCTCAAGTAGCCCAGCATAGCTAGCAGCAACCCGCCCTCTTCGTTGTTGACGCCCAGCATGACGTCACGTGACGTAGCACCCACGTCAGTCAGATAAGCGTCATCGCGCATCAGATCGACTGGTGCACGAGGGACAAAGTCTCCGTCGACACAGGGGACCTGAGAGAGAGAGAGAGAGAGAGAGAGAGAGAGAGAGAGAGAGAGAGAGAGAGAGAGAGAGAGAGAGAGAGAGAGAGGAGTTTAAGCGAAGTCGTTTATGCTAGAGTTTAGTTTTCAGGCCACCTGCAGTTGTCAAGATCCAGTTGATACAGCGAGTCACATGCAGCGTACACACACACACACACACACACACACACACACACACACACACACACACACACACACACACACACACACTCACTCACACACACACACAGAGCGAGAAAGAGATACATACACACACCTATATATATATATGTGTGTGTGTGTGTGTGTGTGTGTGTGTGTGTGTGTGTGTGTGTGTGTGTGTCGATATATATCGATACATATATATAGATAGATAGATTTATAAGGTAACAAATGACTAGCTAGTTAGCCGAGTTGGATAGAGAAAGACAAAGCATGTAGAACTAAGATAAGTTGGGGGCTTTACTTCCTCGCTGTTTGTTCCCATGATAATCCTTAACTTCACATACTTCGAAACAGGCGTTCAAAAAAACAGCGAACAGGAGCATGAGTGTACATTTTTCTGTAACTCTTCCGCAAAAAATTAACAAGATGACCGCTGAAGGAAGACAAAATACGCAGAATTCATGAAGTGAATATTCATTCATTGCTTTTAAAGCGATATACTTTGTTATTTTCTTACCGTTGGACAGAGAATCAAAGACACATAGAAAATAATGGACAGGACTAGAGGCTTTAGTACATATCTTTAACATTGTGTGGCATTGCAATTGTTATTTTCACATCTTAAAGTAGGGAGTGTAATATGGATAGAAAAATAAGGCTCGGGGTCATAATCTATGTGGTTTCTCTGACGAAATAATTTTTTTTTTTACTTTAGCAAGGGAGCTCATGCCCATTGGGTTAAGCACAGAGGCACAGTTTCATTCTTCATGGAAGATTCTGAATTCTCATGCCGGAGAAAAAGTACCAAAGCTTTGAAACAACACGACCTGGATGAAACACTGATTACTGTTTTATGTTTTATTGCATGCGCGATGTAGTTTTAGTCATTTGTGCCTTGGAAGAATAAAATGAAAATAGACTGCGGGTAAACACCTACCCACAATGTGCCTGAGACAAAATAGGAGGTACCCTCGGGGCCAGGCACGGAATCTACAGCCTTAAGCAGCGTAGCGGCATCTTTGGTCCTCAGACAGTCCAGGATCCTCTGCTGCTCCGCTCTCTGACGTCCTCCGGCAACCATGTAGTACATACTGTCGGCCCAGCTCCCTGCAGTCAGGCACCCCGTCACGTTGGCCAGGGCCTGGAAGGCTCGCGCCGGATCTCTGTTCAACGCCCAGTTGCAATAAGGCGTTCCACTCTGCAGGATGGCCCTGAAGGTCATCCCTCTGTTGACAGGACTGATCAACTGGTACCCGACGCTGGCGGCTCCTGCAGACTCCCCGAACAACGTGATGGAGTTGGGGTCACCTCCAAAGGCCTGGATGTTGTCCTTGACCCACTTGATGGCCAGGGCCTGATCCCACAGGCCGAAGTTACCAGGAATGACGTCATCACCTGAGGAGAGGAAGCCGAGCACGTCCAGACGGTACTGGATGACGACAACAATGACGTCATTGATGGTGACCAGTTCCGAGGGGACGTATTCCACAGCGCTTCCCAGTGTGAACCCTCCTCCGTGGATCCAGATCATTACAGTCTTGGGTCCTGGTGATCGAACAAAAAAAAATCGTTTAATTAGCAAGAGAAGACGACGACGACGACGACGACGACGACGACGAAGAAGAAGAAGAAGAAGAAGAAGAAGAAGAAGAAGAAGAAGTATTTATAAAGCGTCTTGCCGAAGGTTTTAGTACGCTGCCAAAGAACAACGTATGTACAAACATTTCAAAGCGAGAAACTTTATACAAACACCTACCCACCTACACAGATGCGCCCCCCCCCCCCCCCCCCACACACACACACACACATCGCACGCACCGGGCAGTAATCACACGCAGGAGGGAAAAAGGATATTACAAGTAAGTAAAACTTTTCGAAGTGAAATGTTTGAGGTTGGACTTGAAAGCAGCAAGAGAGCAAGTGTTGTGCAATGGAAGAGAGTTCCATTGCTACAGTTATAGAATGACAAAGAGCGAGAACCATGACTTTTATATTTGTAACGTCCCTGGCGAAGCAGACGTGAATCGGAAGAAGAGCGGATTGTACGATATGGAATGTATAGACTAACAAGTTGAGACAGATAAGAAGGTGCTGATCCGGTAATTACATGGAAACATGTACACGCAAATTTGTACTTAAACCGTTTTGAAATAGGCAGCCAGTGGAGTTTCTTTAAGAATGGACACATGGCTGTTAACGATGTGACCTAACAATAAGGCGAGCAGCAGAATTTTGAACCTTTTGTAAAGGTTGAGTGTGTTTTTGGGACAGCCAGTGAATAAAACATTGTAGTAGTCAATTCGTGACAAGACTCAAGAAGTAACTAACGTTTTTGTGACATCTTCTGTCAGTAATCTTCTGATGGAGCTGATTTTGCTCAATTCAAAGTTGCAAGTCTGACAGATCTGAATCCATAACCATCCCAAGATTTCTAGCCTTGCTTGAAAACGAAACTGAACAAAAGCAAATAGCAACTGATGAAGGCAGAGAACAATCGGAAGGAACAGAGCCAGTGAACAGAAGAGCTTCAGTCTCATCAACATTTGATTTAAACATGTTTTCTGTCATCCATCTT
>CM065731.1:39343703-39346203 GCA_033310375.1 Conus canariensis | reverse complement strand
TTGCCTTAAGACAAGGGGACTTAAACAATCAAGAGTCTCTCTCTCTCTCTCTCTCTCTCTCTCTCTCTCTCTCTCTCTCTCTCTCTCTCTCTCTCTCTCTCTGTATGTATGTATCGGGCAATAACTAGCATGTATAACATTGTTAAAGCAAGAGTTAGAGCAGGAAGGGATTTAAGTGATGCATTTTTGTGTCCATCAGGTCTAAAGCAAGGGGAGGTGTGTAGTCCAGTTCTCTTCTCCCTTTTCAGTAATGAACTGGCTGTGGATATTATTCAGAAATGGAAACATGGAATTCAGTTGTTACCTGATTTTGTAGAAATTTTGATACTTATGTTTGCTGATGACATTATTTTGTTATCTGATTCAGTTGCAGGTCTTCAAAACCAGTTAAATGTTTTGTACAACACGTCCAAAAGACTCGGTCTTATAGTTAACTTAGAGAAATCAAACATAGTCATATTTAGAAATGGTGGATATATCTCTGACCAAGAAAAATGGTTTTATGGGCAGACCAAGATGACAGTTGTTAACATGTATAAGTACTTGGGAGTTATTATGTCTACCAGACTTTCCTTCACGCATAGTTTGAATGATATGGCAAGCCGAGCAAAGAAAGGAGTGATCAGTATATTTAAAGTACTATGGTCCTTGGGAGAAAAATCCCCTTCTATATTTTTCAAACTCTTTGATGCTCAGATTCAACCAGTACTTAGTTATGGAGCAGAGGTATGGGGCATCACTGGAAATGTTGATATGGTAGAAAATGTGCAGCTTTTCGCCTTAAAAAGATTTTTAAATGTAAGCATAAGAACTCCTAATGTGATGGTGTATGGAGAGTTAGGTAGATTTCCATTGTATGTAAATTTATACTTGAAGAGTATTAAGTACTGGTTAAGGATATTGAAAATGCCGTCTCATCGTTTACCTAAGAAAGCTTACAAAATGTTGTTATTTTTTCATGAGAAAAACAAAAATACTTGGGCATCTTCTGTCTGCTTCTTTCTGTACCAACATGGATTTGAAGAAGTTTGGGAAATCAAGGAGTCGGTAACGAAGTCGCGTTTTTGAAAGCCTTAAGAAATAAACTGGTTAATGACTACAAAGCTCACTGGCTCTCAGATATTGAGCACAATGAACGTTTTCAGTTATACAGAACATTTAAAAGTGACCTGATTTTATCCTCGTACTTACCAATGGTGAATCATATACAGGCCAGAATCAGCCTAGTCAGAATTCGATTAGGTGTGTCTCAGTTAAATGTGCACAAAATGCGCTTTAAGAGAAATGTAACTGAAAATGATTTGTTATGCCCGTTCTGTGAGTTTCAAATTGAAACAGAAAAGCACTTTGTATTACACTGTCCAAAATACCAAGGATTAAGGGAACAGTATATTCCAGCTAAGTATTGCAACTGTCCATCACAGCACAAATTAAAAATGCTGTTTGCTTCAGAGAGTAAAACATTAATTGTTCGGCTTGCTCTATTCCTTGAGAAAGCTTTTAAATTACGGCATTTGTGTCTCAACTTATAAAGGAAGCGCTATTAGAAATTGATTGAAGGTATATAGCTGTTCACCATCCAGACAAAAAATTAATTGATACTTGTTGTCAAATGCCCTGTGTCATGTCGCTATAATGGATGTTTTGTTTTGTAACCATCCACTATGACATGGGCCTAAGGCCTATTCATTAAACCATTTCAGAGAGTTCAGAGAGTTCAGAGTTCTCTCTCTCTCTCTCTCTCTCTCTCTCTCTCTCTCTCTCTCTCTCTCTCTCTCTCTCTTGATTGTGTTTGACAATTGAATGGCGTTCATGTCTGTATATTTACATCTATCTAATTGTTTGTCTGTCTATCTATCTATTTATCTATCAATCCTTTTACCTATCTATTTGTCTGTCTCTTTTTCCATCGATCTTTCTTTCTTTCGTCCAGTGTATCTCTATCTTTCTACCTATTTAAGGATTTATAGATAGATAGATAGATAGATAGATAGATAGATAGATAGATAGATAGATAGATAGATAGATGGATAGATAGATATGTGTCTGCCTGTCTGTCTGTCTGCATGTATGTATGTATGTATGTCCAACTATCAATGCTCTCATTGCCATTTAGGACTAACTATCAAAATAAGCCTTTAACATTGTATTTTGTGGGTATATTTCACAAACAGATAGCAGAAGAAAAATACACACCATCTTTCAGACAAGTTAGCAACAGGTCTTACAAGCATTTAGTTCTTCCCATTGTTACAACATACTAGATGAAGCAGGAAATGCATGATTTTTTTAACGCACAGAATATAACTACGCTCACATAGTTAATAGGTACGAAAGATATTAGAAAGAAATGAAAGGAGATTTCTCACCTGCTCCAGCCGAGACGGGAACATAGACATTGAGGGTCAGGCAGTCTTCATTCATGGTATTTGGGGCGAACGTGTATTCCTGAGGACAGATGTACCCCGGGGAAGAAGCGTTAAACACCCGACCCACCCCA
>CM065731.1:39326203-39338703 GCA_033310375.1 Conus canariensis | reverse complement strand
AAGGTGTCAGTGTTTGGTGTGCAAGCACTGTTGTTGGCATTGCTAGACATGTGTCGTGGTCTATCATGTCAGTGTTTGGTGTGCAAGCACTGTTGTTGGCATTGCTAGACATGTGTCGTGGTCTATCATGTCAGTGTTTGGTGTGCAAGCACTGTTGTTGGCATTGCTAGACATGTGTCGTGATCTATCATGTCAGTGTTTGGTGTGCAAGCACTGTTGTTGGCATTGCTAGACATGTGTCGTGGTCTATCATGTCAGTGTTTGGTGTGCAAGCACTGTTGTTGGCATTGCTAGACATGTGTCGTGGTCTATCATGTCAGTGTTTGGTGTGCAAGCACTGTTGTTGGCATTGCTAGACATGTGTCGTGGTCTATCATGTCAGTGTTTGGTGTGCAAGCACTGTTGTTGGCATTGCTAGACATGTGTCGTGGTCTATCATGTCAGTGTTTGGTGTGCAAGCACTGTTGTTGGCATTGCTAGACATGTGTCGTGGTCTATCATGTCAGTGTTTGGTGTGCAAGCACTGTTGTTGGCATTGCTAGACATGTGTCGTGGTCTATCATGTCAGTGTTTGGTGTGCAAGCACTGTTGTTGGCATTGCTAGACATGTGTCGTGGTCTATCATGTCAGTGTTTGGTGTGCAAGCACTGTTGTTGGCATTGCTAGACATGTGTCGTGGTCTATCATGTCAGTGTTTGGTGTGCAAGCACTGTTGTTGGCATTGCTAGAAATGTGTCGTGGTCTATCATGTCAGTGTTTGGTGTGCAAGCACTGTTGTTGGCATTGCTAGACATGTGTCGTGGTCTATCATGTCAGTGTTTGGTGTGCAAGCACTGTTGTTGGCATTGCTAGACATGTGTCGTGGTCTATCATGTCAGTGTTTGGTGTGCAAGCACTGTTGTTGGCATTGCTAGACATGTGTCGTGGTCTATCATGTCAGTGTTTGGTGTGCAAGCACTGTTGTTGGCATTGCTAGAAATGTGTCGTGGTCTATCATGTCAGTGTTTGGTGTGCAAGCACTGTTGTTGGCATTGCTAGACATGTGTCGTGGTCTATCATGTCAGTGTTTGGTGTGCAAGCACTGTTGTTGGCATTGCTAGACATGTGTCGTGGTCTATCATGTCAGTGTTTGGTGTGCAAGCACTGTTGTTGGCATTGCTAGAAATGTGTCGTGGTCTATCATGTCAGTGTTTGGTGTGCAAGCACTGTTGTTGGCATTGCTAGACATGTGTCGTGATCTTTTGTGTCAGTCTTTGGTGTGCAAGCACTGTTGTTGGCTTTGGGAGAAATGTGTCGTGGTCTATCATGTCAGTGTTTGGTGTGCAAGCACTGTTGTTGGCTTTGGGAGAAATGTGTCGTGGTCTATCATGTCAGTGTTTGGTGTGCAAGCACTGTTGTTGGCTTTGGGAGAAATGTGTCGTGGTCTATCATGTCAGTGTTTGGTGTGCAAGCACTGTTGTTGGCTTTGCTAGAGCTACGTTGTGATGAAACATGTCAATATCTGAGCTATCCTTAATCCATGATGGTCATTATCAGTCACGCCGTATGTTTGTTATGGTCTTTCATGGTTTGTATCGTTTACGTGTCAGTCTTGGCGTGCAAGTCCTGTTGTCGGCGTTGTTAGAAGTATGTAGTGATCTGGCGTTTCAGTGACCCAGCCTAGGTATAGATAGATAGATAGATAGATAGATAGATAGATAGATAGATAGATGGATGGATAGATAGATTCATACACACAAGCACGCGCGCGCACACGCACGCACCACACACACACACACACACACACACACACACACACACACACACACACACACACACACACACTTATTCTTTAACCCTCAATAAAGATAACCTTGACTTGACTTGACTTGACTTGACACAACCTCTTCCCATTCCTCATCTCTCGACCCTCATTCTCCCTATTTACTCCGTTACCTGTTCCTTCACCTTCCCGCCGTTGAGAGGCTGCGTGTAGAAGAACTCGAGAACATCGAGCAGGGTCTCCATCCTGTGAGGGTCCTTCAGGAGGTCCTGCCCGTATCGGAACAGCAGCTCATCCGTCACCACAGAGCGTAGCAGCTCTCTAGTCAGCAGCTGAGCGCTAGCGTTGTTCTTGTCCCCTTCCTCCGGGGACTTCTTCACATACTCAAGCTGGCCCAGAATGGCAGCACCGTCCTCGTTGTTGACGCCAAGCATGACGTCACGTGACGTGGCACCCACGTCAGCGAGGTAAGCGGCGTCACGCATCAGGTCGGCTGGGGCACGAGGGAGGAACTCTCCGTCAACTGATGGGAGCTGTAAGTGAAGAGAGAGAGAGAGAGAGAGAGAGAGATAACGATAACGATAACGATAATTTATTCAAGAAAGGCCACAGCCCCATTTGAAGTGGGTATTGAAATATAACTGATGTAACAACACATTAATATACAAGCACATATATACAAATTCAAATCAGACAACTCCTCCTCTTGAAGGATTTATACAAATATGAAGCTAGATCACCAACAACATTCTCATTTCTTGACGACAAAAGCAAGACAAGCCTAAAAAATGATGGACGTCGATAATATTTCAAAGGAATATATTTTTGTCTTAAATCTGTAAGCAAAGGACAAACAAACAGAAAATGAAGTTCGTTCTCTGGGGCAGACTTGCACAATGGACATAAAACATCTAATTCTGTATGAACATTATAACGTTGCCTGTGTACAGCAATATCAGATACACCGAATCTAAACTTAGTTAATGCAGACCTGACAAAACTATTAATATTCATCGATAGATAAGGTTCCGCTTCCATTACCTGATTTGACTTTAGATATCGAAACAAAGAAAATCTCCCACTGTTTTTAATATGACTATTCCAGTCTTGCAAGTTACAATCAATTATTCTCTGCTTAAAACAAGCCAAAAATGTTTTAACACATCCAACACTCTGTTCTAACCAAACAAACGAAAACCCATAACTACAAAGACATTTACGAACAGAAGTTGCCCAAGTTGATTTACCTCTAGAATCTAAATCAAACAATACTTTGTATGCTTTTGCAGGTAATCTGTGTTCTCCCATACGCACGAGCTTAAGCCAATAACTAATACATTTCACGAATGAATTTACGTAAATGGGATATCTGCCAAGCTCACCATAAACCAAATCATTAGGGGTTCGTCTATCCACATGCAAAAAGCGTTTCATAGCAAATAAATGTAATTTTTCAATTTCATGACCTTTATCCAATCCCCAAATCTCAGCGCCATACTGTACAATAGGCTGCACTTGGGCATCAAACAATTTAAAAAATAATTTAACTGAAACACTTACAAATTTATAAAGCAAGCTTAAAATAGCTATAACAGCACGCTTTCCTCTGTTAACAAGATCATGACAGGCAAACGTGAAGCTAAGTTTTGTTGAAAAATATATGCCCAAGTACTTGTAAGCATTTACCACCGACATTTGCGAACTTCCATACGACCACCTTTCACGCGATGCTAAGAAACCACCCTTTCGAAAAACTATAATGTTTGATTTACCCATGTTTACTTTCAAATCCAGTCTATATGCTGCAGAATGCAAATTATTCAATTGGTTTTGTAATCCTACGACAGTTTCAGAGAGCAAGACGATATCATTTGCGAATAACAATATAAATAATTCAATCAAGTCAAAAGTGACACCGTGTCTTCCCTTCTCAATAATTTCTAGTGCTAATTCATTAATATACAATGAAAATAATACTGGGCTGCAGACATCCCCCTGTTTAACACCCTGAGTACATCTGATATAGTCACTAAATTTTGCCCCACATCTTATCGTAGCTTTAACATCTTTGTACATGCATTTTACACAATTATATAATTTACCTTTGATTCCATTTTTTGTAAGTATCGGCCACAAAAGTTTTCTTGAAATGGAGTCAAAGGCCTTTTCAAAGTCTATAAAGGCAACATAAAGCTTACGGTTATTAGAAAATTGTTTCTGGACAGCTGCTAACAGAGTGAACATATGATCAATTGTACAAAAGTTTTTCTTGAACCCTGCCTGGTGGTCACCTGTTACATTGTTTACTTCAATCCATTCTGACAATCTCTTGTTAATTATAGAACCAAATACTTTACTTGCAATATCAGACAAGGAAATTCCTCTGTAATTGTTAGAGAGAGAGAGAAGAGAGAGAGAGAGAGAGAGAGAGAGAGAGAGAGAGAGAGAGAGAGAGAGAACTCCGGACTGAAGTATTCGGTACATCTATCTTTTTATGTATCAGCTTTTGATCCGTCGATTGTTGTCGAGGTCGAGTTGTTAGGGGGGGGGGGGGGGGGGGGGGGAATCATATTCCTGATTAATGCGGGTAGAATTTGAAACAGCAACACCCATACAACCTATCTAAATCAATGAATCTGCAAAAAGAGTGATCTATCAACTGACTAACTTATGAACTAACGAACTTACTGATTTTTCTAAGCATTTAGCTAGGTGATTAACAAACTAATTAACTGACAAACTGACCGGCTGTATTTCTGATTCTTCTTCAGGAGAGATCAGTTCCATGCACAAAGCAAACAGTGGGCAAAAAACGCCCGGAATGTATTAGAGTAGTTTGAAAGGTTTCGCCATGATTTCTGACACAACAACTTCTTAAAATTCTTTACCAATGGAGAAAGGAGTAGAAGATACAAAGGATGTTACAGATAGGTTTGGAGACTTACTTATTGCGTTCCATGTTCACATAAGATTGCGGTTCTTCATGATTTGTCATACCATGAAGGTAGTAGTAAAGGTGCATGGAACAGAATGGTTCTAGGTGATGAGATTACAGGTTTTTTTAATGGCAGATTTGCAATTTTTTCTGTGCGCTGGCGGAGGAGATGTTAAATATTTTACAATGGAGCGGGACAGCAAGTGAAGGCTTTCCCATGTTCTTGATGAAGGATTCTCTCAAATTCCCCGCCTCAGGAAGGAACAGAAAACCTGTTAATACAGAACTGGATAGGTTGAAATCCACTTGACTGTTTTATTTCATGAGTAATTCTTAATTACCTGTATTTCTAAAGATGAAACGGAAGATGCACTACAAGAAGAGAGCTGAGGTAGGTACGTACCCAAAATAACTCGGAGTACAGAAAGGAGGTGCCCTCGGGGCCAGGCACGGAATCTACAGCCTGCAGCAGCGTGGTGACCTCCTTGGTCCTCAGACAGTCCAGGATCCTCTGATGCTCCGCTCTCTCACGTCCTCCGGCAACCATGTAGTACATACTGTCGGCCCAGCTCCCTGCAGTCAGGCACCCCGTCTCGTTGGCCAGGGCCTGGAAGGCTCGCGCCGGATCTCTGTTCAACGCCCAGTTGGAACTAGGCGTTCCACTCTGCAGGATGGCCCTGAAGGTCACCCCTCTGTTGACAGGACTGATCAACTGGTATCCGACGCTGACGGCTCCTGCAGACTCCCCGAACACCGTGATGGGGTTGGGGTCACCTCCAAAGGCCTGAATGTTGTCCTTGACCCACTTGATGGCCAGGGCCTGATCCCACAGGCCGAAGTTACCGGAGATGACGTCATCTCCTGAAGAGAGGAATCCGAGAACATCCAGACGGTACTGGATGACGGCAACAATGACGTCACTGGCGGTGACCAGTTCTGACGGGGTGTATTCGGTAGCGCTTCCTGCTGAGAATCCTCCTCCGTGGATCCAGATCATCACACTTTTGGGTCCTGGTGGAGAAAAATATCATTGTGCCATTGACCTCTCTCTCTCTCTCTCTCCTCTCTCTCTCTCTCTCTCTCTCTCTCTCTCTCTCTCTCTCTCTCTCTCTCTCTCTCTCTCTCTCTCTCTCGTGCCACTTCATTGATGTTTCCCCAAAGCTGTTTATTCCGGCTCCCTGTCCACATCCATCCATTCCACACGCACACACGCCACACACACACACACACACACACACACACACACACACACACACACACACACACACACACACACACAACACAACACAACAACACACACACACACACACACACACACACACACACACACACAACACACACACACTTGTTCCGCCACGGTCCCGCCTCGGGCAATCCACTGGAACAGTCAGTGTCAAATGGTCACGAGGCAACTCATCACAGGAGATCCTGCACTGCTGCCGAGTCACTTCCATGGTGTTCAGTAATGTCTGTCATGATCCAGCGTAGGCAGGACACCATCTACCAAGCCCCCCACTGACGACAATCATTGTTCAGTCGCGGAGCCAGAGTGAGAGAGCAGTCCCCCTCCAAAGGGCGCCATCTGGAACTCACTGGCTCAAGACTAGAGAAGAAGAAGATCCTGCAACACCTGGAACTCACTGGCTCAAGACTAGAGAAGAAGGAGATCCTGCAACACCTGCAACTCACTGGCTCAAGACTAGAGAAGAAGAAGATCCTGCAACACCTGCAACTCACTGGCTTAAGACTAGAGAAGAAGAAGATCCTGCAACACCTGCAACTCACTGGCTCAAGACTTAAGAAGAAGAAGATCCTGCAACACCTGCAACTCACTGGCTCAAGACTTAAGAAGAAGAAGATCCTGCAACACCTGCAACTCACTGGCTCAAGACTTAAGAAGAAGATCCTGCAACACCTGCAACTCACTGGCTCAAGACTTAAGAAGAAGATCCTGCATTTGCTTACTTTTCATCGGCTCCTGTTGTTCATCTGTGTGTTTTGTGGACAACGTTTGGGATCCCCTAGTGTTGATTAATATCGAACTGGTGTTGGCCCATGTCTTGTTCTATTGCAGCATGAACTGGTGTTGGCCTATGTCTTGTTCTATTGCTGCATGAACTGGTGTTGGCCCATGTCTTGTTCTATTGCAGCATGAACTGGTGTTGGCCATGTCTTGTTCTATTGCTGCATGAACTGGTGTTGGCCCATGTCTTGTTCTATTGCTGCATGAACTGGTGTTGGCCCATGTCTTGTTCTATTGCTGCATGAACTGGTGTTGGCCCATGTCTTGTTCTATTGCTGCATGAACTGGTGTTGGCCCATGTCTTGTTCTATTGCTGCATGTTCTTGTGTTTGATGAAAGGTATAAAATCCGGCTGGGGAATTCCTGTATGGAGACACCAATGTCAAAAATCTAGACACTATCTTCGTTCACGGCCCTCCACAACATCCCTCCCCTCACAGAACGATTCAGCGACGTGCGAACTCCATCAACCTTTTGTCCAGTCACAAAAAAAAGTGCAGTCAGCAAGTCTACTACAACGACACTAATGATCTGTCGTTAAAGCTTTTCAAAAAACCTAAGTTTCATCGCAGTTAACTGTGGAGACCTGATTTTGAGTGTTAGCGCGGGCTTTCCTTGCCTGCCTCTTGTGTTGTGCAGCAGCTCTCCTTTCTTCACATAAACTGGCACCTTTGTGAATAGAATAGTGCCATCTAGCTCGACCCATAGCAGCTTGTTCCCACGTGTCAGGTTAATGTTAAACGCTTCCAAGGATGTTTTAAGAGTGTCTTTGAAGCGTTTCTTTTGACCTTGATGGGAAGGCACTCCTTGTTGCAGTTCACTGTAGAAGCGTCTCTTGGTAGCCAGTGGTCTGGCATGTGAGCTACATGACCTGTTCATCGAAGCTGAGACAGCATCAGGATGGTGTGGATGCTAGGCAGGTCTGCTTGGTCAAGCATCTCTGTGACTGATGTTTTGTCCTGCCATTTGATGTTTAACAATCTTCTGAGGCAGGTTGTGTGGAAGTGATTCAGCTTCTGGGCATGCCGTTGGTACACTTCCACGTTTCACATGTGTAGAGGAGGAGTGTGGGGTAGGAACAAGTGCTCTGTACACCTTCATCTTGGTCTCAAGACTGATGTCTCTTCTATTCCAACCATTGGTGTGTAGTCTGCCAAAGGTTGCACTTGGTTTTTGAGTGTACTACCAAAATGTTTGTGCATGTGCTCCACATATATATATATATATATATATATATATATATATATATATATATATATATATGATTAGTATACTACCAAAATAGATAGACACGCAATACACTACCAAACTATCTGTGACTTTACCCTATAAATGGTATATTAGTATACGACCGACACATTAATTTTGTGCTCTTTTATCAGAAATTATGGTTAGAGCGCTTACAGAATATCTCTGCCTTTCGCCAACAAACTTACAATTATCATACTTACAAACTATCTGTACCTCTTTCCCACGAATGCAAAAATTGTTTACTAAGAAGAAAAAAAAAAATATATATATATAGGTATATATATATATATATATATATATATATATATCTTATACACACATACACACATATATCTATATCTATCTATCTCTCTCTCTCTCTCTCTCTCTCTCTCTATATATATATATATATAATATATATATATATATATACATATATACCTTTTCCCAATTAACAAGCCATTAGCAAAGAAAAACAAAATATTTCTTTTTTTTTTATATAACCAAACTTGGTAAGCCACAATTAATAATTGTAACAAAGAACGTGTGTATTTTCTCTACTAACATTAATTTGTATGGTTATGAAATGTGTGTCCCTTTTCACCATAAAAACTATGAATTCGAATTAAAGCAAAACGTATGTGCTGTTTCTCACTCCATTCGCGGTGTATACACAGAAGATATAAACACAAACATGTTTTTAGAATACTAGCAAAATATCTCTCTTTCCCCCACTAACAGACGATTAGTACACTGAAAATAGCTGTGCATCTTGCCCACAAACATACGATAAGTGTACTACCAAAATATAATTACCTTTCACCCAAAAATGTACGATTTGTATGCTACCAAAATATATGCGTCTTTCTACCACCAGCATACACTTAGTAAGATAACTAAATATCTGTGCATTTTCCTACGAACGTATGAATAGCATGCCAATGAAAAAATCTGTGCCTTTTCCACATGAACATGTAACTGGTATGCTTGCGAAATATATTAACCTTTTCACAAGCACTAATCTAACAATTCGTCTGTGCCTTTTCCGCCACAAACATACAAATGTCTGTGTACTATCCCGACAAGCACACTATAAATTCACAACATGTCTGCGCACTTGCCACACAAATAGACAGCTAATGTTCTGACAAAATATACATGGGTCCTTTCCCTCAATTATGCAGTCAGTTTACCAATAGAATATTCACCTCTTTTCTCCTGTGGTCTACCCACGACAAGGCACGTTAAGATGTCCATGATATACTCTACAAATCGAAGGGAAATAAAATTCGCTACACCTTCCTGATAAAGATTTTTAATAAACTTGACAAGTACCCAAATGTAATTTTTTCAACATACACGAAGAAGTATAATACGTCATTTTTTTTTATGGTGCTTAGACTGTAAGTTAAGTAGGTTAGTTTCAAAGTAAGGTGACTGCAGGCGGAAATGACAATAAATTTTAAAAGGAATCTAAAATAAATCCGCCAGATAACAGGCACAAACAAATTGCAGGAAAAGACACGACGCGTTTCGACCTCTTTGGTCTTCTTCATGCAAGATATACAACATTCATTGCCTGAAGAAGATCTAAGTGGTCAAAACACGTCGTGTTTTGTCTGGCGGATTTACCTTAAATTCCTTTTAATGTGGGTTACCAAAATACGCTGACAAAGTTACAACGTAAGACCGGGAACCGAGAGAAAAATTTCTCACCTGTTCCAGCCAAGACGGGAACAAACACATTGAGGGTCAGACAGACTTCATTCATGAATTGCTGGAATTCCGGGTTCGCCGATTTTTGAGGACAGATGTACCCCTGGGAGGAAGCGTTAAACACCCGACCCACCCCAGGGCCAGGGTGGGCCACGGGTTTGGCGAATCTCCTCTCCCCCACGGGGGGAAGCGCATAAGGGATAGCCCGATACATGCTGTAGGGAGCTCCCCCGGGACTGGTCCCGTCGGTGCCCACAATCTGCCCCCATGGGGAGGTGATGAGAGGGGCGGTTCGAACCCCGCCTAGGGACAGGAGGAGGAGTGAGGTGAGGGTGACACTGACCGCTGGAACCATGGCTGACCACTGGACGACAGGGTCACACACTGGCCATTTATACCTGCTGGACACTCACACAGTGGGATGGGTTGAGGCCAATTTTCGCCTTGCCTTGTCCTTAAGGAGGAGGGGGGGGGGGGGACGAGGCAATGCTTGCTTTCTGAGAGGACAGGGAAGAGGGGTGTGTTGAGCGGGGAAACAGAGGTCGGGGATGGTGCGGGTGGTGAAGGTGGTGGAAGGAAGAGGGAAAGCGGAGGTAAGGGGGTGGAGGGAGGGAGAGTAGACACTGGGGCCAATGAAATGAGTGTTTGGGGGGAAGTGCGATGAGTCAGTGGATATTAAAATAGAGAGACAGACAGACAGACAAACAAACAAACAAACAGACAGACAGAGACAGACAGACGGTCGGACGGACGGACAGACAGACAAAGACTGGAGCCAATGAAATTATCGTTTGGGGGCAAGAGCGATGAGTCTGTGGATATTGAGAGAGAGAGAGAGAGAGAGAGAGAGAGAGAGAGAGAGAGAGAGAGAGAGAGAGAGAGAGAGAGAGAGAGAGAGAGGCGATTAAGTCAGTCACTTCATGTTTAGGATTTAGGTCATTATGAAGGGACATGTAGACGTGCAACTGGATGAGCAAATGCAAAGGATATAAACTGAAAACAAATAAAAAAAATAAACGTGTGTGTGTGTGTGTGTGTGTGTGCGTGTGTGTGTGTGTGTGTGTGTGTGTGTGGTGTGTGTGTGTGTGTGTGTGTGTGTGTGTGTGTGTGTGTGTGTGTGTGTGCGTATGGTGTGTGTGTGTGTGTGTGTGTGCGTGCTGCGTGCGTGTGTGTGTGTGTGTGTGTCGTGCGTCGTGCGTGTGTGTGTGTGTGTGTGTCTGTCTGTCTGTCTGTCTGTCTGCCCGTCTGCCTGTCTGTCTGTCTGTTATGACTCTCTTCTCGTCTCTCTCCTCTCCTCTCTCTCTCTCTCTCTCCCCTCTCTCTCTCTCTCTCTCTCTCTCTTCCCACATGGCAGTCACATAACTCTGTATTGTACTACAGGCTCTGGTCATCTTTCTTTCTTTTTTTCGCTCGTTCGTTCGTTCTTTTTTTTAATGCAAAAATAGATAAATAAACAGGAATACGGTTGTGTGTGTGTGTGTGTGTGTGTTGTGGGCGCGCGCGCGCGCGCAGGGGGTGTGGGGGGGGGGAGGGGCGCGAATGTGCATGTGTCTGTCTGTCACTACGCGGACGCGCGAGTTTGCGCAAGGATTAATTTTGTGCGCAAACATGTGACACGAAAAGCGGCACCACACTACCCAACCCCAGCACTTAGCTCTGTCCAGAAGTCAAACTGGTTTGACCACAGCCTGAGATACTTGTCCAGTGACCTTCCAGATGACACGCAAGATGGGCGTACCAACCCACTATCGTGTTGCCAGATCTACTGACACGCGGCTTGCGCCGATATGCCAATGAAGAAAATGTGTCGCATTTGTGCCACTATCAAATCAATTATAACCGTTTTAAAGTCGTGTAGTCACGGGGGAAAAAATCGTGTCATCTCTACGTGCCATTTTTGTCCATCTTTTTCCCTGTAATTACAATTTTCTCTCTTTTTTCTATTTGTTCCGTTAGCTGCAGGTATCATTTAAAAAGCAGAGCTAGCACAGCTCTTCATGAAAACCAACGGTTTCAAATATGTGCAGGGTTGGCTCAGCAGTATATTAAATGATACAGAAAATTCACTGTTCACATGTAAAGCTTGGCGTTGTGTCTGGTTTAAATGCGTTCAGCCTGTGTGTTGTGTCGGTTACTTAATGAGGCTGGTAAACAACCTGTGGCCGTGTTGGGGTGCTTCTGTCAATGGTTTGTAATGTTTCATACGTGGCACTTTCTGTCCCAAAACCAGTCTTCTTTCCTCTTCTGTTTCCCACTACCAGGCAGATAGCTTTGAGGGGCTGGTTACATTCCTGTAATGATGACGGGGTTCCCTGACTCGTTATAATTCGGTGCCCCATTTTCGGCGAGTTGCAGACAAATTGCAGGACTCATAGAAGACAGCACAAGAAGCACCAGGAGGTGTTCTGAAGATGACCTCTGACTGATGGAACTCAACAAAAGGCCATCATTAGAAGCATGTGGAGATATTCTCAAGAAGACCTCTGTTTGCATTTATGTATATATGCATGTGTAATGCATGTATGTGTGGATGTATATATTCATAGATATGTATACGTGTGGGTATGTATATTTTTGCGTCTTTTGTTTAGAATAGTAACTTAAATAGTCTCCTGCCATTTCCTTTGTTACATGTGTAATTATAAACATGTGAACGCATTATAAGCATAAGCTTGTTGTTCAAATTTTCACATTTATTGTAAAAGTATGTGATTGTGAAGTGGAAACACATTTATTTAAACCAAGGTCCCTAAGTTGGTTTCAAGGAGTGACTGAACCCAGCAGCTTTAATTTCAGTATCATCGAGGGAGCAACACTGTGCGCGGATTTATTTT
>CM065731.1:39318703-39321203 GCA_033310375.1 Conus canariensis | reverse complement strand
ATGGCTGCGGTGGCTGTGCCAATACGAATTCTTATTTCTGCTTTGCAGCTTCCATCCTTTGTCAGGGTTGTTCCTAGATATTTGAAGTTTCCGACATCTTCCAATTGTTCTCCGTTCATGAAAATAGTGACATGGTGCATGTTCTCGCTGTTTACCATGGTTTTGGATTTCTCTGTGCTGACCTGCATTCCGTAAGCGCCCGCTCTATCAACAAAAAGTCTGTTGGTAAGTTCCTGCAGTTCTTCGTTCGTTCCCACCATCAGATCTATATCATCAGCAAACCGGAGGTTGCATATTCGTCTGCCACCAATGAAGATAGAAGTCTCATGGTTTTCCAGTGCCTTCTGCATTACAGTGCTTGACAGCACATAAAGCAAGGTATGATAAAGTGATCCTCAGTTACCATACCATACAATACAGACAGCACATAAAGCAAGGTATGATAAAGTGATCCTCAGTTACCATACCATACAATACAGACAGCACACAAAGCAGGTATGATAAAGTGATCCTCAGTTACCATACCATACAATACAGACAGCACATAAAGCAAGTATGATAAAGTGATCCTCAGTTACCATACCATACAATACAGACAGCACACAAAGCAGGGTATGATAAAGTGATCCTCAGTTACCATACCATACAATACAGACAGCACACAAAGCAGGTATGATAAAGTGACCCTCAGTTACCATACTATACAAATACAGACAAAACTTTCTGCAGTCTACCGTGGTCATAAAGGTGTGATCAGTCAAGAGAGATAAGCGGAACTTGTTCAACGAATACTTTGTTTTTAAACCACGAAATGGTTGTTGAATCATAGGAGGGGGTATGGATGGGGAGGGAGGAGGGGTGTTTGTTTTTCTCTGAGTTTTTTTTTTTCACCAACTACCACCCACCCCTCTATAAAAAAAAAAAAAAGTAGAAAGAAGAAGAAGAAGAAGAAGAAGAAGAAGAAGAAGAAAGTGAAAAAAAATGCCCAGAACAATACTCCTCAGATGACTGTCAAACAGAAAGAAGATGGGCGCAGGGTGTTTTTTTGTAGTTGTTGTTGTTTTGTTGTTGTTTTTTTAATACGCAGGCTGATACTCCTGCGGACAATCCCTGTATAGACAGGCAGGGATTAATCCCATCTACCCAACAAAGGGAGTCGAGTTTTGTGTGTATGACCGTTCTTTATCCCGCCATTAAGTTTCATATGCCTGTCAAGGGTACATGCCAGGAGGTTCCTTGCCAAGCGATCTTCTTCTTCTTCTGCGTACGCAGGCTGATACTCCTGCGGACACTCCCTGTATAGACATCTGCCCAACAAAGGGAGTGGAGTTTTGTGTGTATGACCTTTTTTTATCCCGCCATTAAGGCAGCATACTCCATCTTCGGGGAAGGTGCATGTTTTGTGTAACGTGTCATCCATACCAAAGGCCAAACTGGCCTTCTCTTCCCAAAGTTGGTGATGGGATTTCACGTGTGTGCAAGATGTTATGCGTGCGTTCACACACGGAACCTCGGTTTATAGTCTCATTCGAAAGACTGTATGGGAAATGGAGTCAGAACCAATGTTAACTCCGAGGGAATAATCCCCCTGTACCGATACGGCCCGGCGGAGATTCGAACCCGCAACCCCAAGATTACGAGTCCGGCGCTCTACCAACCGAGCTATTCCGGCCCCGATGGTCGCAGTGCATGACCTGCTCTTGTTACCATGGAAACGATGTTTCCCGGTGTAATGTGCCACAATCACGAGGCGGGTACGAAAGGCAACTCCTCCCCCAGCGAGTCTATCCAGACTGACCTCGCCTTTTGTTCCCAAATTACTTCACCATCCTGATGCAGTCACAGCTTCGCTGGGCAGGTAGTTCGTATGCCAGACCATCGGCTGCCAAAGAAACTATTGTTTGGCGAACTACAACAAGGAAAACGCTCTCATGGAGGCCAGAGGAAGCGTTTCAAAGACAGCCACAAATCCTCCCTGAAGGCCTTCAACATCAGCCACACAACATGGGAGCAGACTGCCCAGGACAGAGATGGGTGGCGATCAGCTGTCCGCAAAGGTGCAGAGACCTGTGAAAGTAACAGAATTGCTGCAGCTGAGCAGCGCAGGATGATCAGGAAGACCAGTGTCAACAGATCTCCAACTGCCGCCAGTATCCCCTGTCCATACTGTGATAGGTCTTTCCGGGCGCAGATCGGCCTGACCAGCCATCTATGCACTCACCCCCGATCCCAGGATGACTAGATGGTCTTCGTCGTCTCGACGGACAAACAACACAACACTTCCCTTTCTTTCCAAATGTTCAGTTTCCCATATACAAAGCGTCTGGGTTTCGGACAAAACGTATCGGTCAAAGCACACTGCGTCTGGACAGTTGAGAGAGGCTGTTTGGAGAAAGGGGGTGGGGGTGGGAAGGGTGCAGAGAGTATTTTGGGTCCGAGTCCACGGTTACAGATTAGACCCAAAACGCTATACATTCTGTTACACTCAAAGCTGCACCTT
>CM065731.1:39311203-39313703 GCA_033310375.1 Conus canariensis | reverse complement strand
AGTAGCAGCAGCAGTGTGTAGTAGTAATAGTAATGGTAGTAATAGCAGTAGCAGCAGCAGTGGTAGAGTAAAGTACTGGTAGTAATAGCAGTAGCAGCAGCAGTGGTAGTAGTAATAGTACTGTAGTAGCAGCAGCAGCAGCAGCAGTGGTAGTAGTAATAGTACTGGTAGTAATGAAGACAGTTTAGTAGCAGCAGCAGTGGTAGTAGTAATAGTACTGGTAGTAATAGCAGTAGTAGCAGCAGCAGTGGTAGTAGTAATAGTACTGGTAGTAATAGCAGTAGCAGCAGCAGCAGTGGTAGTAGTAATAGTACTGGTAGTAATAGCAGTAGCAGCAGCAGCAGTGGTAGTAGTAATAGTACTGGTAGTAATAGCAGTAGTAGCAGCAGCAGTGGTAGTAGTAATAGTACTGGTAGTAATAGCAGCAGCAGCAGCAGCAGTGGTAGTAGTAATAGTACTGGTAGTAATAGCAGTAGAGCAGCAGCAGTGGTAGTAGTAATAGTACTGGTAGTAATAGCAGTAGCAGCAGCAGCAGTGGTAGTAGTAATAGTACTGGTAGTAATAGCAGTAGCAGCAGCAGTGGTAGTAGTAATAGTACTGGTAGTAATAGCAGTAGCAGCAGCAGTGGTAGTAGTAATAGTACTGGTAGTAATAGCAGTAGCAGTAGCAGCAGCAGTGGTAGTAGTAATAGTACTGGTAGTAATAGCAGTAGCAGCAGCAGTGGTAGTAGTAATAGTACTGGTAGTAATAGCAGTAGCAGCAGCAGTGGTAGTAGTAATAGTACTGGTAGTAATAGCAGTCAGCAGCAGCAGTGGTAGTAGTAATAGTACTGGTAGTAATAGCAGTAGCAGCAGCAGTGGTAGTAGTAATAGTACTGGTAGTAATAGCAGTAGCAGCAGCAGTGGTAGTAGTAATAGTACTGGTAGTAATAGCAGTAGCAGCAGCAGCAGCAGTGGTAGTAACACTAGTAAAAACAGTAATAGTAGGAGCAGCAGTAGCAAGCAGTAGTAAAAACAGTACTAATAGCACCAGCAGTGGCTGTCGTAGCAGAAGCACTGGTAGTTGTTGGCCTTTGTAAAATGGTAGCGCCAGAGAAAGTGGAGAGGGGCCCTTTCTCTGGTAGCACCGAACAGCATCTATGGAATCAGTGGCTTTAGCAGCACAGCAGCACAGCAGCAACAGCAGCAGCTATAGGCCACAGGTCTGATTACAGGTGGCGGCCAGTGCTTTGTTCTCTCTCTCTCTCTCTCTCTCTCTCTCTCTCTCTCTCTCTCTCTCTGTCGCAGTTCTGTCTCTCTCTCTCTCTCTGTCCTGTCTCTCTCTTCTCTCTCTCTCTCTCTCTCTCTCTCTCTCTCTCTCTCTCTCTCTCTCTCTCTGTCGCAGTTTGTCTCTCTCTGTCTCTTTCTCTGTCTCTCCTTGTCTCTCTCTCTCTCTCTCTCTCTCTCTCTCTCACTCTCTCTCCTTCTCTCTCTCTCTCACTCTGCCCCTCTCTCTCTCTCTCTCTCTCTCTCTCTCTCTCTCTCTCTCGCTCTCAAACTGGTAGCGAAAAAAGGACATAATTTCGGCATCAGTTCATTCAAAACATAAATTCGTTAAATGTAAGCGATCTGGAATATCAACCATAGGCACGCACTCGGCTGTCGTCAGTTTGAAAGAAATGGGAGAAGGGGGATGTGGGGAAGAAGGGGGGAGAGAAATGCGGCGGAGAGTGTGTTGGGGGCAGAGCGGGAGGGAGGGGAATAAGAGACACAAGAATCGAGTTTTTAGTTTGATGGAACAAGGGGAAACTATCTCGTTTAGAAGAAACCAGACCTATGTCACGAGATGACCATTTTTCTGTGCATAGACTGATGAAGCAGAAAGCTGTTCCAGATTTGCCTGTTCTCTTTCAGTTCTTCAACAAGGGGCCAAGCCTATTGCTGCGCTTATTTCCAACCTCGACCTCGCGTCATGACGTGTGCATGTTTGAACCAGGTGCAAGCCGTCACTGCTGCAAAAGTCGTCTGCTCCAGCTGGAGACTCGCAAAGTCGTTGGCAGAGCTTCAGTCATCGACAGAGTTGTTGGCGAATCGTCAGATTTGTCCGTTTGCATACGAGCGACGAGGTTTGCGTGCACTGAGACATTGAAGAAAAAGGTAAGATTATGTAGTTGTTGTTGATGTTGTTGTAATGGGTTTTATTTCCCAATTTAGATATTAATTCTCTCTCTCTCTCTCTCTCTCTCTCTCTCTCTCTCTCTCTCTCTCTCTCTCTCTCTCTCTCTCTCTCTGTATTTTCAGATGCTTTTTATTTTCCTTAATTCTTTTCGTTTCCAGAAGGGTTTTATTCCGCTGTGACTTCCCTTCTTCCTTCATCAACGCTTTTTTTTTTTTTTTTTTTTTTTTAAGGCGTTACATCTCACTGTGAAAGCGGTTAATGGTTATGGCACATTGCTCCAGTGTTACCTGTCAAGCTGGTATTCGAGGCGATGTAATGCTCGACCGTATTGTGAAGGGAGCCA
>CM065731.1:39301203-39306203 GCA_033310375.1 Conus canariensis | reverse complement strand
TTTAACATTGCGAGATCTCCGTTGTGAGTAAACTGTGGATAATATCACAGAAATACTGACAAATAAACCATGCTCATAGTCGGTGGTTTTCTACACTTTTTATTCAGCCATTGTTTCTGTCGGTTTTTTGTTTGTTTGCTTGCTTATTTCTTTTTCTGTTTTTTTTTTTTTTAATTTTTTTTTTAGTGTGTGTGTGTGTGTGTGTGTGTGTGTGTGTGTGTGTGTGTGTGTGTGTGTGATTTTACTTTGTAACCTACCTTGCGGGTTATGACTTTCAAATTGTGCGTTAAAACTGAACTTTTATGCCATAATGTGTATGTCATTGTACTGGGTTTTATGACAGCCGGCAAGTACAATGTGTAAACACTACAGACTCACACACTGGAAGAGGTACGCGCGCTTCTGCTTCTCGTTTAGTTTCTCCTTACTCTTATTCAAAGGAATCAGAGGACAGACGATGTGCGGAAATCTTGAAGGGAGGTATTCTGTGTTAGAGCTCGCGCATAGCGAAAGTGATCCCTCCGTTTTTATGGGACAGATACGGCTGATAGGCACGCCCAAAACAATGTTGCCCCATCAGGCGACTTGACAGTTTAATCTAAGAGAGAAAATGTCAACTTTCACTTCACTTATGCCCATCGCTCCCGGTGGAGCATAGGCCATCGACGACCCTTCGCCATCGCACTCTGTTCTGGGCTGTTCTGGCCATTCCAGTCCAGTTGGTCCCTAGTTGCTTCAGCTCTGCCTCAGTGTCTCGCCTCCAGCTGTTGCGAGGTCGGCCTCTCTTCCTCTTTCCCTGCGGGTACCAGGTCAGGGCTTGGCGTGTGGTGCTGGACGCTGGTTTCCTGAGGGTGTGTTCGATCCAGCCTCACTTCCTTCGCAGTATCTGCTTGGCCACTGGTTCCTGTCCCAGATCTTCGTTTCGGATCTTCTCCTGCCATCGGATTTTGTAGATGCGCCTCAGACAGGTGTTGAAGAATGTCTGAATCTTTTGTTGCATCGTCTGTGTTGTCCGCCATGTCTCGCATCCGTAGAGCAGAATTGACTTCACATTGGAGTTGAAGATGCTGAGTTTGGTTCTCATGCTGATTCCTCCAGATGCCCAGATGTTCTTGAGCATGACGAAAGCTGCTTTTGCCTTGCCGATTCTGGCTGTGATGTCTCAGTCCGTGCCTCCCTGTTGGTCAACCACGCTTCCCAGGTTGACGAAAGACTCCACCTCCCTGATGGGCACTCCACCGACTGTGACTGATGTGTTGGCAGTGGTGTTGATTTTCATCAGCTCGGTCTTCTTCCTGTTAATGTTGAGCCCTGTCCCGGCTGATGTGGTCTCCAGGCGAGTGGTCTTGTCCTGCCTCTGGCTGTGGCTGTGTGACAGGAGCGCCAGGTCGTCAGCGAAGTCGAGGTCGTCGAGCTGCGTCCAGAGTGTCCACTGTATACCGTTGTTTCTGCCTGTTGTAGTGGTCTTCATGATCCAGTCGATGACCAGGAGGAAGAGGAATGGCGACAGCAGGCACACCTGCCGAACTCCGGTCTTCACCTCGAAACTTTCGGACAGCTGGCCAGCGTGGGCAATCCTGCAGTTCATGTCCTGGTAGGTGCACCGGATGAGGGAGATGATCTTCTCGGGGACTCCGTAGTGCCTCAGCAGTTTCCACAGCGTCTCTCTGTCCACACTGTCGAAGGCCTTCTCATAATCTATGAAGTTAATGTAGAGGGGGGAGTTCCATTCCAGCGACTGCTCCACGATGATGCGCAGGCTGGCGATCTGGTCGGCACAGGATTTGTTCCGCCGGAAGCCTGCCTGCTGGTCTCGGAGCTTGGGGCCGACAGCCTCCTTCATCCTCTCCAGTAGAACCCTGTTGAGAACCTTGCCTGGCGTTGACAGGAGCATGATCCCTCGGTAGTTGCTACAGTCCCTGAGGTCTTCTTTCTTCGGCAGCTTGATGATGATTCCTTCTTTCCACTGGGCCGGTACCTCCTCCTTCTCCCAGATGTTGCTGCAGAGGCTGTATAGCATGTTGACAGCTGTCTCTATGTCTGCTTTGATGGCTTCTGCTGGTATCTCGTCCGGCCCTGCAGCCTTCCCATTTTTCAGAGTCATGATGGCCTTCTTGATCTCTGCCTTTGAGGGTCTGTTGCAGCTGATAGGCAGTTCTGTCTCTGCGAGTGAAATGTCTGGTAGTGCGTCAGGGGTGGGGCGGCTCAGCAGCTTCTTGAAGTGTTCTGCCCATCGTTTCAGCTGTCCCTCGGTTGTTGTCAGTGGGTTTCCGTTCTTGTCCTTCACTGGCTTGTCTGTCTGCTGGAACTTGCCTGTCAGCTTCTTGGTCACCAGGTACAGGTCCTTCAGGTTTTCCTGTCTGGCTGCTGCCTCTGCTTGACTGGCCAGGTCGTCAGTGTAGTCCCTCTTGTCCTTCTTGATGATCGTCTTTACTTCTCTGTTCGCTGCTGTGTGCTCTGCCTGTGCCTTTGCCTTAGCTGCTCTCGTTCGGCTCGTGTTCAGCGTAGTTTTCTTCTCTCTCCTTGTTTCCAGCTTGTGGATGGTGTCGGCAGAGATCCATTCCTTGTGCTGGGTCTTCTTCTTGCCAAGGATCTCTTCACATGTTTCGTGCCAGAGCTTCTTGCAATGTTCCCACTGTGTCTCGATGTCCGTCTCACCATCTTCTATCAGCTCTTGTAGCGGCTGGAACCTGTTGGAAAGGCTGATCTGGAATGCTGCTTGTGTGTCCCTGTTTCTGAGCAGTCCGACATTGTACCTTGTCCGTGTGTTGTTGGCGTTGGTGAATCTCTTGAGGCAAAGTCTCACTGTTGTTATAAGAAGGTGGTGGTCTGATGACACGTCAGCACCTTTCATCACTCGTACATTCCGCCATGATCTTCTGAACTTGCGGCTAATGCAGATGTGGTCAATCTAGTTCTCCGTAGCGTGGTTCGGGGATCTGCATGTGGCCTTGTGGATGCGCTTGTGTGGGAAGATGCTTCCTTCTATCACCAGCTGGTTCAGGGCGCACAGGTCTGCAAAGCGCTCACCATTCTCGTTCATCTGTCCCAGTCCGTGTGTCCCCATGATGTCCTCGTAGCCTGTGTTGTCCATTCCAATCTTGGCGTTGAAATCTCCCATCAGTATGGTTATGTCCTTCGCTCCTCTTCTGTCTATCACTGACTGTAGTTGCTGGTAGAATTCATCTTTCTTCTCTTCTTCCGCATCATTGGTGGAAGCATAGCACTGGATGATGTTCAGCCTGATGTCATTCTTCTTCGTGGTAAACTTTGCTGTGATGATGCGGGAGTTGACAGTTTCCCAGCCGATGAGTGCCCCTTGTGCCTCCGGTGCCAGCATCAGGGCCACACCCTCAGTGTGGGGGGCTCCATCCTCTGTGTGTCCTGAGCACAGCAGCTGTTCTCCAGATGAAAGTCTCAGCTGTCCTGACTGTAGCCACCTTGTCTCACTCAGTCCTAGCACTCCGATCTTGTAGGTTTTTCATTTCTCTCGCTACTTGGGTGGTTTTTCCTGTTTCGTACATCGTCCTGATGTTCCATGTGGCTACTCTCGTTGTTGTCCTGGGTGTTAGAAGGGAGTCAGCCTTGCAGCTTCCTTTCGGCTTTCACTGCACCGCGTCATAAGTCTCCGGGATGGAGACTCTTCCTTGCCCAGGTGAATGTTTTGGTTCGTTGTCGTCGATGCTTCTGTCACTAGTCTTTTTTACAGGCAGGGTTGTTAGCCCTACGCAACCCCCTTTATCCTCCGGGCGAGGTGGTCCTGCCTTAGTCGCCTCTTAAGACATGCATGGCAGGGCAGTAGGTCTATTCTAAGCCCAACCCACAGAGCGAAGAAAATGCCAAAACATGGGTGTAAAACGGTGCACCTGGGGCTGTGATCGCGTTGCCTATTACGTACTGAGTGATGTGTTGATGAGGTTCTTGACAACATGTGTCCACCGATTGTTGCCTTTCTTTAGTCCACCTGATTCATCGTCAGTCATTTCACCGTATGTTTTCCACATGGCTATGACCCCACCCACCTCTCTCTCTCTCTCTCTCTCTCTCTCTCTCTCTCACACACACACACACACACACACACACACACACACACACACACACACACACACACACACACACACACACACAGAGGCACATACCGCTGCGCGCTCGCGCACACGAACACACACACACACACACACACACACACACACACACACACACACACCACACACACATGCTACACACACACACACACACACATGCTACAACACACACACACACACACACACACACACACACACACACACACACACACACACGCACACACACACACACACATACATACATACACGCACGCACGCACGCACGCTCTCTCTCTCTCTCTCTCTCTCTCTCTCTCTCTCACACACACACACACACACACACACACACACACACACACACACACACACACACACACACAGAGGCACATACCGCTGCGTGCTCGCGCACACGAACACACACACACACACACACACACACACACACACACACACACACACACACACATGCTACACACACACACACACACACACACACACACACACACACACACAACACACAACACACACACACACACACACACACACACACACACACGCACACACACACACACACGCACACACACACACCACACACACACACACACACACACACACACACACACACACACACACACACACACACATATGGTAGCCTGGTGACGCAGAGGTCTTTTGCGATTGTTCGTGTTAACAGACGTGATATAAATGGAGCAGTCAGAGAGGGGGTGGGGGGGGGAGTCAGAGAGAGTGAGAGAGAGAAGGGTTGCAGAGGGGAGAGTGAGAGAGAGAGAGAGAGAGAGAGAGAGAGAGAGAGAGAGAGAGACTGACACTGACACTGACACTGACACATTTT
The DNA here is from genome assembly GCA_033310375.1 of Conus canariensis. Taxonomy (NCBI): domain Eukaryota; kingdom Metazoa; phylum Mollusca; class Gastropoda; order Neogastropoda; family Conidae; genus Conus; species Conus canariensis. Next base: position 39,301,286 of record CM065731.1, on the reverse strand, counting down.
TAATTGGCATTAGCTTTTCACAGCCCTAGTGTCAAGGAGAACAATTTCGAAACTAGCAGAGAATTATTTGCGACGAGTAAGGG
>CM065731.1:39286203-39288703 GCA_033310375.1 Conus canariensis | reverse complement strand
ACATTATTATCATCATTATTATCTCCCTTTGTCCCCTTCCCCAACAGCCTCGCTCTCATTCAACGCCCATCTTGCGCGGAATATGAGAAGATAAGTGACTGCTCGTTCTTCGTTTTCATTGTCCTGAATGTTGTTTGTTTGTCTGAGGAAGAAGACCTAAGAGGTCGGAACGCGTCCGTGTTTTGTCGTGTAATGTGTTTGTCCCCTTTTTGCTGGGCGGACTCATTAAAATTCTTTTGAAAAATTCATTCCATAATTTCCCGAATTTTGAATGGTTGGCAGCTGTTTATAGATGTCTGGTCGAACGCTGTTAAGTGCGTGGTCAGCTGAATACTGCCAACTGCTTGCTGTTTGGCCAGTACCTGTGTCGGGTTTTATTTCACGGGAATGGGGACTTGTACTGGCACTGATTTGGCGAAATGATCCACAAGCTGTTAGGACCACTGGGTCTGTCTGTCAATGTTACATGCTACATGCCTGTCTGTCTGTCTGTCTGTTTGTCTCTCTCCCTCTCTATCTGTCTCTCTCTCTTTCTCTCTCTCTCTCTCTTCTCTTCTCTTCTCTCTTCTCCTCTCTGCGCGCGCGCACGCTTGGGGTTGTGTGTGTGTATCTCTCTCTCTCTCTCTTCTCTCTCCTCTCTCTCTCTTCTGCCTGTCTATCTCTCTGTCTGTCTGTCTGTCTTTCGCGCTCTGTGTGTGTGTGTGGTGTGTGTGTGTGTCTCCTCTCTCTCTGCCTGTCTGTCTGTCTGTCAGTCTCTCTCTGGCGTCCCCTCTCTCACTGTCTGTCTGTCTGTCTTTCGCTGTGTGTGGTTGTGTGTGTGTGGTGTGTTGGTGTTGTGTGGCCTCTCTGTAGCGGAGAGTAGCCCAGGCGTGCAGATGGAAACATGACGTGCAGTCACACGTGGTGAAGATGACCAAAACCACTGAAACAGGCCCCAGGGTCACTATGGAATGGACTGAATCGACTGGTCAGGCAGGCAGGGGAGGGGGGGGGGGGGGGGGGGACAGGGGTCGGTCTGTGTGTGAGAGAAATCCGTGGAATAAGGAGGACTTGTCCAGTGGTTGGGGGGGGTGGGGGGATGCACCCGCACGCTCTTCCCAACCCACTGGGTCTCTCTGTCAATGTCCAACATGCTGCACTCTCTGTCTGTTTTTGTTCTGTTCTGTTCTGTTCTGTTCTGTCTCTCTGTCTGTCTCTCTCTCTCTCTCTCTCTCCTCTCTCTCTCTCTCTCTCTCTCTCTCTCTCTCTCATCGGCCTATACAGTAGAAACTTCCCTCTCTCTCTCTCTCTCTCCTCTCTCCCCCTCTCTCCTCTCTCTTATGGCTCCTCTCACTGGCCTGTGTAGTAAAAATTCTCCTCTCTCTCTCTCTCTCATCCTCCTCTCTCTCCCCTCTCTCCCCTCAGTCAAAACACCACGCCCCACTGTATTTTGCTGACAGTCCCAATCCGCTCCCCCTCCGTCCAGCATCCAACATATTGCACGTGCAAAGCTACATGTGACCCAGGTATTGATTGGGGGGAGGGGAGGGGGGTACACCTCCGCCAGCTTCATCAGCAACGTCACGTGGGCGTTGCGGCGCGTGCTGGCTATCGGGGGCGTGCTGGCTATCTGTGCCTGTTTAAAAAACAAAAAAAACTGAAAATCTGCAAACCCTCTGTTCGCCCGCCTGTAACGCCATCTGTCAATCACGTCATCACAACACACGCCCTGACAGGTCAGAGTCTCGTGGGTTGTGCTGTGTGGGCATGGTGGAGGATTGACAAGTGCTGTTGCTGGCGTGCCTTTGTGCGGGTGGTGCGGTGGGGCTTGCACGTGCGCGTCTGTGTGTTTGTGTGTGTGTGTGTGTGTGTGTGTGTGTTGTGTGGGGGGTGTGGTTGTGTGTGGTGTGTGACAGAGATAGAGACAGAGAGAGAAAGATAGAGACGGAAACAGAAAGAGAGAGAGAGAGAGAGAGAGAGAGAGAGAGAGAGAGAGAATGAATTTGGCACTCATTGTTGTGTTGGACAGGTGGTGTGAAACAAAATTGGAAAAGTCAAGAGTAGCTAGGTGGAGAACAGGCTGGAACAGGTATACAAAAGATTTGGAAGAGGTAGGAAAAGACAAGGAAATAGGTCAGAAAAGTCAGGAAGAGTTAGGGGGAAAACTCTGGAAAACAGTCCGAAATGGTCAGGAACAGACAGGAAAGATCAGGGGAAAAGCTGCTAAAAAGACAGTGAGGAATTATTTAACGTATCTCTAAAGTGCCTTCTAGGCAGTTGCGTTCTTCTACCGACAAACATCTGCTCAAAATCCCTTCGCTTTCGAACTAAAACCTATGGCGATCGTTCTTTTTCTTTTCAGGGTCCGGTTTTCTTGGAATAAACTCCCAATAAACTTTGCGTAGTTTCAAACTCTCTCTCTTCCTTCAAGCATCTCTTAAAACAACCCTCTTCACCTATCAATAGCAGTTCTTTCTTTTCCCCTTCCCTTCACCATCAAATTGATTCTTCGACTAGTGTG
>CM065731.1:39280036-39285036 GCA_033310375.1 Conus canariensis | reverse complement strand
AAACCATTGGATGAAAGAGCGTGCTGCAAGAGACCTGTAGGAGTCGCCCAGCGGGACACAAAGGGAGGTAAAAAGGCCAACAGGTTGTACACAACTCCCGGGAGCCCCGCCACAACACTTTGGCAATTCACGGTCGCTGCTGGTCTGAACCTATTGTCATTTTGGCCGGTGTCAGTCTCGGGTTGGAGAGAGGCCCCTACTCCCCTTCTCCCTTCTTCCCCCCCCCCCCCCCCAACACAGACGTATATCACTATCACCGCCACCACCACCATTTACCTTTGCTCCCCCTCCCCCCCCCCCCCCGCCCCCACCCCCATTCTACCCGCCGCCTCTCTATTCCCAGTCAGCCATATCACCTGACGTAGATATCGAAGGTGACATACACCTGGAACGACTGAAGGTTAAGTTCCAGTCGGCGCTATTCAGAACAAGACGACAACCGTCTCACACAGGTTTAAAGTGTGTCATAAAACTACGGACTGAGTGTCGCTCCGAACTGTACAAACAGAACAAAGGTGATTCAGGTATGTCTACACTACGGGATCATCAAATGCAGACGACTTTCCAACCCTCCCAAAAGACGTTTCAAAATGAGGTGACTACAGGCGGAATTTGAAACAAATGGTAAAAGTAATGTTTGAGTAACTCAGCCGTTAACATGGAGAAACAAATGGCAAACAAAACACACTTTTGAAACGTAACTCCGAGAAGACGTCGTGGCACTGAATGTGTAATAAGGCTTGCAGCATTGACGACCTTCCTGCAGAACTACTGAAACATTACGATGGGGTAAAAACTGATGTTGATCATATCAACGATGAGCAAGTACAACAAACTCTTGAGACATTACGATGGGGCAAAAACTGATGTTGATCATATCAACGATGAGCAAGTACAACAAACTCTTGAGACATTACGATGGGGCAAAAACTGATGTTGATCATATCAACGATGAACAAGTACAACAAACCATCAAGCAGCATATTGGACCATATGAAGATCAGCTCACATTAAGTAAGAAAAAAAAAAGAAAGAAAGAAAAAACTCCTGTGGTATAGTCACGTAACAAGATACAGTGCCTTTTTAAAACATTTCTCCAAGGAGGGAGACGAAGGAGAATCAAAAACAACAACAAATAAACAAACAAACCCAACGATGAACTGGTGATATTAGGGAATGGACAGGAAGACCATTCGCAGACTCCGGCTATAGCACATGACAGATACAACTTGAGGAGTCTGTTTATCGGTGTTACGTCACATTGTCTCCCCTGGAAGTAACGGAGAAGGAAAGAAAGAGCAAGAACTAACCGAGCCGAGGAGATACGGGATGATGAGGAAGACAACAGGGAGTGACAGATTGATGGAAGGGATGAGGAGGGAGTGACAGATTGATGGAAGGGATGAGGAGGGAGTGACAGATTGATGGAAGGGATGAGGAGGAAGACAACAGGGAGTGACAGATTGATGGAAGGGAGGAGGAGGAAGACAACAGGGAGTGACAGATTGATGGAAGGGGATGAGGAGGAAGACAACAGGAAGTGACAGATTGATGGAAGGGATGAGGAGGAAGACAACAGGGAGTGACAGATTGATGGAAGGGGAGAGGAGGAAGACAACAGGGAGTGACAGATTGATGGAAGGGAGAGGAGGAAGACAACAGGAAGTGACAGATTGATGGAAGGGATGAGGAGGAAGACAACAGGGAGTGACAGATTGATGGAAGGGATGAGGAGGAAGACAACAGGGAGTGACAGATTGATGGAAGGGGAGGGAGGAGGAAGACAACAGGGAGTGACAGATTGATGGAAGGGAGGAGGAGGAGGAAGACAACAGGGAGTGACAGATTGATGGAAGGGGAGAGGAGAAGAAGACAACAGGGAGTGACAGATTGATGGAAGGGAGGAGAGGAGGAAGACAACAGGGAGTGACAGATTGATGGAAGGGGAGAGGAGGAAGACAACAAGGAGTGACAGATTGATGGAAGGGGAGGAGGAGGAGAAGACAACAGTGAGTGACAGATTGATGGAAGGGGAGGAGGAGGAAGACAACAAGGAGTGACAGATTGATGGAAGGGGAGGAGGAGAGGAAGACAACAGTGAGTGACAGATTGATGGAAGGGGAGGAGGAGGAAGACAACAGGGAGTGACAGATTGATGGAAGGGATGAGGAGGAGGAAGACAACAGGGAGTGACAGATTGATGGACGGGGAGGAGGAGGGAGTGACAGATTGATGGAAGGGATGAGGAGGAAGACAACAGGGAGTGACAGATTGATGGAAGGGCAATGTGGAGGTGGGGAGGGAGATGGAAGACAAAGATACATGAAGAGATGGGCGATAAACAACTAGAGATGCACCTGATCTAAAAAAGAAATAAAAGAAACATATAAGAGAATAGGAAGCGGAAATGGTCAGGAAAGAAAGAAAGCCGGGGCTCATGTTTTCTGTCTGAATAAATCAAACGTCACTGACTTGATACACAAAAAGACAAATGTTTTTAGATTTGCTTCTGTTCTTCGTGCACATGTAGGAGTATTTGTGTAAACTTTTCTGTATTTAGATATTTATCTGTGTATTGAATTCGCATGAAGGAACATCAATGCAAACTTTTCTATTTTGTTTACGTAGTTAGATATTCATATGCTCATTGAATTTGCATGAAGGAATATCTATGCAAACTTTTCTATTTTGTTTACGTAGTTAGATATTCATATGCTCATTGAATTCGCATGAAGGAATGTCTATGCAAACTTTTCTATTTTGTTTATGTAGTTAGATATTTATATGCTCATTGAATTCGCTTGAAGGAATGTCTATGCAAACTTTACTATTTCTATTTTGTTTATGTAGTTAGATATTTATATGCTCATTGAATTCGCTTGAAGGAATGTCTATGCAAACTTTACTATTTCTATTTTGTTTATGTAGTTAGATATTTATATGCTCATTGAATCCGCATGTAGCAATTATCTGTACAAACGTTTCTGTTTTGTTTCTGTATTCAGGTATTTACTTTTCATTGAATTCGTTCGGTTCAACTATGGGTGCTGACTCCTCTCTCGGGTCTTTTCGGTGGCTTTACTCTCACATCCCTACTTCCGATTCCCAAATAACCTCTTACCGTCCAAAACAGAGGTCGATTTACTGATTTTGTGAATACATGCATCCACCGCTTTACATGTTTGCCGAAAAAGAACGGAATTTCGTCATTATAGAACGGAGAGCCAGGATGACGATCGAAGAGCTTGCGGAAATTGAGAATGAAATCATTTTAACGTCAAGGAAGATTAAGTTTGGCTGTGATTATCTGTTGAACTTAACAGCAAATGGCAATTGCAAAATGCCATTGGAAAAAGTCACTGAAAGTGGATGTTCTCATACTGGAAATGACCCCCCCACCCCACCTCCCACCCCAGATTACCTCAGCCTGGGGAAAACCACAGTCTGTTATAAATTTACACAAAGACAGCAGCAAGCTACGCCAGGATAGACAGCAGCGAGCGAATCCACCGCCCACGGTGTAAGTATCGATTTGTTCGGACTGATTCATCCATCCAGTCAGTTACTCAATCATCGTAGTCATCTATTTCGTCATCCCTACATTAGATCATCGTGTTATAACCAGACTGACTAGTCATTCTCAGTCATTCACACATGCATTCAAAAAGGCAGACATCCGCACAGTTTGAACACCCAATCCCCCCCACCCCCCTCTCCCCCTCCCCCTGTATCCGGTAAAACCCATTATGCCTGACCGAAGCCAACAGCGACCGAGAGAAGGAACTGAATGAACACACAGGAACTCGGTCTAGAAAATCCGACTCATCAAATATATCTTAAAAAGTTTAAGTGATAAATTCGTCAAACGTGAACCGTTTCGACCTCCTAGGTCTTCTTCAAGCAAGATAAACAACACTCAGGCCTAAAAGGTCGAAACGCGTCAGTTTTTTTTTTTTTTTTTTGGTCCTGTAATTCGTTTGTTCAAGTTTTGCGGATTTATTACTTAAACTTTAAAAGATTTATTTAAGTTTCCGCCGGCAGTCGCCTCACTTAACAAATATATGCGGACCAAGAGCAAAAAGGTTCGGTTTTGACAAATGTAACATTTATCCCGATTGCAGCGAAGGTGACGTGATTCTTTCTTTTTTTTAATAACATTGTAAGCTGAATCAGTGATTATGTCGTTACAACTCTGGCTTCTATCTCTGACTCCCATTCATTTAAATCTATATGTACATAGCATACACATGGCATTTTCATCATGTCCATAGAGGGGCCTGCAGTCAAAGGTTTGAGCGTTTGCCCTCGGGACTGACGGGTCCTGGGTTCAAATCTACGTGGCCTGAAACCAATTTCTGTCAGCCCAGAAGTACATGGTTACCTGGTCAGATGGACTGAATGTTCTGGCATTACACTTGGAAATTGTGATTAGAAAACCGGATGACTTCCTAAATCCGGGATGTATGACTCTTTCCCCACCCCTACCCCCAAACCAGGCCCCCAAACCTAACTCAAACCCTAATCTGATCTGTCCCCGACCCTAATCGCAAAATCCTGACATAGCTGTATAAAATTTTATTTTCAAAATCTCTGTTGATTAATTGCGCTTGCAATGTGGGATCAGTGGAGTTATCTTCTTTCTCCGTTTATTCAGGACAGAAAGATTAAAACGGTGCAGGAAGAGGGACGGGCTGCGGTGTCCGCAGTGACAGTGCCCCGGATACGGTGAACTTCTAACGGTATTCTGTCTGTCCGATCATTAGCCTTTGACACCGAAACTTTGTGTGTGTGTATCTTATCACAGGCCACGCCCGAGCGGAATCCAACATAGATCATGTCTCTCGTGTGTTGGATTGAGCCATTTGCTGATTTAATTGAAGTTCCTCACAATTGGTATCTTACCAACAGCTCACCCCACTTCTAGCAAGTACAGACTGAGCATAACTTTCGGAGAAAAAAAGACATCCGGGTGAACGAATACAATTATGTATATTACGAAG
>CM065731.1:39246887-39267436 GCA_033310375.1 Conus canariensis | reverse complement strand
TATGGGGCCGAGAGAGGTACAAAATCTCTCTCTCTCTCTCTCTCTCTCTCTCTCTCTCTCTCTCTCTCTCTCTCTCTCTCTCAATTCTTCTCCCCCACCCCCACCCCCTTCTCTCGCTGGGCTTTGTTAGCTTGTCTCGATAATTACCCCCCTCCCCTCTCCTCTCTCTCTCTCTCTCTCTCTCTCTCTGGACTTTGTAAGTTTATCTCAAGCATTAATTCCCCCCCCTCTCTCTCTCTCTCTCTCTCCTCTCTCTCTCCTCCTCTCTCTCTAAAGCACGCTTGTACAAGCGCGTGTTATATTTAGTTTTATTTTATGCAAGCCTCTCTGACTCGGGCGGTGGTGTGTGTGCGTGCGTGCGTGCGTGCGTGGTGTGTGTGTGTGTGTGTGTGTGTGTGTGTGTGTGAACATATGGTTCAGATAACACAACACCTTTGTGGCTTGTCAGTGTTACGGGATAACATCTGTCGCGTTTTAAATGACCTGAACGTCCTTTTCCACTGTAGGGTATAGTGGGAGATTATACCCCCCAAAAACAAACAAACAAACAAACAAACAAAAAACATGATAATTACGTTGATGGAGAGGGATGGGACGGAGGTGGGGGGGGGGGGGGGGGGGGTGGGTGGGGGGGGGGGGGGGGGATACGAGAAGAGGTGTGTTTGTAAAGGGGGCGGTGACATAAATCTCACATGCCTCGTTGATCTCAGTTCCACTGTGGGAACATACTACCTTTTTTTTTTTTTTTTTTTAAACTAGCTTTATAATCCAATGACAGCTGTTCTCCATGGAAAGGGTAAACGGGATTGAAGTTATTACCTCGGAGAATCACAACTGTTTTCGTGGGATAATGGCTGACCCCCCCCCCCCCCCCCCACCCCCCTTTTTTTTCCTTTAAAGCTCGCAAGTGTTTTTCCTATTGTCTCATGTTTTCCGTATTATTCACACAAAATAATTATGACTGGTGTTATTCCGAAGGACCACTATTGTTTCCACCATTTTCGTGAGGAAAAGAGTCATTATCCTAAACAGACAAACAAACAAACAACAATAACAACAACGAAAATATGAGCACAGTTATGTGATCCTTGGGATCACAATTGCCTTCCCAATTTCAAATTCATTTACGCTTGTCAAGGTAAACAGTGTTCATAGCTTATTTCCCTGTTAATAACGTTTTGCCTGCTGTGATATCTAGTTGCAAAGCGAGAGGACTGCAGGCGGAAATCTAAACAAATCTTAAATAAATGTTAGCGAACCGCCCAGAGAACGTGGACAAACGAGTCACAAGACGAAACACAACTAGTTTCGACCTCTTAGGTCTTCATCAGGTGAGACATTAACGAATAAAACAATGAAAATTCACTTAGCTTTGATCGCTTCAGATCACTTGGTAGGGTTCAGCGCAAGGAAGAAGGCGTTGAATCAACGCCTTCTTCCTTGCGCTGAACCCTACCAAGTGATCTGAAGCGATCAAAGCTAAGTGAATTTTCATTGTTTTATTCGTTAATGTCTCACCTGATGAAGACCTAAGAGGTCGAAACTAGTTGTGTTTCGTCTTGTGACTCGTTTGTCCACGTTCTCTGGGCGGTTCGCTAACATTTATTTAAGATTTGCTGTGATATCGTTTTTCTCGGGAGAAACAATTATAACAGTTCACCATCCCAAGGAACATAGGGAAAACAATATTGTTCTTCTCAGGGAAAACAGTTCCTTTCTTCAGGATAACCTTTGAGAACAGTTGTGACCTTTGGGAGAGCAGTTATGAATCCAAGTTAAATAGTTGCGATTCTCAGGATAATGCCTGTTTCCCTCTTTTTTTTTTTAAATATAAAAAAAAAGAAAAAAAATCAGAAAGGATAATCGCTGTTTTTCCTGATGAGAACAGCTTTTATCGCCGTTAGGTGCTAGTATGCTACCGTATTCCACCGCTTACGTGATCTCTAACGTGACACCCCCTCACCTAAAATAGACTCGCCTCTAGGCCTAGTGTTTTCATTGGTTGTTGTTTCGGTTGGTTGCAGCCTAAGCCTACCGCGAAGCATTGGCAAAGGCAAGTTGCAGTCTCCTTGGAAAGACCTCACGGCACCCGCACGACTGATTGAGCAACGACAAGCGCAACGAGCATCTACTATCCAAAATGGGAGAGGTAAGTGCTTGCTTTTACCATTCATTGAGTACATCGGGGCAGTTTGGTTAGCGATCGTCTGCAGGGCCATTTTGTCTGGCCGCCAGTTTGCCCGACGCTGTGGGAGATGTGAAAGACCAATGGGGAGCGCAGTCTCATTCTCAACCGACACGCCTTAGCAAAGCGAACGTCCTCGATTGGCATTGAACTGACCTCCACGCTCCGATCGCTCCAACAAAAGCCCGTAAAATATGGCTGAAAGATGGGTTCAAACATTTCCCTGATCAACCTTTTTTCAAAGATTCATATTAATCGCCGCTTCAGCGTCAATCGCTGATCTTTTCTCGGTGGTTTCCGGCAGTTGTTGAGGGCGAATGGTAGGCTAGTAGGCCCAATGAGATCCGCGTGGAGTTGTGATGATGCAATGGATTGTACTGTTGGGGGGGGGGGGGGGGGGGGGGGGGGGGGGGGGGGGGGAGGGGGGGGGGGGGGGGAAGGGGGTGGTGGGGGTGAGGGAATGGGCCCGGTCAGTCGCTGCAAAGGTGCATCGGTGACTTTGTTTGCCGTGTTTGCGTTGTAATCGTTGGCGGATGGTTCCGTTCATTAAACTGTCCTGTCCGATGAAATGGTGCATCTTTGCATTTGTTCCTGCTTCGTGTAATCCTGGGGATGTTCGTTCATGTTACTGAGATGGTTCATTTTAATGATTGTTACGTGTATCTTATTTTTATATTGCTACGGATTAGGGGTGGGGATGGGGATTTCACAGCGCATTAGCACCACGCGCTTTTTTTTTTTTTTTTTTAATTAAACAAACTTTTATATTTTATTATTTTCTTTAATACTGTTTACCACCCCTCCTGGAGTTGCTAGCAGGACACGCGCACGCACACACGCACACACACACACACACACCCTTCACTCCTGGAGTTGCTAGCAGGACACGCGCACGCCAACACACACACACACACACACACACACACACACACACATTTAATTTTCGATTTTTGTATGTATGTATATAAATGTTTTTTTTTCGGTTGGTTTTTGTGGTGGTGGTGTTGCAACATGCTGTTTGCATTGCAATGTAGTATAAACATGTGCTAGTTTTTTTTTTCATTCTTTGTTCTGCAATTAGTAGCAGTGCATAATGTAAAAGAAGAAAAGTGACTGCATAGGGCATCAGCAGTTTCAATTTTTTTGTTATTGTAAGAGTTTTGTGCATGTCCTAAAGAACTCACTAACAGTACAATGCGCACATGCACGTGCGTACACACACACACATGCACACACACACAGACATGCACATGCACACACACAGACACGCACATGCACACACACACACACACATACACAAAACGCTCACACAACACACATGGGGCACTTCCCAGCTGATGTCAATCATTTCATCTGTTGTTTTGCATTTTCCACATATCAGAACTCAGTCCAAGTAGGTGCAATATATTTTGACAACTTTGATGTCTTGAATTGAAACAGAGATTGTATGGAGGTTGCTAGAATGTTGAATTATGTTTGTTTCTTACACTTTACACAGCAGTTTTGGAAAGTATGTGAAGAAAAAATTTGACGAGTTCCAGCAACAACAAAAACATCAACAATAACAGCAGCCAACAATAACATTCACAGTGAGAAAAACAATAGCATGTGGCAGTTTTTATTACTGCAGATGATCCATGAAAAAAAAAAAAAAGAGAAAAAGTCATGCATAGAGAAGAACCAACCAGACTAGCCTAAGCTTAGATTAGTGGATCAATGGGATTATGGCAGCCGTCAAAAGCTGAGCTGTTATTGAGTTAATCTAATCAAGGTGGACCGATTACCAGATGCCAAGGAAAGATCACAAGTTCATTTAACCGATGGCCAGAGCTAATTGGGCTTGACTGTTTGGAAGAAGGGTCAGTGCGTCCTGTCGGGCAAATGATTGTTGCTTGGTGGGTGATACCAACTTCATTACTGTTTGTTGCTGTTGTTTGTGGTTGGTCTACTGCCTGACACATAGTATGCACCCTTTAAAATCAAGGAGAAGGCCACCAAATGCATTTCACTGAGCAAGAGGAGTCGTATATTATGTATACATGTTACTGCTGTGGTCATGTTTATTATTGTCAACACTTTGGTCAGCCCTCTATAGCTTCTGAAGGTTGTGGTACTGGTTCAGCATGGTCTCACCAGTTCACTCCCTTGAGAATTTAAAAAATGTTAAACAGTGACATTTTGCACTAAAGTCTATTCTTGAATATGTTACGGCACATTTATAATTTGAGATTTTATGACTGGAATGACACAATTAGACATCACAAGAGGCAGTTGTTTCATTGTTTTGAATGTTATTGGTCCTGCCTGAAGAAGACCAACAGGTCGAAACATGTTGGCTTTTGTAATTTGTTTGTTCCTTCATTTGATGGCTCAGTGATTCAGTTTCTGCCCTGTTAGACAATGAAGTCGACCAGACACAAATGAAAGGCAACAGAAAAGCAAATTTCATCAACAAGAGAGAGAGAGAGAGAGAGAGAGAGAGAGAGAGAGAGTGATTTGTTTGTTTTACATGGCACCAGCTTTCTCATGGTTGCATTTTAGATTGAATATGTGTGGTATGTTGGTTCATACATTGACAGTCATAGTACTAAAGCAGTGTGTGTGAGCATGTATGCATGTGAACACAGCTGCTTTATTGTTCCTTAGTTAAGTCAAGCCTGTCTATGTATCTGGCTATGCACGCACTTGTACATGATTCCATACGTTCATGCATTCATATTTGTTGTAAAACAGTCTAAGGAACTCGCATGTTTATAAGCGGACCTTTGATTATTGTGCAATGACATGTTTTCTAGAAATCAGACAGATATGCTGTAAAACTAAAAACCATTGAACAGTACATGTTATAAATGGAATGCTGTAAAGCTAAAAACCATTGAACAGTACATGTTATAAATGGAATGCTGTAAAGCTAAAAACCATTGAACAGTACATGTTATAAATGGACTGGGGAAATGGCACAAGTGATTTGTCCCCCTAGCGATAGGAATGTTCTCCATCTTGTGTGGTAAATGGCTTGGGAAGGGGGAGGGGGCTGTGCTGGCCGCTTTACCTCTCCTGTTGACCTTTTCGGGTCTGCCCAGGGCAGGCCGTCATTTGTGGGCTGACAGTGACACCTGGAGGAAAAATGGGGAGAAGTGGGAGAGATGGCTAAAGGAAGCGGAGTAAGGTACAGGTGGGAATGGTGGAGATTAGTTTGAGCATTCCTTGCTTGTCAGGGCTAATGTTCTTGTACACATGGGCAGAAAGAGAGAGAGATAGGGGGGGGGGGGGGGGGGGGGGCTAGGGGGTTGGAAGCGAGCAGAAGAGAGGAACCATGTTCATACAGATGAACACACACACACACACACACACACACACACACACACACACACACACACACACACACACTTCAGGAAACTGTCAGTTTGAAATTTTTTTTTTTTTAATTGTTTTAAAATTAATACTTGTGTGGTCACTGAAAATCAGAATGAACTAGGCATTTCACTCTTTGAGAAATGCACATCGAACGGTTGATTTCAGGATGTAAGCTGGATTTGTGTATGTCTACAGTGTCTCTTAATTTAACAGCAGTCCACTTCTAACCTTCCTCAAGCAGAAAAGACGGCAAACTCCCTTTCGTTATCACGTCTGGCCCCGTTACAATGACACAGCATATTGACTCCGCCGTCTCTTTGCACGGAGAGTGTTTATACGACAATCAGACCAAACGGAGAAGGTTGAATAAAAGGGTGACCTCATCACAGACGGCGTGTCCTTAAACCAATTGTGAATCACTCTCGTATGGGGGGGGGCGGGGGGGGGGGGTGGGGGGGGGGGGGGGGGGGGGGGGGGGGGGGGGGGGGGGGGGGGGGGGGGGGGGGGGGGGGGGGGGGGGGGGGAGAGGCTTTCTTATGCGGAATAAATAGATCAAATCAAGCAGAGTCCACATAGTTTTATCAACGTGTCGGCATCAGATTATGGTCTGTGACAGAGCTAATTAGAGAGTAACCAGGGAGATGGGGCGGAGGGAGAGAGATGACACTCATTAGTGCCGTCGTCGTTGATAGTGCCCTCCAGTTTATCTGGCTGGGTTGTTTGTCTTGTGTTCACATCAAGGACAACTGACAGATAAAAATAGTGCAACATAAAGATTCTTCCCTGTGTTTTCACGCTTGATCAGATCAAATCAAAATGAGAAATTTGCGCAATTAAAACCCAGTGAGAAAGACTGCAACATAATGATCTTACCATGTTGTGTTCACAGGCGGCCAGACCAAACAATATCAAAAATAATTTTGTACATTTAGTTTGTGTGTACCTACATCTGTATGTGTGCTTTGTGTGTGTGTATGTGTGCTTTTGTGTGTGTGTGCTGTGTGTGTGTGTGTGTGTGTTGTGTGTGTGTGTGTGTGCACAAGGATATGAGTTTGGATGGAGGAAGGAGAAGGAGAGGGAGGCAAAGATCTTTTGTACTGGAAAGCAAGTGTGAACATAGGAAAGATGAGCCATGTTATACATACGTAACATTCACAGCTGAGAAAGTACCGCAATAGGTTGAATGTGGAGAAAACAAAACAAAACAAAACAAAACAAAACTCATGCTAGAAACGGATGAACAAGGGCCCACGTGATGATTATGTTTCCATCACTTTTGTGAGTAAAAAGCTTAAATCATAGGAAAAGTAATGAAGGAATTCGGGTGCAAGATGCAGATGAACTAATTAGGAGACATCGTATGATGATTGTTATGATGCTACATTCAATTCTTTGATCGAAAGAACAATGAAGAAATAAATGTCTCATTCTCATGTTTCATACTGTGAGATGAATAATGGATTTTTCTTTATTATCTTTGTTTCAAACTCTGTGTGCATGTGTGCAAGTGCATGTGTGTGTTGTCGATTCTAGGAACCATATAGTGACTTCTTTGTTACTAATCTTTGTTTTCTTTTAGAAATGACGCACTCAGTCTCCCATATACATATATATTTACAACTACCAGTACTTAGTCGCACACATGACACTCATACTCTCTCACCCACATGACACGCACGCGCTCGCGGATATATAGTGATTGTGAGAGGGACAGAGTTGATCAATTGAACCCCCCTTCACACACACACACAACACATACATTCTCTCTCTCTCTCTCTCTCTCTCTCTCTCTCTCTCTCTCTCACACACACACACTCCCTCCCTCTCACACACACACACACACACGCGCGCGCGCGCGGGCGCGCGGAAGAATAGACCGCTTATTGAGAAGCTTTGCAGTCCACAAGTCGGCGTTCAGACGGGCTACCGGCAGATCTACAGTCACAACAGACCGTCTGTTGACCCGTGTTATCAGTTGTCAGCATTACTGCTGGCATCAGAGTGGCTCGTGCCGAGGCCCTGTGTTTCAGACAGACTTTTTCTGTTCTTCCATCGATCCGTATGCTGCTTCCGAGCGCTGCGCTCTCTCTCTCTCTCTCTCTCTCTGTCTCTGTCTCACGTGTGGGCTCTAGCATCCGCGACTCGAGCGAGCGGCCTTGCGAAGGGGTCAAGGTGAAACCACTGACGCAGAAGGTCAAGGTCGTGACCGACCGACAGTCGCGCCCACTTTGGTGCGTGGGTGTGGCGGGTGTGAAAGTTCCAGACCTCTTGGGGCCGGTGTGTGTGCGTGTGCATTGTGTGTGTGTGTGTGTGGTGTGTGGTGTGTGTGTGTTAGAGATTGGATCTACTCCTTTCTAGACTGCCACACGTTATTGTGGTTTAGATGTTTAGTTGATGATTTGTGTGCGTGTGTGTTTTTAAAGTAAGAATTTGGGGAACTTAGTACATCTAAGGAGAATAGAACGTGCAGTTGTTTGTGGGCTTCTGACCTTCAAAAACGTTTCCCATCAGAGAGAGAGAGAGAGACAGACGGACAGGCAGGCAGGCAGGTAGGCAGGAAGGCGGGCAGAGAGATACAGACAGAGAGAGAGAGAGAGGAGAGAGAGGGGGGGGGGACAGATAGACACAGAAAGAGAGAGACAGACAGACAGAGAGAGGGGACACAGAGAGAGCCTGAAAAAGAACTGGAGTGTCATGAGGAGGAGGGGGGGGGGGGGGGGGGGGGGGCGGGGGGGGAGGAGGAGGACCCACATTGGCTCGGACAGAACTGGTGAAAAAGGAAACAGAAAAAAAACCAAATCCAGGCGTTTAACACACGCACACTAAAGGTGGACACGGTGGGGTGGTGGGGGGTGGGGGACCTGACAAGAGAGAAGCCGCTCCCAAACAGAAGCCAGATGCAGTGACGACAGTGCAGACCCTCGTCCCAGAACTTAGCACCCTATTCATACGGCAGCCAGGCCAGGGTTTCTGCAGAGACAGACCGACAGAGCCACCATGCATTCGTCTGTCAGACTGGCAGGGGAAGGGAATTGGAGGTGGGGGGGGGGGGGGGGGGGGGGGGGGGGGGCCTGGGGGCTGGAGGTCGTCATTTCGCTTCGATCAATAATCGTCCCCTGCGTGGGTGTTCTGCTGGAGGAAGGAAGACAAGATGATGATGTCATTATTGCTGGTGATACAGTACGGTGTATACCTACCCCCTCTCCGCTCCCTCTTCCCCTCCCATCCCTCTGAAAACCTTATCCTGTCTATGGTGTTACGTTGCTGGCTGTCAGCAGACTACGAACGTTGTGATTTGATGTTGTGAAACGTTGTTGAATGTGTGTATATCATTGTGCGTGTGTGTGTGTGTGTGTGTGTTCGAGCCGCTCTGTCTCCTGACACAAGCTGTCTGGGCCTCCAGTTCCCCCAAAATGTATGTGTGTGCGCAGGTGTTTCGAGATTCAAGATAAAGTGTTGAATCTGGAATGTCTACGTCTCTGTCCCCCCCC
The DNA here is from genome assembly GCA_033310375.1 of Conus canariensis. Lineage (NCBI taxonomy): Eukaryota > Metazoa > Mollusca > Gastropoda > Neogastropoda > Conidae > Conus > Conus canariensis. The sequence goes on along the minus strand of CM065731.1, from coordinate 39,258,403 downwards.
CCCCCCCCCCCCCCCCCCCCCCCCCCCCCCCCCCCCCCCCCCCCCCCCCCCCCCCCCCCCCCCCCCCCCCCCCCCCCCCCCCCCCCGTCTCCATTCTCTCTCTCTCTCTCTCTGGTAACTTGTGTAACATAAGCCTATATTTTGTTTTTATCAGTCACTGTCTTACTTTGTTAGGTGTTAATCTTACATTTTCTCTAGATCTAGAGTCTTTCTCTGTCGGGCATATCTAACAAATAAATCTTCTGTAACAGTTTGTTGCAGATCTGCATTCTGAGTAGATCACTGTGTCTAGCTGTCTGTGACAGTCTCTCTGAAATATCTGCAGTATGACTAGGCTAAATCACTGTCTCTGTCTTTCCGTGTCAGGTTTTTTGTTGTTGTTGTTGTAATATCACCAGTCTTGAGTAAATCACTTTCTATTTTTTTTTTTATGACACTTTCTGGAATGTCTACAGTCTGAGTAGAACACTGATCTGTCTTTCCATGACTGTCACTGGAATATCTGCAGTCTGAGTAGATCATTCTGTGACAGTTTCTGGTAAATCCAGTCTGAGTAGATCATTTTCAATCTTTCTGTGACAGTTTCTAGCATACCTACAGTCTGAGTGGATCATTGTGTGACAGTTTCTGGTAAATCTACAATCTGAGATGATCACTTTCAATTTTTCTGTGACAGTTTCTGGCATATCTACTATCTGAGTAGATCACTTTCAATCTTTCTGTGACAGTTTCTGGCACATCTACCATCAGAGTAGGTCACTTTCAATCTTTCTGTGGCCGTTTCTGGAATACCTGCATTCTGAGTGAATCACTGTGAGATAGCTTCTGGAATATCTGCAATCTGAGTAGGCTTGGTCAGTGTTTCTGTCTTTCTGTGACAAGTTTCTGGAACGTCTCAGTCCAGTAGATCTCTGTTTCTGTCTTTCTGTGACAGTGTCTGGAATGTCTACAATCTGGGTAGATCACTGTTTCAGTCTTTCTATGACGATGTCTAGAATATCAGCAGTCTGGGTGGACCACAGTGTTTGTCTTTCTGTGACGGTCTCTGGAATGCCTACAGTCTTGGTAGATCACTGTTTCTGTCTTTCTGTGACAGGTTTTGTTGTTGTTGTTGTTGTTGTTGTTGTTGTAATATCACCAGTCTTGAGTAAATCACTGTTTCTATTTTTTTATGACACCACTTTGGCTTCACAAGGGGAGTATTGTGCATGTTTATGTCTGTTTTTTTTTTTTTTTGTCGCTGAGGAAGGCATATTGCCGAAAATTTCTTGTCCTGTGTTGTGTCGTGCATTAAAACTGCGTTACTTCACACTTTGTTTTGTGTGGTCTTCTGCTTTTTTGTAGTGTCTGGAATGTCTACAGTTTGAGTAGATCACAGTGTTTCTGTCTTTCTATGACGGTCTCTGGAATGTCTACAGTCTGAGTAGATCACAGTGTTTCTGTCTTTCTGTGACACTGACCGTGTCTGGAATGTCTACAGTCTGGGTAGATCACAGTGTTTCTGTCTTTCTGTGACAGTGTTTGGAATATCTACAGTCTGGGTAGATCACAGTGTTTATGTCTTTCTGTGACGGTCTCTGGAATGTCTACAGTCTGGGTAGATCACAGTGTTTCTGTCTTACTGTGACGGTCTCTGGAATGTCTACAGTCTGAGTAGATCTCTGTTTCTGTCTTTCTGTGACAGTGTCTGGAATGCCTACAGTCTGAGTAGATCACTGTTTCTGTCTTTCTGTGACAGTGTCTGGAATGTCTACAGTCTGAGAAGATCACAGTGTTTCTGTGACAGTGTCTGGAATGTTTACAGTCTGAGTAAATCACAGTGTTTCTGTCTTTCTGTGACAGTGTCTGGAATATCTGCAATCTGAGTCGGCTAAATCAATGTCCCCGTCTTTCTGTGGTAGTGTCTGGCGTATCCGCACTCTGAGTAAATCCATTGTCCCTGCCTCTGTGATGATGTCTTGTAATATTTGCACTCTAACAAATCAGCGTTTCACAATGACACTGCCTGGCATATCTCCGAGTCTGTCACCGTTCTGTCTTTGTAACAGTGTCTGGTATATGTCCGAGTGCATCGTTGTTTCTGTCTCATTCTGTGACATTCGTTGGCACATCTTTTGGGTTTTTTTAATTGGCTGTTTATGCAACAGGTTTTTTTTTTTGTGCCACTCCTCCTCAATTCCCACCTCTTGCTCTTCTTCGTCTTCCACTTACTGTGTTACTAAGTAAACCTGGAAAGGACAGTTCGTGTGTTTATTATAACTGGATGAATGAACGCATGACCCATCCAAAAGTCACTGAAGGGTCACTAGATCATTGGAGAGCAGGGTCTCCAATAATGGTGTGCATTATGTGTTAAAGCACAGTTGTTTTTACAAGACGTCTTGAGTATTCATATATACAGCATTTTCACACGTTCAGATTATCAAGAGGTGGAGAAAAGAAAATGAAGAAAGAAACGTGTATGACTGCTTGTCATGAGCTGATTGTGCTAAACCTACCGACATGTTTTTTGTTTTTGTTTTGTTTGTTTGTTTGTTTTTTTTTTCCTGAAGGCCATAGAATTACGTTGGACTGCGCTAAATCTATCGAGATATCCGAAGGCCATAGGATTACGTTGGATTGTGCTAAACCTATAGATATGTCTGAAGGCCATAGGATTACGTTGGATTGTGCTAAACCTGTGGACGTCTCTCAAGGACTGCGGTGTGTATACACACGGCATGTTCCACAAAAGTTTTCCCGAGGGCATGGTTTTGCATCATGCCCTTGGGTAAACGAGGTGTTCAGTTACATGCAGCTCAGCATAAGGACAGTAAGTAATACGCTCTTCTGAACAAGAACGATTTCGAGGATATAGGGCGACGATGTAGTTGATGAAATTGTCAAGTAAAAGTTCTTTCCAGTGACTGGCTTTTAACTTATTTTTAGTAATAATAATAATAATGAATACTTATATAGCGCCTATTCTCGGCTAGAGACCAAGCTCTAAGCGCTTTACAATCAACACTCGCTTACACAACGGGCTGCCTACCTGGGTAGTGCCGACTGAAGAGCTGCCAGCTGGCGCTTCATTCAGTCGTTTCCCGTGTCATCCAGTCAATATCGTTCACTCAGTTTCTTTACTTCCTTCATTCTTTCCATTTCTTACGCAGGGTGCATGCTGTGTGTAACGTGTCATCCATACCAACGGCCAAACTGGCCTACTCTTCCGAAAGTTGGTGATGGGATTTTACGTGTGTGCAAGATATTATGCGTGCGTTCACACACGGAACCTCGGTTTATAGTCTCATTCGAAGGACTGTATGGGAAATGGAGTCAGAACTAATGTTAACTCCGAGGGAAAAATCCCCCTGTACCGAAACGCCCCGGCGGAGATTCGAAGATTTTGTGAATATAGAGAGAAGTGAGAACCTGTTTGTGACCACACACACACACACACACACACACACACACACACACAACGTTTTTTTTTTCTTCTTCTTCTTTTTTTTTTTTCATAAACTTTCACGCAAATCAGCCAGCTGGACAATGTTCTTTGAATATGAATTCAAAAACAAACAAAAAAATCAAACCACAGAAGACCGTTATCAGACCATGTGTCCAGACAGAATATATTGTGGATAATCTTGATAGAACAGGCTGTTGGTAATTCTAACCGAACAGACACAATATTACGCAAAGAAGATAACTGATTTTTAAGAACCTCTCTCTTTCTCTCTCTCTCTCTCTCTCTCTCTCTCTCTCCTCTCTCTCTCTCTCTGTAGCCCATTAGCGGGGCAAGGGCCGGATAAAAAAAAAAAGCATGTGTTTGCTTATCTGTTACCCTTGGAAATAAAGATCATCATCATCGTCGTCATCATCATCATCATCATCATCATCATCATCTCTCTCTCTCTCTCTCTCTCTCTCTCTCTCTCTCTCTCTGACTCCGGACATTATTCACAGGTCTTACTGTCTATTAAACTCTGTTGAAGAAGAATCCCCACCCCATCCCCACCCCCACCCCCTTTTTTGTTTGTTTGTTTCGTTGTTATTTGTTGCCTGCTCTTCGTAAACCACCAAGACATTCCGAGTACTCTCCCCTGGCCGGCTTGGCTCTATCAAGATCTTCCAAGGGACATAAATAGTCGCAGCGCATGTCCGATATATGAACTCGAGGCATTCTGTTCATTCCACGACTAGCCTACGACCCACAGCGTACGTACGTGTTCCCCCCCCCCCCCCCCCAACCACCCCCCTCCGCCCCCCTCCGCCACCCCTCCCCCATCTCATCCCTCTCCCGCATCCTCTACTTCCTCATGTCAACCCCCTCCTTCCCCATACCCCTCGCACACACAGAGCTCCCTTTTTATCCCCCAGTCTATCTATGAAGAAGGGTGATAATTCAGCCGGGGGGGGGGGGGGGGGGGGGGTTATGGTCCAGCAGACGGCAGAGGCCGCGAAGAGTTTACCACTACGTGACAGTGACAGAGCAGCAGACGCGATGCTAACTTCACAGTTCGTTTTGTCTTTGGCCTAATGGTTGGAGCGAAGGAGAGAGAGGGTGGGTGGTGGAGGGGCTGAAGTTTGAGTTAGTATCGCCGTTGCATGATTAGAGTATAATACTCCCAATCAACGAACTATGCAGAGCCCTTAACAGTACACCAACGCGCGCGCATGCATGCTCACGCGCGCGCGCGTACACGCACACACACACACACGCACACACACACACACACTGTTTATACAATGGATTACACACATGCACGCTCACGCTCGCGCGCGCGCGCGCGCGCGCGCCACACACACACACACACACACACACACACACACGCATGCACGCACGCACACACGCACACACACTATGTGTAGAATAGATTACACCACACACACACACACACACACACTGTACAAGGGATTCATTTCAACATTGGAATTTTAGGCGACTAAGCCAGGCTGATGTGTACGATGTAGAGACTGATAAGTCTTGGAGGCGATGCACAGCTGGCAAAACTACACGGATCTAAACCGTTGTCAAGTGATTTCATTCATTTACAAACCGTTTCGTACGGAACGGTTCCAAACCGTTTCGGTCTCCGACTACCTTGCTCTGTGGTCTGAAGTGTTTTGTAATCTACCAGGGAAGCGCTGTGATGCCTGGAATTTGTCTGGAATTTTCTTTCCCGCGGCTTGCGACTCGCGTACTGCTGCTTTGCAGAATGGTTTTTATCAAGCGTCTCTCTCTCTCTCTCTCTCTCTCTTCTCTCTCGGACCTAGCCATTCAAAAGAAACTGAAAACGCCTTCTGCTTTTTTTTAATTTTTATTTTTTAATGTGCATGTATCGCTTGCCTTGTCTGAAATTCTTCGTTTTAAACTGCCGGACAACTAAACTAAACGAAATAGCAGCTACTGACTTTGCTGGCCTTTCCACACGTGCTGCTACGGGTCAATCAGCGGTCAAGAGTGCGTCCGCGCGCTTTCCTATCTAGCAAGTGTAAACAGTTGAGATTGTTTGTAAACGATTCCAATACTCAGGCGGTTCCAACCGTTTCGAATATGGCTTTTTGAGTCTGAAGAGTAATAATGTGCCTACGGTCTGAGGGTATCATAGATTGGTTCAGTCGGCATTCATGTCCAAAATGTCGTAGTGGGACTTCATATTTTGGTTATCATTTTTTTTTTTCCCCATTCCGACTTTATTCCTTCGTTTTGCTGTGTGTGTGTGTGTGTGTTGTGTGTGTGTGTGTGTGATGCATTTCCTTGCTTTAATTTAAACGGTGTTTTGTGGCAGTCATCTCCTGGGGGTGTTGGTTCATGTTAGGAGATTAGGACCGTACTACCTGTGAAGTGTCGTTCACTTCAGGACTCCACTTTTTTTTTATGGCCAACACTGCAGGTGTCTGGATATCTCATTCATGTGTTGCAGTTCAGTTTTGCCTTGTTACATTGATATAGAGTGCAGAGAACGGCCCCGCCACGGAGTTAGATACTCCTATGTATTGGCTCAACACTGTAATAATAATGAGCGTTTATGGAAATCATTACTACAAATTTAAAAAAAAAATAAAGGGGGGGGGGGGGGGTACTTGAAACAAAAACTTAAAAATGCGAGTAGTTTTCCCGCCGAGGAGTGTGGTAAAGATACGAATACGCATGCACGAGAGAGAGAGAGAGAGCGAGAGCGAGAGAGGGGATAGGGGAGAGCGTCGACTCGAGGTCTAGACTGGGATATAACATAAAAACCCTGCAGAGACTACTACACGTGAAGTGCAAGGTCTGAGCTCATACATTACCATCCACCATCCTGCCCGCAACACGACCTTCGCTCAGTCCAGAGGTCATGGAGGGGTCACAACCCAGTTGTTTTTGGCTTTTCTTTTTTTTTTTTCCGCCCCGCTATTCCCCCCCCCCCCCCTTTTTTTTTTTTTCTTTCGCCCCGCTCCTCTCACTCTCCCCCCCCCTCCCCCCCTGCCTGTAGCGTCTTGGCGTGCGTGAGCGGAGTTTCAAGGCCGACTAAGTTTCTTCCCTTGCTATTATATGCAGCTAGAGTGACGGTTCGTTGAACAGTCACGTGGCGCGTCAGGCGGGCGACCAGCGATTTGAAGATGCTGTTGTTTCCACCAGTTAGGTCTAAAAGGAGAGCGAGAACGACAATCACCATTACCGTTCCATAGCGCATGAAGGAAAATGTGTTAGAGCGGTACAATGATAACATTCCTTTCTGACCTCTGAGAACAATAAATAACAAACAAGTAGGGTCACTTTTGCTCCCATAATGAAATGAATACACGCCCATAACTCCAAACGAATACAAACTACCATTTATTTAAGACTGGTACAGCCTTCTCGATCTTGAATGCAGTCTGTCGAGTATAAGGACGAAGTGTACCAAACAGAGGTAACCTCGATTTGGTTGAAGTGAAAGGAAATCTTGAATGTGGCAGGGAACAGTAAACAGTCAGTAACCAAGTAGGGTAACTCGCACTAATGATGAAATGAATACACGCCTGGCGCCCGTAACTCCAAACGAATGCTGCTTACGACACCGAATTGCGAAGCAGATATGACAGCACCGAGCACACAGACCAAAGATATGACAGCACCGAGCACACAGACCAAAGATATGACAGCACAGAGCACACAGAACCAAAGATATGACAGCACAGAGCACACAGACCAAAATATGACAGCACGAGCACACAGACCAAAGATATGACAGCACCGAGCACACAGACCAAAGATATGACAGCACCGAGCACGCAGACCAAAGATATGACAGCACAGAGCACACAGACCAAAGATATGACAGCGCAGAGCACACAGAACAAAGAAGAAAACATTCCCCAAAGGAGGATGTCCCTAGCTTGCCTACTTACTTGAGTCACAAGTTACAAAGCAGGAGTTACTTGTTTGTTATTTCCTGCTTATGACAGGTCAAGCCTCAGAAGCAAAGATGACGAAGTAGATCGGGAAAAGCAATCTGATCCAGAGACTTGGTCGGTTGAAACTTTCTGAACTCGCGGCTTCCATAAAAGAAAGAAAGAAAGAAACACACACACACACACACACGCACACACAAAGGGCTACGAGACAGGCTGAAATTTGCAAACTTTCTCGCGATCGGTATGGGACAGTCGGGGACATCACCATTTGTCTGAGGGAATGTCCGCTTTTAACGAACAACCCGATTTCGATCATCCCGTCATGCTGCACAACGTCAGTTGGTTGTTGTTAGCATTAATCAGGACACCGATCTCCAGCCACACCCCGAAAAAGGAAGGAAAAGATTGCTTCATCATCAAGAAAAATGTATACACGTTGCTTGATGATTATGATGGTTTTGCCAATATCCTTCAGGTATGTTATAGCCAACACTCATCTCGTATGACTCAAGCTGATGCTAGGGGCCATATGATTTACTGTCTTGTCCGGGAATGGCGTACGTTGTGTGTGTGTGTGTGTGTGTGTGTGTGTGTGTGTGTGTGCGTGCGTGCGTGCGTGCGTGCGTTGTGTGTGTGTGTGTGTGTGTGTGTGTGTGTGTGATAGCAAATTGTACAAAATTCGTCCAAACCTGAAAGAGTTTTTAACCATGTCCCCGAGGCGGCCGTAAAGAAAAAACAGTTTTGTGCTGTTTGCATATTGGCCATTCCTTTTACACTCATTCTTATCTTTTAAAAGGTGAAGAAGCTCCATGTTGCATTCCATGTCATATACCACTTAGAGTGAAACGTATTTTTTTTAAGTGTTGGGACTTCCATGTGTGAGGCATAAGCATTTTACGGCAGACTACACGAAAACCTTGTTCAGAGATGTCCCACCTGATGTGATCTGAGATTTTATGGAGGAATGATTTTTAATAAAATTTCTAATGCTTTTTTAGGTGTGTTTTAAAGGGTTGTGTGATTTTTTTTATTATTTATTTTTTTAGAATGTTTTTTTTTTTTTTTTTTTTTTACTTTATTAGAATGACTTGTGAGTTGACGTCAACGCGGTGACGGCCCTAATATGGCCCTTTGCGGTCGGCTAGGCTATGAGCAACATTACCATTACCATTACCGTGTGTGTGTGTGTGTGTGTGTGTGTGTGTGTGTGTGTGTGTGTGTGAAGACAAGGATAAGTCATTTGATGTGTCGGTACACTGTACTTTATATACACATTGTATACGATCTCGCACATTATTTATGATCGCCCCACGGCCCTGAAGGAGAACATCACTCATAATCTGCCCACTTCACTCCCCCTCACCCTCTGTCTCCCTTTATGGCCTCTCTCTCTCTTTTGCCGCCTCTCTCTCTGTCTCTGTCTCTGTCTGTCTGTCTCTCACTCTCTTGGCGCTTCTCTCTCTCTCTCTCTCTCTCTCTCTCTCTCTCTCTCTCTCTCTTCCTCCTCTCTCTCTCTCTCTCTCTCTCTCTCTCTCTCTCTCTCTCTCTCTCTTCCGCTCTCTCTCTCTCTCTCTCGCTCTCGCTCTTTCTCTCTTGCTGCCTCTACTCTCTCTCTCGCTCTCTCGCTCTTGCTGCCTCCTCTCTCTCTCTCTCTCTCTCTCTCTCTCTCTCTCTCTCTCTCTCTCTCTCGTCGCATCTCTCTCTCTCTCTTGCCCCCCTTCTCTCTCCTCTCTCTCTCTCTCTCTCTCCTCTCTCTCTTCTGCCATCCCAGTCCCAACTCTCTCATCAGATTCCAGTCGCTTGGAGGGGTATTTTTTTTTTGTTTTGTTTTGTTGTTGCTGTGCCGTTGTTGTTGTTGCTACACGTCCTTGACGTCAGGTGCTCCTGTTTCTCCACCAGTCAGATTCCTATGGAGAGCGTTAGTGCTCCCACTCGCCCTTCACTATCGCCTCACTCATTCGTCTCCCCTCGTTTTTTTTTTTTTTTCATTCCGTGAGAGAGAGAGAGAGAGGGGGGGGGGGGGGGGTAGGGAGTGTGTATGTGAGTGTATGTGTGCACGTGCGTGCGTGCGTGCCTGCGCGCGCACGTGTGTGTGTGTGTGTGTGTGTGTGGTGTGTGTGTAAAGAAGGTTAAAGTGCGTGTTAAAAGAGTCAAGAGTGGAGTAGCCTAATGGCCACAGGAGCAGTAATCTGTGAAGAGTCACCGTGTCTGAGAAACAGCATTATGGAAAACGGGAAGCATTCCGCTTTATGATCCGATACCAGCCGTGTTCCTTGTTCTCCTGAGTCTTCAGGAAGACGGTTTATGTTGTTATCACTGAGGATCACGAGTAGTTTTCCTTGGATGATTACTGTTTTCCTTTACCATTACATCATGCATCTGCTTCTTCTGGATTGTCATCGTCTTCCTTGAAATCACAACTGGTTTGCTTATTTTTTGTAGGGAGAAACGGCAGTCATCCTTAAGGACAACAGAAATTCACCAGACACCACATTTTTGTTTTCCCAATAAAAGAGGGCAGGCTGTGTAGTGATACCAGTAATACCAGTGCGCTTGGGCTTATCAGGGAACAATAGCGTAAATTTATTTCCCCGTTATTGTTGTTAACCGTTTCCTTGACCCAGAGGGAAATCAGGGGGAAACATGTATTTTCCTACAGAGAGCATGAGTGATCCTGGGCACATAGTTCTTACCCCGTGGCGCATTATATGTCATGTACCACTCCCAGTGAAACATATTCTTTTAGAGTGTTGGGACTTGCATGTTGTGAGATATAAAACACTTCACAGCAGACTCTAAGACAACCTAGTTCAGAGATGTCCCACCTGATGTGATCTTTGAATTCCTGAAAGAGATTTAACATTTTTCAACTGATCAAAGATTTTACGGAAGAAAGATTTTTAACGAAGTTTCCAGGGTGTTAATAGAAAGTGTGTTTTAAAGGGTTGTGTGACTAATTTTTTTTAATGACTTGTGAGCTGACTTCAACGCGGTGACAGTCCTGAAATGGCCCTTTGCGGCCGGCTAGGCCATAAGCAACATTACCTTACCCTATCCTACCTCCTAAGGAAAACAGTTTTAATCCTGATGGAAGTGGTTCTGATCTCAGGAAAAGTTGTTTTCTCTAATTTCGCTGTTTTCCTGAAAGGATAACACTATTAACTGTTTCCTCCGAGGAAAACAACTGGTAGCGTCTTTAGACTCTGCTGTGCTCCCATACCTCTCTCTCTTTCCGGTTTGCATGCGTGCGTGCGTGCGGCGCGCGTGGTGTGTGTGTGTGTGTGTGTGTGTGCGTGTGTGTGTGTGTGTGTGTGTGTGTGTGTGTGTGTGTGTGTGTGTGTGTGTGTGTGTGTCCCCGTCCCATCTGCGCAGGCGCACCAAAGAAATTGGATTGACGGAATAGTTGTACTGTTACCGCACATGCCCTTCCTTTCAGCTGGCTGATTGATCGAAAGAAGCTCCTTTTGAATTGCGGCGCACGGACTCTTTGCACTCGCTTTCCCTCTTCACCACCGAGAACTGACGGGGTCTTTTATGTCGGGTTCGGGTCCTGTGCACTGACTAGATTTTCTGTCAGGCGTATCCTGGTACCTGCTATGCTGAGCAAAGAAAAGAGGACGTTGGGGTGGTGCCATTGAGTGAGTCAGCATTCATTTATTTTATGTCTTTGGAGAAAATTTAGATTCTATCAAGCTTTGAATCGATTTGGCATGCGGGTCCCAAAGTTCCAACTGTTGTTCTCACCCTTCATTTCCACCTTGGTGGTGGAATAGGGTGGTGGTCTCTTGAATGTAAAGGCCTGACTTGAGGAGGCCTGAGTCTTTGCCCCGTGCTGATTATTATTATTATCAGCTTATGTTGCCAGAGCAAAGATGGTCAGACCAACTTCCTGTTGGTCAGAACGAAGTATAAATGGAGCTAGCTGACCTCCTCCTCCTTTTTTGTCCCCCCCTTTTTTTTTCTTTTTTTTTTCTAACTGGCGCAGGTGGCTAGATAAACGGCGTGGAAATTGAAGGGCGTGGCTGATCAGCCTGTTTCGGGGGTTTACTCCTCATCGGCTCGGCTCTGTTTTCTCTGGGCCTGGAGTTAGCTACCCCCCAACTTCTACCACCGCCCTCCTCCCCCCCCCCCCCCCCCCCCCCCCCCCCCCCCCC
>CM065731.1:39239387-39241887 GCA_033310375.1 Conus canariensis | reverse complement strand
GTTCACCGGACGAGGGGAAGTTGTTGGGGTTTTGGATGGATGGTATGAACACTGCCACTGTGTGTCTGCATGCCTACGTCCGTGTGCGTGTGTGTGTGTGTGTTGTGTGTGTGTGTGAGCATGCGTGCGTACACACACACACACACGCATGCTCTCTCTCTCTCTCTTCTCTCTCTCTCTCTCTCTCCACACACACACACAGAGAGAGAGAGAGAGAGAGAGAGTTTACAGTAGAGTGCTTAGGTTACTGTAGGTTAAAGCACACCAGCTGTGTGGTAGGCGAGATCCCAGTCTAGTACGTGCATACAGCTGGGTTTGTGGGGAAGTAAGGAAGAGGAGGGGGGTGGGGGGGGGGGGGGGGGATCGGGTCGTATATCGGGGCGGTGGATAGAAGCAGGGGTAAGAACTTTCGGGAGAACGAGAAGATTGTTTAGAGTACGAGGAACCAGGCATCCGTTGGCTGAAAGAAGGGTGGCATCTGTACTGGTGTACGTTCCTTTTGGCCGTGGTCAGATAATTCACAATCTTCCCGGGCGCTGTAGCCTCTCAGCAGCTAGGACTATAATTATATATGACTTTTTTCTGCCTTCAAGGTTGAATGGGTAGGGAGCTCCGTACAACATCGAAAACTGTATTGTGATGAAGACCTTTCAGGTTGCCCCGAAGGTCATCTCTCATCTCTGCCCAGTAATACTAGTAAATCAAGAGGCGAGAGTGTGGTGTGGTCTGGTGTGGTGTGGTGGAGGTGGTGTGTGTGTGTGTGTGTGTGTGTGTGTGTGTGTGTGTGTGTGTGTGTGTGTGTGTGTGTGTGTGTGTGAATGCGCGCGCCTACGGGCGCGCGGGGCGTAGACAACTAGGGTTCGTGCCTACTGCGCTACAGCGCTCTAACGCTTTCTGTCTGTCTGTCTGTCTGTCTCTCTGTCTATTTGTGTCTGCATGTCTTTCAGTCAGTCTGTCTGTCCATTATTTTAAAGAAATGTGTGAATGATGTTTTTTTTTTTTTTTTTTTTTTTTTTGGGGGGGGGGGGGGGGGGGGGGGGGGGCGGTGATGACTTGTGAGTCAACTTCAAAGTGGTGAAAGCCGTGATATGGCCCTTTGCGGTCGGCTGAGCTATAAACAACATTACCATACCTCTCTCTCTCTCTCTCTCTCTTCTCTCTCTCTCTTCTCTCTCTTCGGTGTGTGGGTGTAGATGACCTGAGTGTGCGCACGTGAGACATATATTGGTTCACACACACACACACACACGCACGCACGCACACACACACACACACACACACACACACACACACACACACACACACACACACACACACACACACATTCATTCGCATGCATACACACACACACACACACACACACACACACACGGACAATCCTATCATTCTAAGAACTGTCATACAGTAGGCCGACGCGCAGTTGGCGTTCCGCTATATAAATGACACCAGCAGGGACTCGTGTATATGATGGGTCATGGCATTTGATATTGGGCGGTATAGTTTCTGTCTAGTTTATAATAGAGCGGAGAGGCTTGAGAGAAAGTCAAGTTGTTGTTGTTGTTGCTGATGTATGAATTCAGTTCAGTTAATCTGTGGTATCTATAAAGGAGCTTTGTTTCACATTAAAGTGAAAGAAAACGCCACACAAAGCATATTTGCGTTTGAGTGAAAATAAATGAAAAAAAAAGTCAACTAAATTATTCATTTTGCATCGGCCTCAGTCATCCCAGCCCCTCCCCTCCACACACACCCCTACCCCCACCCAGCCTCATCTACTAACATCGTTTTGCTACAAACAAACACAAAACGGAACAACAGCCGTAAAACCAACCATATTAGGCATACCTCTTGACGTGAGCATGTTTTATTTCCTTGTTAGTATTCCCACTGACTGTCTCATCATCATTTTTCTGGTAAAATTTTGCACTGGACAGTGATGCAAGCCCCTCTTTGTGTTAGCAACCAAACATAGCCGCGGAAACGCACTCATGCGGTTTGGTTTCGTAGTGCGTTTTCCCGTCCGCGTTTGAAAACTTCCTTTTCCTTTTAGCCTGGCTGACGACACACATGCCTTTGCCTGCGACGTCATGGTTCTATTTCCAGACATAGGCGGCAGGGGCACTCAGAGCAAACGGTGACGCAATAGCTCTGCTAAGTAGGGGGGTGGGTTGGGAGGAGGTTTGGGGGAAAGGGTTGGGGGAAGGGGGGGGGGGGGGGGGCGTGTCCTGGTAGTAATAGCCTGTGATTTGAAGGGAGAACCGTCGCCCATGTAGTGGCCCGTATATGGCCCTATGTGTGGCCCACAAATGGCCCTATTAATGGCCCACAAATGACCCTATTAATGGCCCACAAATGGCCCTATGAGTGGCCCACAAATGGCCCTATGAGTGGCCCACAAATGGCCCTACGATTGGCCCACAAATGGCCCTCTGAGTGGCCCACAAGTGGCCCTCTGAGTGGCCCACAAATGGCCCTATGAGTGGCCCACAAATGGCACTAC
>CM065731.1:39231887-39234387 GCA_033310375.1 Conus canariensis | reverse complement strand
GCTCTGTTCTGGACAATCCAGTGGAACAGAAATTGAGGGCGACCCAAAGTTAAAGCTGCTTCAGAACAGTCGAGAGAGGATGGGTGTTTGTACCTCTGAAGTGACGGAGAAAGGAGGAGACAAATTGTCCCCACACTGCAAGCACGATATATCAGTGTAGTTTGTTTGTTTGTTTTGGTTTTGTTTGGTTTTGGTTTTGTTTTTTGAAAAGATTTTTTTATGCAATGTTAGGGTTAGGGCTCTGATGAGGGTTTCGGTTGTGTCAGGGTCATGATGATACATGGTGGAGTTGGAGAATCTTCTGCTGTTCAGACCAAAGATCCCCTTTCTCATGCATACAACGCGCCACCCCCCAGACAGAGCTTTAGTTAACATCAAAGTCCAAGGACAGACTTTGGAGTGTCTGGCTGGCTGAAATGGTGGAGCGCCGAGCTCACCGTCAGTCCAATGTTGGGGAGTTTGAATCACGCCAGAGCCCAACCAAGGCAGACGTTTCTGTCTGTGTTTGCAGCCCCTCTTCATGAGTTGTACAGGCAGACGGTAAAGTCGAGTGTAGGATAGGACCCCTTCCTCCACTGGCCTGGAATGAGGATCCCGGGCTGCCGTAGGATCCACCTAGGTGGGGTGTGAATGGAACTGTACATCTCAGATCCCCTCCAGAGCGGCAGTAGACAGGAAAAGATCTATTCCGCATAGTCCCAAGCGCCAGACGACACTGGGAGGATTGTGCAACGGTTTTTAATCCCAGCATGGAAGTAACCGTTGAGCGTTGAGCTGATCACGCGTCCTGTCTACTTGTTGGACTCTTTAGCATCGGTGTGATTCCAGATCCGATGGCGGCCAGGTTGAAAAGCGCAATAACAACATCAGTGACAGTGATGTTAACAAGAGTGTCAATGAGAAATATCGCTGGGTTTTGTTGTTGTCATTGTTGTTTACTACTGTTGTTGTTGTTGTTGTGTTGGCTGTGCACACCTCGCACACACGCGTGCGCTCGCGCGCGCGCGCGCGCGCACACACACACACACATGCACGTGCGCGCGCACATACACACACACACAACACACACACACACACACACACACACACACACACACAGGGCCCAGGCCGTTCTATTTCATCATCCGGCAGGTGGACTTTGCCCTCAGTTTAATTACTTAATTAATTATCACGGTCCGCTGCTAACCCTGCAAACCGCGTATTCCACTCTCAGTGGACCACCTGCCGGCCTTCTAATCCCCCTCTGACTGACCCTGATCGCCTCCCCCCCCCCCCCCCCCCACCCTCCCCCACCTCCCGCTGGGCTGTACTCACGGGTCATTTGTCACTCCGCTTGCCGTCGGCTGTACAGGCTGCACACCAGAAATTAACGCAAATTTTAAAAAGATAAAATTACTGCTGTCGCTGTACAAACAAGACAAACAGATTACAGGACAAAACACGATGCATTTCGACCTCTTAGGTCTTGTTCAGGCAAAACAAACAACATTTAGGACAATGAAAACGAAGAACGAACATCGGAAGATGAGAGGATAAGTGATTGTTCGTTCTTCGTTTTCATTGTCCAGAATGTTGTTTGATTTGCCTGATGAAGACCTAAGAGGCCGAAATGCATCGTGTTTTTTGTCCTGTAATCTGTGTGTCTAGTTTGTCCAGCGCAACCTGTAAGTTTTCTTTTTAAAATCTGCTTCAATTTCCGCCTTCAGTCCCCTCTTTGAAACTCAAAAATCAATGCGCCAAGGCCTTGCTGAATTTAAGGGGTCGAGTGTTTATAGACTGGCGCAATAAGATTCTTTTGAGATTTTTTTTTTTTTTTTAATTGTGTATGAAAGTTGATTCTCTTCATTTCTTTCCTATGGCCATCAAGATACAAGCCAGGTGGTTCCAAGCAGACAGATTCAAACGACAAAAATTAAATAGGACTATTTGGGGGTTTCCGGCTTGCGCAAAGATAAGGGAGTCACGGGTGAGTGTGAAGGCCTGAAATGTGACGTCAACTAAGGGGAAAGTCGTGTATTTGAAGACCGTGATGTGATCGGTGAAAATCCCCCCCCCCATACACACACACACACACACACACAAAGGGAAATAATTGGTGGGGAGTTGTTCTTTCGAGCAACTATCAGTTTGACATGAAATGCTGGCTCAAGCCTCAGAACCCTTACATGCATTTTGAATAGTGTTTTAGTGCAAAATCCCAATTGTGGCGTGTGGCCTATGCACTGGTCGCTTAGTGCCAAGACAAGCGGGTTATAGTGCCGCCGCCAGGGACTGTCATTCTCCAGCCGTCGCCTCACGCAAGACCGACTGACCTCTGGCATTGCAGCCAAAAGGCAGTCTGGCACCGGATCAGTGCAGGTCGGCCGTTTCCTGGAAACCAGTGCTCCTTAAGAACGTTACGTAGGGTGTTGGAGATTCGATTCGGGTGGGTGAGGGTGTGGATGAGCGGAGGGGTAGGGAAGGAGGGTGTGTGTGTGTGTGTGTGTGTGTGTGTGTGTGT
>CM065731.1:39226887-39229387 GCA_033310375.1 Conus canariensis | reverse complement strand
GAGAGCCTTTCTGTGGTCTGGAAGCCAGACCTGTCGCTGGCTATTTAGCTGTGAGGTAACACGCGCTGCACAGGTTTAACAGTGTGTGGAACACAGGTCGGCGGGAGCCTGCTGTACAAAGAGAGACATACAGAGAGCGGAGAGGGGTGATGGGAGGGGGTGGCAGTGGTTAGAGCTAAGACAGTAGCTCCCCCCTGTCTGTGGTTAGATTGATGTGGGGGGGGGGGGGGGGGGGATAAAGGATGACGATATAAAGAGCAGGCTGGTAATGGGGAGTGATGGGGGGGGGGGGGGGGGGGCATGGAGAAGAAGGGGAGCTAAATGAGACCAGTGTGTGCGTCCTGGTTTAGTGACTTTTAAGCATGTGTGTGTGTATTGCGAACGCTGCTCCCTCCGCTTGTGTGTGTGTGTGTGTGTGTGTGTGTGTGTGTGTGTGAGAGAGAGAGAGAGAGAGAGAGAGAGAGAGAGAGAGAAAGGTAGCAATTTGGCCGGATAGAACTGGCCAACTGGTTCTATAGCTTGCATAGGGCTGACGTGCTTACAGGTGCCTGTGACGCCAAGAAGGCAATTCAGCTTGTCAAAAGCCCGCAGTCCAGCGCCAAATGCAGCGTCTGTGACGTGTGTTTGTGTGGCAGGGGATCAGTCGGAGCAATTGTGTACAGTTTTGCATATTGCACAATCGTGCTGCCCTCAGGCTGGCCGTAGGCTGTTCACAGGGTTTACAAATCTTCTATGGAGAATTTCTTTGTGCTCTGTTTTGTCACCTTGGACGGCGTCGCGCGCGCGCACGTGTGTGTGTGTGTGTGTGTGTGTGTGTGTGTGTGTTGGCATGTCCAAACCCTGTGTGTGTGTGTGTGAGAGAGAGAGAGAGAGAGAGAGAGAGAGAGAGAGAGAGAGAGAGAGAGAGAGCAGACAGATTGTGGTGTGTGCGTGTGTGTGTGTGTGTGTGTGTGTTTTCTCACTTAACTTCTTTGTTGCCTGTTTGTGAATCAGACGTCCTCCCCAGAAGAAGGGTGTCGAGAACACAACACACACACACACACACACACACACACACACACACAGAGAGAGAGAGAGAGAGAGAGAGAGAGTTTGTTTCTTTATTTCTTTGGTGCTTGTTCATGAGTCGGTGTGTCCTACCCGGATGAGAAGCGCTATTGAGAGCAGGTCCCGAAATGAGCATGCAGATGTTTTTTTCCTTCCCCATAAACTCTGAAGAAAACCTATCACATATCCTTCTGGATGAACCAGAATGATTTGTATTCATCCTGTGGGCAGGGATGGACGGACGAGGGGGAGGGGGATGTGCATCTGCAGCTTAAAAAAAAAGGGGTCATCCACTTGGTTCCACACTGTGTAGGATGGTACTTCATCATCAACAGATTGGGGTCATCAACTTGCTTCTATTCTGTGTAGGATGGTACTTCATTATCAACAGATTTCACAGACTTCACACCTTTTTATTTTTGTCAAATTTGAAATGTGGAGAGGGCATGCACCCAGACACCCATACCAACCTTTGGCGCTTCTCATCCCCCCCCCCCCCTCCCCCCCCCCCCCCCCCCCCCCCACCCCCTTATATCCAAACTGATCCGCCCCTGGCAAAGCATAGTGATGGCTGAAGGAAGGGCGAAGGAGGGGGGGGGGGGGGGGGGGTCGGGCAGAAGGTGAGTGAAGGGGGGGTGGTAGTGGTTGGAGGTGGGGGATCTGAGATGGGGGGGGAGGGGGGGGGGAGTGTCGAGGGGGAGGGGGGTGGTTGGCAGATTCATCATTTATATTTCAGGCTCCCTTGAGTTCACTGCTTGTTTCGATTATCGTTGCTTGTCCACAGGTTTTATCTCGTTTGTGTGTGTGTGTGTGTGCGCGCGCGCGTGGGTGCGTGCGTGTGTGCGTGCATGCGTGCGTGTGTGTGTGTGTGTGTGTGTGTGTGCGAGATGGAGTCAGCAAGTGTAATGTCCTTTGTTCACACGTGACGGAACACGTTTATGTGTTATGTATGGATGGCTAGAAACATGTATGAATACATAGTGTGCACACGCATGTAAAAGGGCGCAAACATGTCTGCACAAACATGTACACATGGGGTAAGCATGTATTATGTGCACATGCACGCTCATAAGCCCCCCCCCCCCCCCCCCACCCCCCACACACACACACACCCATAAACACACACACCCCACACACACACACACTATACACTCACACAGACACAGACAACACACACACACACACACACTACACACACGCGCACGCACACACACACACACACGCACACACACACACACACACACACACACAAAATTCAACTTACTTTTTCATCTGAATCGATCAATGAAACTTAACACACGGTCTCATAGGAACTTGGAGATAAACATTCCCTCTCTGGCACACACCAGTGTTGAGTTTTACACATTGTAGCAGATTGATTTTATTGTGGCCTTGGCGAGTCTGTGAATTTCGGGGGGGGGGGGGGGGGGGGGGGGGGGGGGGGGGGGGGGGG
>CM065731.1:39126887-39216887 GCA_033310375.1 Conus canariensis | reverse complement strand
GGGGCACATAAAGGGAGGATAAGAAGGGTCATTTTGGCAGGGGGGGGGGGGGGGGGGGTGGCGGCGTTAGGAGGGTCTTTTTAAAAACTTGTTATTAATTTTTTTAAAAGTTGCCTACAGATACCGACCAAAATCTGACCCCAAAGAAATTTTGCCCCATCCAAGTACCAAACGGTGAGGTGGGAAATGGAAAAATTCAAGGAAAAAGAAAATGCAGGCCTCTTTATCCATACTGATTTGCTGTATTTTGTTCATCACATTTGGTAAAAATACAACAAACTGAAAGAAAAAGATAGGTTAAAAAAAAAAATCTAGAATCGAAATTCTTGAGCGGTAATTGTTCATGCGGAGTATAACCATGGTGTTGTCTTTTTATGCCAGTTTGGAAGCTTTGACCAAAGAGCAACAACTCCTGCCCTTGTGTGTAAAATCGCATCTGGCAGTGTCTGTTTCTTCAACAACAACATGTGGTTGATACATAGGAAGAATAGTGACAAGTACAGGCATAGAAATATGCAGAAAAACAGTGAAATGGTGATACATAGGAACAACTGCTACAAGTACAGGCATAGAAAAATGTAGAAAAACAGTAAAATGGTGATACATCAGAACAATAGCGATGAGTACAGGCACAGAAAAATGTAGAAAAACAGTAAAATGGTGATACATCAGAACAATAGCGATTGAGTACAGGCACAGAAAAATGTAGAAAAACAGTGAAATGGTGATACATAGACAATAGCGATGAGTACAGGCACAGAAAAATGTAGAAAAACAGTGTAAAATGGTGATACATAGGAACAATGCATTAAGTACAGGCCATGTAGAAAAACAGTGAAATTGTAATTGAGAATGCGATGTCACATATTGACGTGAATTGGTGAAAGGCAGGCTTGAACAGGCTGAAAATGGTCAATGTTGTACTGCGTGATTTGACCGCGAGGCTTGGGGTTGGCAGCTTGCCATCTCGCTGTGCCATCACCTGGCATCTCCCTCTCGCAGATCATGGGGCATTGCACGTGACATTGCTGGTAATGGTTTAAATAAAGAACATGGGGCTTGTGATTTTTGTATTAAAATCAACAAAGCTTGATTGTTTCTCTTCTCCTCTATCTCATCTCATTTCTCTCTCTCCTCTTTTTCTCTCTCATCTCTCTTTCCTCTTCTTTACTCTCCTTTTTCTCTTTTCTCATGTCTCCTTTTTTTCTTACTTCCTTCTATCTCTTCATCTCCTCTCTCTCTCTTCTTTCCCTCTCACTAGTTTTCTCTTTCTCTGTCTTCTATTTCCTCAGTTTTCTTTGTTTCCTCTTGATCTGTGCTTTGTTCACTTAGTTTGGTTCTGTCTTTATTTGTATATTTGTCAGTCTGTTATTTTCCCCAGTCTTTGTTGCTCTATTTGTCCGTACTATGTTGCTCAATCTGCCTGCAGTTACACACTCCCGGTTGTTGTGTTTATATGTTGTTGCTTCATGTGTACTTTGTCTTCATTGTTCAGTTTGCAGTTGCTCTGTTTGCACTTTGTTGCTCCATCTGTGCTTTGTCTCAGTCTTAGGTACCCTGTTGTCTATGTTTGCCTGTCTGTCCATACTTGCATTACATCCTGTCTGTCTGTCTGTCCATACTTACAAGTCCTGATATGACGCCTCATGGTTAGCTGGGCTATAAATAACACAAATTGAATCTCTTCATACTCTTTGTCTTTCTTACTTTGTCTAGCTGCACTTTGTCTCTGTCACTGTGCACTTTGTTATGCTGTATGTAACTTTGCCTTTGTTGTCCTGTGTTTACGGTATGTTTGCTTTTCTGTCTGCATTTCGTTACTCTGCTTGTTTCTGCCTTCATCACTGTGTATTCTGTCACTGTGAGTGGTCTGTGTGTGTCTGTGAGTGTGGTTGTTAACGATCTGGTGGGATTTGAACTCCAGGCACGGACAGTCTGTGGCCCCTGTTGTTTGCCTTCAATGCCATTCCCGCCCTGGTCTGCCTGGTGCTGATGCCCTTCTGTCCAGCGAGTCCTCGCTTCTTGCTGATCAATAAAGGCTTGGAGGAGGAGGCTCGGAAAGGTTGGTCTTCTGAGTCGATGTGTGAGAGTGCTTTTTGTGTGTGTGTGTGTGTGTGTGTGTCTCTGTGTGTGTGTGTGTGTGTGTGTGTGTTTGTGCAAGAGAGAGAGTGTGTGTGTGCATGTACGTGGAAAGCATGTCAAAAGAGTGCACTGTCCAGCTCTTGACATTTTGTTGTTGGGATCCGGATCAGAGGGCTGATCCAGGATTTTTTTTTTTCACTTTTATTAATTAAAAAAATTGGGAGATTTTCATATGTTTCTCAAGAAAGAATGCTTGGATTTCCACTAAAATAGGCTTGTTAGATGCATTGGTTTGTCTACAGACTTGTAAGATTGATCGAGACTTGTGAACTTGTAAGATTAGATGCTGCAGATCTGCATCCATAACCTTTATCCATTGAGCAAGATCATACACATAATAGAAGAAAGAGGGGAACCAGCCACCACAGTGAACTAGTTAGCCGGCTGGGAGGTTGTGTGTTTGGTTCCCATCAGAGCCATTTCTTTGTGGGATTTTTCTGCCCTGACCGGCTCCTGTCCAGAGTTCAGTTTGCAGTGGGCTGAATGGGGAAGACTGGAACCAGACAGTTGAGTTTCACCCACTTAATGGAAGTGTCTCTGAGAACGTTGCTGAAAATTCCTGACCAGCACTGCAACTATCTCTGTATCTCTTGAGTCTGGTTGATGCTTGGATACGTTATGGAAATAAGCATAGAGTACAGCATTGTCATGAAGTCTCAGAAGACCTGAATGGAAATATGTAGCATTGTCTTCATCATCATCATCATCATCCTCATTAATCAGCATGAAAAATTAAAAGAAAAACACAAAAAGACAGAAAGAGAGAGGAGGAGGGGATATTTTATTAAGGCACAGTACAGTAACAAAAATAACTAGAAACGTACAGCTGTGTCTCTGACACAGTTAGGATTCACTTAGGTACAAACTGTTCCAATGTATAGGTGGTAGTTTTGGACAAGTATCTAGATAGACTCGGGTATGTATCCATATAATGTGGCAAAATGTGTGGAACACGATGGGTCTGCTCAGCCCTGGCAGAGGTCTTGGCTTTCATGAATTCCTAGTAAGCTGTCAGTTCTGAAAGTGTTGTAAAATGCAGATTTTTTTTTCTGTCTGTAAAGAGTTTTTTTTTAAAAGCCAGGAAGAGTGGAATGCTGCAGTAGATAATAAAGAGGTATGTTGTGTGGGTTTACAGCACTGGTGCGACTGCGTGGTTCTCACAATGTGGAGGAGGAGCTGGAGGAGATGAGGGTGGAGGCCAGGAAGTCCATGGGCGTGACCAACTTCACCCTGAAGCAGCTGGTGACCTCCCCTGCCCTGCGTCTGCCTGTCATCATCGCCTGCGCCGTCCAGGTGGCCCAGCAGTGGTCTGGAATCAACGCTGTAAGACATGAGGACTCTGCCAGTGGGGTGTCTGGGGTTGAGGGCATTGGAGTTGTGTGTGTGTGTGTGGGGATGGAAGAGGGGTGGTCTGGAATCAACGCTGCAAGACATGAGGACTCTGCCAGTGGGGTGTCTGGGGTTGAGGCAGTTTGAGTTATGTGTGTTGGGTTGTGGAGGGAGGATGGGGGGTGGTCTGGAATCAACGCTGCAAGACATGATGACTCTGCCAGTGGGGTGTCTGGGGTTGAGGCAGTTTGAGTTATGTGTGTTGGGTTGGTGGAGGGAGGATGGGGGGTGGTCTGGAATCAACGCTGCAAGACATGAGGACTCTGCCAGTGGGGTGTCTGGGGTTGAGGCAGTTTGAGTTATGTGTGTTGGGTTGGTGGAGGGAGGATGGGGGGTGGTCTGGAATCAACGCTGCAAGACATGAGGACTCTGCCAGTGGGGTGTCTGGGGTTGAGGCAGTTTGAGTTATGTGTGTTGGGTTGGTGGAGGGAGGATGGGGGGTGGTCTGGAATCAACGCTGCAAGACATGAGGACTCTGCCAGTGGGGTGTCTGGGGTTGAGGCAGTTTGAGTTATGTGTGTTGGGCTGGTGGAGGGAGGATGGGGGGTGGTCTGAAATCAACGCTGCAAGACATGAGGACTCTGCCAGTGGGGTGTCTGGGGTTGAGGCAGTTTGAGTTATGTGTGTTGGGTTGGTGGAGGGAGGATGGGGGGTGGTCTGGAATCAACGCTGCAAGACATGAGGACTCTGCCAGTGGGGTGTCTGGGGTTGAGGCAGTTTGAGTTATGTGTGTTGGGTTGGTGGAGGGAGGATGGGGGGTGGTCTGGAATCAACGCTGCAAGACATGATGACTCTGCCAGTGGGGTGTCTGGGGTTGAGGCAGTTTGAGTTATGTGTGTTGGGCTGGTGGAGGGAGGATGGGGGGTGGTCTGGAATCAACGCTGCAAGACATGAGGACTCTGCCAGTGGGGTGTCTGGGGTTGAGGCAGTTTGAGTTATGTGTGTTGGGTTGGTGGAGGGAGGATGGGGGGTGGTCTGGAATCAACGCTGCAAGACATGAGGACTCTGCCAGTGGGGTGTCTGGGGTTGAGGCAGTTTGAGTTGTGTGGGGGTGGGGTGGGAGGCCCGCCTGTGTTACATGCAGACACAGGTTGAATAATAAAGATGTCTTTTCACACACACAGCATACATTCATACACTCACATTCACACATACACACACACATACATACACACACACACACACACACACACATACACACACACACACACACACACACACACATGCACGCATAAACACACAGACACAGAATCACACACACACACACACACACACACACACACACATACACACACACACACACACACACACACACACACACTCACACATCACACACATACGCATACGCACATAGACACACACACATACCACACACTCATACACACTCACACACACACACACACACACATGGACACACACTATTTATATGGTAATCAGGTGAGCTTAAGGGGTAATGAGTACTTTATCCCTCACTAAGAAAATGATTTGTTATGCATTTACATGGAATCAGATTATTGCCAGAAGGGGGAAACGTGGATGAAACCACATGTCCAGAGTGGCTGGAAACAAGAATTTGACTTTGTTTTTCTGGAGATCAGGAAATTGCCATGTGTCCACGGCGATTTTTTTTTTTAGATAAATTTTTTTACCATCAGGGACTCAAGTTGAATCTCCTCCCAATGGGACACCATCCAATCTTTAGCCTTGCTAAGGAAAAGAACTTCTGCACATCCCTGACGAAAATACATGCCCCAACCATTCCACATCACTTTTTAGGCACTGAGCTCAGAGTGAGAGGGGAGGAGACACTTGCCTGTCTTGAAGAACCTTGGTACCGATCTCAGACCAGTGGAGCTGAGAAAGGGTGGCCCATTCAAAAGGGTTTGGTGCTTGGAGAAAGCGATGCTGTAGAGGATGATGTATGTGCCGAATACTGGAGAGAGGTGGCAATAGAAGACACCTGTGAGCATTTTCGCTAGAAGTTCTCCCTTTTGAAGGAAGGGAAAGACCGACTTCTTTTCCCCTAGTGAAAGGAGCTTAAATGCGTTCCCCCTTTTGAAGGAAGGAAGAGAAAGACTTCTTTGTCCCTCGCAAAAGCGAGCTTAAATGCGGTCTCGCTTTTGAAGGAAGGGAAAGAGAGACTTCTTTGTCCCTACTACAGGCGAGTTTAAATGTGTTCTCCCATTGAAGGAAGGAAGAGAGAGACTTCTTTGTCCCTAGCACAGACGAGTTTAAATGTGTTCTGGCTTTTGAAGGAAGGGAAAGAGAGACTTCTTTGTCCCTAGCACAGACGAGTTTAAATGTGTTCTGGCTTTTGAAGGAAGGGAAAGAGAGACTTCTTTGTCCCTAGCACAGACGAGTTTAAATGTGTTCTGGCTTTTGAAGGAAGGAAGAGAGAGACTTCTTTGTCCCTAGTACAGGCGAGTTTAAATGTGTTCTGGCTTTTGAAGGAAGGAAGAGAGAGACTTCTTTGTCCCTAGTACAGGCGAGTTTAAATGTGTTCTGGCTTTTGAAGGAAGGAAGAGAGAGACTTCTTTGTCCCTAGTACAGGCGAGTTTAAATGTGTTCTGGCTTTTGAAGGAAGGTAGAGAGAGACTTCTTTGTCCCTAGTACAGGCGAGTTTAAATGATCTCTTAAGAGAATCAGTGAGCACTGAAAAACACTGAAGTCTAACTTCCAAAAGTCTAAAGTCCAAAAACAGAGAGGGCATGTTCCTCCACCAAGCAACCAGAAAAAACCTGAGCTGTTTTGAATATAATGCAGTGAAGTGAACTGGCTAAGAGTGATTGCTGTTACTGCCTAGGATAGGAATGTGAGCCCTTCCAGTTTGGTTGTTTTTTGATTTGGATCCTGATGGTATGACGATATACGATACCCAAGAAGGGATAAGCATTTGTTTGGAAGGTATGTGGGGAAAAAGGGGGTAGGTGAGGTAAAAGAGAAATGAGAATGAAGAAGAAGGTATTTAAGTGTAAATATCAATCATTTTACAAGCAGTATATGGAAAGCTTCTTATAATAGGTTGATAGGTGTATAGGTAGTATAGGTATTGAGAGAGGGAGAGAACGAAAGAGAGACAGACAGACAGAGAGTTCTATAGCTGTTGATGCTAGATCTGTTGTCATTTTCAACAAGATCTGTATTAAAAAAAGAGAAGAAGAAGCAAAACCTAATGTGATGCAAGTAAAGAGAGGTAAGCTTGCTTGGGTTAGTGGTCCTGTGGAGCTTAGTTGAAATTCGTCAACTTGTCATGCCACATCTGTTGAACAAGATCCACAGAAACATGCAAACATGAGCCTCACAAACTGCTAACGACATTCACACAGGTATGCACAGAAGCAGGTGCAAGAATGGATGTGGGTGAATGTATCCATGCATGTACATGTGTGCAGGAGCCTGCATTCACATGCACATTTTCAAGAGGTTGTGACATAGTATTGATGTGTGTGCAGGTGATGTCTTACTCTGCCTACATCTTTGAGCAAGCTAACGTGGCGGAAAACTTCATCCCCTATGTGATTGTCGGCACTGGAACCATCAACGTCTTGTGCACCGTGGTGGCTGTACGTGACTCCTTTTCGGGGACTTGATCTTTTTAGAAATGTTTGGAAAATTACTATTCCAGACAAAGTAATTGGATGATTGAGAGGAGAAGCAGTGGAGGTGGGGTGGAGGTTGGAAGTGGTCATAGAAATAGACGCAGACACCGTCACACACAGGCATTGCTTGCATTTTTGATGAAATTTGTGTGCGTGTTTGCTAAAACTTCTGAATACTGTCAGCCCATACACAGTGACTGACTGTGTAACGTTCCCAGACTGGCTATTCAGTTGAGAGATCAGGATTGCTCTGTTCAAACTGTCGTAACTCAGGATTGACTCGTCAAAAGGTACACGGTTATAGGCTTACGACAAACTTTTGTCATATTATTCCAATTATCAATAGTTCATTTTAGTTCGCTGTATAGTTAATCATCTCCATTCAAACATTTTATTGTTGTGGACATTAGTGTTAGGTCACATTATTCCAGTCAGTCATTCATTTTAATCTTTTGCCTGCGATGCACACATACAACCTATGTGAGCTGAGCTGAGGTTGCCGTGCTGGGCAAACATGCAACGTAAACGCTGAACAAGCGCTTTCTCTCTTTTGCCCCATATATTATGAAAATCAAGCCAGTTCATTAAATGAGTTGTTATCATCTGAAGCTATTATTCGTGTGAATCTGAGCAGATACAAAGTTTGCCATATGTGTTGCAGATGTAAAGTTTGCCCGTTTCCAATTTGAATTGTATCCTCACCTGGAAATAGACTTGTCTGTGCCTGTCTTTCCATTGCAAATGGAGCAATTAAGAGATCTTGACAACCCAGTATTTGATTTGAAATGCATGCTAGGACAACCATCAGGAAATCAACTTTCTTCATCACAAGCCTGCCGTTTCACACCGTGTGTTGGACTTTATTCTCTCTCTGATTAAACTGATCAGTTGACCGAGGGTTCAACATTGCTAGTGGCATCTGTACCATGAACATTTTGGGGCCGTTCTGCTGAATGCAAACTGTAACACAGATGACCTCCTTGGCAGAATTCTGTGCACCGTCTAGTCTGTGCTTGGTCATTTCCAATTTTCTGTCACTCTTTGTCTGCCCTCCCCCACCCCACCCCCCCTCTCTCCACTCCTGTCTGTCCTTTCCCTCTTTATCTTTTTTTTTCCCTATATCTTTCTGTCTTTGTCGCCCATTCCTCTCTCTCTCTGATGTATGAGTCTTTTCAGGTTTTGCTTTTGTTACCGTGTACCACTTGCTAGTGTTTGAAGTCATAATCTGTCCAGCAGGGAGCAGGAGTTTAACCGCAGGTATGGTTACCAGCGGTTCAGTCTGCAATGCTGTTTGCTGACATGGCCTTTTGTATGTTTTATGTTGCACTGAACAGTTTTGAAAAAGAAATCTTCTAGAGATAAATATAAGTGGAATGCGTTGCCCTTTCAGCATAGCTCTGTGTTGGTGTTTCCTGTGAAACAAGTGACTTCACTGATCATGCTGTTACAACAGCCCTG
The DNA here is from genome assembly GCA_033310375.1 of Conus canariensis. Taxonomy (NCBI): domain Eukaryota; kingdom Metazoa; phylum Mollusca; class Gastropoda; order Neogastropoda; family Conidae; genus Conus; species Conus canariensis. Next base: position 39,208,299 of record CM065731.1, on the reverse strand, counting down.
AAATGAAAGGGCCATGTGTCAGCAGCTGGTCTGCAGTAACTCTAGCACTAAAGCAGGCAGCATGCTAACACTCATAGGACGTTGTTGCAGGTTCCCCTGATGGAGAAAGCTGGGCGCCGACCGCTGCTGCTGTGGCCCATGTGTGGCATGTTCGTGTCCTTCCTGCTCCTCACCATCTTCCTCAACCTCATGGGCAAGACGGAACTGGAGGTAACATCACATAGCTAGCTACTCGTATACAGTTATACATATATATGTGTGTGTGTGTGTATAACATGTAAACCTTAAAACGCCAGACAAAACCACTCTGTCACTGCCGACAGGTCAGTGCTGTTGGTGTTGCAAGACGATTTGAAAAGTGGGAAAAAGAAAAAGAACTGGATCACAAAACCGCTTGGTTGTCTCCTTTGTTTGTTTGTTTGTTTTTTTAAAATTATTTTTGTCCAATATTTCCATCCTTTCGGGACCTTCTTCTGGGACAGGAAAGCTACAGACAAAATATGTGAAAATGTTATCATACTATTGGTTAAAATTAACTCTGAATTAAAACTAGGCAGGTGAGGAGTGGGAGGGGAGGTTTGGGGGGTTCAAAGGGAAGGGAATATATATATATATATATTCATGTATGTGCATGTGTATGTGTGTGTGTGTTCAGACAGATATTTATATGTTTGTAGACACATAGCTATCCTCTACTTTGTGAGCAAGCCTCAACTGGATATAGCCACCGTCCAGAGCGGTCTGCTGGCTACTCGTATACAGACATATATAGATACTGCGGCCATTTTGTATACATTTTCCAGAACTTTTTTTTCAAATCCTAAAACTTCAATGAAATATGATGGAATTAAATTTCTTTGCAAACTGAAAGGTTTGAACATAATTGAAAAGGGGGGAGTAATGGGGAAGAACCTGTATGTGGATTAAAGTTTTGAACTGGAGAGGAAGGACAGGAGACATGTTGTAAGTGTCACAATTGTGTGTGTGTGTGTGTGTGTGTGTGTGTGTGTGTGTGTGTTCGTGATTTCAGGAAATGAGTGAGAAAATGTGGGTGATGGATATGTTATGAGTATGACGTGTGTGATGGACATGTCCTAAGTGAAATGTGTGTGATGGCTGTGTCCCAAGTGTAATGTTTTTGATGCACATGTTCTAATTGAGATGTATGTGATGGACATGTCCCAAAAGAATTGTGTGTGATGGACATATCCTAAGTGAAATATGTGTGTTGGACATGTCTTAGGTGTCATGTATATGGTGGACATGTCATCAGCGTAATGTTAGTGATAGACATGTCCTAAGTGTAATGTATATGATAGACATATTCTTGGTGTAATTTCTTTGGTGGACATGTGCTAAGTGCAATGTATGGGACAGACATGTCCTAATGTTGTGTTTTAAGTGAAATGTTTGTGTGGGTTCAGGATATGAGTACACCATTTCAGCGCCAGTTTTAAGTGAAATGTTTGTGTGGGTTCAGGATATGAGTACACCATTTCAGCACCTGTTTTAAGTGAAATGTGTGTGTGGGTTCAGGATATGAGTACACCATTTCAGCACCTGTTTTAAGTGAAATGTTTGTGTGGGTTCAGGATATGAGTACACCATTTCAGCACTTTTTTTCAAAGTGAAATGTATGTGCGATTTTAAGATATGCCTTAACCTATATGTGACTTCAACACATGTCCAATGAAAAAAAAAATATGCACATGACATAGCAGAGAAATGTCTCACCTGAAGTATGTCTGCATGCTTTCAGGACAAGTCCACAACCTTTGCCATCGTATGCATCATTGTTGCCCACACCTACATCATCGGCTTTGCTCTGGGACTGGGTAAGTGTCTGATGAGGACTGTCACTGGTGATATCAGTATCATCTGTTCCACTTTTCCATCTTGTCCTTTGCTGTTTAAGTGGTGATGACAAAATCTGTTTGGCATGCTTTTCACACACACACACACACACAAACACACACACACACACACTCACTCACTCACTCACTCACTCACACACACACGCACGCACACTCTCTCACACACACTCACACGCACACACACACACACACACACACACACACACACACACACACACACACACAAGCACACACACACACACGCACACACACACACACACTGAACACACACACACAAGCACACACACACACACACACGCACACACACACACACCTAAAAACACACACACACACACACACACAACACACACACGTGCACGCACTCACTCACACACACACACACACACACACACACACACACACACAAGAAAGCTCTATTTAAATTTAAATTTTGTTTTTTTTTCGCTGTGCAGGTCCTATCCCTTTCATTGTGGTGAGTGAGATCTTCCGTCAGGAGCCCCGGGCGGCCGCCATGAGTCTGTCTCTGGCCTTCAACTGGATCTGCAACTTTATCCTCATGATGCTCTTCCCCTTCATGAAGGTAAGGCACTGCCTGTGGGCTGAGGTCTTTGTTCTGTTTGTCTTTAGATTATTTGGCAGGGGCTGTGCATCCCCAGACAGTCATGGGACTTAACAGCTGGTTTGATGGACAGGATTCTGTTAGGGTTGAATACACACAACCACTCGTCCATACATGTCCTAGTTATGGCAGACAGATATGATGATGGACATAATTCTGTTGGGGTTGAATACACACAACCACACGTCCATACATGACCTAGTTTATGGCAGGCAGATATGATGATGGACATAATTCTGTTGGGGTTGAATACACACAACCACGCGTCCATACATGACCTAGTTTATGGCAGGCAGGTACCATCAATGCACTTACATGCACAGAAAGACACCTACACACACAACACATACACACACATAACTTTTGTTGTATTGATATTGCTTATATTCAGATGTGAACAGATATCAAAAGCAACAAATAAAGGAACATACAACGTGCTGTCGTGGCACAATGATTAGCATCTCGGATTCCTGGTTTGGAGGTCACAGTTTGATTCCTATCAGAGCCATTTTTTTGTGTGGGAATTTTCAGCCTCAGCTGGCTCTTGCCCAGAGTTGATTTTGCTATGGGCTGTGCTGGGAAGACTGGAACCCCACAGCAGAATTTCATCTGCTTAATGGATGAATCTTTGAGAGTGTTGCTCATATTTCCTGGCCAACTCTAGTGGTATATGTATCTGCCAGAGCTTTGTTGACACTGGAATATATTACGAAAGCAAGCATAGAGAACAGCTCTGTCTGGTAGTGTCAGCCAGAATGAAATTCTGTACCATCATCTTCATCATTATCAGTCAACATTAAAAACCAAAAGTTTCAAATTGTGTGTTGCTTCATGCCATGCTCTGGTTATGACCTCAATGTTAATTTCTTTCTGATGTCTGTCAGCCCTAATATGGCCCTTTGCGGTCGGCTGGCATATAAGCAACATTACCATTCCGGTGTCTGTAATAGGTTTTTGTCAGTATGTGGGTATTGGGGAGTGCATGGGGATTGTTGGTGGACAAGCACAGTGGCGCTCTCTGGATTTGGAAGCTTACTCATGCCGGCTCCAAGACTGAACAATTATTGTCATCAGTAGGGGGCTTTGGTGTGTCCTGTATACGGTGGGTCAGAATATAACCCAAGTGGCTCCAAGACTGAACAATTATTGTCATCAGTAGGGGGCTTTGATAGTGTGCCCTGTATAGGGTGGGTCAGAATATAACCCAAGTGGCTCCAAGACTGAACAATTATTGTCATCAGTAGGGGGCTTTGATAGTGTGCCCTGTATAGGGTGGGTCAGAATATAACCCAAGTGGCTCCAAGACTGAACAATTATTGTCATCAGTAGGGGGCTTTGATAGTGTGCCCTGTATAGGGTGGGTCAGAATATAACCCAAGTGGCTCCAAGACTGAACAATTACTGTCATCAGTAGGGGGCTTTGATAGTGTGCCCTGTATAGGGTGGGTCAGAATATAACCCAAGTGGCTCCACAGCAGTGCAGCGTCTCCTCTATTGGGTTGCCCCATGATGACTTGATAGTGACTGCACCTTGTGGATTGCCAGGGAAGTGATGGGACTAGCCAGGGTGTGGCTGTGAACAGAGTCAGAATGAGCAGCATTGGAGTTATGCCAGTGAAGTGGCATGGGATGTGAAACAGTAAAACAAAAAAAGAACTTAATTCACACATCTCTGTGAGTGTATATTCCTTTTGTGTGTGTGTGTGTGTGTGTGTGAATGGGAGTGCATGCATATGAACATCCTCTCTGTGTGTCAAAAGAAGGAAAGAAAAAAAGCCATGCTTATGATGATTGTGTCCTTCAGGATGCCATGGAAGAATACACCTACCTTGTCTTCTGTGTGGTCTTGGCTGCTGCCATCGTCTTTATCTTCTTCTTCGTCCCTGAAACCAAGAACAGGACATTTGACGAGATTGCCAACTCCATCGCCTTTGGCCGGCCAAGGGAGCCCAGAAATCTTACGCCTTTGGTGACGAAAATGAACCCATGAGCAACAGCAAGGTGTAATGGACACGGCCCCTAAGCTCTGCTTCACACTCTGCATCACAGCGCTGTTGGCATGGGCAGAAAACAGTTTGCCCCAGAGGGTACAGCATCCCACAATGGATGGACTCCTCTAGAGGGTGTATGGTTAGATTTCCTTTTGCAGTCAGGCCAGTGATGACAGTATTGAAGACCGATGGACAGTTGAAGCAGGGGTTTTGAGGGTAGAAGAGGTTGGTTGTGCATTGCCTAAGCACTGCATAGCTCTCAAGTCACCTGCACAGGTGAAGGCATTGCCACTCCTTTTTCTTCTGGGAGTTAACATTGCACTGTTGAAGGTTTTCAATTTTAGAAAAAGGGTATTTTTTTAAAAGATTGCTGTGTTTCAAGGTACAGTTTAAAGATTTGCATTTTCAAAGAAAATTATACATGTCTGTTACTGTATTAAGAAATATTGGGTTTTTGACACTTCACAATATGAAACTGGTCGAAGTGTTTCGCGCCGTTAATTTTTTTCTTTGTTGGATTATCAGAGTTCAGGCATTCTTATACAATGCACCAACTCTGAACTTGCAACAAGATAGGACCTGATGCTGTGTTGAAAAAAAAGTGAGGAAGGAGAGGGCAGGGGCGGAAGGGGGAAGATTGAATACAAAGCAGCCAGACGATGAGAAAGGATAATGTTTGGGTGGCTGGCCTGAAGATGGGTCCATGTGTGTGTCTGATAGCAAAGAAACGTGCGACGCCTTGTGAGAAATCTTTGTGAAATCGATTCAGAACACTGTTGTTGTATATTGATTGATAGTCTTTTTCTTGGCATTTCCTGCTAGTTTGGAGGGCTACTGCCGATGAATGTTATCCAGCGAGGAACCAGAAAGTGGCACGTGTGTTTCCAACACAATCAGTTATGGTGGTAGCCTAAATGTATCATTAAGCTCACCTTGTATTGATTGCTTTCAAGATTCAACAGTGAGTCATCGTATGTATATGTGTGTGTGTATGTGTGTGTATGCATGTGATTCATGTGCATGTGCACTGGAAATGAGCCCCCCCCCCTAAGTCACCATGATAAATCACTGTGAAATCCCGGCAAATTGAACTTCAAGTTTTACCCAGAATCAAAGGAAGACCTGAAATGTCTGCCCAACCTTTTAGACTTGTGTCCTCGACATCCCTCAGTGGTGTGACATCAGACCTGTGGCTGAGGGCTGTTTGAGAAAGTGTAGATGGAGGATGGAATATCAGTGTTGACACAGAACTTCCCTACCCCTATCAAGAGATTAAAATGGATGCAACTCTTGGTGGTGGGGGGGGGAGGAGGGGGGGTTGTTTTCAAATTTTTGTCACAGGAATCTCATATTCTTTTGTGGTAGCTTCTCAGTTCTTTGGCATGGACTGAGACTTGAGTGGGATGTTCTGATCTTGGGGGAAGAATGTGACAAGACGTCCTTAAGCTGATATGCTTTACTTGTTGGCCTAATCAACGATGTGATCCTGAACTCTTCAATGTGAATCTCCTCCAGTTCGAGATTGTTTTAACTGCGAGTATCCAATTTATTTTGGGTAACCTCGAGATTATAACTTGGAGTACCCAATTTATTTGGGGTAACCTCAAGATTATTTAACTTGGAGTACCCAATGTATTTTGGGTAATCTTATTTGCCATGAACAAACACCATGGAATCTCTTGCTGATAGACTATTGTCATTGTGAAGAATCTCTTTGCAGTCTTCTGAAGACACCCAACATGACATACAGTATTGTTTGATCTGATTTTGCTCCCCCCCCCCATCCCTTCCTCGTCTCGTTTTCTGTGCCGGAGCTGGTGCAGATGATTATTGTAATTCTGCCACAAGACTGAACTGAGAGAGTTCAGGGAGGAAGCTGGCGTTTTACTGCCAGAAGTGGGATAGCAATTGGAGACTGAAATGACATCAAGGATGTCCCATTGGCTAGCATCAGCCAACAGAGAGGCTTCTGTAAAGAAGCCTGTGTTGCCACTGAATAGTCCAGCTGATTCGGCACCAGGGATCCGTCATGGTCTTGCTTGTTGTGATGGTATTGATCTTTGTGGATTTAGCATGTTGATGTCGAACTGTCAGCTCTACTTGTTTATGCCCAGCCCATAATGCCATTTTGTATTTAGGACTAGTATGGGTGAATGGCATGTGACTCATTTATTTTAAAGAGGGTGAAGGTGGGGGGAAGTGGATGGGTGGGTGAAGGGGGGCTCTGCAGTTGGGTGGGGGTGGGGGGGGGGGTTCTGCAGTCAGTATTTTACTGACAGTTTAGGAGGATATGTCTTGTTCATTGAGAAATTGTGTTGAGTTTATCAGTCTGACTTGTGTGTGGGTGACTTTTGGTGTTTCAAGAACTTTTTGTTGTGTGGGAAAAAAAAAAGAAAGAAAAAGAAAACGGGAGCCAAAAGTAGGAATGTTGTTCAAAGTATTCCAGTAAGTGTAAGAGCTGTGTAAAGTACATGTCAAAAGTACATGAACCGTGTGAAGTATCTGTGTAAAGTGTTAGTGGTTGCATGTTGTGCTGTGATGTTGTAGTAGTCATACACGCCACTCACTAGTCACCTTTACATTGCTATATTAGGAGAAAATTGGTCATTTTCCGGGTAGATTATTTTTTTTTTATATACATGACAGTTCCGCATTTGAAATAAATTCATCCATTCTTTTTTCCTAGTACAAATGGATGTTATGAGTTTGACCATGTGTTTTCTTATTTATTGTGTATTCACATTGGACCTTTGTTGTTATTTATGAAAATTACTACACTCAGCGTTATGTTTTGATTCAGTTGTATTCCACATTGACTCAGTGTTACATGGTGAACAGACTCGTGTTCCATGTTGACTGGTGTTACGTGTTGAACTGGCTTTATCCGCATTGACTCAGAGTGACATGTTGAACTGGTTATTATATTCCATGTTGATGCTGTCATTGCATGTTTGATGCAATGAAATACGAACAAAAAAGTTGAATAGAGTGAAAAAGAAATGAGGAGAAATCACATGTGGATCGTAAGTCATGCAAATTGGTTTTTTCTCAGAAGGAAAATGAACTGTATCCATATGGTAGGTTTTGTTTTTAAAGCATGTTATTTCTCTCTCTCACTTTTTTTTAAAAGACAAATAACTTTTATTGGTGTATTTTTTGGATCAGTGACATATCCGTACACCATGTAAAGATATTCAGACGATGTATTGACCTGCAACATGCGGAGTTGGAGAGATTCTTCTTGATTACCAGCGTGATGCAACTTCTCTCTCCATCAGTGCTAGATGTCCTTCATGAAGGTGGATTTTCTCCATCAGTGGTGTATGTAAGAAGCTGTCTGTACCTTGAAGGCAGATCTGTCACATCTGGTGTTGTGCTTGCCTCTTCTGGTGACATGATACCTTAATGGCCGACTCGGGACAGTCCAAAATATATGTCGGAGACAGTTATACAGCCGATTAGTTTGTTAGCATTTAAATGATCTATGACCGGTTAAAGTGACTGTATTTGTTTTCATGTTGTTGTTTTTCTGTGTTCTTGTTTTGCTGTTTGAGAGAATGTTCATCTTCTGTCTTTTTTTAAAAATTGTATTTGTCTGTTTTAAGTTTGTTTTTTTTTTAATTGTATTTATCATCAAAGGAGATTTTTACTTGTCATGTCAAATGTATCAACAAGAGAGAGGGAGAGGGAGAGAGAGAGAGAGAGAGAGAGAGAGAGAGAAATTCTGTGTGTGTTTGAAAAGACATACAGGCTCTTTGTACTATCCATGTATATTTTAGATGCTATCAGCTTGGTAGACTTGATGCTTCTGTTATTACATGGTCAGCTGTATTGATAGGTATCTTCTTAGATCTATTCAATACATCCATGCTAAATCATTTTATGCCTGCCTGAATGGGCGTTTTTAACATAGTACATAAACACAGACATCTTTCAGCCAACAGAACAGTGCTGCTTTTTAGGCAGTATGTTGCAGCATTTGTTGTGATTTGTAATGTTGAAATGAAGTTTGCATTTTGGCGGAGATGCTTCATGATAGGCTGCTAGTCTTTCTTCATCAACTGAACAAGCATTTGTTAGGATGATTTTTTTAAACTTTTACATCGCCTTGAAATGAGAGTTTGGGGTTTGTCATTTTGAAGTTGGGTTTCTGTTGAATTCAGTTTTGTGTTTATTTATTAGTTGATGTTGGTTTTAACTGATGCATGTGGTGGTGAGAGAAATGATCTTCTTTTGATATGACGTTGAAAAGTGGTTGTTGGTCTCACTCACGGTGTTGGACGAGGAAGGGGGGGGGGGGGGGGGGGGGGGGGGGGGGGGGGGGGGGGGGGGGGGGGGGGGGGGTTACAGGATTCAGGAGATTGGATGGGCATTTGACTGCTGCATGATCTCAGACTATTTCATGTCAGAGATGTGGTTTTCTCTTTGAAATACCTCGGGTTTTAAATGTCTGTGAGAGTATTGCTGTCCAGGGGGTTCCTACAAAACATGGAACAGCCTGTTGAGATTCATTGCACCATGAGATAATTGTGAAGATACCATCGAGATCATTATGACAAAATGAAATAGCTCATTGCCGCCATGAATACTCCCTTTCATCTGTACAAAGTGGCGCATTTTTCCTTTGTGGTTGGTACTGTATGGCACATACTCACATGACTTTTCAGTGTCATTGATGTTGTGGGGATGATGGTCGTGTCATACTGGCAGAGGAGGCAGGTGTTGATAAATGGCTGCTTTGGTGGTGTCGGTGGTTTGTATGATTGGTCCAGCCTCATGGAGTTTACCTTGTGCTCAAGGTTCCACATTGGTAGACACGTACTACTCTCTCCACAGCTGCTTTCACAGGGGAGGCAGGGATGTGTATTACCCAGAGATGTGTTTTGTACAGTTGTACTGTTTCTTGTAGTTACTTTTACTTCATCCTACATGTGTAGTATTACTGTTGTATCGTGTACGTCGTACTGTTGTATCTAGTTCATGTAGCATCAATCTTGTACATGTAGTATCATTCTCTCTCATACATGTAGCTTTTTGTATCTTGTACATGTAGCAACCTTGGGGATTACATGGAGTCGTATGGTTTAAGACGGGCTGTGCATCTCTTTCTTTCTTTTGCGTTCCCGGCCATGCTTGATCCTCAATCCAGACAGGTGAAGTTAACAGTCTGCCGCAGAGACCCAGCCAGTGCCCACAGCTTCTCCTGGACCTCAGCCAGACTGGGCCAGGTTCTCAAACCGTGACTATCAGTCTGCATGGCCATACTGGTTGAGATGCGTAGTGTCTGGTATTCTCCTGTACTTGTGACTCTGCAGGTCTGCCCGCTGGCCTCAGCCGACACATTCCGACTTCAGAGCAGCTCAGGGGGCTAACGTACACCACACAGTGTAGGTTTAGACTTTTAAGTTTTCCTTCTCTTAGCCTATGTTGGTTCAAAACACCTTCTTCCTTATTATCCAGTGCACTCTCCCCAATCTACCAACCAGGGAGCATGCCTGTAGGCTTTATAGCCCCAGTGCAAGGGGCTGTGTATCCAGTTCTAGAAGATGTGGGCCAGCTATAGTTTAGGACTCCTAGAGTCTCTGTGTACCTACCATGCAGGATATTTAGGAGAGTCTGTGTGTACTATTCTGAATATGATGAAGTTTAAAAGAAAAAAAAAGGTAGGTGAAAAAGATTGTCAGGAAGCTGTTGGCCACTTTGTTCAGCTGTTCCTTTTGACGAGGCCCTGATCACTTAGAATAAATGAAGAAACAAAAAAAGTGGACCCAATAAATGCTAAAGCAATTCATGCATCCTGAGCGGTGTGGATGGATTCTGATCAGTTAAAGTAGTGAAAGCGGATAAAAGTCACAACATTTTTGAAGGGGGAAAAAAAAGAGCAGCAGTGACAGCTCAGCCAAATGCCCCCCCCCCCCCCCCCCCCCCCCCCCCCCAGATGCTTAGGGGATTTCCAGCCTGTCAGTACAAAGGTGGCCCCATCTGGTGATTCAGCTTGCACTAGTTAAACTCACACATTCTGCCCGTCACTGCAGACAGCTTATTTGTCCAGGTGTTGCATGCAGGGGGTCATTGGTGTGTGGTTGAAGGTCATCTCCACAACAGCTTGCTCTTCATCATTGTGTAGATGGGGTGTATGGGAGGGAGTCATGATATTTGTTCCCCCAGAGTGGATTTATCACACATGTACATGGGGTGTATGGGAGGGAGTCATGATATTTGTCCCCCCCCCCCCCCCCCCCCCCCCCTGAGTGGATTTATCACACAATCAAGCGTGTTCAATGTGTTGGAGTGTATCATCTATCCTGTCCTTGGAAAGGTCTTGCTCTGTCGATTGTCGTTATAATTGGAATGCCTGTGTCACTGACCGTGCCTGGTCTGTGAGGAGTACACATATATTCTACAGCATGCTCCCGGTGTTCCAGCCTGTACATTCTGGTACTATAGTGCTCCAGGTCCTGACATGTAGATGTCAGCTTTCCAAACAGTTGTGGAGTTCTGTGCATTTGTTGACCTGATGACCTTGCGTTTATTTTTGACTGAATGCATTTGTACACACTATATTGGTGGCATGCATTTGATCTGGATGTCTTTTGACTGTTAGACGTTAACCTTAGATCTGCGACCATTGCTTATGTTGATAGCCATGCCCCTGTCAGAGATTGGATACCATTGCTTATGTTGATAGCCTACCCTCCACAGGTAACCTTGTATATTTGTATCTGCAGCTATGAGTTGATAGAACCGAGTCACTTTTTTGCACAGTGTTCCTTCACTTCCAGTGGTTTGAGGCTCTCTGGATGGATTTAGTTCAACATCTGCTTTAAGAAAAAATAAAGACAGCTGTCTGTACTTAACTCTTTCATTCCTACTTTTCTATGAACCATTACTTCCTCTTGCTCCTAGATTCTTATAATACGAGTATTCCCTTCATTCCTGGATTTAGAGAAAAGAAAAAGAAGCATAAAGTGAGAACTGCCACGTGTGCAGTAGCAAACTGGCCAGAATAGAGCGGCAACAACTTTCCCACTCTGTAGGGGCCATCTGGCATCCATTACATTCATAAACACTGCTGCGCGAGTGACCCGGTCATGATGTGTACCGATGACGCGACTCGCGCGAAGTTCAAAGCGCTTACCGTGAGAACCGATTTTCCGGGCTGCAGGAAGGAAAGGAGGGATTTTGTGCTGCCCGGTTTTCCAGGCTGCAGGAAGGAAGGGTAGGATTTCTGCAAACCGGAAAACCGGGTTGTAGGGATGAAAGAGTTAAACCCTTTCAGAGTCCTAACACCTGCACATTGGAGTCCTAACACCTGCACATCGGCCCTCAACCTCTCTGTCAGCAGGCCTGGGGTGGAAGCTTGGCTTTGTCAAGAGCAAGCTTTTCATTCACACCAAGTTGGCATCAGATCCCTATAAATGATTGAACACGCCCTCCCTCTCTGTCACTTCCTTCCTTCAAAGAATACTTACCCATCAGAAGTTGGAAATGGGTATGGTATATCGTTGGGGTGATTTTTGCTTTTTTCTGAACAGGTGCAATTTTGTAAATAATGTGGGCGACAAGTATTTGACTGCTGTGGGATGTGACTATAGCCACAGTCAACAACAACAAAAAAAAATTACAATCTGTTATTTTCAGAGAATGAGCACTTCAGACAGAGTGCCTTTCTTCATGGTAATGTGTGACAACTCTGGCCAAGTGAACAGGACATTCTTAGGGGATCAGGGGTTGAACCTAGGTGCTTAGTAAGCAATGTCATCAATCAACAAGGAATATGATCTGAAATTTTATGGACTACGGCCAAACAAGGGAACAACTCCTATCAATAGTTGTCCTTGCTATGTCATGTTCTCTTTTACTACTTCACTCTGGCACTGAGGAAACTTGTACATGTTCTGAAAAGCCTGGATCAAACTTAAAGTAGATTGTTTGATTGTGTCAGTTTTTGCTTTAAAATAGTTTATCCATTTCTTTTGAGGGTTGCAAGATGAAAACTATTAAAAGAAAAAAAACAACTTAGCAACTGTGTTATGCTAAGTGATCAACACTTAGCTGTCATGGCAAAGTAAATAACAGACCTGTTACTTCTGTCATCAGAGGAAAGTGAAATAGAAATAAGCTACGGGTCTGTTTGTAATCAAAGGGAATCAAGATAGGAACAGAGCAAATGACATCCGTTATCAGATGGAAGTGAGACAGGGATGAAGAAATCAACAGATCTGAGAGAAGCGAGATGGGTAATGACAGATCTGTTTCATCTGTTGTCAGAGAAGTGGACATGGGGACAGAGTGAATGACAGCTCTGTTTTATCTGTATCCAGAGAGAAGCGAGATGGGAAGGAAGGATGACCCTGTAGAGAGATCTGGATGGGAAAAATAATAACATCAGCAAAGGATGTGACTGTCCATATTGGATGGATCAGTCAGGCTTAAAGGGCTGCAATGGAAACGATGCCCAGCACAGAGAAGCGCTCATTTTTTGAGTAACTGACTAATTGTCAATTTGCATATATCTTGAGTTGGCTTTTAGTTGATATGGAATTAAGTGTATGTGTGAATATAAAAAATGAATAATTAAATTTTTTTTTTTTTAATCCATCCTTCTGAAAAGAACAGACCGTAAAAAAAAAGGAAAAAGAAAAAAAAAAGTTGTGCTAGTATTGCATTTAAACATTACCACTTCAGGCGGAATGTAGCTACCTGGATTAGAGTCACATGCAAAAATGTCATCAATGGTGAACTTTTGAGTTTGGACGGAAGACTGAAGAAGAGATGGTGTGTCGTCTCTCTGTTTTTTTTGTGTGTTTTTTTTCCTGTATTGTACAGCTGCTCACATACATCCTTGTGTATACATATGAGTTTTTCTTCATCGTTGGGGGATCTCAATTGTGAAAGTACTTTAGATACATTGGCACTCACAAAGGAATTTATTTAGTATTTGAAGCTTCAAATCACTTATTGGTATAAACCGAGTCTTGTTGCTCCATGACAAAGTGGAATATTTTTAGACATTTTGAGTGTAGGTCTTTGATGGTTTGCACTAGGTTATACTTGCTGTTGAAAATAGCATGCGGAGTTGCTGTTCTGTTCATAGTTATGTTTTTATTCTTTATTGTGTAATGTGGGCTTTCCAGTGTTTGTTCGAGTGAAATTAAAGGTTATTTTAGTCCATGTTGTGTGTTTGTGAGAGAAGAGACTAAAGTAGTGGGACTTTTTTTTTTTTTTAATCTTTTTTTGGATTGCCTTGCCTTCTCTACTTCCCCTCTGTGACACCACTCATGAGAACTTCATCTTATACAGTGACATCACAAGTTATGAAGTTGTGGAACATTTTATGATAGCAGTCTTCTCTTTTCGTTCCTTTTTCACTTTTTCTTTCCCTTTTTTCCTGCACCCTTTGTTACTGATCACTCTTTTCTTTCATCTTTAGCTATTCTTTTTTCTTAAGATGCATGCATTAGATGATTTGATCCTTTCTGCCTCCCACCTGTGTGGTCATGTTCTCAGCTTGGTGGCCTTCCTATACAAACAGCTCACAAAATAAGATTGTGGGGCTTTTGGTTTGATTTTATTGGGGTCACTGGTATGAGCGAGTTCATGGGGGTGGGCTATCGCTGGACAGACATGGTGGCACTCTCCGAGGGGAGAGCTCACTCAAGGCAGCTCCATGACTAAGAAATTATTGTCGTCAGTAGGGGGCTTAGTAGGTGGTGTCCTGCGTATGTCGGATCAGAACAGGTGCCACTGAACACCACCCAATTGACTCAGCAGCAGTGCAGTGTCTCCTTGGGTGGGTTGCCTCTTGACACTGACTGCTCCCTGTAGATTGCTGGTGCCGGGGCTGCGGTGGGTCGGGCTGGGCTGTGGCTGTGGACGGGGAGTTGGAATGAGTGGTGTGGGTGCAATGCCACTGACGTGGCATAGAAGATAGGACAGCAAAAATATTTTTTTAAAGATTATGGGGCTTTATTCACACTAACCTTAAAAAAAGAAAAAAGAAAACTGTGCCAAATGACCTAAATAATTTTCTGTATATTAGAAACCCCCCCCCCCCCCCCCCCCCCCTTCCTGTAATGAAATTCCGCATTCCTCATCTTGGTTTCTGACAGTGAGGGCTTTCACACACATGATGCACAGTAAGTCGATGTAGGGGCCATCATGTTAACTCATTTATTTCGTAAGCAACAATCAATTTGATAAAAACTAAAAGACCATAAAAAAAGTGATACCACACAGTCCAGAAACAAACAAGACATGACTGAAAGTGGACAGTTTTAAAGAACACAATGTTGGACACCACAGTTCAGTCATGTGCTTGGTGTCATTTTCAGTTTCCTTCCTTTCAACGATTCATTTTTCTTTCAAATTCATTCTCCCCAACACCTCTTCCCCCACCCCCTCCCATCCCCCACTCAAGTCACTGTAAAGGTCTTCACCTTTTCATCGCAGGGATTTCCTAAAAGATCCAGAAAATCATATCCCATACTTCTGCACTTCTGAAGCACACGACTTCAACACACCAACAGATCACCTCTGGCCTGTTATCATAGTCAATGGCAACTCAAACCAGCTGACACATGCGAATTGCCTGCTATAGTAAGCTTTCACCAAGGAAAAGATGTCAGGCTATGATCCAGAACACAAAACACCACAGGGATCAGTCTGATGGCTTGACCGAGATGATGAGCACTGTGACGTTGTCTCCACTCAGACGTAGAACGGCGGTGTTGGTCAGGCGACTACAGGCAGTGTCAAATCTGACCTCTTCTGCCGATCGCCTGTCTGTCCCATGAATCGACCGGTCCTGTTGCACACAGAAAATGGGTCGTAGGGTTGTGGTCTCTGCCATGTATACAGCCAGAAAGAGGGACAGAATTAGTGGCCAAGTCACGCTTGTCTTGTTCATCATTTACCTTGAGCATTATTTGTGACGAAGATGGGTCAGAATCTGTAGCCAAAATGTGTAGTTTCCATTACTTACCAATTTACCGATTCCTTTTGCTGGAAAATTACCTCTTACCCCCTATTTTTTTCTTTTCCATTCCCTCCTCCCCTTACTTCACTTTGCTGATGGTTATTCCATCTTTCTATATTTCACCATGCAAAACTCAATCTGTCAGAAACCTATTTTATGAAACAAAACCCAGTCTTTCACAAACCCATTTCACAAACAATAACCTCGTCTTTCAGAAACATCTATCAAAACCAACTGTGTTTCAAAAACACTTTTTTTTCCCGTTCAAAATCAGTGTATCAGAAACCCATTTCAGTTCCATTTTCAGCAACCCCGTTTCTCAGCTTTTGCACCCATGAAAGACTTTTGTAACCTTTGTAACTCGGTGCTAAAGAGACAAATCACAGTGAGGTCCTCACTTCTTGCAGTACCTTCTTCTTTTTTCTGTAAAGGAATTCTGTAATATATCTGAATGTGTTAACAACAGAAATGCCAAGGGCATCTCTTATGTGTAATATTTAAAGCACCGAACTGACCAATAGATATTCCTTCATGTCTTTTCCTAGCGAACTTGAAAGAAAAACAGCAAAACTGCTTCTAATTTTCGTTCTCTGCCAACCAAATTCACTGCATATGAAAACGTCCAAAAAAGTACAAACTGACGAAAAGAAGCCATTTCAAAACAAACAGACGGGGCTAAAAGATGTACACATTACTGACCTTAGAGAGATGTGAGAGAGAGAATGTTGCTTACAGTCCAGCTGACCGCGAAGGGCCATATCAAGGCTGTCACTGCCTTGAGGTCAACTTGCAAGTCATTATTCACACAACCTGGCCTCAGAGGTTAATGTTCATTACCTTGTTTCAATGAGTGAATGCTGAACAAAAAAAAGAAACAAGCCATACAGACTGAAAGTAAGAGACAGAGATATCAATGGTCTAGAATTCTATAAACTCTGCATAACAACAGCGGGGTGCAGGGGAAGAGGTGGGAAGAGGCTGGAGGGCATGATATGCACAAACATACACACAAACACGCTCATACACAGACAAAATGAACCAAAAAACTTATCAGTCATGCAGAAGGTGGCGTATGGATCAAACTTGAAAGTTCTGATCAAATGGATCCTCTGCTTCCATTGTCCCTTGGATTCACACACACACACAAAATATGCAAGGGAAATAACTGACATTGCCTTGAGTGGCCTTAAAACCACTTTTGTGCAGGGCACTGAACCAGGCCGTAGATGGACATAGAGTGTAAAAACAGACTGTAAGAAAAGGAATATTTGTTTTTATTAATCGGGAGGGTAAGACCGCACAAATATTTTTCTTATCTCTGAACTACTTGGAACTGTCTTCTCCTCAACCTGAAGCTTTCTACCTACTCCATTTTTTGACATCTCGTACCTCATCAGAAACACACAAGATCCAGTTTTATCAAGGTGTTACTGTGTGCAGAGTACTCCATACATGCTGCACCTCATCTGCTAAGCCGTGAGACTGTGCGCAGGGTGTACAGCTAGCCAATTAATTGAATGGAAAAACTCGTAGATATCATTGAGATTATGTCTGACCTGAACCCAAGGCACTGGTCCTACAACTGATTTCTAGCTTACCTTGAGCTGCTACTATTGAGTGCATGTGTGAGTTTATAAGTATGTGTGTGTGTGTGTACATATGTGTAAGCCCGGGCTTGTGGCATACGAGCGTCTGTACAGTGTGCATATGTGTGTATGCATAGTTACATGTGTTGAAAACTACTCAAGAGGAGAGTACAAATCATCCAAGATTTCTGTCCAAAAAAACAGTAAGGGGGAAAAAAACTGATGAATGAAACAACATATGATGAACATAAAAAAAATAACGAATGAAACAACACACATGATGAATATAAAATGAGAATGAATAAAACAACACATATGATGAATATTAAAAAAAAAAAAAAGGTAATATAAAATTAGTCAAATAATAATGATTCAAGCAAACCACAAATCTTCACATGTGTGTTATCCAAGGGAAGTAAGATCACACAGGAACGAAATCCAAAGACGGGCGGCACAATCCCTCCCCCACCTCCCCTGTGGCAGCATGCCCTGACCTGTAGGATGGCGTTGACGTACTCCAGACTCTCCTCCATGCTGAAGCTCTTCCACAGGCCGTCACAGGCGATCATGATGTACCTGCCCATACACACACATCACCTTTCTGGTCACACACACTGGACAAAAAAACCGCTGCCCAGACACACACTCACCTTGTCACTCACACACACAGAGAAAAAAATGACACTGAAGGTGAAGGCCTGTTAAGGAAAGGTCAGATAACTGCCATACCAAAAAAAAAAAAAAAGAAAGAAAAAAAGGTCAAGGATTTTTTTTAGGTCAAGAATACAGCAGCAAAATCAAACAATCAAACAATCTGCAAGCATGCTGAAAACTGTCAACAATGTTGAAGTAAAGTCAGACTACCTGCAATCACACTGAGCAAAGAGGAAGAATGTTGCTGCATCACAAAACTGACTAAGGTAAGGTAATGTTGCTTATAGCCCAGCCGACTGCAAAGGGCCATATCAGGGCTGTCACCACGTTGAAGTCAACTCACAAGTCATCAAAGAAAAAACAAAAAAACCATTCACACATCTCTTTAAAATACACCTTCTAAAAACGCACCAGAAATTTTGTTAACAACCTTTCTTCCGTAAAATCTTAGATGAAAAATGTTAATCTCTTTGAGAAATTCAAAGATCACGTGAGGGGGGACATCTCTGAACAAGGTTTTCATGAAGTCTGCTGTAGTGTTTATGTCTCGCATCATGCAAGACCCAACTCTCTAAAAGAGTAGGTTTCACTGTGAGTAGAACATGACATGGAATGCACCATGGAGCTTCTTCACCTTTTAAAAGATAAGAATGGGTGTGAAATGAGTGGCCTGTATGCAAACGGCACAAGACTGTTTTGTCTTTACGGCCACCTTGGGAACATGGTAAAAACTCTTTCAACAACAAAATTAAGTAAAGGCCAAATATGTTGAGGCAAATACATCACACAATGTGTTTAAACCAAAAAAAAGTTGAGGCAAACTCAGAAATCTGTATCGCACTGAACAAAAGTAAGGAATGTTAAGGCACAGGTCGGTCAATCTACATCACACTGAGCCAAGGTCAAGAAGTATGACACACAATCTGAATCACACGGAGTGTCTAGAATGTTGAGGAATAGGTCAGACGATCTGTTTTACACTGAACAAAGGTCAAAGTGTACTGAAGCAAAAGACAAAAAAAAATTACGGAAAAATGCAGCTTTGGCAGCTGCACTACAGTGTGAAACCTTGGCAGTCACAGGGAAAAAAGAACTCGCCTGTCGTTGGAGGTCAGCTGACATACTACAGTGTGAAACCTTGGTGGTCACAGGGTCGTTGGAGGTCAGCTGACATATTACAGTGTGAAACCTTAGCAGTCAGAGGGTCACTGGAGGTCAGCTGACATATTAGTGTGAGACCCTAGCGGTCACAGAGGAAAAGAACTCACCTGTCGTTGGTCAGCTGACACACTACAGTGTGAAACCTTGGCAGTCACAGAGGAAAGAACTCACCTGTCGTTGGAGGTCAGCTGACAGCGTTTGACGTCCGGCAGACAGGTGACGCCATGGTTCTTGTAAGGCCCATCGCCTAGGGAGCGAGACACCTCCAGAATGCCCATCACCCTGCCCTCCCTGACACAGATACCACAGCTGAGAGTTCCTTGATGGGTTCCACACCACTGTGACGAAGTGTGTGGTGGAACGTTGTGTGTAAAGAGTTCAGCCAGGGGGTGTCTGTGTGTGTGGTGGAGGGTGTGTATGTAAAGAGTTCAGCTAGGGGGTGTCTGTATGTGTGGTGGAGGGTGTGTGTGTAAAGAGTTCAGTCAGGGGGTGTCTGTGTCTGTGGTGGAGGGTGTGTGTGTAAAGAGTTCAGCCACGAGGTGTCTGTGTCTGTGGTGGAGGGTGTGTGTGTAAAGAGTTCAGTCAGGGGGTGTCTGTGTCTGTGGTGGAGGGTGTGTGTATAACAAGTTCAGCCACGGGGTGTCTGTGTCTGTGTGTGTGGTGGAGGGTGTGTGTGTAAAGAGTTCAGCCAGGGGGTGTCTGTGGCTGTGTGTGTGTGTGTAAAGAGTTCAGCCAGGGGGTGTCTGTGACTGTGTGTATGGTAGAGGGTCTGTATGCGTTACGAGTTCAGCCAGGGGGTGTCGTGTCTGTGTGTGTGGTGGAACATGTGTGTGTAAACAGTTCAGTCTGGGGGTGTCTGTGTCTGTGCATGTGGTGGAGGGTGTGTGTGTGTTAAGACTTCAGCCAGGGGGTGTCTGTGTCTGTGTGTGTGGTGGAGTCTGTATGCGTTAAGAGTTCAGCCAGGGGGGTGTTTGTATCTGAGCATGTGGTGGAGTCTATGTGCCTACAAACTGCAAGTCCTGTTTTGTGGCTTTTGTTTCCCAAGTTTGGCTCAGCAGTCAGATTTACCCAGAGCCTGATGAAAAGAGACCTGCATGGACCTCCCTGTGGCCTTAGGCTTCTTGACACAGGCCAAACTGCAGTACATTTCCACGTTGTATCATTTTGTTCTTGTTTCAAGTTTTCTAATTTTCATTATCATGATTATAATCCAGCTGACCATACAAAGCCTTTTCATGGCTATCAAAGTCGTACAGGAAAAGGACACTAATCTAATTTCCTGCATCTCTTAGCTCTGTTTTTCAGTTTTCAGATGCTCTTCAAATGTTCTTTTTCAGTTTTTATTGCACTAAATTCACACAAAACTTTGTATCTTTATCCAGGAAATCTTACCTAACCACCAGCTTTCCATATTTTCAGTATGACCCCAGGACATCTTACCTCTTATCACAACCATACCCCTGCATTTTATATGACCTTGATGCATCGTACCACGCAACCATACTTCTGCATTCTAAATGACCTCACTACATCTTAACTCACATCACTACCATACTTCTGCATTCTAAATGACCTCAGTACATCTTAACTCACATCACTACCATACTTCTGCATTCTAATTGACCTCAGTACATCTTAACTCACATCACTACCATACTTCTGCATTCTAAATGACCTCAGTACATCTTAACTCACATCACTACCATACTTCTGCATTCTAAATGACCTCAGTACATCTTAACTCACATCACTACCATACTTCTGCATTCTAAATGACCTCAGTACATCTTAACTCACATCACTACCATACTTCTGCATTCTAAATGACCTCAGTACATCTTAACTCACATCACTACCATACTTCTGCATTCTAAATGACCTCAGTACATCTTACTTCATATCACGACCATATTTCTGCATTCTAAATGACCTCAGTACATCTTACTTCATATCACAACCATATTTCTGCATTCTAAATGACATGACCTCAGTACATCTTAACTCATATCACAGCCATACTTCTGCATTTTTAATTAACTCAGTACATCTTACCTCACATCACAACCAAACTTCTGCATTTTAAAGGACATGAGTACATCTTACCTCACATCACAACCATACATCTGTACTTTAAATGAGCTCAGTACACCTTACCTTACATAACCACCAGCTTTCTGTATTCTCATGCGCTCAGCATACACAGAGGGGCTGTGATCGGTTGTCAAGGGAACAGCCACACACTTGTCCTCTTCTGCTTTGTAACGACACAGTATGGACTGGAACACACACACACATAGGCACTTAGTAGAGACTGGAACACACACACACATCAGGCACTTAGTACAGACTGGAAAATGCACATCAAGCACTTAGTACAGACTGGAACACACACATCAGGCACTTAGTACAGACTGGAACACACACATCAGTCATTTAGTACAGACTGGAACACACACATCAGTCATTTAGTACAGACTGGAACACACACATCAGTCATTTAGTACAGACTGGAAGACACACATCAGGCATTCTGTACACACTGGAAAACACACAAATCAGGCACTCTGTACAGACTGGAAGCACACACATCAGGCATTCTGTACACACTGGAAAACACACACATCAGGCACTCTGTACAGAATGGAAAACACACATCAGGCATTCTGTACACACTGGAAAACACATATATCAGGCACTCTGTACAGACTGGAATACACACATCAGGCATTCTATACAGACTGGAAAACACATATCAGGCACTTAGTACAGACTGGAACACACACATCAGGCACTCGGTACAGACTGGCAAACACACATCAGGCATTCTATAGAGACTGGAAAACATATCAGGCACTTAGTACAGACTGGAACACACACATCAGGCACTCTGTACAGACTGGAACACACACATCAGGCACTCTGTACAGACTGGAACACACACATCAGGCATTCTATACAGACTGGAAAACACAGGCACTTAGTACAGACTGGAACACACACATCAGGCACTCTGTACAGACTGGAAAACACACATCAGGCACTCTATACAGACTAGAAAACACACATCAGGCATTCTGTACGCACTGGAAAACGCACATCAAGCACTTAGCACAGACTGGAACATACACACACATCAGGCACTCTGTATACACTGAAAACACACACATCAGGCATTCTGTACAGACTGGAAAACACACACATCAGGCATTCTGTACAGACTGGAACACACACATCAGGCACTCTGCACAGACTGGAAAACACACACATCAGGCATTCTGTACAGACTGGAAAACACACACATCAGGCATTCTGTACTGACTGGAAAACACTCATCAGGCACTCTGTACAGACTGGAAAACATACTCATCAGGCACTTAGTACAGACTGGAAAACAACTACACCCAAAAATATTCTTCTGTGATTCTGACAGAAACACAAGGGATCTACCATATACATACCAGGCACTATTATGCACCACTTGCTCCAACAGAACCAGAGAAAAGATGTCAAAGACAGAGACAGAGAGAAAGAGATGGACATACTTAACAGAAGAAAATGCTTGCTCCAATCCATATCTGTTCAGAATTTCTTCTAAAGCATTCCCATTACAACTTCATTTTACCTGTACATATGTATTCCCTACAAAATTTTTTCATGGATTAAAAAAAAAGGAGCTGCTGTCACTTCTGGATTTCAATTCAAAGTTCTCCTCACTTCTAAAGCTCCCACCTACAGTTGAGTAACCTCCTAAGGATGTTACTGTGCATGATTTTTCACTCTTGTTAATGAATAACAAAGCAACACCTGAGATGTGATGTTTTGGTTTTGTTGTTTTTTTTCTTCCTGCAAAATCATAACTTTCTTACTGGCAAGTTTTTGCTTCTGTATGTATTATGCACCGATCTCATTCCAATCTTCTGTGTACATTTTAAAAATTTTCAATTCAGTCATATGTTTCTTTCCTATCATTTTTTGTGCACAACCATTCATACAAATGTACAGGCTCCACAGAAAGTCCAACAGAGACGACTTGCAATAGGAAATAAGTTGTCTATCTTCTATAAGAAATAAGTTGTCTATCTTTTGACAAACTGATTTCCAGGTCAACAAGGCAAGCATGTTGAGCTGCCAGAATGAAACATGCATTTCATGGAACGAAATATGTTCCAAAGTTATACAAGTGAAGAGAACTTTGAACTGAAATCCAGATGTGCTAGAAGCACCATTTTGTTTGTATTGGGGGGGGGGGGGGGGTGTCCATAGGAAACTGAAAAATATCATCATTTTTTAATTTCCTATGGAATTTTTCTGCATCATGCCATAACTTTTCAATGTACCCATCTGCATGACATGATAATAGTACAATACAAAGCGGAGTTCAAAGTGATTTCTGATTTGTACATTCCCTCAATATTCCCTGAATTCTCCTAAAAGAACTTTCATTGTTCCAGCATTCATTTTCAAAGAAACAGACCTGTCAATAATTACCAGCATCCCTGCAAAACACACAGGAAAATCCACAAAAGTGCTAGAAATGCACCACTCTTTTTTCGTATTCATCTTAAAACTTTGATCTGTCCTCCTTTATTGCCACTAGCTGACGATCACCTTACAGTACAGGGTGCTGTTGAGACGTTGTTCGGAAAAGAGTTAACAACTGGCAATGTACAGGGTGCTGTTGAGACGTTGTTCGGAAAAGAGTTAACAACTGGCAATGTACAGGGTGCTGTTGAGACGTTGTTCGGAAAAGAGTTAACAACTGGCAATGTACAGGGTGCCGTTGAGACTTGTTCGGAAAAGAGTTAACAACTGGCAATGTACAGGGTGCCGTTGAGACGTTGTTCGGAAAAGAGTTAACAACTGGCAATGTACAGGGTGCTGTTGAGACGTTGTTCGGAAAAGAGTTAACAACTGGCAATGTACAGGGTGCTTGTTGAGACGTTGTTCGGAAAAGAGTTAACAACTGGCAATGTACAGGGTGCTGTTGAGACGTTGTTCGGAAAAGAGTTAACAACTGGCAATGTACAGGGTGCTGTTGAGACGTTGTTCGGAAAAGAGTTAACAACTGGCAATGTACAGGGTGTTGTCGAGAGGTTTGTAGGAAAAGAGTTAACAACTGGCAATGTACAGGGTGCTGTTGGGACGTTGTTCGGAAAAGAGTTAACAACTGGCAATGTACAGGGTGCTGTTGAGACGTTGTTCGGAAAAGAGTTAACAACTGGCAATGTACAGGGTGCTGTTGAGACGTTGTTCGGAAAAGAGTTAACAACTGGCAATGTACAGGGTGTTGTCGAGAGGTTTGTAGGAAAAGAGTTAACAACTGGCAATGTACAGGGTGCTGTTGAGACGTTGTTCGGAAAAGAGTTAACAACTGGCAACGTACAGGGTGTTGTTGAGAGGTTTGTAGGAAAAGAGTTAACAACTGGCAACGTACAGGGTGTTGTTGAGAGGTTTGTAGGAAAAGAGTTAACAACTGGCAACGTACAGGGTGTTGTTGAGAGGTTTGTAGGAAAAGAATTAACAACTGGCAATGTACAGGGTGCTGTTGAACGCTGTTCGGAAAAGAGTTAACAACTGGCAATGTACAGGGTGTTGTTGAGAGGTTTGTAGGAAAAGAGTTAACAACACACCATCAGAGAGACACTCAGACATGGTCACCTTACTGTCCTCCAGGCTGGCTATGTACAGGGTGTCGTTGAGAGGTTAGTAGGAAAAGAGTTAACAATTGGCTATGTACAGGGTGTCGTTGAGAGGTTAGTAGGAAAAGAGTTAACAACTGGGTATGTACAGGGTGTTGTTGAGAGGTTAGTAGGAAGAGGGTTAACAACACAACACACCGCCACATACATTCAGACATGGTCACCTTACTGTCCCCCATGTTGGCTATGTACAGGGCGTTGTTGAGAGATTAGCAGAAAAAGGGTTAACAATTGGCTATGTACAGGGTGTTGTGAGGTTAGCATTAAAAGGATTAACAAGACATGGCCAGAGACACCCAGACATAATCACCTTGCTGTCCCAAAGGTTGGCTATGTACAGGGTGTTGTTCAGAGGTTAGCAGGAAAGAGGTTAACAAGACACGGCCAGAGACATCCAGACATAATCACCTTGCTGTCCCAAAGGTTGGCTATGTACAGGGTGTGTTGAGAGGTTAGCAGGAAAGGGGTTAACAAGACACGGCCAGAGACACTCAGACATAATCACCTTGCTGTCCCAAAGGTTGGCTATGTACAGGGTGTTGTTGAGAGGTTAGCAGGAAAAGGGGTAACAAGACACGGCCTGAGACACTCAGACATAATCACCTTGCTGTCCCCCAGGTTGGCTATGTGCAGGTGTTGTCGAGAGGTTAGCAGGAAAAGGGGTAACAAGACACGGCCAGAGACACTCAGACATAATCACCTTGCTGTCCCCCAGGTTGGCTATGTACAGGGTGTTGTTCAGCACCAAGACCACCACCGCCGTCGATCCATCCTTCCACGATGGCTTTCTGCACAGATCTTGTGTTGAACCCTCAGTCATTCCCCACTTTCACAGCCCCCATTAGGTCTGGGGGTGTAAAACAAGAGTCTTGACATTTGAGTTCTTGTTTCCACCTTCAATCTACAGAGCATAAATCGTTGTGTCCAAGCGTTTCATCACTGTATAAACTGTGTAAGTCTTATCTTCCACTCACAATGTTCATTAAACTGTATCTCTGGCTGTCTTCCACTCACAATGTTATACCATATAATAACATACCTGGACAGTAATTCTCCTCAACTTTTTTTTGTTGAACAAACACTAACATCTCCTCTCTTCAATTAACGATAAAAATGTAAACTCCCAACCACTCCATTAAAGACGTAAATTTAAAGCACCAAACATGGAGGAAAGATTTCTAAAAAAAAAAAGACTGAGAACACTTTACGATTATCATATACCTAGGCATGATGAAATGATGAAATCCATATAAAACTGCCATTCATTTAAAAAAAAAAAAAGAAAAGATGGACAATCTGTTCAATACTGATCAGCTGGCCTGGCGGAAAAAAAAAGAAAAAGAAAAACAGAATCGGAGACATAACTTGCCACTGGTAACTGATCCAGACTTTCATTCTCATAGACAGCAGAGACAGGAGATGAACACTTACTGCCGGGCAGCTTCTTTAAGGAAGTCTTCGTCCAGCTTCTTGAAGACCTCAATCAGACACTTCTTTATCTCCTTCTCCACAGCCGCTAGGTCTCCTGGACACAACACCCACAACACTGCAGGTTGAATCATCATCATCATGCCTCTATCACAAAACATTACAGGTCAAATCATCACCATCATGACTGTATCACACAACATTACAGGTCAAATCATCACTATCATGACTCTGTCATACAACATTATAGGTCAAACCATCACTATCATGACTGTCACATCGTTATAAGGCAAGAGTTACTGTCTTGCTCCACTATTGCAAAACTGGAGGCTGAGAATCACTCTGTCACTACCGTCACAACACTGCAGGGCAAGAGTCACTGTATCACTCCCTCATGGCAACACTACGGGGTGAGAATCAAGCATATTACCACTGTCACAACATTGCAGGGCAAGAATCACTCTGTCACTACTATCACAACATTACAGGGCAAGAATCACTCTGTCACTACTGTCACAACATTACAGGGCAAGAATAACTCTGTCACTACTGTCACAACATTGCAGGGCAAGAATCACTACCATACCACTCCCCCATGGCAACATTGTAGGGCAAGAATCACCACCATGCCACTCTCCCATGGCAACACTGGAGGGTGAGAATCACTGTATAACTACAGTGGCGCAATACTGCAGGGCAAGAATCAACGCACCCCCCCCCCCCCCCCCCATGGCAACATTGGAGGGTGAGAATCACTGTATAACTACAGTGGCGCAATAGCGCAGGGCAAGAATCAACGCACCACCCCCCAGGCAACATTGCAGGTAAGAACCACCATATCACTCAACTACTGCAAAGCTGAAGAAGAACAATCACCAAATCACAACAGACTCAGAATCACCATGTCACTCTTCAGTCCTTGATTCTATTCCCACAACAGTATTCTACTACCTCAGGTACACTTCAAGCCTATGCTGTTTCTGTTGTAATGGCCGGTTTCGTCATTTCTAACAGCTGATTTTGGGGATGTTGACACCTGTCAGAACAAAAAAGAACTCTGAATGGGCGCCTTTGGAACAGCACCCATGACAGAGCAGTCAACTGCCACGTGCCACTGGCGAGTACCGGTACATTTGTTGCATGTCACCCTGGCACCACATTTTGGTCAATACAGGCTGCTACATGTCAATTTTGAGATGGCACTTGTACCTTACTGACCCCAGCCCACTTTGAGATCAACATTTGTCACTACAGCAGTCCCCTGACACTGTTCGCTTTAGGATCGACATTTGTCACTGCAGCAGTCCTCTGACACTGTTCACTTTAGGATCAACATTTATCATTACAGAAGTACTCTGACACTGTTCACTTTAGGATCGACATTTGTCACTACAGCAGTCCTCTGATACTGTTCACTTTAGGATCGACACTTGTCACTACAGCAGTCCTCTGACACTGTTCACTTTAGGATCGACACTTGTCACTACAGCAGTCCTCTGACACTGTTCACTTTAGGATCGACATTTGTCACTACAGCAGTCCTCTGACACTGTTCACTTTAGGATCGACATTTGTCACTACAGCAGTCCTCTGACACTGTTCACTTTAGGATCGACATTTGTCACTACAGTAGTCCTCCGACACTGTTCACTTTAGGATCGACATTTGTCACTACAGTAGTCCTCTGACACTGTTCACTTTAGGATCGACATTTGTCACTACAGTAGTCCTCTGACACTGTTCACTTTAGGATCGACATTTGTCACTACAGCAGTCCTCTGACACTGTTCACTTTAGGATCGACATTTGTCACTACAGCAGTCCTCTGACACTGTTCACTTTAGGATCAACATTTATCATTATTGTAATACTCTGACACCGTTCACTTTAGGATCAACGTTTGCTATGACTGCAGTAAACTGACACCCCACTGATCAATCTTTTCGCTAAAACAGTGAACTAACACAGTTCATATTGGGATCAGCATTTGTCACTACAGCAGTAAACTGAGACAACCCATTTTGGAATGGCCTCTAAAGTTGAGAATTGCAGAAATACAATAAATCAAGCACTGTTCATAATACAACTGTTTGAAAATACTTTAAACCTACAAAATTTAAGTAAGAATCAAAAAAAAAAAAAAAAACTTTCTTCAGAACTAAGCAGAGTACAAACCTAACAAAATACATATAGAGAAAATAGAACTCGACCACAAAACAAAACTTAAAGTTACCATCAACCTGTGGTGCAAAAATACATGGTGACAAAATTCTACAAAAAATATACTCCAATGTGAAGCTATGAACAAAGAATTATTGACACAAAAACATAGTAAAAAAAACAAAAAATCAATTTATGTCTATTTTCTTAGACAAAAGACAAGCAGTAAGGACGAGAGATGGAAAGAATAGGTTCATTTCAGAACTGACAATGAAAGCATGTAGGGAAACCCTTAAGTGCGATAATCATCTTGACATTAAAAACTCTTTCCACACACACACACTCACAGAAAAAACTAGCAGATGGCATACACGTTGTGATACACTGAGGTTCATGACCTTAAGCACTGTGCTGAGAGGGGCACAGTGTCTCTACTGGGCATTACCCTTCGGAAACTTATCCCGCAGAATTTTGTGCAAATACTGTGATGCGAACCTTGAAGCACGCGAACCCCCATGCCCGTCAAAGACTGCATACAGTGCCAGGCGGCCACTGAAAAAACATACGTTCATGCACGCACACACACACACACACACACACACACACACACACACACACACACACAGAGTCATGGACACACACATCCATGTACACACACACATTAACACACACACGTGCACACACACGCAAACATTCACGCAACCTCCACACATGCATACAGATACTCCAATACCCACCAAACATACATACAGACAAGTACAAAAACACACACGTACATTTATACATTCAATAACATGTAACACCTGCACACACAAACGCAGGCCATAGCACACCAACAAATGTAAAAAATCTCATTCTTTAACTGCTGTTTATCTGTTTAAAAAATTAATATCAAGAAAAGTTTTATTGTTCAAAAGAAAGGAGAGAATACAAAGTATCCACACCCAATCCAAAATAACCATTACCTGCCCATCATATTTGTTAAAGCTTTCTATGGCTGTTTTTTAACACTCTTCTGAAAAGTTACATCAAACCATGTTTCAGTTTCAAAAGCAAAATTTCTGTCTCCTTAGTTAATAATGTCTTACATCTGTGGTGAAAAAGAAAGAAAAAAAAAAAATCAATTCAAACTCATCATCAATGAAACTGAAGCACTTTCTCCTGTCAGTTACTGATGTCACTTTAATCTTTCACTGACCAAAAGGGGCTTATGGATGGTGGGAGGGGGGGGAGGTGGGGGAGGGGGAAGAGGGGAAAGGAGGTTGGCACAGCACTGAAAGCTTGCATGATTGCATAACTTGATTGTCTCAGGGGCTCAGTTGCTAAGTTATAATACAACCCGGTTGATTACCCATTGAGTTGTTTGTTTCTGAACTAGGCAATGCTATTGCAAGAATCATGATGCATTCAATTTCTTCATTTTCTCGCAGATGACAACATCCTGCTGAGTCTTTTTTTTCACCATTTGACCCCTCCCTCTCTCCCCACATTTGCTTACTATCTTGAAACTTTTTTTTTCAATTGATGAATTGTTTTCATAACATAATACTGGATGAAGGCCAGTGGCAGCAACAAATATGGCAACGATGCAACAACCGAGCTAACAGATGAACAAAGCAGGATTAGGCAGCATGCTGTTATCTGTTGAACAGGACCACCTCTCTCTGTCCCCCTCCTCCTGCTCCAGCCCCCCCCCCCCCCACCTCCTCCCCTATTTCCCCCTCCCTCCCCCCAATTCCCAACCTGATGATTATGGGTGCTCTACAGAAGAAGAAGAAGCCTGAACTATTAATGAAAAAGCTTTGGCATTCAATGCAATTTTAGGTAGAAATTATCTACCGGCTGACCTGTCTATTGCAATGTGGGGTGGAGATTATCTTCCACCTTAGTCAGGGTCCAGCATCCCAGCTTTCTTTATTATGAAATGCTCTGTCCTCTGAACACAGTATGCTGAACTACATGAATGGGTAATACAACAACAAAAAAGTCAGCCTACATGAACTTGATGAAGAGGTAATACAACAATTAAAAGAAGTCTACAACTATCTCGGTCCTTGCCTTTCTGACAGCGATACGAGCATAAACCACAATCAAAATCATCAGCTGAAGAAAGCGAACATGTTTTTTCTCAATCCTTGTTCCCCTGTAAAAAAAAAAATCTTTTTCAATAAATAAAGGGGAAAGAATCCCTCTGAGTGGCCTCACATGGACGGGTGCAGGTCCTGGAACATGCTGGAGAAGTCGTCTAACTGGAGATGAGCATCCTGCATCTCCTCCCTCTCGCCTTTACGATCCGCCACATAGCTGGTCAGACGCAGCAGGCCGCTCTCCGTCCGCCCAACCTTCGGCACAGGCTCCTCTCCAGCGGGCTCCGAGCTCTCTGACTTCCTCTTTTCTGCTGTGATCTTGGCTGGTCTGATTGGGGCATCTCCCTTCCCACTGCTCCCATTGCTGTTTACTGCAGCTGAAGGTAAAGAAAATTTTTTTTTTTAAAGGGCTTTGGGTTAAGTGGGTACTCAAAATAAGGTGGACAGGTTAATTTCTTTTTCTTTTCATAAATTTCCCTTTTTTTTTAAAGTTTAAAGAAGAGTTGCCTAACCTTAAATGCAAACACACAAGGTATGCTACGTGTACTTTTCATTGTCATTCTGAAACTGACCAGCGCTTTCCTCAGAAAGATAAGAAATTCAATACTTCTTCAGTTCTTGTTTTTTTTTCTTTTTTTCATACATGTCCACAGTTTGTCTTTGCGCCTTTCTCCCTTCTTTTGGGGGTGTTTTTTCTAAAGCAGTGAAAAAAAGAACTTTGGAGTCAAAGTCAAATTCAAAGGTCTGTTGGGTGACTATACAAAAAACTTTCACACTTTTCTCTTTTGAATAAAGTGCTGACTGAGACGTGTTCACGAAAAGGTTGAAAAATATATAATGCAAATAAAAATTTTAAAAAAAAAACGAAAAAAAAAAACAAGGTGAACAGCTATCAGATGCCAGACATACCAAGAGACTAAAGGAAATAAATACAAAGGCAGAAAAACCTGATGACAGGAGAGGGGAACATTCTAGTCACATCACAACTCATGGCTTTCAAAGTCCATCATGGACCCCCAACAAAATATACAGCCTTCCTTCCTCTGTACACTGGAGGTTGTCACTGTCCCAAAAATAACTTCACAAAGTTTTTAATGATGTTTCTGTCAACTTTTTTCTATGCAAGGACTTGCAAATGCAAAGTCTAAATCTAAATGAAAAAAAGACACATTCAGATATTCACAACTTATATCTTTTCTGACTTTATGTTATCAGGTAAGAAACATGTCTGAAAACAGGATGGTGTTAATCAGAACTGACGCAAGTTCACTTCTTTGAGTTTGAACAATGATTTACCGAAAGTAACCCATACAAGAATCGATGAATAGAAAAGCAAAGAACTTTTCCTCAATAATCCATCACTGCAACCACATTCTATAGTGAGCCCCTATGCCTTGAAACAGATCTGTCCTGAGATGCTTAAACATGATCATTATCACACATCTATGAGGTTCTAACTCTAAGTTCTATGCAGCTGCTGTAATGGTGGTCTGGGACAAAACCCAACTGCCTCTTCCAAGGTTCTTCTTAGCAACACCTCCACAATTGTTCTGAATGAATAGTTGCTCTCAATGAACCTTCCCAGCTTCAGAGAGCATGGTAATAACTAAATAAGTATACATGAAACAGATAGCATTGTGTACATATACTAGACATACACTTATAGGCGTTTTTCAGTCTCAGGTGATCAAGGTTAAGGCTCCTCTTAACGTCTGTTAAAACTGTGTTAACTCAGAACACCACCTGCTGCGAATGCACTGGACTGACGTATGCCGATTACAAACCGTCTTGAGATTTTTTTTAATGTACTTTTTCACAAACACCATCACACAGAGGAAATTTTGCCCTGTGCAAGGAACACCCCAGTAATAATCAATTTAGTAAAAAGTTGTAGATAGCTTTACTGGTCAAAAGACCAGCAGAAGATTATAAGAAGGAAAAAACTTGAGACCTGAAAAGAATCGGCGACAGGCCTAAAGGCCTACCTACATTTGGAGCCGACTATACTATACTACTAACTATACTAAGAAACCATGTGTGGAGTATTTTTCCAACATGGGGATAACGAGATCAAACGTGCAATTGACTTAGAAGTGTAATCATCACAAATTAGAAGAGCAGGCCAAACTCATAATAAATAACTGCATGCTGAACCTGTCAACTATAGCTATCAATGTTTCTGATGGCAAGCATTTCTGTTGTTGCATCAAGCTAGTAAAACTTTTGTTTTACTTAAAATTGAAACAGTTTTCTTAGTTTCAGACCGTGTTAGGCTTTGCCTACGCTACCAGAAGTGGCCACTTCAAATTGAAATGGCGTGGAATAGGGTCACTGACAGGCCATTCATAACAATTATAAAAGCTTATTAAAGGTCAAAGATAAATGTTCAATATCCTAATACAAACTTGTTGAAACTGTTTGTTGCTCGTCTGAAGGATCCGGCAAATCCCCGAATAAGTCCATTGTCTTCTGCTCGCTTTCTGTGCAGAAATAGTGCCAATTGCACCGGTAGTGCTTTCTACGCATAACTTCTGTGCACTCAAATTGATGACGTATTACACACAAATTTTTCCGACGAAACACCGAGCTTGAGACGACCCCTGCGTACGCAGCTGAATGGACGCGCGCGCTGTTTGTGTGTGTGTGTGTGTGTGTGTGTGTGTGTGTGTGTGTGTGTGTGTGCGCGCGCGCGCGCGTGTGTGTGTGTTTAACTGCTTGGACTCTTATGACAACTTATTTTCTTTTTCTTTTCTTTTTTTCCCCCATTCAGACAGATTTTGTAGGAAGGCGTGTTCATTTTTCATAAAAAGAAAAGAAGAAAAATGCTGCTGCTGCTGATCTAACAGGTTGTGAATCATGTTCTCTTGAAACACTTTTTAGACGGCTCTAATTTGAATGGTGAGATTTATCATTTGTCACCCTAAACTGACAAATATGCCTACTGCATTAACATATTGCTTCAAAAAAGAGCGTGATATCATAAAAGGGAAACAGTTGAAAAGAAAACCTGAACAATATGGCGATGTGGTAACACTGCTCCAGACAGTGAATGCTTGACAACCAACTGAACTACTCATCCGTTAAACAAAACAAACTCGTGTTGTTGTGTTCTTTTCTCCACTTTCATTGTAAATACGAAAGAAATCTATGTGGGCTTGAACGTTGGTTTGATAACCACCAGTTAAAGTTGCGATCTTAGAGGAATCGGCAACCAATCATAATTCAGATTAATAATAAGCATTGGCAAGGGAAAGAAATCTAACATTCAGATGTGACATCTCCCCTCTTCAGCTTAATCATATTTCTATTTTCAGATCTCCTTTTTCTTAGCTGTGTATTATCGTTATTAAAATTATTACTTTAATTTGCAAACCGCATTCACAGCATATCTTTTATATGATTTTCTATCAATATCCTACAGCAAGGAATGTATCTTATAACAAACATTACATTACACTTTTTAGATCTATGAAAATTAACTTATACACACACACATACACACACAGAGTCTTGCGATTGGACACCATTTTGTTCAAAAGTCCTTTTGTCTCCATTATATTAGATTGTATTGAGCACCACTTGAAGCAATGCCCTTTTTCTTCATCAGAAAGATAATTCATGCAGTATTCACATTCTGAAATGTTTGTTTTTACTTCACAGCTCAATATTATTTAATCCATATCCAAAACAATCTAGAACTAATTTTAGTTGCATATAGAATGTCTAAAACGTAACATTTCAAAGAAAATATTGACCGAGTCTTTCATTCATTCTAATAATTCTTTTAAAGAAAATACTTATTCAGTCTGTCAGGTATTCACATAATTCCGTCATTCCTCATTGCAGTGTGTCTGGAAACTTCTGTTTCTGAAGTATCTCTTTTTTTCACTTAGTTTTGTCTGCTTGTTTGGGAGCATCATCATTTGCTATATTTTCTTGTTGTGTCATCAGGTTGTTTGTGTCAGAATCATATTCGCTCTGACTTTCTTCCTAGTATGTGTACTGCTGTCAGAATTTGTTTGCTTTTTGTTTGAAGTTGTACATTTACTTTGTTTAACTTTATCAGTGTTTACATTCATTGTTTTCTCTCACTTTCATCAAATCTTTTCTGTTTCTCTTCAACGTGCCCGTTTCTGATCGAACATATGATCTGGGTGTATTTGCTAGTTTTATGACTGTTGCTGTTATCCACACATCTTTGTCCTTCACATACACTGTATCATCTGGTTTCAGACAACTCCTTTGCTCCTCTTGTCATAGAAATATTTTTTGCTTCTTTTTGTTTTTCTTTTCTTTTCTTTTTTCAAACATTGCTTGATTTCTCCTGCTTACATTTTGATCGTTGGGGCATCGAATCTTGTTCTGTTCATGAGCAGTTCTACAGAAGGAAGTGTGCCGCTTCTTGAGGACGATCTGTAGTTTAGTACTGCCAAGTACATGTCTTGATTACTGTCCCTTGCTTTCAGTGAGTTCGTGTCATTCTTTCCGCAAATCCACGAGACTGGGGATATCTTGTTCTTGATGTAGGATGTTTGAATACCCATTTCTGTGTGAACATGGAAGATTCCTCACTTTTTGTTCCTCAATTCCCACCCGCCTTTGAGTCCCAACACGGGGGACGCCCATTTCATACAGATAAGCAGTATATCAGGGCACCAGGATTTCGAAAGAGGTATGCCACGGAATCTCCAAAACCCGTTTGACCCAAGCCACCACCTTCTAGCCTCAGCTCGGGCATGTGCATGACCAGCTGCTTGATCGAAGTGGGCCATTTTGACCATCCATCTAGAGAAAGTCCAGGCCGAAGACTCGATGCACTGCAGTCACATCAGCAGTCTCAACTTACAGGATCCTGTTCTCCCCCATCACAGGGTGCAGCGCACGGCAAACACAGTGGGTCTGAAGAAGACCACAGAGAAAACAAGAATGTGGGAAAGAATATTTGAAGGGGAGATGAAGATAGACTCCACTGACAAAACATTAATCAGAATCAGTGTTTGCATTTCTTATTTTACTATGTTTTTGTTTGCTGGTGGTGGTGGTGGTGGTGGTGGTAGATGTGTGTGTGTGTGTGTGTGTGTGTGTGTGTGTGTGTGTGTGTGTGTGTGTGCATATTTCTATACTATGCTCAATTCAGTATGTACACTGAAAGATCACCTATGTCTTGATTAACAACTGGATTATTTCTAAAGATAGATCTCGATAGACATTATGAGTAAGAAATTAAATATTCATACAATGAGAGAGAGAGACAGACAGACAGAGAAAGAGAGACAGAGACAGAAAGAGGATGAAAGAGAGAGAGGGAGAGAGAGAGAGACTGTGTATGAGATAAAAAAAAATGCAGAACTCTTGGTCGCCTTTTAATTCCAGTTTAATGTCAAGCAGTCAGATTCCAGTCTTGATCAAAACCAGTTATTTTTGCTACTCTTCCATTTCATAACTCATACTTCTGTTAACGTACTGGCGTACATTGATTTCAATTTTGTTTTTGAAATCATATTTGAAAGGAAAAAAGTCAGTCATAAATGAGATGTCTGTCCATCATTAATGGCCCTGTATAAGGTATTCCAATGTTGTTGTTTTTTCTGAATTATTACAGCACCTTGAAAGTTGACCATGATTGTTTTTTGTTCCTAGATCTTACCCCAAATAAATATGGCAAGTCCAGGGTTGACGTCAACAAAAACAACCAAAATGACACTCTGCCTCTTTCAACACACATACTCCTGCATGTCCCTTTCCCTTTCTCCTCCTCCCCCCCCCCCCCCCCCCCCCTTCCCCTTCCCTGATGCACACACTCTGAGGTTCAACATCGTTGCATACAAAGGCTACAGAAGGCAGGGACTGCTCAGTGGTCTGACCGACTCATAATTTACTAATTTACTTATGTTAATGCAGAAATCAAATTACTGAAAACATATTCCCTCCATCTAGACATCAATAGCTCTATCCATGTAATAAAAGTTAAAAGCTACAGTAGAGAAAAGAAAAATGGCAAAACAATCTAACAAATAATGTAAGGCTATTTAGATTGAGAGGAAGAGAGACAGGCAGAGAAAAGGAAATATTAATGATTAAACAACAGGAAATGACCTTAATCTCACAAAATAAAGAGATTCTGCTTCCATAAAACATGTTCAATCTCTGCGACATTGGACAGAAGATATCATGAAAACTGATAATACTTCACATTTTATTTTTCTGTGCCAAGACTGAACATAGGAATTTAAAAACTGGAAAAAGTTGAGAAGAATGTCCAACTGTGAAAAAAAAATTCTTTTAGAACTAAAATTAAATTCACATTTCTGTTTAATTCTCAGAGTCTGTCACTTGGAAAAATGGATTGAAAAAAGTGTATTAAATCAAAGAGTTTTCTCTCAAGAAAAGAAAAGAAAAATATCACAAATACATTACGGTTCTAACAAGTAGAAAAAAACAGAGTGTCTCCTGTTAAAACTTCATGCGACTGTATTAATTAATTACTCCTTTGATCACAATGTGGTTGAACAAAACGTTTGTCATTGTAAACAGATGAACGACAAAATATGATCACCACCAAAATTAAGTATACAGTTATTAGATATACCCTCATCTTCCCTGTGTTACAGTGAAAACAAACCAACACGAAAAGATTTGAATTTTTTTTTCTTCTTTTTTACATGGCGTAGTCATCAGATCTAATATTATCATGTACATCTTCAGTATACAACACCCAAGGGACAAAAGAAGTCAAATCCTCTGATATGTACAGGGTTATGTCAGCTTAACAGTGTGACCCTTTCATGTGTTCCCTTCACTGGAGGTAACAGGCATCAAACACTTGTCTAGGTTAAAGGTTGAAGTTCCATCATAGCCTAACAGCCAAAGGGACAATAACCTCACAGAGGTTCGCCTTGACCGCGGTATGATTAGTATTTGTCTGACAGCTATAGTCATAGGCACCATGTACATGTCACCAATGTTTATTTCATGACTGACATTCCCATAAATGCTTGTCACAGGCACTGCATTCTTGGACTGCTCAACTTAATGTACATCACCCAACATAAACTCTTATTTTAACTCTGCTGACACACACCCATATAAGGAGATCCTATATCAAGGTGTGAATGACATGCACGAGAGCCGTGATGTATCAGAAAATCCTTATGTAACAAACGATTGAAGCAGAGCATGCAAACAGACCCGTTTCGGAAAAAAATAAGTGGAAGATAATGCCCATCTTTCCATAACAAATAAAGTTACTGCTTCTCAGTTTAGGGGGTCAATATCAATATGCAGTTTGCACATGCTTCATGTAGCACATAAACGTAACATCAAACCTGCAAATGGAGTTACCTTTTCTAAGTTCATGGGCCAAACAAATAGATCTAGAGAATCAAATATTTCATTTAAAGTGCACACATATCATTATGGATTGTCTGCATTACAGGCACACCGTTTGTCAACCATGTTTTGGTATTTTCCCGCACACAATTAAATTCTTATGCTGACTGATGGGGTACACCTGCACACCAGTGACATCTGTCCCACGAAAACGGCTGGGTCACTTCGCGAACTTTGTGAACTCTGACACAGGTTGCCTCCCTTCCAGCTTTTGGAACATCATCTTTTGGATCTCACCTGTCTCCACAAAATCTGTCGCTCAGCAGAGGCAAGGACTGGGTGTAGCACTTTAAGAAACACCCTGCAGCTTTTAGTCTTTCTTTTATTCTTTTTATTTTTCAATTTAATATCCTTTCATGTTATGTGATTCTAGACATCTTGCTATGTAGGATACCCACTGCAGGGTTCCTACAGACTCCCAATGGCAAAACTTAAGGTGTTTTCAAGGATTAAAAAAAAAAATTCAAGGCTACAATACATGGCTAAAAATTGACAAAATTACAAATTATCTCCCTTGGAAAAATAGCATGCAACAATCCGGGATCGAGACGATGTAAAAATTTGTTTTAAATTAATTTTTCATCAACCTGAATGCAGAAAAATCAAACTGCCTGTTCTTTATACCACTTTAAAAACTTTTGGAGCCAATGGCTTGATTTTCAAAAGTTTTTATGGAGGTCTGGTCAACAGAACCACATTTTATTGATTTTCAAGGGTTTTCAAGGCCTTGAAATTTGCTCTCAGAATTCAAGGTGTTTCAAGGAGCGTACGAACCCTGCACTGATACCTTTATAATTTGAGCTCTAACTGTATCGTTTGACCATTTGACAACCTTGAATATTAGGGGGGAGGGAAGGTGGGGGGGGGGGGGGGGGGTGCAGTAGGGGAGGGTGGGGGGGACAGCAAACAAACTAACAAAATCTTTAGTCAGAATTGCAATTTTTTTTTTCATGTTTCCAAATAACTATCTAATCAAGTCTGAACATTAGTTGATTATCAACGGCTATAAGGCAAACTTGTGGAGAAGATTTTAAACTGCGTTAACTGCATCCTTGGAATCCATGGCTGAACTGCATTACGGCTCAGACTTACTCCTCAGCAAAATCAGATAAACATCCAAAACTGAAACAAAGTAAAAATAATGGCAACCAATTTACAAAGTTAAAAGTCTGGCACTCTACAGATCTTCAATACCGTACATTCTTAACAAAAAGATGAAATCCAATGAAACAAACAGGTTAAGAAATTCAAAATGGCAGAATGCCGCAGATCTTGCATGACCATGGAAATAATCACAAGCTACATTTCTGCCTCCCAAGCTTCGGACTTTATCGTCTTTCACCTTGTGGGAAAGATTTTCAAAGCAAGGTGTACTCCCCTACAGGCTGAGCTACAATCACCCTGCTTTATGTGCACACCTTTTAGTAACAGGTGGGTGAAGATCACAATTACACTTTTCCACTGGAGAGAGAGAAATGGGAATGGGAAGAGATTAGATGCATTATAATCTATAAATACTGTGTGTGTGTGCATGTGTGTGTGTGTGTGCATGTGTGTATGTACGCGTGTGTGTGTGCACGTGTGTGTGCATATGCATGTGCTAACCTCTGTGTTTCAACTCCAACCACTGTCAACTAAAAAGAGATTTTTGACACTACAATTCCACCTTACTAATGTAACTTCAGAACATGCCGCATCAGTTCTGACTTTAACACAGGATTACTGAAATACTGAATACGTATCCCCCCCCTTTCATCAGTTCCCACAGCACAGATATAGAGACTGGTTTGGAAAATATGAAACCCTCTGCATGTTGTTGTTCAAAGAAAAACCTATCAACCCATAGAGTATTAATTTCAGCCATATGAATTATCCATCTTGTATGGTCAAAGAAAGGGGAAACTCGTCCTCACCAATCACAAAAACTGTCACTGCAAAGAATCAAAATTCCTAGCCAACATCGTCCATTCTCTGGTATAACCAAAAAAAAATCTGGTTTACATAACTTTACTGTAACAGTTCTCAACAAAGCAACAACAACAAAAAGTGCACATGCCACCCTTACAATATGTGTAACATGCACTTCATTTGCATTTTCAGGTTAAATAAAATAATAATAATAAAAAAAGTCACAAGGTTTCAATCTCTGGTGTAAAGCATAAACATATATATATATATATATATACATATATATATATATATATATATATATATATATTCACAGGTGATGAATGAATGCAGCAAGCTCCAAAACACTTAAACCAATGACAAACAATTGAAACAAAGAACAACAACAAAAAAATCAAAACCACCCACCCCTCTGACAAGAAATGCTGTTAGCAACAAACTAAGACTGGAGAGACTGATAAATGCAGGTTTAAAAAAATGGTTCCCATGCATACATTCCATAGTTTGAAAAAAAGAGAAAAAGGAAAGCCTTCATTTGGGATAGTTTGAAAAAAAGAGAAAAAGGAAAGCCTTCATTTGGGGATGAGCTGTGGTGAAAGCATGCCAAGGGAATGCACGAGGGAAAAGGGGCAAGTTGTGAAAACATACGCACTGTACACATATGCACCGAATCAAGGCCTCTTTTTGGTAGACCCCCCCCCCCCCCATCCCAATCCCCCCCCCCCCCCCCCAACCCAAGAACGAAACAACTTGCACCTAGGAAAAATTAAGATATTTC
This sequence comes from Conus canariensis, assembly GCA_033310375.1. Lineage (NCBI taxonomy): Eukaryota > Metazoa > Mollusca > Gastropoda > Neogastropoda > Conidae > Conus > Conus canariensis. The sequence continues at coordinate 39,167,987 of CM065731.1, read as the reverse complement.
CTGTTCAACAAAATGTTACGTCTGCACTTACGCTTGCCCCTATCTTGTGCATGTAGGGTGTGAGGGCACACACGGGCATGTTTGCCTTCATGTGTATACGAGAGTGTGTGACAGGGGAATGTTTGCACAAATGTATGCAAGTGTACACCGATGCCAGTGCCAACATATGAATAATGAACTTCAACAGCTATTTCAAAGATGCAATAACACATCAGGAAAAAAAAAACCCAACTATTTTCAGCAACAGTTAAGCATCATGTTTTTTTCTTCCTTCAAAACTTTAAAATGAATACTTCAATACAACCATCCACATGTGCCCACACACATACACAAACACACTCTCTCTCTCTCTCTATCTCACTCCACACCAAACGACAGCACCTATCATAGTTACATTAAATTTTTGGGAGGGGGCACACATTCTTCTCCTCTCTCCCAAGACACGAAAATGAATCACTCTGGTTCAGATCTGTAAAAAAAAAAAACAGTTGCCCAAATATTGGAATACATGGAATACATCTGCTGCGTTAACACCAAGCCACTGATCGCATCAAGCAGTACACACGATGGAATATGTGACATGCTGTTTCTTCTGGCCACCCCTAGTCTCTGGAAAGGTCTCATCACACAGGTCTTCTTCACCCAGAGCCTAACCTCCTTCACACACAGGCCGCTATTCACACGAGAGTGGTGTCCCCTGTTCACTTCTTCTCCATGGAGGGGTATTTCCAGCTGGTCATCGGCTTGGACCGCTCCTTGATGGCTTGCTGGGAGACGAACTTGGTCAGGTAGTGCGGGCCCCCCGCCTTGTCGTTGGTGCCTGGACAAAGAAGCAGGACGACGGTCACATCTTCATCACATGTCTCTTCTCTCCCGACACCACACAGATGGTGGGCCCTTCCCTCCCCTCCCCTCCCCTCCCCCCAGCTTCTTGTGAAATCTTTCAGACAAAAACATATAAAAGAGATACAAGCAAGCAAGCCACTATAGCCACAAACATATAAAGAGCCACAAGCAAACTAGCCATTATAGCCTTCCCATCGACATGTACTATCATAAAGCCGCAGCCCGTTGCATGTTGTAGAGTCAGCCTGATTTGTTTTCCAGTAAGCTGAAGTGACTGTGAATTCTGGGATGGGCTAAACCTGAAAGTATGGAAAAGATGACAACTTGATCTTCTCCATGGCAGCCTGAAACCCAAGCTGATACAATGCTGACAATCTCATGTCCAAAGGTCCCTTGTGAAACAATAACACTGTGAAGCAATTCTTCCCTGCTAGCATCGTTTTCTGTGTTAAGTCAGGATACATACTCTCACTTGAATCTAACAACTGAACATTATCAAGGTAAATGTCATGACACCTCAGCAAGCTAGGAATCAGTCTAAGACCAGACATCAGAAAACACCCCAAGGGCGTAATGTGTAAATGTGACTGCAGAGTTTGGAGGCAGGGTAACAGAGCTGGAGGCAGGGTAACAGAGCTGGAGGCAGGGTAACAGACTGGAGGCAGGGTAAGACTGAGCAGGGTACAGCTGGAGGCAGGGTAACAGAGCTGGAGGCAGGGTAACAGACTGGAGGTAGGGTAACAGACTGAGAGGGTACAGAGCTGGAGGTAGGGTAACAGAGCTGGAGGTAGGGTAACAGAGCTGGAGGTAGGGTAACAGACTGGAGGTAGGGTAACAGAGCTGGAGGTAGGGTAACAAGACTGGAGGTAGGGTAACAGAGCTGGAGGCTAGGGTAACAGACTGGAGGTAGGGTAACAGAGCTGGAGGTAGGGTAACAGAGCTGGAGGTAGGGTAACAGAGCTGGAGGTCAGGGTAACAGACTGGAGGTAGGGTAACAGAGCTGGAGGCAGGGTAACAGAGCTGGAGGTAGGGTAACAGAGCTGGAGGTAGGGTAACAGAGCTGGAGGCAGGGTAACAGAGCTGGAGGCAGGGTAACAGAGCTGGAGGTAGGGTAACAGAGCTGGAGGCAGGGTAACAGAGCTGGAGGCAGGGTAACAGAGCTGGAGAGGGTAACAAGCGAGGCAGGTAACAACGGAGGCAGGTAACAGAGCTGGAGGCAGGGACCCGACTCCCTGACAGCCTGGCTCCCCGAAGGGCTGCTGTCCCACGATGGATCCAGTGCTCTTGTCGTTGATGTAGAAGTTGCCGGCAGAGTCCCGGAACATGTCGCACAGCTCTTCCCGTGCCTTCGGGTCTTGCACGTAGATGGCGCCGGTGAGGCCAAAGGGCGAGGTCTCATTGGCCAGTTCTGCTACCTGTAGATACTGATCATCTGGATAGGGGTAGACGGTCAGGACAGGCCCGAAGATTTCCTGAGGCAGAGGATGACAGAAACATTTGATAAAAACACAAGTGAAAGGAGCCATTAATCAGCACTAATCACAAGCAAGCTTCAGAATTCTGATAAGAATTCTGATAACTGCACAAACTAACACACTCACACACATACATATATATATTTATTTATATATATATATCTTTCTCTCTGTATTATATATATATATACATATATATATATATACACATAAAGTAAAAGACACACAGATGCAAAACAACGCTTCAACAACCCAGTCAAAGACTACATACAAATAAATATATGATACACATATAAAAAAAACAAAACTTCCACAACCCAGTTAAAGATTAGACTTCTTTCCATTTGCAGTCAATTTTACCTTCAAGACAAAACAAAATAAATATCATCTTTTGGGCGTTGCCATTATAAATAAAAAGTCTTTCATAACAATGTACCAACATCATTTTGTCTTGTGCACTATAAATAGTGACGCTTGTGACTGGAATTCGTTCTGTGCTCAGCTCATAACCTGAAAGCCGACACTCTTACATCATTTACATACATGTAGGACTGAACAGAAAGACTGACGAGGACACATAAGTTATCAGAAGTAAAGACTTCAAGGGTCAGATATTGAAGATGCTGTAACAAACTAACCTAGTGTGAGCGGTCAGTTTATTATAGAACACTTCAAGCAATCACTAACTACAATCTGCCTATCGTGGATACCACATGACACAGACACACTGACTGAAAAAAGCTGATACAGGTCCACTGACATTCATTTAAGTTTCGGTCAATCTTAATCCAACTACAACCAGCGCCACCTGTTCATGCAGCTCATGTCAATCTCTTTCACTCTGGTACTGTTCTTGCTAATGCACAACGTCAGACCCTGACCTCATTTTGCCTTCAGTTAGGCAGACAAAAGGGTGACTACAAAATCTTGTGAAAGAAGTTGCACAAGATGTCATGACGTCTGCCATCATTATCCTGACAACGCGACCAGTGCTCTGTGGATTCTATTGCCACTTCTTTATTTTTCTCTCCACCTGATTTTTTTTTTTTTTTTTCTGCTGTAGTACATTTATCACCCCCCCCCCCCCCCCCCCCTCCCCTCTCAAAGTTTTTCATTTTCACATTTCTCTGAAATCCGCTAAATTCGCAGAAGGCAGCCCTGAATTTGGTCTTTAACAACAATATTGCAGAATGCAACCACTTCCACTGTGGTTTGAAAACAAATTAATATGGTTGAATATTTATCAAAAGAATGGGGAAAGCAAATCAGTCAAGACTCTCACCTCCTTCATCAGTTTATTGTTGGGATCTGTGGTCTCCATGATGGTGGGCTGAACAAAGTAACCTTTGCTGAAAACATTGGAAACAAATGAACTCAGCATCCCAAATCAAGCATCCTAAAACTACCTAACAGCATACTGATTGAAACAAAGTAACCTTTAATGAAAACACTGGCAACAATATAGACAACATCCTAAATCAAATATCACACAATTCAATCAGAACTACCCATCAGCATACTGATTGGAACAAAGTAGCCTTTGCTGAAATTACAACACTGGGGATAAAGTGGAGACAGATATTCCCAAATCGAACACCATCCTATTCTGTCAACACTACTGACTGAAACCCAGTAGCCTTTGCTCAAAACACTGGAAAAAATAAGAGCAGCAACCCAAATCAAACTTCATGAATATGAAGAGATGATAAGGGCACCGAGAACGGACCTATATGAATTAAGGTTAAAAAGTAAACCATATTCCGTCCAAATACATGCGTTGGTACCATGTTGTATAGATAAACCCATGGGGTTTCTTGTGACAAAGGCCAAGTCTATCTTCCAATCCATGAGGGCTCTTGAGATGAAGACTACGTCTAAGTCACAAAGTATATTTGTTATCTATGCTACTTTTCATTGTTCCTCATTTCGCTTCATGTGCGTTTTTAGTTGTGTGCATATAAGTAACTGCTCGTTCTTCGTTTTCACTGACCTGAGTGTTGTTTATCTTGCCTGAAGAAGACTTAGGAGGTCGAAACGCGTTGTGTCTTGTCTTGTCATCTGTTTGTCCCTGTTGCCTGGCGGACTCGGTAAGAATTCTTTTTAAAATTTGTTTCAATTTTCACCTGCAGCCACCTCACTTTGAAACTAACTTTGATTCATACTGACTGTTGCCCATCGTTGTTCTGTATTTCACTTCACATCATCAACTTAAGATGTGCACTTGTGATTGTTGGTAGCTACTTTTCATCGTTCCTCATTTCTCTTCACATGCGTTTTTAGTTGTGTGCATATTCATTGTCCTAAATGTTGTTTATCCTGCCAGAAGAAGACCTACAAGGTCAAAACGCGTCGTGTTTTGTCTTGTAATGTGTTTGTCCCTGTTGTTTGGCAGACTCGCTAATAATTCTTTTCAAAATTTGTTTCAATTTCCGCCAGCAGTCACCTCACTTAAAAACTACGTATGTTTGTTAGTTTTTGTTCCATTTTTCACAGCTCTGCCCCACAGGACTGACCACTATCCTTGTTCTGATCCCCTTGGTGAAGCACTGACCTGTCATCACAGGTGCCTCCTGCCACCACGGTCACTGAGGAGTCTGCTTTGGCCTTCTCCAGGTAATCCTTGATTCTGTGGAAAGCCTGCACACATACTGGTCTATGACACACGGTCAGGATGTGTGCTCGTACCGCTACTTAAAGAATGAAATTCATCCATAATAGTAAATATATTAATTTCTTGAAGGAAAAAAAAAAGTTTTACAGACAACATTACTTCTCATAACTGATAATAAGTCTGAAAAGGTGCTGAATCGATTGAAAGTGGTAATCATGTTCCAACAAGATTGTCTACATTTTCATGAAAATAAGAACGATATTTTCTTAATGTCTATCAACTCCTGGAACTTCATGTTTCCAATGCCCCCCCCCCCCCCCCCCCCCCATTGCTTCTCAACCTGTGAATTATTTCCCTTTTTACAGACCATTGTCTTAATCTGTCAATTACCTCCCTTTTTACAGACCAATTTTGTCTTAATCTGTAAATTATTTCCCTTTTTATAGACCATTTGCATTTACATGAAAACTGAATAATAAGTTTTTGAGACGGATGAATAAGTTTTTATATGTAAAAGGGGATTGCTTTTATTAAAACAAAAAAAAAGAAAAAGAACCGATCTGCAATCTGAAAAAAAAAAAAGCTGCATTTCTCACCCAAACTGGGCTTTAGCAGTGACAGACTTTCTTTCGCCTAAAGTGTATTCAGAAACAAAGTTATCACACTTTGATCCCAACCCCAGGTTTCCACAATAAACCACACAATAAACACTTTACTGTAGGCCTACTGTAATTCAGCAATGCAAAATGACGCATGGTGTTCAATGGACAGGTCCATTCCAAAACGATCTTCTTGGCATTATGGTGGCTTACATCCTCTGGCTGATTACACCAAGATGACTCCTGTCATCTGAAGCCTCTTTCTTCGATGGCATGAACACTTCCATGTTCACTATACTATCTGAAGGGGCCATCTTCATATTCACTCTAAATGGGACCAAGTTCAATGCAGCCTGAATTCATTCCTGTTTAAAGCGACTGAAACAGCCTTCAGAGTTACACAAAACACCGCAAAATTGAAACAAACACAAAATAAGGTGCAATGCAACAGTAATTTACAACATACTGCGCAACAGACAAGTGACTTTTCAACAAATATGTCTGCTTCACTTATCTTAAGTTAAGACACATAAAAAATGTGTATGTGCTGATGCGCGCACACACACACACACAAAACAACACTTCCTGAACAGCTGTCCGCATGAGAATGGTCAGACCCCCCCCCCCCCCCCCCCAAAAAGGGCAATCTATCTAAATTTCTTCAAGACTACCCAACAGTTTAAAATAATCCACTTACAAAATTGAAAAAACAAAATCAATTTAATTAAGCAGTGTCCTGAATTCTACAATGTTCAGTCTAGTCTTTAGGAAATTTGAATACTGCTGAAAAGAATAAGATACATATCTAAATCCTACATGGATAGAAATTCTGAAAAAAAACCCCATCCAGACCCAAACTGAATCTTGCACAAGCAAGTCACATTAATTAAATGCACAAACGGAAGTTAAATTCTGACTTACTTTGTCATCAATGACAGCAGTGACCAGGTTCTCTCTCTCCAAAGGTGACCCGACCTTGACATCTTTCAGTGTGGACAGCAGACCTTCCTTGACCTTCGGCCAGATCGACTGGGGCACGTAAAGGCGGGAGCAGGCAGAGCATTTCTGGCCGTTGTACTCAAAGGCTGACAGCATGGTGCCGATGACGACGGACTGTACATCAGCCGATTTGTGAATGAAGTGCATGTTCTTCCCACCACATTCTGCGCAGACAGACAGATTTCCTTGTCAGTGTACATGTCAAGCAAGCCTCTGGTGCAGGCTGTTTTCACCTCAGCCCCCCATCCCTCCCAAATATTCTGCACACAGAGACAGACTTCCTTGAGAGTCTACATGTAAAGCCTTTGTCAGCCATTCTTTGTCAACAGTTCTGAGGGGCAGGCTGTTTATTCTCACTCACTAACATGAAATCTAAAACTTGGTAATAAAGAAAAACACCAAACACACAAACATCTCACTCTAATACATCGACTCCATGACCAGGTACTAAAGACTACAAACAAACAAACACATAATCCTCCCACTATCATACACAGACCCCATGACCTGGTAATACAGAAGAAGACCTGAAGACCCAATATGCAGTTCTCTCACTATGTGACATGTTCTCTCACTATGTAACATGTTCTCTCACTATGTGACAATGAGTGTCACTTTGAAATCATCCTATTCTGCTGGAATGTCATTCTCCACTGAACTACCAATCTGTTCCTCTTGATTGACCCTACACTTTTTTTTTTTACATGTGAGGGTTTCATAAAACTTTTGAGTTTTAAGACAAGCTGCTTGAGAACAAGAGAAATTACTGAAGTGAAGGCCATTGTGAAGCTATTTCGCTTCCTCTCTAAGAACCGTCCCTCCCCCCACCTCCCCCCCCCCCTCCCCCAACCAAATATTATTTTGCTTGTGGTGAGTGAGGTCATGAGTAACAGCGACAAGTAACAGTTCATTCAACACAATTATGGACAACTTGCGTCCCAAGCGTGTCTGAATTGACATGGGAGGACTCAAAAAGCTCTGTAGACTAAACAGGTGCATGAAGGCCTTGCTTTCTCTTCAAACTTCACGGGTAGCATGTGAGAGAAATAATCGGCTTCATGATTACAGATGAATTTTGTATTCAATGGTGAAAGGTAAATGTTCCTACAAGTCAGTATAAACAAGACCATGTAACCACTGAAACACACACACACACACACACACACACACACACACACGCACACACACACACGCACTCACACACACATCAAAGGCAAGCTACACTCACTACTATATATATATTTTTTTTCAATTTTACAAAATTTAGTATGGTTTAGATGATTTTTGGGTGGATAAGTGAATTTACAATAACAAATTCAAATTCCAAAAAAGAACCGGCTTCAAAAACTTTGTTTGACACTTACTGAAATAAAGCTGTTAGTAGCAGACATAATATTCAAGATATTTAAACGGTAAAAAAGATCAAACACACATTCATCTCACTTTAAGAAACAGATTTAATCCCCTGCTTACCATGATGAATGCACTGAATGACACTCCCACCCCCACCTTCATTCCTCACCCACCCCCCAAAACCCCAACCCCATCCCCATTGATGAGCCGGAGAACACCACCGACCCACTTCAGCCATACAGGCCAGGTCAGACTGGGTACCCAGCAGTCATTGATACCCAGAGTCTGCTCACCTCCAATCAGGCGTGGGTACGTTTTGTAGATGTCCAGATTGTCAGCCACCTGTTTCCACAGCCTCTTGAACGTTCTGGAAGCAAGAGGAGCACACTGTTGTCACTGAGACAGGTCCAGGTGAGGAACCAGGTGAGGTGCGGTACAATTACTCCACTAATGGCTTTACCATTTTGCATCAGACCTTTTTTTTTTCCTTCTATTCCATCTGCTGTGCCACTCAGTGGCAGTGCATCCATGCCGATCATTCCAATCCCTTGTCAACCACAGCCCGGCCTAGCCTGCCGTAGCCCCAGCACCGGCAATACCACAGTGGTCAAGTCGTCAAGAGGCAACCCACCAGAGGAGACACTGTACAGCTGCCGAGTCACTTCGGTGGTGTTCAGGACACCACTTACTAAGCCCCCTACTGACAACAATAATGGCTACGTAATGATGCCAGCGTGAGTGAGTTCTCCCTCTGGAGGGCGCCACCATGTCCATCCAATGACAACCCCCACAGACTCACCAATACCGGTGACTCCCGAACGAATCAAACCAAGGCCACAGACGTGGAGAGGACATCGAAACTGAGGTCATCATGAGAGCAGGGCATGAAGGGCCACAGAATTTGAGACTATCTTCTTTTGCTGATCGATGAGAATGAGGATGATGAAAATGCTGCTATGGATTTGCATTCAAGTTAGAGACTGGGGTGTACTCTACGCTTACTTTCACAGGGTTCACACAGATTTCCTGACAAAAAATTCAAGCATTCTTAAGGACTTTACTAGTACTTAAAAAAAAAAAAATTCAAGGACTTACTTCAGGATGATTTAAAGAAAAATATCCATGAAATACTGACACAAATGAAATTATTCACTGTCTACGACCTTTTTTCATATGCGGCAAAAGATCTTGTTTTTGTCTCCACCTGGGTCTGCCTGCAACCATTCTTTGTACTCTTCTTTTTCCAGCCAAACAATGTTAAACGAACACTTCCCTTCATGCTGGCTTCTCAATTTCAAGACGGCGGATCATTCTGTCATGTGCGCAGTCTCCATGAAGGCCGGTAACTCTGGCGTTTTTACCTGTAGCAGATGACTTATTGGCGAGATCATCGGCTGACCCTGACTTCTTTTACTTTCATAGTTTCTCTAAAAATTCAATTTCCGATTTCTTTTCAACAGACTCAAGATTTTACCAGACTTCACTTAAAATCATTGGCAGTGACAAAATCTAAGCACTTTTTAAAGGACCTATGGGCAAAACCCTGATTTTTAAGGACTTTTAAGGCCTTCAAAAGGGGCCCCACAAAATTAAGGACTTTTAAGGACTGTACGAACGATGTTTCATGATATAACATGGCGTCAACCAGGCCTGAGAGATGCAGATGTCTGCAGTGTTGATCAGGAAATTTGAGCAACACTCTCAGAGACGCATCCATAAGTGGTTGTAATTCGACTGTGTGGTCCCAATCTTCCAAATAGAGCCCAAAGCAAACTCAACTCTGGGTAGGAGCCGTGTCGGGGCAGAAAAATCTCACATGACTGATGGGAATCCACCTCCCAACCAGGAGTCTGCGATGCTAACCACTTCGCCACGGCGGCTGGTGCCTCAGATTTAAAATAAAAAAAAGACTGACATGCAGGGCGACTGGACTATATAAGGACCTGCTGACATCAATCAAGCAAACAGCATTGTTGGTATGGCCATGTGACACGATCCACTGGCCTTGCTCAAACATTCCTCCAGGGACCTGCTGAAAGAGGGAGATGGAGGGAAAGACAGAAAAAAAAACAACAACAAAAAACAAAAACCCCTCAGCAACATTGCACAGTGAACAGGGAAACCATCAGAAGAGCTGAGACATAGGCACACAAACATCAGCGCAGGGAAAATCTGGTGAACGCTTCTTCAATGCTATGTCCAGGTGACTCTTCACAAAATTAGATCAGAAAAGGAAGAATGTTTTTACATTCTGCACATACTGCTGTAAAAGTGGCAGACTGATTAAAATGACGTCTTGCGCAATGTAGTTCATAAAAGACATCACCCATTGGTCGATGAATTCCTCTCGGCTTATCAAGACTACAGCATGACTATCTCCACAGGCGCAATTACCGCTCAACACTATACTCCTGTCCAGACGTGTTGGTAATCACACTTTTGTTTTACAGTCACCACATTCATCTTGTTTTCACCAAACACATGTAGACAATACACTGAAATCTTATTGGTAAAGAGATCTCAGATTACGTTAAAAGGAACACCTTTCACCCACCATTCCCAAACCGAGCTATACCCACCTCACGCTGCCAGTGAAGTTGATGCCACAGAGGTCAGGGGAGGCAAGCACAGTGTCTCCAAAGACGGGGCCGTCAGCCGGCAAGAAGTTGATGACGCCAGCAGGAAGCCCAGCCTCCCTGTACGCCTGGAAGGCCAGGTAGTTGGACAGCACGGCCGTGTCCGAGGGCTTCCACAAACACACGTTGCCCTGTCAACACAGCGTCAACACAAAGCAATCAGGTAAATAATGAAATAAACAAACGTGTACAAAATAAATGTTAGATGCAAATAAATTATATTAGATGAAAGAAAGGAAATACAATACAGACGAGCAGAAAAAACAATCAGGTAAATGCTGAAATAAATGAACGAGTGTAAAATAAATGTTAGAAGCAAATACATTATCTGATAAAGAAAGGAAATACAAAACAGACAAACAGAAAAAAGCAATCCAACATTCTCAACAATAAAGAAATAAAGTGTGCCTGTGTACGACCAACCAGAAGGTTTAGTTGACTGCCATTTTTACAGTATATAATTTGATTGGCAGGTCCTGCAGCAACCAACCAACCTTGAGAATGGGTTGCTGCCCCTTCATGCCACCAATGAACTAAAAACTAAAAGACAGAAGGTAGTTGCTAAGTGAGGTGACTGCAGGTGGAAATCTAAACAAATCTGAAAAACTTTAACTAATACATCCGCCAAACATGTCGGCCTCGTTTTTGTTCAACACCCATCTTGCGCCGAATTTGACGAGATAAGTGATGGCTCATTCTCCAATTTCATTGTCCTGGGTGTTGTTTATCTTGCCTGAAGAAGACCTAAGAGGTCGAAACACGGAGTGTTTTGTCTTGTGATTGGATATGTTCATGTTTGGCGGATGTATCATTTAAACCTTTAAAGATCTGCCTAAAATATGGAAGCATGAAGAAGATTGTTTGACAGGTGTGGAGAGAGAGGCCGCACCACCTGCCTTGCCCCACCCTAAAGGTACTATCTACACCACCTGCCTTGCCCCACCCTACAGGTACTATCTACACCACCTGCCTTGCCCCACCCTACAGGTACCACCTGCCTTGCCCCACCCTACAGGTACCACCCACACCACCTGCCTTGCCCCACCCTACAGGTACCACCCACACCACCTGCCTTGCCCCACCCTACAGGTACCACCTGCCTTGCCCCACCCTGTAGGCACCATCTACACTGCCATCCTCCCTCTCTGCTCACACCATGTTAAGTCAAGAAGAATGAAAAGAAAAAGATCCACTTGAAGGTGTGGGCGAGACCCAGAGAAACACTGCCCTCCACTGCTGAACAAACCAGCTGGGAGCAATCCCTGTGGAATGCCCTGTGGAAAGTGTGAAGTCTGAAGTCTATGCAGGACAACAGGAAGTAAGCAGCTATTCCTTTAATGCATTTGACATTTCTCTGGTGGTGATTGACGGTTTCCTCCTAGGTTGAGGAGGGAAAAACAAACCCAACTGTGTGCACCACATTTGTTTCCCTGCTGTAAACTTGACCATTATGATTGTTGAATCATGGTTCATGTCAGGTGCTGATGTAGTTAAGGCAGTTCAACACAGGCCAAACAGACTAAAGGATTAAACCTAACATTGTGTATGTGTGTGTCATTGACATTACAGGCACACAAAATTATCTATGTGCTGTCATTCATCACATGTGTATGTGAATAGATATATGTATGAGGAAGGGGGAAGGATGGTGGGTTTTTTTTTTTTTCTTTCTTTCCTTCCCCCATTTACAACTTATGAAGGAAATGCATATGTCTCGGTGTGAAGTTGTGTATGTCTTGCAAAAAACAAAAAATTGTTTAATAAAAAAACATTATCTATGTGTGATGGAACCGAAAAAGAATATCATCGAAAAATGTACAGGATAATCGCCATTTTTCTGAATAAGCGAAACAGTGAATTTACGAGAATGTGATACTTTCGAAAGGCTGGTGCCAAGCTGGCATGACTGACCCTTAGAGTGTGAAATGTCCTGTGTAAATTAACGCTGCACAGACACATTTCCAATGTCAATAAACACCATAAACCAATTCACACGGACCAGTTTAATGCGCCATCTGTAGCGAACCCATCGTGGCATGGTCATCTTTCATGCCGGCATTCAGCTACAAGTTCTTCGTCTGTTCATTAATCTATCCCATGCTTCACTGGACTCCACTGTCATTTCATGGGCCCCGTCTCTGTCAGCAGTTGTAAACACAGCTGTTACACACCGACCAGCATCGAGCTTTCCCTTGCAAGTTTTGATACCTCAGTATCGACTGTAGTCTTGTTTCAATACAGTTGCAGTACAAGAAAACTCTCAGCTACTCTCAATTTCTGAACCATTATACTAGTACTGCCACACAGGCTCTAAGGCAATTATGAACACCATACCAACAAGATACACAGATCCTATGACAATTTTGAACAATCAAACTAAAAACATGCAGACTCTACAACAATTCTAAACCATCAAATTAACGAAACACACAAAGCCGTATTTACAATTATGAACAATAAAATAACAGGCACATAGACTCTGGGTCAGTTATGAACCATCAAAATACTTTGACAGTTCTGAGCCATCAACTTGAAAGGAACACAGACTTTATATGGCAATTCTGAGCAATTAAACCTGCAGACAGTTTTTTAGTGGAGTCTTTAACCTCATGCTTCAATGGCTTACAGTCTTCTTCCCACATCTACAGATGTCAGAACTCACCCTGTTAAATGCACTCCACATGCACAATCAGGTACGAGACATTAATCAAACTAGGTATTAACACCCTTTCTATCCAGACAGCTCAAAGCGCTTCACAAATTTAAAAGTAGCAACATACAAGAAAATCAAACGAAAAGGAAGCTGCATAATAACAATACATGAAACCCCAACACTCCATCTTCTAAATGAAACAGCCACTGCTCTCAGGACTTGATGCATGCATGCTCTTTCACACGCATGCACCCCCCCCCCCCCCCCCCCCACACACACACACACACACACACAACAACAAGACACACACAGGCGCACGCACACAAACACAAACACACACGTGTGCGCTAAAACACACACATACACAAACACAAACAGGCACACACACAACACACACATGCACACTCACACACACATACACACACACAGACACATACACACCACACACACACACATATACAACACAGCAACACGCACGACACAGACACACACACACACACACACACACACACACACACACACAAACACACACACACACACACACACACACACACACACACACACTGACCATCAGTGCAGGGCCATGGGGAGGTGAGCACCAATGGCTGTGAAGTTGAAGGGAGTGATGGCCGCCCAGAAACCCTGCCACAGAACCATCAGTGATGTCAACATCTCCATAAAACACCATCAGTCTGTCAACACCCCTCAGTGATGTCAACATCTCCATACACACAATCAGTCTGTTAACACCCCTGAGTGATATATCTCCATAAAATACCAATTGAATCAAACAGTCTGTCAACACCCCTTACTTAGTCATTAGTGATATCAACTTCTCAATAAAATACTGACTGATTCAAACAGTCATGTAGTTGTACAGATACATAAAAATCTTTGCCACATGGAAATCATATCATGGTGCTCTGACATATAGCAGGAAATATTCAACTATCTTTAAGATAATGGCAATTGTAATATTCTTTTAGAGGGGCAAAAGGGGAAGAGAGAAAAGGAAAGATTCTCTTTCATATCCCTTGGGGTAAAACAGTTTCTTTCCATCAAAATACTGAAGTTGATCAACTGACATCTGACACTATAGTATGTTTCCTTGTCATGACTGAGTGTTGTCACCATTTTCTACTGCTGAACAGGCCTTGATACATGATCTAAACAAGAGCTTCAAAGGAAAGGATGTACGAAAAGAAATCTTTCTAAAGAGAGCTGGAGAAAGAGATTAAAGATTATGGTGATAAACATGTATTTTTTTGAAGAGTGACATGGTTTTTTTCTCTCTTTCATTTTTTTGTCCTAACCTGGGCCTTGCCCTGGAAAGGAGGTAGGATTAACTAACTGTAGGAAAGAATATTTCATAAACAAATGTCTATTTTGACAGCATAGTAAGGAACTGACCCATGACATTACCTTTCACAATTAACACCGAGAATTGAACCATCAAAATAAGACAAACTGAATCAGTAGAAAAGAGAGAGAAAGAGTGTGTGTGTGAGAGAAACACAGAGACTGAGGGGGAGGCAGGGAGGGGAGGGAGGAGAGAGAGAGAGAGAGAGAGAGAGAGAGAGAGAGAGAGAGAGAGAGAGAGAGAGAGAGAGAGAGAGAGACAGTCTTTTTAGAGAGAGAGAGAGAGAGAGAGAGAGAGAGAGAGAGTCTTTCCTTTACTCTTAACCATTCACAAAATCATAACAAAACCCTGAAGGCAAAAGACCCAATACTGGAAATACTGTGTACAAACACACACACACACACACACACACACACACACACACACAGTGACACACACACACACACACACAGAGACAAACACACAGACAGACACACACACACACACACACACACACACACACACACACACACATATGCACACACCTCCAGACCGCGATAGGTCATGCTATTTGTGATGATATTGTCGGGACTGATGGGCTGGTACTCTGTCACTCTCTGAAAATTAAGAAATATTTAAAAGAAAAAAACAAACAAACCGATGTGCAAAACAATATCCAATCAACATCTTCATGACTTTCAGACATGACAATGCTGTCACACACACAACACACACACATACACACACACACACACACACACACACACACACAGAGATGTATACAAAACTGCATCTAAATATCTGTCTGTGCCTTTTCAACTACAGCCGCACTTGACCAAATCTCTGTGTCTCTCTCTTATAATACACAATCCCTCTCGCATACACTACGCTACATACTGATTTCTTTCCTGCAACTTTTCAGACACAACCACTCATGACTAATCTCTCTCTCTCTTTCCTTTACACACACACACACTCTCTCTCTCTCTCTCTCACACACACACACACAAACACACATACGCACAACACAATCCACATGTTTACGAGCCACAGAGAAGAACACGTTTTGCCACCTTCCATGTGAAAGCAGCCCTTGGAAGGCAATAGCCAGTGTAATGGAGACTAACCAGTCTTCACCACCTGTCGTTCCCCCGCAAATTAACATGCTGATCACCAGTTCTTTGACAATGAACAGCTGCCACATCTCTTAGCGGCATAAAGAGAGAGAGAGCGAGGCAGATTGAGGGACGGAGAGAGACAGGCAGACTGAGGGATGGAGGGAGAGAAAGAGGGAGGAGAGAGAGAGGCAGACTGAGGATCAAGGGAGAGAAAGAGGGAGGGAGAGAGAGGAACAATAAAGGGAAACACAGACACACGAGAAAATAGAGAAACAGCATCATCCAACAGCGAATAAAGATCAACAGACAGATAATGAACTCTGACCTCAGCTGTACCTCCTGGATCACATATTACGTGAAGACACAAGTGAACGATGTCTCTGGCACTATTCAAATCTTTCCAATGAAAGTCCAGGAATTACTTAAAAACCTTTTTTTTTTTTTTTTAAACTATTAGAAACGCTGGAATGAGAATTTAGGAATTAGCCAAAAAAGTAATTATCTATTTGTAAGTTGTTTATTTTTCCTGAGAGAAAACACACAAAAAAGTAATCAGTAAAGTAACTTGAACAACATACTTCTGATGACACAAATCCCGCAGGACTCATACACTATTCTCTCTACCAGACATGGCTTTTGATACCCCCCCCCCCCTCCCTCCCATTTCCAGATGAAGCAGGTCTGTCACAATCCATACATTTCACAGAGATGTTACCGTGTCTCTCTCTGTGCCGTTAATGTGGATCCACCAGGACCCATAACTCTTAACAGGAAAGTCTCTGTGAAACAAAAGGGTTGTGAGAGACCTGCATTGTACGGAACGTTTAGTCAAAAGCGCAGTCTGGTAAACATTTGTGATGGTGTGGAGGGGTAAGGGGTGTGCAGGTGAAGACAGGCAGATGATGGTATGGTGCAAGAGCCAAGGGACAGCAGCCGTGTCAAAAAGACACACAGGACAAAGCAGAGTTCTCCTTCCTTTATTTCTCCTCTCACGCTGATCGCTCACACCAGGGAACACTGATCGCACTCACCCAGCGCCAGTTGTGATGGTGTGGAGGGGTAAGGGGTGTGCAGGTGAAGACAGACAGATGGTGATAAGTGCAGGAAGCAAGGGACAGCAGCCAGTCAAGAAGACACAAGAGGACGACGTGGAGTTTTTCTCCTTTTATTTCTCTCCCATGGCAAGGAGCTCAAACCAGGAACACTGCCTGGGAACTCTCTCTCTCTCTCAGCACATTGAGCGCTCTCTCGGGACACTCTCTGGGCACACTCGGTGACACTCTAGGCAACACTCTGGGGAACACTCTAGGCAACACTGCTGGGGGACACTCTAGGCAACACTCTTGGCAACACTGCGGGACACTCTGCCGTGCCCCAAATATATACAGCTTGCCCGGACCGCAAAGAAGACAACGCAGCGCCGCACTCAAAATGAGCCTCGCGAGATGGCAAATGGCAAAATTTGTGCTATCTGTCACAGCTTCTGCGTTGTCTAGCTCGCCGTACGTTCAAAGTATCCAAACATATTTGACATTGATGAAAACCTCAGAACCCAAGGAATAAAATGTAATAAGTCATATCTGACAATTCTGTGGCTGTGTAAAGTTATTGGTGATTAAAGTCCGTGAATGAACCCACTTTTAACGAGTTTACGTCATATTTTCCTTTATTTCAATGAAAAATACTGAACAGCATGAAATAATTTTGTAATGAATGAAAAGCTTGAATTTCGCTCTTTCTATACATATAAATTTCATTATCTAAGATGCCGTCCAAGCGGAGAACTTTGCGTTTAAAATTTGATAGAAAACACAACTTGCTTTATCATCACATGGCCGTCGCCATGTGCTTTAAACACGATCTGTTGAAATGGTCCATCGGATGATAATTTTTATATATTTTCAGTTGCTTCTATCATAGAAATGGAGTCATTAAAAAGATTTCGATTGGAAGTCCGAATTTCATAAAACGACAATTTAGATCAGAACTCCGATAATCAACAAAGAAGGCGACTTGCTCAAGGGACCGGCGCGCGTTAGTCATTTCGTATAGTCGCAAGCTTGTACAGAAAAGATCATAGGCATGCGATATACGAAATGAGAGCTTATGGACTTTATTAATTTGGTCGAAATACCAGTTTTAGGGAAGATATGGGCTTCTCAGTCCAACACGATTGTAATGAATAGAATACATCAAATTTTGTGACTTCAGCGACGTACACACAACTATGTAGGTTCTGAGGTATTCATGATTTAAAGAATTTACACAATAAAAATGAGATTCAACCAAGGGAGGTAAGGGCGAAGATAACTCGTGAACAAAATATCTCGTCTACGACGGGTGACCAAGAAATATACACTGTTAGCACCCGGCTACACATTTAACCGAAGAAGACTTACCTGAGCAAACATGACGTTGAAACGCAGAAAATCCACGAGCTCGGCTGCCGCATCGATCTCTGCCTGGACGATGTTCTTTGCCTGGAAGGACACAAACAAGCAGGACAGGAAGATAACAGTTTCTGTTTCTGTTAGAAAGGAAGAAGAAGAAAAAAAAAGTCAAAGGCACACTTCCCCTATTTCAACACGCTGTATTTGCAATGTTTCATCTAAAAATGGAAAAACCCAGAACACACATCCTAGCTAAAGGGAAATTTAAAGGACATTCCCCCCCCCCCCCCCCCGCCAGTGATCAGTATGACAAGAGTGTCAGGATGCTTAGGAAATGTTGGATTGGCTTCAAAAAACAGACCTTCTTCCAGCTCTGTTGACGGTTTTGTGATCCTGCTAGTGTCTACTTCACCTTCAGTGGGATTAGTTTTCGTACTGATTGCACAGTACAGAATGCAATGTGTGTGGCGCTGACATTAGTCTTCGTACTGATTGCGCAGTACAGAATGCAATGTGTGTGGTGCTGACATTAGTCTTCGTACTGATAGCACAGTACAGAATGCAATGTGTGTGGTGCTGACATTAGTCTTCGTACTGATTGCACAGTACAGAATGCAATGTGTGTGGTGCTGACATTAGTCTTTGTACTGATTGCACAGTACAGAATGCAATGTGTGTGGTGCTGACATTAGTCTTCATAGTGATTGCACAGTACAGAATGCAGCGTGTATGGCGCTGACATTGGCAGAAAAGCAAAGCAAAGGGAGGGTACTCTATTCTTTCTTGAATCCTGGAAACAAGTCTTTTGTCGTTTGTTTTGATTACAAATCAATCAAAAGCTGATCTTTCATGTCTCGAAGTGAATTTTGGTAGCATGAACTGGCACCATTTGTCGATTTCTGACATTCACAAGACCGAGGAGAGAGAGGAATAATTCCCATCTTGGCATTGCTGCAACAGGCGCGTGACGGCATGATATGTGATATGTGATGCGCCATTTCAAAATCTGACACAAAAATATTGCAGATGCACTAATAATCTGAAGCCCCGAGGTAAATGGACACTGCTGAGTCATAACCAGTGACTGCTCTGTCCGGCTGGGAGAAATACTGCAGTGTACACCTCCTCTCTTTTTTTTTAAAATTATAATATGCACATGCACTTACACCAGCACAAACACTTAAAACACATTCACACACTCTCAGGTGTTATTCATAAACTAGTCGATCTAGCCATTTGGCTGGAAGCAAAAATGATCAGATCAAAATGTAATGTCTAAGCCACTTGAATCCTTTAATTGAAAAGTCTGATGGTTCCAACTAGTTCCAACTGGTTTCACATTTATTGCTAGTTTACTCCAGCCAGAAAGCTGAGGTTGTGTCTCTCTTTTTTTCTGTAGTGTACACACTTTCTCTTCTTTGCTCAAATATGCACAAGCACTTAGACAAACACAACCACTGATCAATCCATGCTTTCATGGTTTGTGAAATGGTTTCCTGAACCATCTCAATGACAAAGAATAATAATGAAAAAAAAAAAAAAAAACCCCAAAACAGCACCACTCCAATACATACACTCATACACATATCAGTAAACTCAGCAGATGCATGCAGTCACAACAGCCAAACCCACAGATACCAAAACGCGAAAAACTCATAGACATCAGAAGATAACAAACCCAGACACATGTAAATTTATGACTAATAAAACATGGAAAAACCTTGACAACATCAAACACTAGCAACTAATAAAACCATGGACAACAATTACAGCAAACAGAACAAAACAATGAAACATCAAACCTATCAGTATTTTATGAGATGTTATCCATTATGTTCGTGACAGTTTTTTTTTCCAGATGGATAAACTCTCTCTCTCATGCCACACCGCCTTTTTCTTTGAAAAAGAAAAGTACTGTTATAAATCACCATGTGCTGGGTAATTAGTAGAATCTGATCTACGTAAGCATATGTGCGTGTGTGTGTGTGTGTGTGTGTGCACGCGCGCGCGTGTGCGTGTGTGTGCGCGTGAGTCTCTGTGTGTGTGTGTGTGTGTTTGTGTGTGCATGATAGAGAGAGAGAGAGAGAGAGAGAGAGAGAGAGAGAGTGTGTGTGTGTGTGTGCGTGCGCGCGCATGCACGTGCGTGGGTGAATATGTGTGCATACATGTATGTGTGTGCATCCGAGTATGTGCATGCTGTGTTAAAAGCTATGTACTGTCAGGAGAAGTGCTCTTTTTTGTGTTATTCATCATCATGTGACCGTAACATACAGAAACACTGGAAAATATAATATGTAATAAAAAAGACCCCATGAAGTGATATATTGTGTAAAGAATAAAGAACAGAAAGGAAAAGGAAGAGGATAACACTAGCAAGATGGCACCCCCCCCCCCCCCCCCCACCCCCACGTTGGGCTGCCTCCTTCCCCCCCAAAAGACATGTACATATATATGGCTCATGTTGAGAGCAATTATGAGTGATGATGTGACAGGTGTGCTCCCATTCCACGTGACTGTCAACAATTAAACAGCCAGAGCGCAGATGAATTGATAAAGCCATGGACGCTATGCACGTGCACTCCCACTAGCTTGAAACATCAGAGCCAGTCTGACAAGGAACAGCTGACCTTGCTACTAGTTGAAACAAGACAAACACGAAAGCACAAATATTCACAGAAAACAATGTCCATTACGGAAAATTTATATTGTTTTAATATATTTTTTTGTGATTAAAAAAAAAAGTACACAAATTCAAATTTCAAACTTTCACTTGACACTTTTAGGCATAAACTCTGTAGTTGCAGATCACAACAATAACAAAAAAAAACGAAAAAAAAAACACACACAAATAAAGCCACACAAGTCGATCGTACATTAATCACAAGACAAATGGATCATGAAACCATCTCCAGTGAGTGTTCTAGGAATATTTATACGCTCAATCAAATTAATGCCCTGCGTGTATTAAAATCAACAGCTGCACATTGCAAACTTCAGACATAAACTTTGTACATGCAGACATAAGTAAGAAACGGCAACACACAAAATAAGGTCTTTAATCAAAATATATGTTCCCATTCTATGCAAACGTATCACCCCTCTTCCAGGCCATCCCAGCCCCCCCCCCCCCCCCCCCCTCCCATCCATCCACCGTGAGGTGTGTGTGTGTGTGTGTGTGTGTGTTTGTGTGTGTGCGTGTGTGTGTGCGTGCGTGCGTGCGTGTGTCTCTGTGTGTGTGTGTGTCTGTGTGCATGTGGGTGTGTGCTTGCATGTGTACATGCACAGTGTGTGCAAGCTTATATGCGTGAGAGTTCCTATTTCATGAGATGCTGGTTAAGGGTTATTCTTCTTTTATTGCCTCACCCCTAAACAGTACCAAAGGAATCACTGAACTTGGAACTCACACTCTACTGTCCATAAGGAGCTCAGGAATGATGAGGACAATTTCTACAGTGCCCATCCTAACAACATAGGCTACAGGGCGCTTAAAGTTTCAACAAATGTACTTACATGAAAACCATCCATTGTATTCACAGACACAATTGAAGGATAAGCAACTAAGTGATGCACAGGCCACATGACTGTCATAATGTCACCTAAATGTGCGAGAGAGAGAGAGAGAGAGAGAGAGAGAGAGAGAGAGAGAGTGTGAGTGTGTGTGTGTGTGTGTGTGTGTGTGTGTGTGTGTGTGTGTGTGTGTGTGTATGTGTGTGTGTTTGTGTGTGTGAGTGAGCGTGTTGTTTATCATTTTGATCCAAATTAATTTTCCAGTTTTTTGACAAAGACATGCACACAATGACGACGGCTAATTTTTGATTAACAGATATATATGTTTATATGACAATCATAATGACACAGTAATAACTTCTCTCTATATATTATAAATACATACATACACACACACATTATATATATATATATATATAGAAACAGGCAATACAACTAGATGTGCCTTCGAGATGGATTACGATGGTTCCCTCAGGCAGCTAGTGAAGGGTTTCTCATATTTATAATACATTCCCCATTTTCTTCAATTCCCCCCCCCCCCCCCCCCCCCCCCCCCAAAGTTTAAATCTTTGCCAAGTCATTACTGTAACGACTAAAGAATTGTTAGCCTGCACTTGTTTTCCCCCACTACTTAATTGTTCAGCATTTTATATATATATATATATATATATGCATACATCAATGGATAGATACATAATGCAAGTCTTTGTGTTTTATGTCATAATCAAATGACAATGAATAAATTCAGAGCTTTTGTAGAAATACATACGTGTGCGTGTGTACCTATGTGTGTCAGTCTATGCATGCCTTCTTGTGTGTGTGTGTGTGTGTGTGTGTGTGTGTGTGTGTGTGTGTGTGTGTGTGTGTGTGTGTGTGCCTGCGTGTGTGTGCCTGCGTGCGAGCACCCGCGTGCATATCCGCACGAGTATGCTCATGCATGACTGTGCCATATGAGTGTATGCATGCAGCGCTTGCAAGTGCATACGTGTGTGTGAATGTGTGTGCATGTGTATCTGCATGTGTGTGTGAACATCCATGCTTGCATGTGTGAATACATGCACAGTCATGTGTGAGTGCATGCTTGTGTACACGAGTGAACGCCTGTACAAATGCGTGTATTCAATTTCATGAATGTGTGCTTAAACAAGTGCGCAAATGTGTGTATGCATGTATTTTTAGGTATATTAGTAGCGAACACCCCCCAATCTGAAACTGAATTGGAACATCCTGGTAGTCCTCAACTTCAGAACAAATTTTTCAAATGCGGTATGAACACTTATTTCATTGCAGTTTCCCTTAATTCCATTTAAAATGAGTATTCACTTGCCATGCAACTATCAGTTTTCAAATTCAAACAACTCTGAAAAGTTGTCTGTCTTTAAATCTGAAGTGTTGTGTTCAAGTGGTTAGCGTCGTGGACCCCTGGCTGGGAGGTTGTGGGTTCGATTTGCATCAAAGCCAGTTTTGCAGGGTTGTTCTGCCCCGACCGGCTCCTATCCAGAGTTCAGGTTACTATGGGCTCTGTTGGGAAGACTGTTACCACACAGGCAAGTTTCATCCACTTAATGAATGTGTCTCTGACATTGTTGCTCAAATTTCCTGACCAGCACTGCACTGCAGGTGTCTGTATCCCTCAGGCCTGGTTGACGTCGGGGTATGTAATGGAAGTAAACGCAGAGTACAGCCCTGTCATGCCGTCTTAAAACACAATGGAAATCTGTAACATAATCTTTAACCTCTTCCCTGCTTGCCATGTGTCTATTACAGGGTCGTTTTCATGATCTTGTACACCCGTAACCCTGTCTATTATGGGGTACTTTTTTACAAAAAACAGTTGATTATATATCATACTAATGACTAGCAAAATCAAATTATTATGATACCACATCATAGCACGGGGTATAAGAAAAAAAAAACATGCAAAAAAATCTGAGAGATATCTCAATAAATGAATGAGTAGTGAACAGATGAGTGAACCTACTGCAATTTGGCCCCGGCACTCAACAATACAGAAAAGCTTTTACTGTGGCAGGGAAAGGGTTAACACCGTCATCCTCATCAATCAATTTATGTATAAAAAAAAAAGAAAAAAAATCTAAAATTCTTGAAAACTATGTAACCGTGTGTTATGACAGCTATGTCAACACAAGGAGCTAAACAAAAACAAAACAAACCAACAAAAAAAAAAAAAAAAAAAGAGAGAAAAGAACACAACCCACACAAGCACACACTACACTTTAAAAGAACAGATCACGAAGAGGAAATTTAAATGTCACCCCAAAAAGCAGGACAGAGAAGTGAGTATCAGACGTTGACAGGTGCTATATGTCGGATAAGCCACCTATTAAAATGGCTTGGTTGGTAAGCCAAGCATTAACATCACCTGAAGTGACAACATGTGGCTTATACTACTGGCTGCTGACAATGCTGTCCATGGCCAGTGTGGAGGTACTCTACCTGGCCCAGTGTGACAACATGTGGCTTATACTACTGGCTGCTGACAACATGTGGCTTATACTACTGGCTGCTGACAATGCTGACAACATGTGGCTTATACTACTGGCTGCTGACAATGCTGACATGTGGCTTATACTACTGGCTGCTGACAATGCTGACAACATGTGGCTTATACTACTGGCTGCTGACAATGCTGACATGTGGCTTATACTACTGGCTGCTGACAATGTTGACATGTGGCTTATACTACTGGCTGCTGACAATGCTGACATGTGGCTTATACTACTGGCTGCTGACAATGCTGACAACATGTGGCTTATACTACTGGCTGCTGACAATGCTGACATGTGGCTTATACTACTAGCTGCTGACAATGCTGACAACATGTGGCTTATACTACTGGCTGCTGACAATGCTGACATGTGACTTATACTACTGACTGCTGACAATGCTGACATGTGGCTTATACTACTGGCTGCTGACAATGCTGACATGTGGCTTATACTACTGGCTGCTGACAATGCTGACAACATGTGGCTTATACTACTGGCTGCTAACAATGCTGACAACATGTGGCTTATACTACTGGCTGCTGACAATGCTGTCCATGGTCAGTGTGGAGGTACTCTACCTGGCCCAGCATGGTGGTGGCCAGCAGGTCCATGCGGTATTTCTTGGCCATCAGGTCGGCGGCGTCCAGAAAGATCTGGCTGCGTTCCTCCTGAGGGCGCCGCTCCCAGTCCTTCCGCGCCTTCAGGCAGGAGGCGATGGCTTTCTTCAACAAGTCCTGGGACACGGAAAGAACCAGTTTTCATTCTTTTCTTCTTCTCTCTTTTTTTTTTTTTTTTAAAGTATTACAGGCCATCTGACTGCACTGGGCCTCTTAAGGACTGTCAAACTGACATGGCAAAAAAGATCACACCCTGAACCGAGGTCATAGCTTGAAAATTCCATTCAATTCACGTTGCTTACATCCCAGACAACCGCCATACCAGGGCTGTCACTACATTAAAAAAATAAAAGAAGAAACCCATACAACTCAGTAAAACAGATCTTTTGTTTAACACATGTCAGAATTTTGTTATAAATCTTTCTATACTAAAATCTTAAATCAGATGAAAAATGTTCATCTCTTTCAGAAAGTCAAAAATCTTATCAGGTGGGACATCTCACAATGGGGTTTTCAGGGAGTCTGCCGAAATATTTATGTTTGATAACTTGTATGTCCAAACACTCTGTACGAAAATATTTTGTAGCGAGATGTCACCTGGAATGCATCACAAAGCTTCTTCTCATTTTAAACCCTTCAAGTGGGAATAAAAAGAACAGCCAGTGTGCACACAGCGCAAGATTGTTTCTTGTTTTCAGTCGCCAGTGACACACAGCAAAAGCTCTTTTAAGGTTTGGACAGATTTGGAAGAGTTTGTTCTCCGTCTGCAAATTCCATTCCTCTTGCCAGAGGTCTCTGACATAGAGTCTAGACCTGAGCTTAAGGCTTCAGACTGTGGAAAAAGGCAACATTCTAGAAAAGCAACACTCAAACAAAAAACAATAATGTGTACATTTTTCATTATGTAATCTACATCTTAAAACCAAAAAGCTGGATGCTTTTTACTGTCTGATCTCAGATAACAACCACAAAGCTGGAATGTTGAAATCTGTGATCAGGGAAAACCAGCTAGGAATTTCCTGAACAAAGACCAACGAATGATCCGCAAAAGCAGAAAAACAGCAGACAGCAGTAAAGAGACACAAAACCACATTTTTTTTTCAAAAAAGGCAGTGACAAAATGGGGAGATTACAAGCACAGAACTTCCAAGAAGTTGCAAGAGTTATTTGTACTGAAACTTCCCCTAGCATCCAAATGGGGCTGACAGAAAATAAGGACAAAAATCAATTCAAACTACTGGTTTTATCTCCTGAACTTGAACCCTTGACAGATATATATCCTGAACAGACCTGAACTCCTGTTAGGTATATACCTTTAAGTTTAACAGATCTGAACTCTTGACAGACAGATACCTTTGGACAGATCGGAACTCCTCACAGGTATACAGACGGGAGGTCCTTATGGATATATACCTAGTTAGAACTAAACTCCTTATGGGTTGGTGGGTTGGATTGTGGGTCAGATTGGGTAGGGTCAGGTAGAGTTGGGTCGGGTTGGGTCGGGTCAGTCTATATGTCCCAGTCAGATTCGAGCTTCATATATTAAAAAGCTTAGATCTGACATGGGTATATCTATCTATAAGGACCTGAGATTTGACTTGGGTATGTATATCCTAAGGAGTTCAGGTCTGACTAGGATCCATGAGGAGCTTGGATCTGATTAGGGTATACATACATATATATATATATATACACATCCCACTGATGTACAAAAAAAAGTAAATAACGAAACGGAAAGAGAAAAGAATCTTTGGATGGATGATGTGGAGAGAGTGGCCACACCACCAGCAACACTACAACATCACCCACTCCACTCCACCCCCTCTCTCCCCCACACCACTCTGCAGGCCCCACCTGCACCACCATCTCCCCCCACCCTGCCCACAACAACCCGTGTACAATCTGTGCACAAAGGCAAACTGTTCAAATGTACACAGCATTATCATTATCAAGTAACAATAACAACAGCCCTCCGCCCTACCTCAAATCAAATCAAAACAACCAAATAACCAAACACACACACACACACACACACACACACACACACACACACACACATACACACACACACAAAAGGCAGGAAGAACTCACTGGAGTAGCATAGCAGAAAGTGGCCAACTTGTTGTGATGATCGTAGGGCTGAAACACGCAGGTCAGTTTTAAAGTCAGATATACTGATTTGAAGTCAGAAATGAGAGACAGACACAGAATACTCACTAAAATGTAATCACTTTCATCAACATGCTACGATGTAGATCATCAATGAGAGACAGACACAGAATACTCACTAAAATGTAATCACTTTCATCAACATGCTACGATGTAGATCATCAATGAGAGACAGACACAGAACACTCACTAAAATGTAATCACTTTAATCAACATGCTACGATGTAGATCATCATCAATATTAGTTCGCCTGCTCTATTTCAATTGCATTGGTACTGTTAACATCTACTCCCGCTTCCTCACACACACCAAATGAACATTCCCTACCCACTCTACACACACGCATGCACGCACACACACACACACATACATGCATGCACACACAATGTCACACACACACACACACACACACACGCACACACACACACAGAAATCATCATCACCATCACCATCATCCTTTTCTGATCCATACACTTACCCTGACTTGCGGGCGAACGTCCTCAAGACGTATCTCCTCGTCCCCGATGACAATGGGAACATCCACGACCTTGCCGTCATAGCGCTTAATGGCTTCTTCCAGTTCTTTGCTCTCGGCGCTCCCAGGACGATATTCCAGCAGGGGTTCATTCACAGCCACATAGCCCTTCAGAGAGGACATGGACCGCACCAACGCTTTATGCCTGGAAACGCCCATTGAGAAAAAAAGCATGTACTGGAAAGGTGAGATGCGTAAGATGTATGCAAAATGCGTGCAAATACACATGCACACACACATTTGAACATGTATGCATACACACTCTCAAAATTGTAAAGGCAGCTGATAATGTGCACCTCTTCTCTCTCACCCACTGTCTCTCTCTCTCTCTCTCTTTCTCTCTCCCCCTCACAATGTTCAACTTCAAAATATTATTAAACCTTTGACGTGATTTAATATGTGAGGGATGATAACTTCATAACATTAAACATAAGTCTTCTGAAAAATAAATTAAATGAGAGACAGACAGAGAGAGACAGAGACAGACAGAGAGACAGAGACAAAGACAGAGAGAGTGAGGAAGGGAGAGAGAGAGCGAGAGAGAGAGAGAGAGGGAGAGGAAGAGGGAGAGAGACAGAGACAGAGACAGAGAGACAGACAGACAGACAGAGAAGAAGACAGAAACAAGTTCAAGTGTTGCACAAAACTCTGTTGGGAAGGATCACACACACACACACACACATGTGCGCACGCGTACACACACACACAGACACACACACACGCATGCACGCACGCACGCATGCACACACACACACACAACACACACACACACACACACACACACACACAATGTGCATACCTGTGAGTGTGAAAGACTTACATCATATATGAAAAAAAAAAAAGAAAAAAAAAGCAGACTGATAAACTGAATAGATCAGAAGCAGCGAGTTGTTCTTTTACTAAAATAAACACATTTTAAGAACACTGGACAACTTAACAAATTGCATACATATGCACACACACATACACACACACACATACACACACACACACACACACACACACACACACACACACGTATGCAAATGTGGTGAACATGAATGGACTGTATGTACTAATACATAGCGACAGTTCACATTAAACAACTGAATATAAAAGTACACAGAGGCCAAACCTCAACTTGACACAGAGAAGTTGTTATGTCATCCACAATTTTATCTTTTACAGAACAGGCTCTTAATGTGCACTCACATCTGACTCAGTGGCAATTAACTGAATCAAAAAAAAAAAAAAAAAGGGCACGCTAAGCAAAAATCCACAGAGACCCCACATTCTAATTACAGTGATATATGCTGTCACAGACCATGACGATGTTACCTTACGTGAATCATGACAAGAATGTTTCAAACGGACTTCATGCCTGAGCAGGGGCTCAGAAAGCATTTTGTGATTCTGCATAAATTTAAAAGTATGAATAAATACATACTAATTCAGTAGAGGCAGCAAGGAATGCCCACAGTTCTTTCCACTGCCAAAGCTGGGCCAAGCACAAGGAAAGGGGAGGTGGGGGGGGGGTGGGGGGGGGGCGCGAGGATAGAGGGAGGGATGGTGGGTCTTTGCTTGATCACACATGCACACGTTAAGCTAACCATCATCCTGAGCTTATTGGAAATCACTGTATTTCAACAAAAAACAAAAGAATGTAAAAAAAAAAAAAGCAAGGCAGCAAAAGCAACTGCCAACCACAATCTATGCTGTTCAACAACTCCGAATATCGAAAGAAATGAAGTTGCAAGTGTCAATCATTGACTCAGAGATGATGAGAGCTAGTCTAAAAGTCAAATGTTACCAGAAAACTGATCAGGTCTGACCAGCGCACTGAGCTAATGCAAAGGTCAGACATCTGCTGAATCGCAGCCATGAGACCAGGTTCTTAAATTCTCTCATCTTAGTCATTGAAACATTTATCCATCAGCTTCAAGTTATGCGCATTCCCCGAAGTTGGAGTATGGCTACATTTTCCAAAATGTTTCAATTAGAGCATTTTCGTGCACTGAAATCAACTAATGTGGCAGCAGATTTCAAGCATTTTTCATTGAAGGTAGCATTTTAAAATTTCTCTCCCTCTCTACACATAAATGTGTACACATTCAAACAGTTCCAGTCCCCTCAACTTTTCACAAATGACTCCTAACCCTGCGTCCCCCATCAGTTAAAAAAGCTTTCCAGTGTGGAAAGAAACTCCGCTTGGAGACCTATGACTCATCCACTACATTCATCGACAGTTCTGGCTGTGCACGCAAACACATGCAAGCAAAAATGCACACACACAGATACACAGATTCTTGGAACAGGAGAAATAAACATCAGGGAAAGAGAGAGAGAGAGAGAGAGAGAGAGAGAGAGAAAGAAAAAGAGAGAAAGAGCTTCACGTGTATCAAACACCTGCTCCACAAATGCAAGTCATATTCTGACCCACATTCAGCATGGCAGCATTATGAATGTCATCAGTCTACATCATCTGGTCAGAGCTTAGGGCAGAAAACATACCAACAAACAAACAAAAAAGCACTCACAAGTAAAAATCCCCAGGAAACCACCAACATATGAAGTTTATAGTCAAACTAGTAAAGTCATGACTTCAACTGTCTGACTCTGGAGCCTGTACATGAACTGACAACTGTGAGCCAAACCATCTGTGAGATTGGATTTCTATACCTTAAAGACCCTCCAAGTAAATCCAGCAGAAGACATGGTACATAATTCACCTCAGTTAAGGGCGATTCCACGATTCCACAGATATAGTGAACACCTGATGAATACCCCCATTAGGATTTGGGACGTTAACCTTTGAAACTGATACCTTCCTCATTAAGAAGCTGGGGGTTAAGGGGAGAGCACCCAACATGAAGACTTGGAACGTCTCGTTATCACCCTCCAGGCCTGAAAACAGGTGGTATTGTAACCAAAAAATAAGGCTGAAAGATTTAGCACTGAGCAATTCCAAGAAAGTGAGGGGGTGGGGATTGCATAGGCCCCCTTGGTGGGAATCAAGGAGCAGTGCCCCTGTGGGGGTCAGGGGGCAACAGCCCCTCAAGCTGCAGTTTTTTTTTCTCTCTCTCTAATTTATGAGTTCTAACCACACATTTTTTGGAAATTACAACATGACTTAAATAACAGAAATCCACTGCAGTAAACATGAACCCACACACACACACACACACACACACACACACACACACACACACACACACAAAAGAAGCAGCCACATTACTCAATAAAACATGCATCAACCACATGCAATTTGCATCAAAGGTAACATTCTACGTCCCACGCACACACATAAACATGATGAAAAATACCAGAATGATCCATCCACCTGTAACCATTGGATATGTCCATCACAGATCTCTCAATATTGCACACTTTGAGTTCGAGTCTGTATAAAAAAAAAGTGTATTGTGTATCTGATCACTCTTTAAAGTGGAGTATAGAAAGTAAGTGGCAAAATCAGTAACAGTGTGACATGAGCTGTAGCCATTATAATACTACGCTACAAGTCGGCACATGTAGAACCTAGTTCTGATTGTAGAGAAGGTGCACACGATAAACTTTCCGCCAATATAATCTGACTTTATTGATTAAATCCGACATTGTAACCTTTGATTTTGTCCACGTGCGCGCATTTTAATGAAATCATGTAATCAACATCTCTCCAGAGATGGCCTAATGAAGTCAGGAAAAAGGAAAAGAGTGAAGATGATGCAGAGCTGGAGTGGAATCCTTAGTCAGGAGAAGAAAGCAGTCAGAAGAAAGCAGTCAGGGCAGGAAAGCTGTCAGGAGAGGAAAGCCGTCAGGAGAGGAAAGCAGTCAGGAGAGGAAAGCCGTCAGGAGAGGAAAGCAGCCAGGAGAGGAAAGCAGCCAGGAGAGGAAAGCAGTCAGGAGAGGAAAGCAGCCAGGAGAGGAAAGCCGCCAGGAGAGGAAAGCCGCCAGGAGAGGAAAGCAGTCAGGACAGGAAAGCAGAAAGGACAGGAAAGCAGCCAGGAGAGGAAAGCCGCCAGGAGAGGAAAGCCGCCAGGAGAGGAAAGCCGCCAGGAGAGGCAAGCCGTCAAGAGAGGAAAGCAGCCAGGAGAGGAAAGCAGCCAGGAGAGGAAAGCCGTCAGGAGAGGAAAGCAGCCAGGAGAGGAAAGCAGCCAGGAGAGGAAAGCCGTCAGGAGAGGAAAGCAGTCAGAGAGGAAAGCAGCCAGGAGAGGAAAGCAGTCAGGAGAGGAAAGCAGCCAGGAGAGGAAAGCCGTCAGGAGAGGAAAGCAGTCAGTAGAGGAAAGCAGCCAGGAGAAGAAAGCAGCCAGGAGAGGAAAGCAGTCAAAAAAGAAAGCAGTCAGGAGAGGAAAGCAGCCAGGAGAGGAAAGCAGTCAGGAGAGGAAAGCCGTCAGGAGAGAAAAGCCATCAGGAGAGGAAAGCAGTCAGGAGAGGAAAGCAGTCAAGAAAGAAAGCAGCCAGGAGAGGAAAGCAGCCAGGAGAGGAAAGCAGCCAGGAAAGAAAGCAGTCAGGAGAGGAAAGCAGTCAGTAGAGGAAAGCTGTCAGTAGAGGAAAGCATTCAGAAGAGGAAAGCAGCTAGGAGAGGAAAACCACACGGAGAGGAAAACTGCCAGGAGAGGAAAACTGCCATGAGAGGAAAGCAGTCAAGAGAGGAAAGCAGTCAGGAGAGGAAAACAGTCAGGAGAGCAAAGCAGCCAGGAGAGGAAAGCCATCAGGAGAGGAAAGCCATCAGGAGAGGAAAGCCTTCAGGAGAGGAAAGCAGTCAGGAGAGGAAAACCATCAGGAGAGGAAAGCAGTCAGGAAAGAAAGCAGTCAGGAGAGGAAAGCCGTCAGGAGAGGAAAGCAGTCAGAAGAAAGCAGTCAGGAGAGGAAAGCCATCAGGAGAGGAAAGCCGTCAGGAGAGGAAAGCAGTCAGGAGAGGAAAGCAGTCAAGAAAGAAAGCAGCCAGGAAAGGAAAGCAGCCAGGACAGGAAAGCAGTCAGTAGAGGAAAGCAGTCAGTAGAGGAAAGCAGCCAGGAGAGGAAAGCAGCCAGGAGAGGAAAACCACCAGGAGAGGAAAGCAGTCAAGAAAGAAAGCAGTCAGGAGAGGAAAGCCGTCAGGAGAGGAAAGCAGTCAGTAGAGGAAAGCCGTCAGGAGAGGAAAGCAGTCAGGAGAGGAAAGCCGTCAGGAGAGGAAAGCAGTCAGGAGAGGAAAGCCGTCAGGAGAGGAAAGCAGTCAAGAAAGAAAGCAGTCAGGAGAGGAAAGCCGTCAGGAGAGGAAAGCCGTCAGGAGAGGAAATCAGTCAAGAAAGAAAGCAGTCAGGAGAGGAAAGCCGTCAGGAGAGGAAAGCCGTCAGGAGAGGAAAGCAGCCAAGAAGGAAAGCATTCAGGAGAGGAAAGCCGTCAGGAGAGGAAAGCCATCAGGAGAGAAAAGCCGTCAGGAGAGGAAAGCAGTCAGGAGAGGAAAACCGTCAGGAGAGGAAAGCAGTCAAGAAAGAAAGCAGTCAGGAGAGGAAAGCAGTCAGAAAAGAAAGCCAGAACATAAAGAGACCAGACACCCGTTGCCCATGCAAGAGTCAGTGTGCAAGTACAGATTTTGCATAATTCATTTTCTTTAGATTATCAATCCTTGCAGTAGTTATGACAACATGTTAAAACATGTAGCGTTTAAATCTGATCATCTCATTTGATGATTTGTTAGTGTCAATGAAAACAGCTTAAAGTACACATGCCCACAGACAGTTGTGTGACTACACTGACAAAAGTGGTTCTACATTATTCAATGAAACATGCAGCGAACAAATTTCCATGCACATCATCATTTGGAAAAAAATTATCCAAAAAAGCTCCATGGGGGTTATTTTTACATCAGTATTCCAGCTCCCAAACCAATTCTTGCCTTAAGCCTACATGTATGGATGGCTTCCTGACAAATTTCTTGCCTGAGCATGACTGAAAGAAAAAGAATTATAGCTGCTGTTGCTTCATTAAACAAGAACATTGGATCAGACACAACAACAAATCTAAAAGAATAGAACAGTAATGCCTATAACAATTGGTATATGCAAGATTCTGAAGTCCGCAGGAAAAATCTGATGAAAGATAAAACATAAAAATTTCACCATGCACACAGATCACTGCGTGGGCAAGGTATCCTTTTCACACTGTAAAACTTCCAACCTAGGAAACAGTGGGTTAAATAACTCCTTAACCTTTTTCGCGACATGCCACATGTAGCTCTGACTTTAAAGGCAGCTGTCGCTGTTGGCCATGCAGTAGGTAGTTGATGGCATTCCCCTTTCATAGCTAGTTTCTGATATCAGCTAACTGATTTTCTTTTTTTAAATAGAGACAATAATTATGATGCAAAGAGCTTGAGAACGAGCAATGTTGGACATTTTTGTGTCCAGGAGTCTCAAACTTTCTTTTCTCCTTTCTTTCTTTTTTTGTTTTTGTTTGTTTGTAACAAAAGCATTTTGGTGTTAGCTAAGTCAAACACTCTATTTTCCTTTCTTTCTTTTTGTTTGTTTGTTACAAAAGCAATTTGGTGTTAGCTAAAAGAAATTTCAAAGCATACTGAGAGAAATGTTCGAGTTAAGTTTTTACCTTTTCCATATGCAATAGACTTCAAATTACGAAAAAAAAAAAAAAAAATCTAGAAATATATTTCAATCCCCATCCATCATGAAAGAATTAAACATTAATAATGATAAGGGAATCCTGCACCACTATGCTGACTTTCTTGTTTGTTAATAATTTTACCTTTTAAATTTCTGCTTTTCTGCTAAGTAACCACATTTACACACACACACCCTACCCCCTTACATTCCTTTGTTGACTGTCACATACATTTCTTACACCAATATTGCTCCAATAAGAAATGTTGTTCCTAGTGTAGCTGCAGCGCAGAATAGATAGTAATTATAATTTCTTCATTTTCTGATGCAAGAATTGTCACCAAATCACATTTATCTGAATCTGGTTAAGAAAACAAATTATGTATTAGAACTATGTTTGACTCTAACAACGTCATATGCAGGACAATGATAGAATAACATTGACAAGTACACTCTCTCACACACACACACCGCGCGGTGCGCGCTTGCGCGTGCACACACACACACACACACACACACACACACACAGAAAGAGAGAGAGAGAGTGAGAGAGAGAGAGAGAGAGATGATAATGATAATCTTTGATGATGATAATCTTTTATTTCCAAGGGTAACAGATAAGCAAACTTTTTTTTTTTTCATCTGGCGCTTCTGAGAGAGAGAGAGAGAGAGAGAGAGAGAGAGAGAGAGAGAGAGAGAGAGAGAGACACACACACACACACACACACACACACAGAGCGATTCAAAATTTTATGTGCCATCACTGGGTCGTGGTCGTGACCTTTTAACAAGTCCCCTCCACCTCTGACCTCCCTAACTTAGTAACTATGTACACGCGCATTACTTCTGCAAGTGTTTTCACTTTGGTTTTCTTAAAGCTCTTTGCGCAGACGCAAAACAAAACAAAACAAAAAAACTGCACTTATCAAGACAATCTACAACATCGACTTACATGCTAGCTTTCACAAACTTAAACGCCGCGATGGAAAGTTACGGTAATTCAACTGTCCTTCACACTTGCGCTCACTGCGACTACACAAGTTTCGCCATACGGCTAAACATGGTAAGAAAAAATATCGGTAAACAAAGTTTATTCCATTCAGATATACATATGCGATCAGTGAAGCTAAAGAATCTGAAAGAAAAAAAAATGCATTACCGGAAACATCTGGAACTGTGTCTCGCCAACAACGAAGACATTTTTAGGACACTGTGCAGAGACGCTGCTGCTTGTTGTTTTCAACAAATTTGGAACTGCTTGCTGTTCAGTGCCAAGGGGCTGAATTCGACGAAGACAGTGAATATAAGTTGGCACTGCAAAATATAGTCCGTTGATTAAGATGACGTTTTACGCAGAAATATCGCTCAGTTGGAATATTAGCAATAAAACGTATTAAAGCTACTGTAGAAGATTCAAAGCTCTGAACATTAAATTGATCAGAGCACACTTTGTAAAACGAATTTTTCATGACCTTGGGAAAAGTGATGAACTTTCGTATGCTTCAAGGTCCAATGCATTGACCAATCCCAGCGTTTGTCTCTCAACACACCTCTACCTCTGTGACGCTACTTCACGGGAAATGCACATGCTGGTTATGCCCCTTGAATTTCGCGTATGAATATGATTGTGACAACATGGGTTTAGAGGTTGGTAGATCATCCATGTCCTGTGGTTTCTCTTCAAAGACTATCGTGAAAGAACAACATGTCCCTAAAGGCTTTCGCAATGAGGACGTAAAACTCAACCATTTTCTGGTTTCTCTTCAAACGAACGAGAAAATCTTTCGCCCTCTCTGTGCGGGCCCCACACCAACTCGCCCACTTCTGCCTCCGACAACAGTTGCCACAGAACATGCAGACCTACTACGTCTGCAAGTGCACCTCTGACCAATAGGACGTAAAACACACCTACGAACGAACTGTGTGTGTGTGTGTGTGTGTGTGTGTGTGCGCGCGCGCGCGCGCGTGTGTGTGCGTGCGTGTGTGTGTGTTGTTCTTTCATTTTCGGTTATTGATCGAGAATTTGGTGTCGAGACGAGCTTTGCGAATCCTCATAGGTGTGTTGACAGATGATTACAGCAGGGTAGCTCGCAGCAGATTGGGCAGTATGTTGACGTCGGTTGCCACTGTTCAACAAGTAATGATGATTAAATGGCCAACATGACAGATATTTATTTATTTATTCATTTTTTTAAATGTATTTTTCTTTTTAATTTTCAGGGTTAAAAGTTTCTCAATCAGTTTTACGCTCTTCTTATTTATTGATATATTTACGTGTTCGTTTTTCTCTTTTCAATTTTAAGGAGTAAAGGAATTCCTCAATTCTGTTGGGTTTCTTTCCATTGGGAATCCGTTTTGTTTTATGTTTTTTGTTGTTGTTTGTTTTGTTTTTAACAAGAAAATTGACTTAGAAGAGAAAAGGGGAGCTTATAATATGAACGAATCAATTATTCTAAACATAGTTTTTTCTCTCTGTAATGGGAACAGTCTTACTACAAAATGCACGCTGGACATATTTAAGAGGGGAGGGGGGGGGGGGGAGGCAGTGACAAACTTGTTGTTCCCTAAATCTTCATTGAAACAAGTTTTGGAATGGCGATATATACTCAGCACGTTCTTTTTCTGTAGTTTACATTAAAAGAAAAAAAAAATCAGAATTTCTTTGATTCACAGGATCAGCTTAATGTTTTCAGAACCAAGTATTGTGGAAACATCTTATGCATATATAGTGAAAAGATTTCAAACACTCACATTCTTCTTTATTTCACTTTTTTAAAAAAATTGAGGGGTGGGGGAGGGCCTCGGGAGGGTGTTAGCCTGTGTTGGTTTGGAAAATGTATCACTTGTGGCTAAATCAGTGGTTTCGTTACTTCAAAGTCCTGTCACTAGTTTCTTGTAAACAGATGTGTTATTCAGTCGTAGCCGTGTGCATTTGTGCTGTGATATGGCTGTTTGGATTATTACTGTTGCAGTCATTGTATTGTCTGTTAATCGTGGTATCAGTTATTTCCCTTGTCACATATCTCTTCCCCCCCCCCCCCCCCCTCTGCTAATCGTGGTATCAATTATTTCCCTGTCACATATTTCCCGCCCCCTCCCCCTCCCTCCTCTAACCTTAACAATGATAATAATAATAATAATGAGGACAGTTTCTAAAGCGCCCATCCTAACAACGTAGGCTACAGGGCGCTTTACAAGTTTTAATAATTCAACAGCTAAAAAAATATAAGTAGAACACACACACACACACACACACACACACACACTTCTGCGTTCACGAGCCATAAACATACACACACACACACGCACGCACGCACACAGCACATTCGCGCGCGTACACACTCACACTGGAATATAATGTTGCATACATGAACACGCTATATGACACGGTGAACAGCTCATTTATATACGAGCAAAGTGTGCAAGTGACATGTAGTAATTTAGTAATATTTCAGGTGGTATCCTGCAACAGGCGTTAAAACATGCGTTTTAAGTGCACACACTTGAAAGTCGGGAAGGAAGGGGCAATGACGTAGATGGAAAGAGCATTGCCGCAGAACATGAGAATGCTCCAGAACCGTGCTGCTTTCGGTTATATGAGGGAAATCGAAAAACCGTCACAGAGGTTATAAAATTAGAGGTAATCGAAAATTCGGTCATCAGAGGAAGAACGGCGGTTATTTGAGGGAACTCGAAAAATTCGGTCATCAGAGGGAACGTGTAGGAATATATATACTTCAAAGCGATCAGAGAGATAGGTAGGCGATTCGCCTGTGATAACCTTATAACCTCCCTCCTCTAACCTTTTGTTGGCCAATGTCACGAAATATTGAGACGCGCTCCACTGATGAACGATTTGTCTAGGCATAGAATATTAGTCAAGGTAGAAGGCTCTGTAGTTTATTTCCATTTTGGGTGTTTAGCTTCCGTAGAAGCCGTAAAAAATTGCGCATGCCGACCACAAGGGTCGTCAGCGCGGGTATTGGGATTAGTTTTCAACTAGCAATAACCACGCCTCGGTTAAACCTCATCGGCTATGGTACCGCCACTGCGCAAAGCTAATGCGTATGAGGGCCGAGTGCGAGTGCCTTAGAATGACTTGGAGTATAATTGTCAGCTGCGTAGTAATTCATGTCATATACTTAATTTTTCTTAGTCGGAAAGATGTTTAAAATTTAATATGAAAGAATATTTGCAATGAAATTTATAATTTAAATTTACTTGTAAATTAAAATTGTATTAAATGCAAAAAGAAAAGATAATACTTAAAATGTATATATGTAGGATGAACGCAAAGACCTGACGTCAGACTCTCAACAAACTGATCAAGGGGAGAGCAACATTGGAGATTCGGGTCAGAAGAGGTCTGCTCCCTTTAGCAAAACAAGATCAAAGCGCGCCCTGTGTGTGTGTGTGTGTGTGTGTGTGTGTGTGTGTGTGTGTGTGTGTGTGTGTGTGTGTTCCTCCCTCCCTCCATCAATATTACTGACAGCATACATTAAACAGCATTAGTAACATGATCCAAAACACATTTTTCAGTTACTGACACAAATCGTTCTA
This sequence comes from Conus canariensis, assembly GCA_033310375.1. Classification (NCBI taxonomy): domain Eukaryota; kingdom Metazoa; phylum Mollusca; class Gastropoda; order Neogastropoda; family Conidae; genus Conus; species Conus canariensis. The sequence goes on along the minus strand of CM065731.1, from coordinate 39,129,495 downwards.
CATTTATCTAGTTTGTTTGGTTTAGAATTGCTTTGGATCTGTTTCAGTGCAAAGTGTAAAGTCTGTCTGCCTGCATGTCTGTCTCTGAATTCCCCAGATCCACTGTATGATTGCTGGTCTGTTTCTCATGTCCCACCTGACAACTGCTCATTTTAAGTATTGATTTAATGGTAATAGTTGCTTTCCCTCACTACTTAGTCCTCACTCACACACGCACACACACACACACACACACAACACTAATATATATATATATATATAACCTATCTGCCCCCTCTTTTCTTGTAAGTCATGCACGATTATGCTTTTTCCGAGTCACGTCATATTTGAGAAAAGAAACGCATGCTCTAAAGTACACCCCCCATTAAATTTGTGTTGTAATATTTTATCATCCCCCCCCCTCCCTCCCATGTTATAATAGTGGTTTTGTATCAGTGAACTTTAAAGTCTGTCTGCCTGCATGTCTGTCTCTGAATTCCCCAGATCCACTGTATGACTGCTAGTCTGTTTCTCGTGTCCGACCTGACAACTGCTCATTTTAAGTATTGATTTAATGATAATAGTTGCTTTCCCTCACTACTTAGTCCTCACGCACACACACACACACACATATATATATATATATATATAACCTATCTGCCCCTTCTTTTCTTGTAAGTCATGCAGGATTACGCTTTTTCCGAGTCACGTCATATTTGAGAAAAGAAACGCATGCTCTAAAGTGGTAAGTTCATGTGTTTGTAGATGTAAGAAAAGTTTGCAGGCTTTTTTTTTTCTTCTCTTTTTTTAATTACCACAACACAGAAAATTGAACAGGTTTGAAGCCAATGTTTTAAGTCAGTAATGCAACACAGTCTCATGGGGTTGGCGTAAGTTTCTTATACAAGCTCTGTCCATTAGGCTTGAAGTTTGTAGTAATGTTCGTATTCTATTAGAATTAGCTTCCGTAGAAGCCGTAAAAAATTGCGCATGCCGACCACAAGGGTCGTCAGCGCGGGGTATTGGGATTAGTTTTCAACTAGCAATAACCACGCCTCGGTTAAACCTCATCGGCTATGGTACCGCCACTGCGCAAAGCTACCGAAATTGTAGTCGAGTGAGGGTAGCTTAGAATGACTTGGAGTATAATTATTAGCTGTCGAGTAATTCATGTGTTATATTTACTTTGTTAATCCGAAATGTCGGTAACTTTTTTAATTTGAAGGAAATTTTCGCAATAGAACTTTTAGTTTAATTTACTTCTAAATTAAAACTGCATTAAGTGCAAAAACAAGAAGATAATATTGAAATATATATAAAGGATGAACACAAAGAGCGGACGTCAGACACCCAACAAATCTATCAAGGGGAGTGCAGCATTGCGAGGCTCAGGTCAGGAAAGGTCAGCTCCCTTTAACAAAACGAGATTGAGGCGCGCCGCTTACAGCACATGGTCGTTTTGGCTTTATTATTTAGTTGAACTGTTTTACATTTGCATGATACATTCAGATCAGGTCACAGGTTTTCAAGTAGATCAGCTTTCTTTGTGGATAAATGCTCAAAGAGCGTGAGAATCACGTATATTTGTAATACATGGTCCTCATATTGATATGGTAACTGGTGTGTCAGTGATGAAATTCAATGGTTATAAGTTCATGTAACAGCAGTTGTAGTCTGTGGAAAAAAAAAAAGGAAAAGAAAAAGAAAAACCGACCCTCTTAAAAGACAACCCAAAACAAAACCAGAGAACTTAAACAACAACAACAACACAACAACAACAACAACAAAACAAAGAAATCCCACATTTTCCTTTCTTACGCCTGCTCCAACCCCAAGGCAGAACTGATTGTCTGTTCTATCAAGGCAGAACTGATTATCTGTTCTATCAAGGCAGAACTGATTATCTGTTCTATCAAGGCAGAACTGATTGTCTGTTCTATCAAGGCAGAACTGATTATCTGTTCTATCAAGGCAGAACTGATTATCTGTTCTATCAAGGCAGAACTGATTGTCTGTTCTATCAAGGCAGAACTTATCATCTGTTCTATCAAAGCAGAACTGATTATCTGTTCTATCAAGGCAGAACTGATTATCTGTTCTATCAATCATCCAGTTGATGACGTTCTGCAGTAGTGCACCAACACACTGTTGTACAGTCATAATGTGGAGAATTTTTGATGACATATTAACAAAGTGATTTTGAAAAGATATTCCATGCAATAAATCAAATGAGACACCATGAACTGATCCGTTCATTTGGTTGTTTTTTTAGACACTCTCGTGTAGATTCACACACACACACACACACACACACACACACACACACACACACACACACACACACACACACACACACACAGATGTATTTATATACATATATGTATATATATATACACACATACATCAATATCTATATCTATATCTATCTATCTATCTATCTATCGATCAATCTATCTATCTATCTATCCATCCATCCATCCATCCATCCATCTATCTATCTATCTATCTATCTATCTTATCTATCTATCTATCTATCTATCTATCTATCTATGATGTGGAGGGGTGGGGAAAAAAACTGTAATGCAACGATGATCAAGTGTAATTCATGATTTTTGCTCATGTCTGATGC
>CM065731.1:39116887-39119387 GCA_033310375.1 Conus canariensis | reverse complement strand
TGATAACACAGTACAATCTCTAACACACCAGTCACGGCTGATAACACAGTACAATCTCTAACACACCAGTCACGGCTGATAACAGAGTACAATCTCTAACACACCAGTCACGGCTGATAACACAGTACAGTCTCTAACACACCAGTTACGGCTGATAACACAGTACAGCCTTGCACACACTAGTCACGGCTGATAACACAGTTCATCCTTTGACACACCAGTCACGGCTGATAACACAGTTCAGCCTTTGACACACCAGTCACGGATGGCTGATAACATGGTTCATCCTTTGACACACCAGTCACGGATGGCTGATAACACAGTTCATCCTTTGACACACCAGTCACGGCTGATAACACGGTTCAGCCTTTGACACACCAGTCATGGCTGATAACACAGTTAATTCTTTAACACACCAGTCACGGCTGATAACACAGTTCATCCTTTGACACACCAGTCACGGCTGATAACACAGTTCAGCCTTTGACACACCAGTCACGGATGGCTGATAACATGGTTCATCCTTTGACACACCAGTCACGGCTGATAACATAGTACAACCTCTAACACACCAGTCACGGCTGATAACACAGTACAACCTCTAACACACTAGTCACGGCTGATAACACGGTTTAGACTTTAACACGCCAATCACGACTGATAACATGGTTCTGCCGATGACACACCAGTCATGGTGGACAACATAGCGTGCGAATATGCGCTCGCGCGCGCGCGCGCGCGTGTGTATGTGTGTGTGTATGTGTGTGTGTGTGCGTGCGTGTATGCGTGTGTGTGTGTGTGTGTGTGTGTGTGTGTGTGTGTGTGTGTGTGTGTGTGTGTGTGTGTGTCCTGGCGTTCTTTGTCTGTGGATCTCCTCTACAGTGCGCAGTGTGTGGCAGTGTTGACGAGCGTCTGGCGAAGGGCAGGAAATGGCTCTCAGAAAGAGAATCAAAGGGACGTTTGGCAAAAGAGCTCAGTCCACTGGGTTGAAGAAGAGGATCAAACGAGCGTTTGACACTGTTTTCAGAACAGGAATAAAAAGGGAACGTTTGGCAAATGAGCTTAGTCTACTGTTTTCAGAGTTCAGTCTACTGTTTTGAGAAAGACAATCAAAGGGGCTTTTGGCAAAAGAACTAAATCCATTGCTTTTATAAAGAGAATGAAAGGGACATTTGGCACTGTTTTCAGAAAGAGAATCAAAGGGGTATTTGGCAAAGGAGCTAGGCCCACTTCTTCAGAAACTGAATCAAAGGTGCTTTGGCAAAAGAGCTCAGTCCATTATTTTCAGAGAATCAAAAGAGCGTTTGACCCAGTCCACTGTTTTCAGAAAGAGAATCAAAGGGGCTTTGGCAAAAGGAGCTCAGTCTACTGTTTTCAGAAATTGAATCAAAGGGGTGTTTGGCAAAAGGAGCTCAGTATACTGTTTTCAGGAATTGAATCAAAGGGGTGTTTGGCAAAAGGAGCTCACCATACTGTTTTCAGAAATTGAATCAAAGGGGTGTTTGGCAAAAGGAGCTCAGTCTACTGTTTTCAGAAATTGAATCAAAGGGGTGTTTGGCAAAGGAGCTCAGTCTTCTGTTTTCAGAAATTGAATCAAAGTGGTGTTTGTCAAAGGAGGTCAGTCTACTGTTTTCAGAAACTGAATCAAAGGGGTGTTTGGCAAAGGAGCTCAGTCTTCTGTTTCAGAAATTGAATCAAAGGGGTGTTTGTCAAAGGAGCTCAGTCTACTGTTTTCAGAAACTGAATCAAAGGGGTGTTTGGTAAAAGGAGCTCAGTATACTGTTTTCAGAAATTGAATCAAAGGGGTGTTTGGCAAAAGGAGCTCAGTCTACTGTTTTCAGAAACTGAATCAAAGGGGTGTTTGTCAAAGGAGGTCAGTCTACTGTTTTCAGAAACTGAATCAAAGGGGTGTTTGGTAAAAGGAGCTCAGTATACTGTTTTCAGAAATTGAATCAAAGGGGTGTTTGGCAAAGGAGTTCTGTCCACTTTGTCTACCAGGACATTCTGATTCGGATCTACTGGGCTATCATTGGAAGAGTATATACATTTGCCATCGTCGTCTGGCTTGGGAATATTTCAAAGGCAGAAATCAAACAGCCACCAAGAATCTTGTGTGTGTGCCTCCCTGTCTTTTCTGTATCTATCTGAAATCTATAGAAAGCGTTTGCACAAAAAGGCAGCTTCAATCAGTCAACAATGCAACACGCTCAGCTTTCGGACATTTTTGGACGCCTTCGTCAGGTCGATGTTACAGAAGTTTGAAAAGCGAAACCAGTCGCTTTGAGAACAGCCCCCCCCCCCCCCCCCGCCCTCACCTCCCCCCCCCCTCCCGGAAAGCAACCAATGCTTTGTCTTCAAATTCAAATTGAAATGAACATGCGTAAAGAACTATTTAAGACAAATGCAAAATCCAGGTGCTCTGTTCCCCCGTGTCGTCAGGAACCTAAGAAATCATGGTTCTTTGAATAGAAGATGTTCAAGTAATCATGCGTGTGGATAT
>CM065731.1:39084387-39104387 GCA_033310375.1 Conus canariensis | reverse complement strand
ACGTCTCATCCTCGTTGCTGTCTTTATTGTTCTCTTTGTCGTTTCCTGGAGCATGCTAGACAGTGGTGTCCTTTGCAGCAATCTGTGAAGTCCTATAGTGGTATAGAAACTAATCCCAGGAAACATTTCTCATTTTATGTTAGTTACTTACAACCAAATGATCCACTTACTTTCTACCCGACTGGCTGAAACAGAAAGTGAAGGAGACTGAGAGAAACTGGCGTATTCACCTTTCTCTCTCTCTCAATCTCCAAACACACACACACACACACACACACACACACACACACACACACACACACACACACACACACACATGTGAGTGCATAAACAGACACAGAGACACACACACAATACACAACACACACACACACACACACTACATTACAACACCAGAGAGAGAGAGAGAGAGAGAGAGAGAGAGAGAGAGAGAGAGAGAGAGGAGAGCGTTAATTGCCCCCCATCCCACTGACATCATCTGGCTCTCTCCCAGACTGTCTGACTCAAACTGTACCGTGAAATCACCAATGTACAGCCCAGCCAAACGACACAACGAATGGCGCGTGCACATCAGTGAAACCATTTGTCAAAGGGTGAACGACTCCCTCGGGGATTTAGGGATGCAGTTAAAACCAGTTCTTTGGAGGGAAGAGCTTGTTGGGAAGAGAGAGGGAAACTCAAGCCTCTCTCTTCCTCCTCTTCAAATGGCATCCTTCCGTGAAGACAGACCGAGAGAGAGAGAGAGAGAGAGAGAGAGAGAGAGAGAGAGAGAGAGAGAGAGAGAGACGAAGACAGAAGACAGACAGAATAGACAGACAGACAGAGACAAAGACAGAGACAGAGACAGACAGACATAGACAGTATGAAGAGAGAGAGAAAGGTGGGTGTGAGGGTGAGGGAGAGAGACAGAGAGGGAGGGAGAAAAAAAAATGACGAGGAAAATGATTCAGAATATTATAGTTGAAGAAATATTGGTTTAAGCACGCCATTAATCATATTGGTGATGACCATTTTATGATATAATTACCATTAACTATAATCGTTATTATTCTACTAAAATAGCTCAAAATGGTACACCACATGCACCACAACACACTTTACACATGACATAGGTGCATAGGTCTATGACAGCGTGCACACTGTGTTAGAGGAAATGAGCACGTGCCACTCATCCGTTCCAGTTTCTCCCTCCTGGTAGAAAACAGCACAGTTTTAAGTGAAGAATTGCCGCCTAGAGAATAGCCTTTACCCAATGACTTACCACAGTCAGTCTGTAGAGCTTGTCTCCCCCTACCAAGCAGGTGTAAGGTTCACTCAGCTACTTTGCATCGATCGCAATATTAATGGCTATCATTCTGTATATTATGGCGTATGTGTGTGTGTGTGTGTGTGTGTGTGTGTGTGTGTGCGCTGTGTGTGTGTGTGTGTGTGTGTGTGTGTGTGTGTGCGCTGTGTGTGTGTGTGTGTGTGTGTGTGTGTGTGTGTGTGTGCGTGCGCGCGCGTGCGCGCGCGCACGTGTGTGTTTGTCTGTGTCCCTGTGTGTGCACGAGTGCGTGTGCGCTCATGCGTGCGCGCGTCTGTGTATGTGTGTGTGTGTGTGTGTGTGTGTGTGGTGTGTGTGTGTGTGTGTTCTTCAATTTAACATGTTTACACCTCTTAACCCTACATTTTTGCTTTCTTTTTCTTTTTGAGAGAGAGAGAGAGAGAGAGAGAGAGAGAGAGAGAGAGAGAGAGAGAGAGAGAACACAAAATCTCCACTCATTCCAGTCACAGCATGTACATCTCTCCCAAACCGTCTGACTCAAACTGTACCGTGAAATCACCAATGTACAGCCCTGCCAAACGACACGACAAAGGGCGCGTGAACATTAGTGACACCATGTTCAAAGGGTGCCGACTCCCTGTAGAGAAACTTCGTTCTAAAGAATGAAGGGCTTGCCAGGAAACTTAGGTCTCTCCTCCACCTCAAATGGTATCCTCCAGTTAAGAGAGAGAGAGAGAGAGAGAGAGAGAGAGAGAGAGAGAGAGAGGGGAGAGAGAGAGAGCAACGGTAATCGTTCTCCGTCTAGACACATTCCTGGTGTCAAATGTTATGTTGACTGTAAAGTTTCTGTCACTTTGCCTGAGATTGTCTTTGGCGGACGTTCCTTATCGTCGTCGATGTCGTCGTCATTATCATTATTGTCATCACTATCATGGTCCTGGTCGTCGATATCATTATCATCGTCGTCGTCGTCATCATCATCATCATAGCTGTTTTCGTAATGATGATGATTCTAGTGCTGACATCGATGTTAATAATATTTGAATCCGGAGGCGGACAGGCGATGTTGCCAGCCCTTCTCTGAATATACGTATTAACAATAAAAGCTGTTCTGGTAATCATCTATGAGTGTCCTGTTCCTTATTGATATATAAATGTAGACTGATAAAGAGCAGACATATTTGCCCAGTCATGGAAATCACGAGTTTGTTCAAGGTTTTGTTTTAATGTGTTTTAATATCTGCAGGTTTTCTTTCTTTTTCTGGTTTCTTTCTTTTATCGTTTTTAAACTTTGTTGCTTGACTGTAATAAGGTAATTGAAGAATCAGTTCCTTTGCTTATTAGAGTAAAATCTTTTTGTCCACATTTCATGCAAATAGAATTACAAAAGAAAAAGATTTCACGTGCATTTCACGACCGCATTCTCTGAACAGATGTGTTGATGTAGGAGAGAGAGAGAGAGAGAGAGAGAGAGAGAGAGAGAGAGAGAGAGAGAGAGAGAGAGGCAGAGACAGAGACAGAGACAGAGTCAGATACAGAGACAGAGAGAGAGAGAGAGAGAAAGACAGAGAACAGACAGACAGACAGACAGACAGACAGACGGGGGGAGAGAGAGAGAGAGAGAGAGAGAGAGAGAGAGAGAGAGAGAGAGAGAGAGAGAGAGAGAGAGATTTGCGACACATATTGTTGTTGTTGCTTGTGTGTGTGTGTGTGTGTGTGTGTGTGTGTGTGTGTGTGTGTGTGTGTGTGTGTGTGTGTGTGTGTGTGATTTGTTTTGAAGTACTATAGTAATCTGTTAATCCATGTACCACCCTTTCACTATACTGTGTTCCATCATGTTGACTACTTAGGTCTTGCTTAGCTCTAGGTGGAACGTCCATGCCTGCCTCAAGGACATGACAGACAGGGATGAACCAAACAGGGGAGTGGGAAAGGGGACCTAACACTACACTGACACCTACCACTGAAACGACAACATGCTTAAAGGGGCAGTGATAAAAGAACGTTCCATTTGTTGTATGTTTGGCCTTAATGGGATTTAAACTCAGACCATTTGTGGCAAACCTAGTGCTCTACCGACCAGCCATCCAGACGGTCCCTTGGATATGTAAAGTCGTCTCCCTTTATCTGTAGAACAGCAGTGCCAGATATCCTCTCTGTCAGCCATATAGGCAGTCCTCTGAACTGTACAATGGTTTCCCTTCATCTGACCATCCTATCTATCTACTTTTTCTACTCCCCCTTCCCCCTAACATCCGTGACCTTTGCTGATAGGGTTAGGACCAAATGAACCTGAGGACATTTTGAAAGTCAGAAGGCGTGTTTATGTAACATACGATATTGCTTTTTGACAAGCCGGGGAATTTTACGACATGCGCGTAGGCTTGGATTTAAGGAGAACGTTGGAAGTTGTCTTTGTTACTGACAATGACGTAATTCTGCAATATTCCGTATTTTTACGGTGGAAAGACTCCACTGCCCTCTGTTTGACATTTCATGTGGAGAGTTCGAGTCTGTCATTGCTCCCTCTTGTTACAGTTTTTCATTACTTTGTTTCAACTGGATGACATAACTTTTTAAATAATTATCTTTGGATTTTGATGTCGCCCCTATTAGTCTGTCAACTGCGCAGTCAGTGTAATATAAATTGGGCTGTATGAAGTGATGGCAAGACTCTGAAGGACTTGTTTCTAACCTTTTGGCTCTTGAATTCTAATGCTTTATCTGTTTCGTTTATACGTGGAATCTGTTTTAACGTGTGTATTATACACCTTTCAAAAATGATTTTTTCCACCATGTTATTTATACCATATATTTATATCACACAACTTTTCAAGTACGATGATGTAAAGATAAACAGAGGATGTCCAAACCTTTGACTCCCCCATTAAAGTAGCCAATATCCATTTAGACAGACAGACAGACAGACAAAGAAGATATCACCTCCGCATCCCTGCAAAACCATTCCGACTCCCCTGTCAACGAAGTGACACTAACACAAGGCAAGGACAAATCTTGAACTGATGGCCTGTCTAAACGACATGACAAACTGCACATGAAAGCAATGAGATCAGTTTCAGAAAGGGGAGATAACTCCTGTCACATTTCAAGCAAACTGACTTTCCCCTGTGCCTTTCCCCTGCCTGCCGTCTGTACTTCCCATCTCTCCCTTGACCACTTCACTCCCCCCCCTCCCCCCAACTTCCTGCTCCACTGTCCCATTTCCTCACGACCCTAAACCCCAACTGCACAAGCGAAGCCAAACTCAGAGATACCAGGGAAGGAAGATACGTCATCGTCACCTTTCGCTTGTTAAAGTTCTGCTGCGCATATTGAAGGAAATAACTGCTTACTGCTGGTCTGACTGGCTTTCTGTCCGTTTCCTGTTCATGGGTTGGGCGCCTCTTCGCCACAGCTAGCCGTGAATGGTTGGCATAGTGGTTGGCATGCGTTCATGTTGGGCTATGTGAACCCAGTGGAGCGAACTAGTAGAACAGCAACCCCCCCCCCCCCCCCTCCGCAAAAAAAAAAAAAGAAAAAAGAAAAAAAAAAGGTGACATATGTGGTTACCTTAGCGAAACGAGCAATAATGAAGAGAAATCTTACCCAAGGCAGGGAACAGTAAACAATAAACAACAAACAAATACGGTAACTCACGCTCCCATGATGAAATAAACGCACGCCCATAACTCCAAACGAATGCTGCTTAGAATACTGAATGGCCTAGCAGAAATGACAACACAGAGCACACTGAACAAACAAGGAGACGTCCCCTAAAAAGAATGTTCCAAGCTTGCCCATATACCCTGTATCTGACACATGCACACAGCAACAACAACTGGAGAAACACACAAACGCAAATTAACTTCTATTCAAGACTGACACAGCCTGAGAAGCAGGGCTGCAGAGGACGTCCCCTTGGAAGCCATCGTTCTGCATCAGCTGTCAGACTGACCTTCAACCCACAGGACAGAAGGAAGAAGAGACAACCCACAGACAGCTGGAGAAGAGACACAGAGGAGAGTTAAAGGAGAAGGGAAGTAACTGGACAGAGGGAAAAAAAGACAGCTCAGAGTTGAGCCCACTTGTGACTTGTTGAAGGCCTTCAATCCCTTGAGGTCCAATGGCCCAAGTTAGTAAGCACTGTTAGAGTTTCACTGTCTTCGAATTCTTCCTCGTTTTGTGCTCAAGTCAGGTAAGTCATTACCTAGGATTAAGTTTGAAGGGTTTTTATATAAACGTCGAATGACATTGTCCTCAAGAATTTGTAATAGGCTGAACTTAAGCAGTCTTGGAACAAACGAGCGAAAACAATAGTCATCTTAGAATGAAAAACGTCAGGAGCAAAGCTGATGTATGATTTCATGGAGAATGCATTAGAATATTTTAAAAAAGACATAACCAAGACTTAACTTTTTTGAGTAAGAGAATCACAGGACTTTGAACAGAAATGTTAGGTTTTGTTCTGTGCCAAAACTCATGCTGAATAACACGGTGCAATCAGCAACTTAATACAGAACTTTATTTTATATCATCTGTAACAGTGCCATTAAATCATCACCGATTTTACATCATGCTTCAAGCATGTACATATAATTCTAGTAGGTCAGTGGGTTGTGCACCATTATGGGGAAGAAACAACCAATGAAGTTCTTAATATCTTTACCACCTATTTGACTGACTACGTCGCATCCTCGTTGCTGTCTTTATTGTTCTCTGTGTCGTTTCCTTGAGCATCTTTGACAGTGGCGTCCCTTGCAACAATCTCTGAAGTCCTATGGTTGTATAGACACTAATCTCAGGAAATATTTCTCATTTTATGTTAGTTACTTACAACCAAACGATCTACTTACTTTCTACCCGACTGGCTAAACAGAAAGTGAAGGAGACTGAGAGACACACTAGTGTATGCACCTCTCCTCTCTTCTCCACTGCACACACACACACACACACACACACACACACACACACACACACACACACACACACACACACACAGAGGCTTATACACACATGTATGTGCACACACACATACACACTCATACACACTTGTATGTGCATACACACAGAGACACACACACATTCATACATTAACACACAACACGCACAGAGAGAGAGAGAGAGAGAGAGAGAGAGAGAGAGAGAGAGAGAGGAGAGAGAGAGAGAGAGAGAGAGAGAGAGAGAGAGAGAGAGAGAGAGAGAGAGAGAGAGAGAGAGAGAGCGTTAATTGCCCCCCATCCCACTGACATCATCTGGCTCTCTCCCAGACTGTCTGACTCAAACTGTACCGTGAAATCACCAATGTACAGCCCAGCCAAACGACACAACGAATGGCGCGTGCACATCAGTGAAACCATTTGTCAAAGGGTGAACGACTCCCTCGGGGATTTAGGGATGCAGTTAAAACCAGTTCTTTGGAGGGAAGAGCTTGTTGGGAAGAGAGAGGGAAACTCAAGCCTCTCTCTTCCTCCTCTTCAAATGGCATCCTTCCGTGAAGACAGACCGAGAGAGAGAGAGAGAGAGAGAGAGAGAGAGAGAGAGAGAGAGAGAGAGAGAGAGAGAGAGAGAGACAGAAAGACAGACAGATAGACAGACAGACAGAGACAAAGACAGAGACAGAGACAGACAGACATAGACAGTATGAAGAGAGAGAGAAAGGTGGGTGTGAGGGTGAGGGAGAGAGACAGAGAGGGAGGGAGAAAAAAAAATGACGAGGAAAATGATTCAGAATATTATAGTTGAAGAAATATTGGTTTAAGCACGCCATTAATCATATTGGTGATGACCATTTTATGATATATTACCATTAACTATTATCGTTATTATTCTACTAAAATAGCTCAAAATGGTACACCACATGCACCACAACACACTTTACACATGACATAGGTGCATAGGTCTATGACAGCGTGCACACTGTGTTAGAGGAAATGAGCACGTGCCACTCATCCATTCCAGTTTCTCCCTCCTGGTAGAAAACAGCACAGTTTTAAGTGAAGAATTGCCACCTAGAGAATAGCCTTTACCTAATGACTGTTACCACAGTCAGTCTGTAGAGCTTGTCTTCCCCTGCAAGTGGTTGTAAGGTTCAATCAGCTACTTTGTATCGATCGCAATATTAATGGCTACCATTCTGTATATTTTGGTCTGTGTGTGTGTGTGTGTGTGTGTGTGTGTGTGTGTGTACGTATGTGTGTGTGGTGTGTGTGTGTGTGTGTGTGTGTGTGTGTGTGTGTGTGTGTGTGTGTGTGGTGTGTGTGTGTGGTGTGTGGTGTGTGTGTGTGTGTGTGTGTGTGTGTGTGTGCGTGTGCGCACGCATGTGTGTTGTGTGTGTGTGGTGTGTGTGTGTGTGTGGTGTGTGTGTGTGTGTGTGTGTGTGTGTGTGTGTCTGTGCATGCTGTGGGTCTGTTGGGTATGTGCATAAGTACATGTGTGTATCTGTGTCTCTATGTGTGCACGAGTGTGCGCGCGCTCATGCGCGCGTGCGCGTGGCGCGTTTGTGTATATGTGTGTATATTCTTCAATTTAACATGTTTACACCTCTTAACCCTACATTTTTGCTTTCTTTTTCTTGATTGAGAGAGAGAGAGAGAGAGAGAGAGAGAGAGAGAGAGAGAGAGAGAGAGAGAGAGCACTAAATCTCCACTTATTCCAGTCACAGCATGTATATCTCTCCCAAACAGTCTGACTCAAAGCTGTACCGTGAAATCACCTAATGTACAACCCTGCCAAACGACACGACAAATGGGGCGCGAACATCAGTGACACCACGTTCAAAGGGTGCCGACTCCGTGTAGAGAAACTTGTTCTAAAGAATGAAGGGCTTGCCAGGAAACTTAGACCTTTCCTCCACCTCAAATGGTATCCTCCTGTTAAGAGAAGAGAGAGAGAGAGAGAGAGAGAGAGAGAGAGAGAGAGAGAGAGAGAGAGAGAGAGAAGAGAGAGAGAGCACGCAACGGTAATCGCTGTCTGTCCAGACACATTCTGGTGTCAAATGTTGTTTATTGACTGTAAAGCTTCTTTCACATTGCCTGAGATTGTCTTTCAGGGTCCTTTGTTATCGTCATTGTCGTCGTCGTCATGATCATCATCATCGTCGTTATCGCCGTAGTCATGGTTATCATTATCATTATTGTCGTCGTCGTGGTGATCATCTTCATCTTGTCATCGTCATGAACTTTGTCATCATCGTCGTTGTCGTCGTCGTCATCGTCATCATCATCATCATCATCGTCACTGTTTTCATAATGGTGATAATCCTAAATCAGACATCGATGTTAATGATATTTGAATCCAGAGGCAGACAGGTGATGTTGCCAGCCTTTCTCTCAATATCCATCTGAACGATGATATCTGTACTGGTGATCTTATACTGAGTGCCCGGGTCCTTACTGATATATAAATCTAGACTGATGAAGAAAAGACGTATTTGCCCGATCTCGAGAATCATGAATCTCTCCAAAGTTTTTCTTTTATGTGCGGAATAATCTGCAGATTTTCTTTCTTTTTCTTGTTTCTTTCTGTTCGTCCCCTTTGCTTTTGAAACTTTATCGTTTGACTGTCATAAGATACTTGAAGAACTAGTTGCTTTAATTATCTAGAGTCACGTTTTTCCTCACATTTCATGCAAATAAAATCATATGAAAAGAAAAGATTTCACGTGAATTTCACGACTGCGTTGTCTGAACTGATGTCTTTATGTAGCGGACAGAGAGAGAGAGAGAGAGAGAGAGAGAGAGAGAGAGAGAGAGAGAATGTTTGCTAACACATATTGTTATTCTGTTGTGTGTGTGTGTGTGTGTGTGTGTGTGTGTGTGTGTGTGTGTGTGTGTGTGTGTGTGTGTGTTGTGTCAAAGAGATCTATCAATCATTCTACTACCCACTCATTATAATTTGTACCGCCCTGTTGACGACTTTGGTCGAACGTCCATGCTTGCTTCAAGGACATGACAGATAGGGATGAGCCAAACAGGAGAGTGGGAAAGGGGACCTAACACTACACTGACATCTACCACTGAAATGATAACACACTGAGAGCGGCAGTGTGAAAAAAAATGTTCCATTTTTTTTATATGTTGGGCCTTAGTGGGATTTGAACTCAGAACATCTGAGGCAAACCTGGTGTTCTGCTGATCAGCCATCCAGACGGTCCCTTGGATCTGTAAAGTCGTCTCCCTTTATCTGCAGAACAGCAGTGCCAGATATCCTGTCTGTCAGCCATACAGGCAGTCCTCTGAACTGTACAATGGTTTCCCTTCATCTGACCATCCTATCTATCTACTTTTTCACTCCCCCTTCCCCCTAACATCCGTGACCTTTGCTGATAGGGTTAGGACCAAATGAACCTGAGGACATTTTGAAAGTCAGAAGGCGTGTTTATGTAACATACGATTTTGCTTTTTGACAAGCCGGGGGAATTTTACGACATGCGCGTAGGCTTGGATTTTAGGAGAACGTTGGAAGTTGTCTTTGTTATTGACAATGACGTAATTCTGCAATATTCCGTACTTTTATGGCGGAAAGACTCCACTGCCCTCTGTTTGACAATTGATGTAGATAGTTCGAGTATATCTTTGCTCCCTCTTGTTACAGTTTTTCTTGACTTTGTTTCAACTGGATGACGTGACAAGTTTTTGATAATTATCTTTGGATTTTGATGTCGCCCCTACCACGTCTGTCAATTGCGCAGTTAATGTCATAATATAGACTGGACTGTATGAAAAATGGCAAGATTGTAAAGAACTTGTTTCTAACCTTTTGCCTCTTGAATTCTAATGCTTCGTTTTCTGTTTCTTTTATATGCGGAATCTGTTTTAACGTGAGCATTACACACCTTTCGAAAAGGATGTTTTTCCCACAATGTTGATTTTACCACGTCTGAGTGGCGACGAGAAGGTCTTAAAATCACACAACTTTTCAAGTAGAATGATGTAAAGATAAAGAGCTACACCATAGCTACACACATTAACTACACACTAACTACACACTAACTACATATTAACCAAACACTAACTACAAACTAAGTACAGGCTAACTACGAACTAACTACACACACTAACTACACCTTAAATACACCCTAACTAGACACAAACTACACGCACTACCTACACACACTAACTACACACTCACTACAAACTAACTGCACACACTAACTACACATTAACTGGACACTTACTACACACTAAATAGACACTAACTACACACACTAACTACACACAAACTATACACTAACTATTCACTAACTGCACACATTAACCATACACCAACTACACACTAATTACACACTAACTACACACTAACTACACACACTACACACACAAAGTACGCACTAACTACACACTAACTACACACACTACACACACTAACTACACACCAACTACACACACTAACTACAAACACTAACTTCACACTAACTACAGACTAACTACACACTAACTACACAAACTAATTACACACTCTAACTACAAACTAACTACACACTAACTACCTACTAGCTACAATACTAACTAGACACTAACTTCATACTAATTACACACTAAGTACACACTGACTATAAGCACTAACTACACCCTGAGTACACATTAACTATACAGTAACTACAGATTGACCACACACTAACTACACACTAACTACACACACTAATAACGCTATATAGACACTAACTAGACACTAACTGAGCACACACTAACTACACACACCAACAAAGCACTACACTCATTAAATACACACAGTATGCACACTAACTATATGCTAACTACACATTAACTACATATTCACTACACACTGACTACACACTAACTACACACACTAACTACACTAACTACACACACTAACTATTAGTTAGTGTGCAGTTAATGTGTAGCTAGTGTGTGTAGTTAGTATTTAGTTAGTGTGCAGCTAGTGTGTGTAATTAGTGTGTGCAGTTTGTGTGTAGTTAGGGTATAGTTAGAGTGTAGTTAGTTTGTAGTTAGTGTGTAGCTAATGTTTGTAGCTAGTGTGTCGTTAGTGTGTGCTGTTAATGAGTAGTTAGTATGTGGTTCGTGTATGATTAGTTTGTGAAGTTCGTTTGTAATTACTGTGTAGTGTGTGTGCTGCTAGTGTGTGTAAAGTGTGTACTTAGCGTGTGTACACAAACTACAGACACTAGCTAAACATTAACGACACACTAACTAGACACACTACACACACCAACTACACAATAACTACACACTAACTACACACTAACCGCACACACTACAAACTCTAACTACACACTAACTACACACTAACTACAAAAACTAACGACACACACTTCACACGCTAACTACACACTAACTATGCACTAACTACACCCTCTCTATACACTAACTACACAGTAACTTCAAACGACTTACACATAATTTACACACACTAACTACACACTAACTGCACACACTAACTATACACTACACACACTAACTGCACACACTACACACACTAACTTAACCCTAACTGCACACTAATCGCACACTAACTGCACACACTAACTACACACTAACTACACACACTAACTACACTCTAAATACATACTAACTACACATAAACTGTATACTAACTACACAATAACTACACACACTAGCTATACACGCTATTTACACACAAAGTACACACTAACTACACACACTGACTACACACTAACTACAATCTAATTACACAAACTAACTACGCTTACGTACTACACACTAATTACACACTAACTACACAGTAACTACACACACTAACTACACATAACTTCACATTAACTCCACACTTATTATACGCATTAACAAGACACATTAACTACACACTTACTACATACGAACTACACACTAAGTACAATCTGACTACACACACTAAGTACACACTAACCACACACTAACTACGCACACTCACTACACATACAAACTACACACACTAACTACGCACTAAGTACACACTGACTACACACTAACTACTCACTAACTACACACTCACCACACACACTCCAAACTCTAACTACCCACTAACTGCACTCTAACTGCACAGACTAACGACACACACTACACACACTAATTACACACCAGCTACATACTAACTACACACCAACTACACAGTAACTACACACTAACTACACAGTAACTACACACAATCTATTTTTTGCCGTCTTATCATGAGTACTCCCCCTAGTGGCACCACTCCTACGCTGTTCATCCCAGCTTCCCCTGTATAGCCAGACCCAGCTTGTGTTTACTATCTTATTTATTATTGCTGTATAAAAAGAGTAAATGGATGAAAACATTGAATATACTTCAATCCTCGATACGTTTCAAGAGAGAAATTAAGAAAGATAACGATAACGATGGGGAGCTGAAAGGTTTAGCCATCGACAAGATGTCTTGAGATCTGACGTTCACATAGAAAGCTTTTGACCCGAAAGGTCAACAAACTCCATTCCCAAATCTCCAATATACTATCCAAATCAAGATACTGAAATTATCACTTTCATTTTTCATCAGATCTACGGTCAACATTTCACTGTGTCCCTAACTGTGTCCCTAAAACCATGACCTCAGTAAAAAAAAAAAATCCGGACTGTTCTGATAAATACTTAACTGAAATTTCCCATCGTTACCATCTAAATTTTCCATCGTAGGGCATTATAAATTTCCCATCGTTAGCCTCTAAAACATTCGTGGTTGGCATCCTAAGTTTCCAGTATTGTTCTGTATACATCTGGACCGTTCGCATCCTAAATTTCCCATCATTAGTATCCTAAATATCCCATTGTAAGTCTCTCATTTTGTGATCATTAGCATGCTAAATTTCCCCTCGTTATATTCTGGATGTCTTGTCATTAGCACCCTTAATTTCCCATCATTACTCTCTAAATGTTTCATTATAAGTATCAGAAATTTCCCATCATTAACCAGTAACCATTCACTTTTCCACTGTTTACATCCTAAATTTTCACCCATTCAGTTTTCGCTTGTTACCGTTCTTGATTTTTTTCTTGATGTTCTTTTCCCCATGCACCAAAAATAATAAAGCCCTCTGATTGGAAGAAGTCATGTTGTGATAGTTACCCTGTTTTGCTCAGAGACCAACCAATGTTGTAACCAAACTGACCTGACCGGAAAGTTGAAAAAAAGGGCGTGGGAAAACTCTGTCTATCTATCTGTCTGTCTGTCTGTCTCTGGTCTGAGTTAATATCTGTCCTACGAATCAACTGTTTACCTCCATTCTAGTGTGTCACTCTGTATAAACATCGGAGTGACAGCCACAGCGGAGACATCTTCAGGTTCACGCTGGGACGAATCCAGGCGTAGCCATGAACGTTTGACAATGACTGACAGATTGCGGAGTAGGGACAATCGTTCGGCCCCCCTAACCCCCCCCTCCCTCCCTTTCACCACTCCCCTTCTTCCCCCTCCGTCCACTCAAACTCAACAAAGGAACCATGCAACAGGAAAACAATCTTTTAACTGTGGCAAATTAATTAAGCAGAATTTGACGTCATTTCTTGCAGCATTCAAAAACGCTTTTGAACGTCATGAAGCCATTTTCCCAAACTGAGAACAGTGACAGACACAGATGTAGAGGATGACTTCGTTAGTATTGCTGTAGAGACTCTGCAGTGTAAAGTATAGAGATGTCTGATCGGTGGAGATGATCCAGTATTAAATGTCACTGTTTTGATTGCTGTGGACGATCTGTGATATCAATTATCGCGGTTTTTCATTATTAGTGGAAAACTGTGCTGTGTAAAATGTCCCTGTTTTTGATCGGTAGAAATCTGCTCACAGTCATAGTCGTGGTTTTTGATTGGTAGAGAGCTCCGCTGTGTTAAAATGTCACAGTTTGTGATTGGTGGAGACATAGGTGAAAAGGCACTGTGTGAGTCGTCCCTTGCCATACATTCTCTTTACTTTGATCTAAAGTCGTTGCATAACGATTTTCTTCTGCATTTAAAATGTAGGAGATGACATGTCCTGATGAAACCTTTGACTTCATTTTCTTCAGTTTTGTCTTATTTACATTTCGCTTCAGCTTTTGATGATGCACGTCATCCTCTAGAATCTGATGGAGTTCCTGTGTTGAATTTTTTATGTTTCATGTTTCTGTTGGTAAGGGGATGGAGCGTGTGTGTGTGTGTGTGTGTGTGTGTGTGTGTGTGTGTGTGTGTGCGTGCGTGCGTGCGTGCGTGCGTGTGTGTGTGCGTGTGCGTGCGCGTGCGCGCGTGTATGTACACACACCTACACACACACACACAGAGCACCCAAACTCAAACCCTGTGCTCTTCGCTTTTTATTGTTATTGCTGAACAATGGTCAGTTAGGGTGAGAGTGAGAGAGAGAGAGAGAGAGAAAGAGAACAGAGAACACGTGCAGCGTCCCCTGTCAAGGTCACCGTGCATTGCTGTGCAGTACGAGGGCAGAGTGGGTGGGACACAGTGCGGACAACAGGATCTGAACCGTAGCACGTGCAGCACGGTGGGGGCCACCTGAAAGAGCCAGGGACCCTCCCGTGGCTAAGCCTTCCACTGACTAACGAGCCTGAAAAAAAAAAGCGCTTACTTTCTTCCACTGCCAGGATTGACAGCCACACACATGACTGAACTTTGCTTCCTTCCAGAACAGATGGGTGGGGGTGGGGGTGGGGATGGTGGAGGGTGGGGGAGATGGGGGGAGACATTGATTTAACGAAGAAAGAGAACACACGTGGAAAGAACTTAGATAACAACGACGGTGATGATGATGATGATGATAACAACAATAATAATAATAACAATAATAATAGTAATAATATAATAATAATAATAATGATGATGATGATGATGATAATAATAATAATAATGAAAATTGCAGAGAGAGAGAGAGAGAGAGAGAGAGAGAGAGAGAGAGAGAGATAGAGAGAGAGAGAGAGAGGGTGGGAGCGATGGAGAACATGGCTGGAGAGTGGGTGTAAGTGTTTACTTTTGCACTGGCATCAATTTTTTTTTCTTCTGTGGAACAGGGATCTCTGTCCTCAAGTTCACAAAACAGGTGACTCAATGCTCAGATATGCACCTTTCATTCATAAAGCAGCGTCCTAGGCATATGTACCTTTTGCTCACAAAACGGGTGTGTCAGTAATCGTGAAACAGGTGAGACAGTAATCAGAGATCTATCTCAGCTTCATGAAGCAGATGTCTTAGACCTCACGAAACGGATGTCTTAGTGATATCTCTCTTACGGCCGTGATATATGTGTCTCCGTCACAATGAAGTACTGCGTCTTAGTTACGATGAAACACGTGACTCTAGTTATTAGAAATCCATCTGATGTTTCTAAAACATATGTCTTGGTAATTATGAAAAAGATGCTTGTTTTCGTTATCAGTTTTCTGTCTTATTTTTTGGGGGGGCAGCACGTATACTTATTCATCGTGAAACAGGTGTTTTGGTTATCAGATATTAGTTTCATGTTCATGTATTAGGTTCTTAATTATCATAAATCTACTTCATGCTCATAAAATGCAAGCATTACCTATTAGATACACGGAGACCCAATAGATCGAAACGCGTAGTGTCTGTTTTGTAATTTGTTTGTTCCTTCGTTTGGCGGCTCAGATGTTCTATTTTCGCTTTATCAGGTATCTGATTTATGTTCATGAAGCACATGTCTTGGTTGTCAGATATGGAGTTTGTGGGTACTTGTTTTCTTTTTTTTTTCTTCTTTTTTTAACGTCATTCATGTAGTGACGCTGTGATTGGTCGACCTGTGGACGATTGTCAATAGTTGCTGCCGTTGATGCTGACTGCGTTGGTGTTTTTATTGTTTTGTTCTTATTCCTCTCTCTCTCTCTCTCTCTCTCTCTCTCTCTCTCTCTCTCTCTCTCTGACGTTTGGATGTAAAGCCATAAGAGAAGTATTTATATGTCGAATATCACATCAACAAAAAGCTGACTTTTCATCGCTAACATATCCACGTGTTGTCACTGGACTTGAGAAATCAATCTGTCGTCTGAAAGTAAAAGGATATGAATTTAAAGGAGAAGGGGTCGGAGGCATCGATCTCTGGCTTCCAGGAACAGTAGATAACCAACACACGCCTATCGTTGGCTCCCCAGCTAGCTAAGCGTAACCAAGTGAATCAAGAAATAACGAGGACAGTACCTCCTGCTCCCTCCAAATCACGATGATTCCACTATCAGTAGACACAAGATCTTTTGTTCCCCACCTAGCAAACGGCAACAAAGCGATTCCAATAGCATGAAGACGAGTACCTTTAGCTCCTGCCCAAAGAAGCAGCAACAGAAGGAGTCCAAGGCGCGTGTGGGAGGACAGCTCTGTCGCGATGTCCATACAGTACCCCGAGGACTGTTCACCACAACAACTCATGCAAAGAATATGTTGATACAGAATCACAAGAACCTCCGACTAAACGGATCTCTCACCGTTTCTGCCACCTCAGTAAACGAGCCAAAGGCGATTCAACAGCAAAGGCAATAGTCTTTTCGAAGAAAACTGCTTCCTCCAGCTAAAACAGGAACAGTAGTCTAGCAGAAATGAATCGCTCGTTCTTTCCATGGACAGCACTATAGTTTCAAAATGATCATCGACGAAGGACTTCTGTGCCGTATTCCAGAAACAGACACCAACAGAAGTATGTGTACAGAAACAGCTCACTCTGCTGTTTCAATGACTAGAACCACCTGCTCTGATACTAACAATGAATACATTACCCTGCTGATTCTAAAAAGAAAGTCCCAGGTGTGTAGTAAAATGTTTTGTCGTTTTAGCCTCTACTTTGCAAAATAAGCATTTGAAGGATTGTGGCAAAAAGATGTAGTTTCATCCATAATTTTCAGAGACAGAATCACGAAGGCGTAGAACAAAATGTAATAGCTCTATCTATTATTTCCAGGAACAGAATCGATGACGACATCGGCGGTGATTTAATGCCATACACTGCTGTGTCCAGAAATAGAACCACAAAGGCCAATAGCAACACAGTTCAGCCCATACAGTCCACACAAGACAGGGATAACAACAAAGTGGTTGGTTCAAAAAATGAAACTTCATTACGCATTTGAAAAGATTTTTTATCTCCTCTTTCCATGAAAAATTCTGACAGTACTGGGCAACGACACCCCGTTCAACATAAGAAAACAGAGGACAGTGGTATTGCCAGAGGGTAATCCTTGTTACTGAAGCCAATCAACAGTGTTCGGCAAAGGAATTATCTTATTTGAAAAAAAAGCAATATTACAACAACAAAAAATAAATAAATAAAAAGGTCTTACCCCCCCACCCTTGGCCCCCATACTTACCCTACTCTCCCTCCCCTCCAGCAAAAAAAAGCAAAGTAAAAACCAAAAATTAACTAACCAACCAAAACCAAAATGATTGCATATATGTGCAGATCAATTCTTTCCAGAGAGAGAGAGAGAGAGAGAGAGCATTGCAAGTAAAAAAAGACCAGTATAGGATAAAATTGATAGTAGGAATAATGCGTATAGTTTTGATAATAATAATGATAACGATAAAAATAATCATCACCATGATGTTAATAGCAATGCAAGTAAAAAAACAAACAAAAACCATTGGATGATAAAATAGTAGTAGAAATAAATTGTATTGTGTTAATGATGATGACGATAACACTCATCATCATCATCATAATGTTAATAGAAGTAATATGGTATTCATGATAACAGTAACAATAATGATCATAATAATAAAATGATATAAAACAATAATTGTAATAATGTTAATAACAAGGATGATCATAAGAACAACAATAATAATAATAATAACGATGATGATATCAATAATAACAATGATGATAGAAATAATGATAATAATGATAATGATAATAATAATAATGATAATGATAATAATAATAGTAATAATCATAATAATAATAATTAATAATAAGACAATAGTAGTAGCCGTAGTAAGGATGATGATGATGATGATGATGATGATGATGATAAAGTGAAGTAATCACAAAAAACAAAAGTCTAAAGACGGACATTTTAAAAAAAAAAGCCCAGACCAGCCCCCTCCCCCTTAGCTCTCCACGCCCTAAAAACCTAATTAAACAAAGAGAGAGAAAACAACAAACAAACAAACAAACAAACGAGCAAAAAAAAAAAAAAAAACAAAAAAAACCCACCACCACCACCAACCATGATCACACGAAGTAACCAATGCACAAAAACAACACAATTGTTTAGGAGGCTTCCGAGTAAGATGGCTTTTTACAAACAAGCCAAAAAGACATGGGACTATTTACACGCCATACTAAATCTAGTGTGGGGTGAAAACAGTGTTCACAAGTATCTGGGTGTTATGTCAGTGCTAGAGATGACATGTTTGCGGCCATGTGTAGAGAGATCAACGATGAGTAGAACTTTGTCTACAATGTTAAGCTCTGCTGATTACTATGCGCAAACGTTATGCTCCCATCAGTCCTAGGTTGGGCAGTTTAACAGTAGTGTGTGTGTGTGTGTGTGTGTGTGTGTGTGTGTGTGTGTGTGCGTGTGTGCGCGCGCGTGTGTGTGTGTGTGTGTGTGTGTGTGTGTGCTGCGCGCGCGCGTGTGTGCGTGTGCGCGCGTGCTTATGCGTGTGCATACGTGCGTGCGTGCGTGTGTGTTCTTGCGTGCGTGCGTGTGTGTGTATGTGTGTGCGTGTGTGTGTATGTGGGGTGTGTGTGTGTGTGTGTGTGTGTGTGTGTGTGTGTGTGTGTGTGTGTGTGTGTGTGTGTGATCGTTTACAAGTAACATGCGTAGAACGTCACCAGTTATTGTGACAGTATAACAGTCGATGGAGTTTTTGGCGATAAAGCATTTTTTTTTTCATTTGGTCGCGGTTTTGGCCATGTCTGAAAATCATAGCTGTGCAAAGCGATTTCATATTAGCACGAACCGTCAATAACATAAGAGAGAGACAGAGAGTGAGAGAAGAAGAAGAAGAAGAAGAAGAAGAAGCAGGAGAAGAAGAAGAAGAAGGATATCTTACTATCAAGAGATGGAAGGGGTGATAAATGGAAATAAAAATGAACACACACTTTCTTTTCACGGAAAAAAAGTCCATAGAAAGTTGACAAACCGGTTCATCTAAAAGAAACCAACCGACAAAATCACTGCATACAAAACGGCTTTGTTCATGCATTTATTAAAAGAACTTTTCATATTTTGCCATGAAAAATTGCCGTAAGTGAAAAAGTCCAGGATGTATTTTTTTCAATGTAACATAAAAGTTCCTATTTGTTTTATAGTAGTTTGTTTTAACCTTTGAGTTAGGCGTTTTTGAAACAGGTATTTTTTACACTTTCTAGATACTTTAAATAAAATATGTTACCAATAAAGAAATGCAAAAATAACTTTTTTGAAATTGAAAAAAGAAAAAATACGTACACAGATCGAGATAAAAGATAAACAAGTATGCACAGAAAGAGATAAATAAATAATTAATGAAATGAATAAATGAATAAATGATCAATAAATGAAAATAGATAAATAAAAAAAAAAAAGAAATACACAAACAAGCATATAGATAAATAAATAAGTGAACAAATAATGAACGAATAAATAAATGAATAGGAAAATATATAAGCGAACAAATAATGAATAAATGAACGAATAAATAAGTAAATGAATGAAAATAAGTAAATAAATAAATAAATGAATGAATGAAAAATACATAAATAAAACGTGTAAACACCTCCCTTCCCGCCCTTAGAAAAAAAAGAAAAAAAAAAAGAAAAGAAAAAAA
>CM065731.1:39069387-39071887 GCA_033310375.1 Conus canariensis | reverse complement strand
AATCAAAGTAGAATAACAATCATTTAATAATACTAATTGTTGCCTGTTGGAAAGGAAGGATGAAATGAGTTTTAGAGTGTCGGAAGTTAGTCGATAAATAGTTAACTTTCTGAGCAAAAGTTCATGATTAATGACATCGAAAGCTTTAGCAAAATCCACGAAGAGTACTCCGGAAAAGTGTTTGTTGTTTATGTTTGAAAGCCATTGATCAACTATCTTGGTAAGAGCTGTTTGACAAGAATGATTCTCTCTAAATCCGGATTGATTAGGGTGTAGTAGATCGAATTTTTTTACATGAGAAAGAAGACACTTTTTTATGTGTTGTTCTAATGGTTTTGAAAGAACTGATAGAATAGAGATAGGTCGATAGTTAGAAGGATCAGCCATATTTCCTGATTTGTACAATGGTATGACTTTAGCTTGTTTAAAAGCATCAGGAAAGCAATGCTTATCAATGCAGAGATTATAAATATATGTGAGAGTTTCTGCTATAACAGATGCTGATAGCTTAAGAATTTTCCCGTCAATTCCATCAATTCCACGAGTTGCTGTCTGTTTTAACCGTCTAAGAGAAGAGAAAACTTCGTGGACATCCATGGCACTAATATCCAAAGCTGAATGGATGTTCTTCTGGTGGCAGTATTTCAGTAATTCTTGTAGATCGTTACGTTTTGATTCATCGTTTCGTATGATTTGATTTGATATACTTGCAAAATGGGCGTTCAGTTCACTTGCAGATATGTCTTTTGTTAAGTTTAATACAGGGTCAGAATTTTTCTTGGTTAAGCCATGTATAGCTTTCCAAATAGATTTACTGTCTTTCTTTCTATTAATAAGGTCCAAGAAATATTTCCTTTTCTCTGATCGTATTAGGGAGGTCACCTTATTTCTGTACTTTTTGAATTCTTCGCGAGAGCCATTTTTTAACAGATAATCCCTTTGGTATATAGTGTCCTGTATTTCTTTTGTAAGCCAAGGTGGTTTTATCCGATGTTTTACTCTTTTAGTTTGAAGAGGGGCATGCTTATTGTATACGTCATGGAAGATGTTATACCATACTTGCAGAGCTTGATTGGGGTCAGTATACTGATACACGTCATTTAAAGGGGAATTTAAAAGATCTGAGAGAAATTTGTCACGATCAAATTTAGAAAAGTTCCTGAATGTAATCGTTTTATGATTTAACTTGGGTATTTTGACACCCTTTTTGGTCCACGTAAAACAAATCGGAAAATGGTCACTGCAGCCATAAGCAGGAGCAACTGATTCTACTATTGTTTCTGAATTGGTAACATATATATGATCTATTAATGTTTCAGAAGAATTGGTTACACGGGTAGCTGATTTTATTATTGTGTCAAACCAAATGATTCAAAAGTTTGAGTCCAGTGATTATCAGTTTTGAATAAATCAATATTAAAATCACCTAATATTATGACATCTTTGTAATTATCATTAGCATTTTCCAACATTGAAATGAAGCGGTCGATCCAGTCGACATGTTCGGCTGGATTCCTGTATAGAAAACATAGAGGTATGGGCTTGTTATACTTCAGAGAGAGAGAGAGACACAGAGAGAGAGAGAGAGAGAGAGAGAGAGAGAGAGAGAGAGAGAGAGAGAGAGAGAGAGAGAGGGTTGTTGGATGACGTCATCAATAAAGTCAAGACAGAGTAAGTGAAAATATCAAGGCAGGTGAAAACCTTTCACACACACACACACACACACACACACACACACACACACACACACACACACACACACACACACCACACACACACACACACACACACACACACACACACACACAGAGAGAGAGAGAGGAGAGAGCATAAAATCTCTACCCATTCCATTCACAACATTTCCCCAACTGTCCAACTCAAAGTATACTGTGGGATCACGAATGTACAGCTGTGCCAAATGACACGACGAATGGCCCTTGGACATCGGTGTGAATGTACAGCTGTGCCAAATGACACGACGAATGGCCCTTGGACATCGGTGAAAGCATTTTCAACTGGCCAGCTAATCCCTCCAGCATTAAAGGATCTAGACAAATCCCACTCCCAAAGAAGAAGGGCCTGTCCTGAAACTTAACTCTCTCCCCTCCTCAAATGAGATACTCCAACACACACACACACACACACACACACACACACACACACACACACACACACACACACACACACAGAGAGAGAGAGAGAGAGAGAGAGAGAGAGAGAGAGAGAGAGAGAGAGTAGAATAGGGGAGGTAAACATCCTCTTTCCCTTTTATTTACCCCCCCTCTCTCTCTCCCCCTCCCATTAATTCTGTTCCCCTTTACTGACAAGGAGAGAAGCCTACTGCCCTGTGGAAGTCAGATGGCGTCTTTACGAAAGGTACCAGTTTTACCTATATATACTTTTTTGATGATGGTGGAAGAATTTTATGACAAACGCGTAGGCCAGGATATTATGAGGACATCGGGTATTGTCTACTGTACCGATAGCTATGTAAGTCCAT
>CM065731.1:39059387-39061887 GCA_033310375.1 Conus canariensis | reverse complement strand
GGAATAATTATGGGTTGCATCTGAGTGGTAAAGATCCTGAATGAAAAGCAAAGTAAAGCAAGGTAAGGTAAGGTAATGTTGCTTATAGCCCAGCCGACCGCAAGGGGCCATATCAGGGCTGTCACCACGTTACAATCAACTCACAAGTCAAGCAAGCAAACAAACAAACCAGACCTAAAAAAAAACACACACACACACACCCAAACCCACGAAGTCTGCCAATATGTTTCTCACATTCAATGCAAACTGTACTGCCTTTTCTTCACCAGAGAGAGAGAGAGAGAGAGAGAGAGAGAGAGAGAGAGGAGAGAGAGAGAGAGAGAGAGAGAGAGAGAGATCAATAAAAGAGATTGCCCTTATCCAAACGGTTGTGAAGTGTGTCAGACAACAGTTATTTGACATCTGCATTCCCCGGCACGTTGTGTGGAGTTCTGAATGGTCCGTGTATTGCTAAACGACTTCTCACTGCGGTTTGGTTTACAAAAAAAAAATAATCAGAAAACAAAAACACTAATCAAACACACACAAGATGACATTCAGGTTGAGCGAAAGACAGGCAAACAAACACACAGAAAAAAGACAGACAAGAGAGAGAGAGAGAGAGAGAGGAGAGAGAGAGAGAGAGAGAGAGAAAGAGAGAGAGACAGACAGACAGAGACAGAGACAGAGAGAGAGAGACAGACAGACAGACAGACAGACAGACAGACAGACAGCCAGACAATACAAAACATGCAGAAAGACAGCAAAGAAGAAAGGGGGGCAGGGATAAAGAAGGAGAGCCGTTACCGCAACATCTGAAAGAAAAAGCACGAAGAAGGAAAGAGAAAAATAAGGAAAAAGAAAA
This sequence comes from Conus canariensis, assembly GCA_033310375.1. NCBI lineage: Eukaryota > Metazoa > Mollusca > Gastropoda > Neogastropoda > Conidae > Conus > Conus canariensis. The sequence goes on along the minus strand of CM065731.1, from coordinate 39,061,043 downwards.
CAAAGAGAAGCAAGAAGAAAAGGGCACACACACACACACACACACACACACACACACACACACACACACACACACACACACACACACACACACAAGCAGTATCTATCAGTGTTTACCTTGTCTGTCTTCTGTATGTCTGTTTGTCTGTCTCTCTCTCACTCACTTTCTCTCTCCCTCTCTCTGTCTCTCTGCCTCCCTCCCCTCTTCCATCCCCCCCTCCCCCCCCCCCCGCACACACTCTCTGTCTGACTGTCTGTCTGTCTGTCTGTCTGTCTAACACACACACACACACACACACACACACACACACATACACAACACGCGCGCACACGCACACACACAGACACACGCATAGACAGACAGACAGACAGACAGACACAGACACCACACACACACACACACACACACACACACACACACGCGCGCGTGCCGCGCGCGCGCGCGCGCGCGCGCGCACGCACGCTTTCAAGAAACCAAAAAGAAGTGCGTGTGTGTGCGTGCGTACGTGTGTGTGTGTGTGTGTGTGTGTGTGTGTGTGTGTGTGTGTGTGTGTGTGTGTGTGTGTGTGCGTGCGCGCGCGCGCGCGCGCGCGCGCGCGTGTGTGTGTGTGTGTGTGTGTGTGTTTATCCTCGATGCTAATTCTCTTGGAATCAACCCGACGAATTCCTGTGGAGGTAAGAAAGCCGACCTAGCGATGGCCTGTAAATATGCTTAGTGTGAATATTTCATGGAGGATTATTCAATTGTTTCCCAACCACTCACAGTTATCCTCTTTTCTCACTTCCTCCCTCCCTCCCTCCATCTCTCTCTCTCTCTCTCTCTCCCCCCCCTCTCTCTCTCCTCTCTCTATCTGTGTGTGTGTGTGTGTATGCGTGCGTACGTGCGCGCGCGCGCGTGTGTGTGTGTGTGTGTGTTGTCTGTTTCTCTGTTTCCCTATAATCCACATCCTTATTAAAAGTGGAATGTTGGCATCTTTGCAGAAGCCCTGTGATATTTCCATTAAAGGTGTCGTCATTTTTCTTTGCATTTCTTTCTTCCCTTAGTTCAATCTCTGTTTCTTTTTTCTCTGTTTCTTTCCTTTCATTTTTGCGTCTGTCGGTCTGTCGGTTAGCCTGTCTGTGTCTTTGTTTCTGCCTGTCTGTCTTTCTATTTGTCTGTCTGTCAGTCTGATGTTTACCTTGTTTGTTTGTTTCTTTCTTTCTTTCAATTTGTCTGTCTGTCTGCGCGTCTTGTTTTCTCTTTATTTCCTTTTCCCTTCCATTATCAATCTGCCAACATTTCAGACTTTACAGTCATCTTGTTGGGGGGGGGGGGGGGGGGGGGGGAGAGGGGGGGAGGGGGCATTGTTTTGCGCATTTTCATGCGTTATCTGAGACGCCCACAGAAAATGTAAATAATCGAAGATTCACTTGACTGTTTTGTATACGTAACGAAATTAGCGCCGTTTGGCATCTTGTTTTGTGTGCCTATTTAGGTTATGAATTATGCGCCGGAATTCTGTACTTAAGCACCCGTTTATCACATCAAAACATCCCTCAGGGGCTTGAGACACGCCGCCTCGGGGAATAGAATATTCCGACCTCCAAACCTTCATGAGCATGCCCCATTGAGGATAGCGCGGGACAGTTCATACTCCCGAGGACGCCAGCAGACTGC
>CM065731.1:39046887-39054387 GCA_033310375.1 Conus canariensis | reverse complement strand
TAAGGTCCCCGGGAAGGCAGAGAAAGGTGGAAGGAAGCGGCAACAAGATGAAGAATGCTTCACGCTCACCAGCACACGGCGATGGGTAGGACATCACTAATCCCCTCTTCAGGAACTCCCCCCCCCCTCAACCTTCCCCCTCCCAGCGACCTCCCCGCGGAGAATGTAAACAGAAGCTGATCCCTACTTAGCAGCAGTGTCAGACTGGGGATCTGTAGGTCTGGCCTCCTGCAAGGAATGCTGACACACAAGAAACATCCCTGCTTAGCAGCGACTTGGCTTCCACGGGCTGGTTCACTGGGGCTTGGAGGCGACAAGTATCGCGGTGGATGAGAGCTGCAGCGAGTGGTGCAAAGTCACCAGGGGGTGAGGTCACCAGTTAAAGTCACCAGTGACTCTCGGGAGATAAGAACAGCAGAGAGTTGGGTCCGGATAAGCGAAGGCTGAAGTCTCGGCTTGGTCTCGTGAGATCTCATCACGTGACGCCGAGGAATGAGCTTTGAGGTCAATGAGAGCAGCAGAGGTGACGCACAGCTGAAAGGATGGAAGCGACTTCTTTGTCTTCCTGGAATGGCTGGTATCAGTACGACGCTGCAGTTCTAGCAAAGCGCACATTTCAATGGGTCGATCTCTCTCTCTCTCTCTCTCTCTCTCTCTCTCTCTCTCTCTCTCTCTCTCTCTCTCTCTCTCTCTCTCTCTCTCTCAGCGCGTATTGTTCTTCCCATTTAGTTCTTTCTTCTCAATAAAAGCTTTTGACATTTTTCAAAGTGGAAAAGTGGAGAACGCGGGGTAAGGTCTGCGACACATGTTTAGAACTCTCTTTACTCAAGGTCTGCGGTCGGGTTTTCAAAACCGTTGAAAACAAACCTGTCTGGACAAATATTCCTCTGAGCTATGCTGTGTCTGCTGTGTGCATGTGGTAGGAGAGGAGGGATGCGTGTGTTCTTATGAGGTCGGGAGATGGGTAATTGTGGAGTGGGGGTGGAGCTATGGATGAAGGAGTGACGGGGAATAGATAGGAAAGTGGAGGGAAATAATAACTCAAACTCAAATAGTTTAATGGCAAAGGCCACCGACCTGTCTGCAACGAGGTCAAATACAAAAGAAGAACACACACGCGCTCGGCGCATATACTGAAAATTATCAAAGAAAATATCTGCATCACAAAGATTTGTTCCTCCTGAAATTACTCTGGCATTTGTGTGTTATCTGATAGCAGTTCTCCTCTTCGTTTCAGTGCTTTGACAACGAACATAGCTACAGAGCGAGTTACAATTCTCTCTTCATTTTGCAGTAAAAGAAGCAATGACACTTGATGAACATTCCTAGTATGAGGCAAAATGTATTCATCTCTTAAATAATTATAGGATGGACAAACAATCAAAAAATGTATATCGTCCTCGATTTGGTGACAGAATGAACAGTTTTTGGAGTTTAGTGTATATCTTTGATGGACATTCAAATCACTAATACCAAGTCGAAATCTCACGAACATTTAGCGAAATTTAGAAATTGTAATATCAGGTAAATATTTCTCAGGCTGCCGTAAGGATTTGAAGGAACGATATGTTGAATATCTGTAACTATTAAGTATTTTACTATACCAACTTTGTCTATAACAGTCAATCATGCATTGTTTAGGTTCACGTAAAAGCGATTTCTCGTAATTCATTCCACCGTTTAGCCAAACCTAAGAAAAGCCATAAGTATCCAAACAATGTTTTATCGAAGTAATAGTGTGTGTGTGTGTGTGTGTGTGTGTTTGTGTGTGTGTGTGTGTGTGTGTGTGTGTGTGTGGTGTGTGTGTGTGTTGTGTTCGAATTGAATTCAATGACCATAGAAAAGGGCCTTGAAGTGCTAATGCAAAATATTGAGCTTATTCCCATCTGCCCAGCAAAGGCAGTGGAGTTTTGTGTGCATGACCGTTTTTTTTTTATCCCGCCATTAAGGCAGCCATACTCAATCTTCGGGGAAGGTGCATGCAATGTGTAACGTGTCATCCATACGAACGGCCAAACTGGCCTTCTCCGAAAGTTGGTGATGGGATTTTACGTGTGTGCAAGATGTTATGCGTGCGTTCACACACGGAACCTCGGTTTATAGTCTCATTCGAAGGACTGTATGGGAAATGGAGTCAGAACTAATGTTAACTCCGAGGGAACCCCCCCCCCCCCCACCCCTGTACCGAAACGGCCCGGCGGAGATTCGAACCCGCAACCCTTGGATTACGAGTCCGGCGCTCTACCAACTGAGCTGTTCCGGTGTCGTATAATATCTGGGAACCGTGATATCTGGGAACGCGTTCCCAGATTTACCGTGATATCTGGGAACGCGTTCCCAGATTTACCGTGATATCTGGGAACGCGTTCCCAGATTTCCTGAACTTCCAATCGTGAAATCTGGGAATTTTGTGAAAATCATGCCAAGAAATTAATGAAAAAAAAGTGACAAGAAGGCCAAAGATCTCAATTGCACCTAAATGAATTGTTTCCTACCTTATCTCGAAAATCCATTCTTTTTTCGTTTTCTTTCTGCCCTTCTGAGCTCTGAAAGACCGCGTTCCCAGACATCACGGGCCTTCCCAGATATCACAGTACATTTTGGGAACGCGTTCCCAAAAAAAATCTGTGATATCTGGGAAGCCTTCCCAGATATCACGTTCCCAGATTTCACGCGACACCGGCCCCCCGCTTATACTGCCATTAACTGACATACCTGTTTCTTATCGTCCACACCAACACCCTGGCTTCTCCTCCTCAACCCCTGCGACAGGCAGTCCACAGGCAACAATCAGTGTCAAGTCGTCAAGAGGCAACCCACTAGAGGAGACACTGCACTGCAGCCGAACCACTTCGCTGGTGTTGAGTGGCGCCTGTGCTGTTCCAAGATGTACAGGACACCCTTCACTACGCTTCCCGCTAAAGACAATACTTGTTTGGTCGAGGAACCAGCATGAGCGTGCGTCTCTCCGAGGAGGGCACCTCCATGAGTGAACGCAATCTGGTAACGAGGGAATTCATTGAATACTGATGTGAGACGCATTGATTCATTGGATACTGATATGAGGCATGATGAAAGCCGGGATGGGATTGGGGAAAGGAGAGGGAGATCTGTTTGTCCTCTCTCTCTCTCTCTCTCTCTCTCTCTCTTTCTCCCTCCCTCGCTCCCTCTCTCTCTCTCTCCCTCTCTCTCTCTCTCTCCCTCTCTCTCTCTCTCTTTCTCCCTCCCTCCCTCCCTCTCTCTCTCTATCTCCTCTCTCTCTCTCTCTCTCTCTCTCTCTCTCTCCCCCTCTCTCTCTCTCAAATCATGGGATTCATCCATTGTGAAAAAAAATGCACCAATATCCATCTATATCAAATGGGAACATGCAGATCGTACAAACATGTCTTGAAAACTCGCCACACGACCAATCGAGGAAGAAATAAGGAGACAAAAGAGATAGGACAATGAAATAAAACAAAACAAAGGCATGTTGAAGCATCATACCTCCCCCCACCCCCCACCCCCCTCCACCGCTGTACTACCAGCCCGTTTGCTGACGACTTTCCTGTGACTTGAGTACGCTGGGTAATGTGGAAATCCCATAATTCCCCGATCTCTGTTGAAGATGACAGGACCTCCAGTTGACACGATCACACACAAAGGACTCCTGTTCCAATGCATATTGACACACACTGACTTAGGACATTGGGAAAAAAATCTCTCTTTACCCATCTTTCAGCGTTGGAACCTTGTATCTAGAGACTGACGTCCAACGCTGTAACCGCTCGACCATCTTTCTTGTCACACTTACTTACTTTATTTTGAGAGAGAGAGGAGGAGAGAGAGAGAGAGAGAGAGGGGGGGGGCTGAGATATATAGAGAGATAGACAGATTATATAGAGAGAGATAGAGAGAGAGACAGACAGACAGACAGGCAGACATGCAGAGAGTTAGTGTCTGGAACCTCCAATAACCGAGCCAGACTTGGCACGTTTAATTAAACACAATGAACCAACCTCGTAACTCTACGCCCCTACCGCCACCCCCACCCCCACCTCCCCATCCCCCACCCCCTGGCCCCTCCACCCCACGACCTTTTCCCCACACGTGCCAACACCTCTCCAGACAATGTCCATCCAAGTCGTCAACATCTCAGTGTAAACTGGTGAAAATAGGAGCCCGCTGAAAAAGGACTTCACACAATTTACTGATTGCAATTAACACTGTAGGTGGCCAACCAAAAGGGGGCGGGTGTGTGTGTGTGTGTGTGTGTGTGTGTGTGTGTGTGTGTGTGTGTGTGTGTGTGTGTGTGTGTGTGTGTATGTGTGTGTGTGTGTGTGTGTGTGTGTGTGTGTGTGTGTGTGTGTGTGTGTGTGTGTGTGTGTGTGTGTGTGTGCCTGCGACGACAAGTTAAAGGTAAATAGGAAAGACAGGTATCAGGAAGTGGATGGAGTGTGGTTAACCATTTTCCCGCGAGAGGTTGTCTCAGGGCTTTTCTATAGGCCTAGGACTCTAATGTTTTTTTTTTTTCAACATCATTAGTTCTTTATTCAATCCTTAAGAATATGACCAAAATCCGCCCTCCCCCTCCACACCCCCCCCCCCCCTTTCCCAACTGTCACTGTATTTTGTCTGTTTAAAGTCTTGAAGCACATGCACTCTCTCCCTGTCTGCGAGTCTGTCTGTATGTGTTGTGTATTCTGTTTGTATATTATCTACTATCTATCTAATCTATCTATCTATCTATCTATCTATCTATCTATCTACTATCTATCTTCATCTATCTATCTATCTATTCAGTCTCTTGATTCGCGTTTATCATGGTTTGCCTATTCCCAGTTCTACTAATCCTGATTCGCCCAGCATATGAACTAAATAAGACGTCAGTTGCTCTTTGATATTCTAAGAATACAAAAGTATTAAGTAGATTGTAATAAAAACCACTTGACAGCACACCTGCCACACACGCTTACAGAATTCACACACACACACACACACACACACACACACACCACACACATACACACACACACACACACACACACACACACACACACACACACACCACACACACAACCTTCTCTCTCTCTCTCTCTCTCTCTCTCCACACACACACACACACACACACACACAAACAGACAGACAGACACACACACTCTCTCTCTCTCTCTCTCTCTCTCTCTCATCACACACACACACACACACACACACACCACACACACACACACACACACTAATTACGTCATCTATTTTTCTTGAAGGATTTCAGCGAGGAAATCCTAACAAGAGCAGAATGAGGGATGTAACTGAATTGATTGGCAAAATGTGAACGTTACACGTCTTTCTCTGTGACACACTGACACTGTGGAGGGGGGAGGGTTACAGAGGGGGGGGGGGGGGTGAGAACAGGTAGAGGTGAGGGGGTCGAAAGGAAACGGAAATCATCCGAACCCTAATCTCTTGCCCGAGACTCTCCTCAGGCAAGACTAGTCTTGGGAAACCCACCAAAAAATTGATTCCCGCTTTAACGGTGGTTTTGTCGCAGAAATCTTGCTCACAGAAGGAAAGGGAGGGCAAAGGGAGGGAGGGACGGGACAAGGAGGGGGTGGGGGAGGGAGGATGGTGGTGGTAGTGGTCCTAGGGTTCGAGAATGATGGAGGGGGGGGGGAGTTGGGGAAGCCGATTGAGATTCGATTTCGATTGAGGACCTCTGAAGGTGCATGGAAAGGAAAGTTGTGTACATGGTTTATCCCAGATTTTTTTTTGTGGTGTGACGTTTGGGCGGTGTGGTGGTGGGTATAAGTGCTGTGGGTGGGGATTAGGTTGCATACGGCAGATATGTGTGAGGGAGAAGTAGATTCGCTGGTAGTGCTGCTCAAGTCCATGTTCCTTTTTGCCTGTTTTCAAGCCTGAGAAGTGACGATGTTACTGAAGAGGAATACTCATCGTCTGTGTTGATAGTTCCTACAATGAATAGCCAATCAGCGTCTGTGTTGATAGTTCCTACAATGAATGCCAACAGCGGGTACTGTGTTTGATGGTTCCTACAATGAATAAAGCCAACATCGTCTGTGTTGATGGTTCCTACAATGAATGCCACATCGTCTGTGTTGATGGTTCCTACAATGAATGCCAACATCGTCTGTGTTGATGGTTCCTACAATGAATGCCAACAAGCGTCGTGTTATGGTTCCTACAATGTAATGCCACACGTCTGTGTTGATGGTTCCTACAAGAATGCAACATCGTCGTGTTGAGGTTCCTACAATGAATGCCACAGCAACAACCGCGGCACTTCACGCCAAATGTAACACTGCAGCGATCTCTACGTGAAATGTAACATTACAGCAATCACCACGCGCGCCAAAAGTAACACTGCAGCGATCTCTACGTCAAATGTAACATTACAGCAATCACCACGGCGCGCCCAAAAGTAACACTGCAGCGATCTCTACGCCAAATGTAACATTACAGCAATCTCCACGCCAAATGTAACACTGCAGCAATTCCAAGCCAAATTAGTACTGCAGCGATCTCCACGCCAAATTTAACACTGCAGCGATCTCCATGCCAAATTAACACTGCAGCGATCTCCACGCCAAATTTAACACTGCAGCAATCTCCATGCCAAATTTAACACTGCAGCGATCTCCACGCCAAATTTTATCACTGCAGCGATCTCCACGCCAAATTTAACACTGCAGCGATCTCCATGCCAAATTCAACACCCCAGCAATCTCCACGCCAAAGGTAACACTGCAGCAATCTCCATGCCAAATGTAACACTGCAGCAATCTCCACGCCAAATGTAACACTGAAGCAATCCTCACGCCAAATGTAACACTGAAGCAATCCCCACGCCAAATGTAACACTGGAGCAATATCCACGCCAAAAGTAAACCGCAGTAATCTCCACACAAAATGTAACATTGCGGGCAATCTCCCACGCAATGTAACGAAGCAGAAATCGCCACACGAAATGTAACAATGCGGCAATCTCGACGCAAAATGTTACAATGCGGCAATCTCGACGCAAAATGTTACAATGCGGCAATGTGAACAGGGAATTAACTGTTACATTTCCGCGTCTTTCACATGAACATTTTGACAATTGTTAGATTCGTTTTGTCTTCGAGGGTCATACATCCAACTTTTAGACATAGTTTTGTCCTGGCTTCTGTATTAAGAGAAGGGGGTGGGGGTGGGGGGTGGGGGGGGCGTTGTGTTTTGAATCTTGTGTGGGACTCAAAAACTAGGCCCAACTCACGCGCTCGCATACACACACACACACACACACACACACACACACACACACAACACAACACACACACACACACACACGCATACACACACACGCGCGCGCGCGCGCGCGCGCGCATATTCCATATACAAGGACACATACACATATACCTCACACAGAGAGAGAGAGAGAAGAGAGAGAGGAGAGAGAGAGAGGGGAGAGAGAGAGAGAGAGAGAAATCGGTGGCAGAGAGAGAGGGACAGAGAGAGAGATAGAGA
>CM065731.1:39040567-39043067 GCA_033310375.1 Conus canariensis | reverse complement strand
CGTCTCTTGATTCGCGTTTATCATGGTTTGCCTATTCCCAGTTCTACTAATCCTGATTCGCCTAGCATATGAACTAAATAAGACGTCAGTTGCTCTTTGATATTCTAAGAATACAAAAGTATTAAGTAGATTGTAATAAAAACCACTTGACAGCACACCTGCCACACACGCTTACAGAATTCACACACCACACACACACACACACACACACACACACACACAACACACACACACACACACACACACACACACACACACACACACATTCTCTCTCTCTCTCTCTCTCTCTCATCACACACACACACACACACACACAAACAGACAGACAGACAGACACACACACACACTCTCTCTCTCTCTCTCTCTCTCTCACACACACACACCACACACACACACACACACACACACACACACACACACACACACTAATTACGTCATCTATTTTTCTTGAAGGATTTCAGCGAGGAAATCCTAACAAGAGCAGAATGAGGGATGTAACTGAATTGATTGGCAAAAATGTGAACGTTACACGTCTTTCTCTGTGACGACAACTGACACTGTGGAGGGGGGAGGGTTACAGAGGGGGGGGGGGGGGAGAAACAGGTAGAGGTGAGGGGGTCGAAAGGAAACGGAAATCATCCGAACCCTAATCTCTTGCCCGAGACTCTCCTCAGGCAAGACTAGTCTTGGGAAACCCACCAAAAAATTGATTCCCGCTTTAACGGTGGTTTTGTCGCAGAAATCTTGCTCACAGAAGGAAAGGGAGGGCAAAGGGAGGGAGGGACGGGACAAGGAGGGGGTGGGGGAGGGAGGATGGTGGTGGTAGTGGTCCTAGGGTTCGAGAATGATGGAGGGGGGGGGGGGGAGTTGGGGAAGCCGATTGAGATTCGATTTCGATTGAGGACCTCTGAAGGTGCATGGAAAGGAAAGTTGTGTACATGGTTTATCCCAGATTTTTTTTTTGTGGTGTGACGTTTGGGCGGTGTGGTGGTGGGTATAGTGCTGTGGGTGGGGATTAGGTTGCATACGGCAGATATGTGTGAGGGAGAAGTAGATTCGCTGGTAGTGCTGCTCAAGTCCATGTTCCTTTTTGCCTGTTTTCAAGCCTGAGAAGTGACGATGTTACTGAAGAGGAATACTCATCGTCTGTGTTGATAGTTCCTACAATGAATGCCAACAGCGTCTGTGTTGATAGTTCCTACAATGAATGCCAACAGCGTCTGTGTTGATAGTTCCTACAATGAATGCCAACACGTCTGTGTTGATGGTTCCTACAATGAATGCCAACAGCGTCTGTGTTGATGGTTCCTACAATGAATGCCAACATCGTCTGTGTTGATGGTTCCTACAATGAATGCCAACACGCTGTGATTTCCCAATGAATGCCAATCTCTAGTGTTAGAGATTACACAATCACACTGCCAAAGTCCTGAGCGATGGTTCCTCAATGTAAATTACCAACACACACGCGCACCACGCAAAGTAACACTGCAGCGATCTCTACGCCAAATGTAACATTACAGCAATCTCCACGCGCCAAAAGTAACACTGCAGCAATTCCAAGTCCAAATGTAGACATACAGCAATCCCACCGCGCCAAATGTAACACTGCAGCGATCTCCAGCCAAATTTAACATGTGACGAATCTCCACGCCAAATGTAACACTGCAGCAATCTCCAAGCCAAATTTTATAACTGCAGCGATCTCCACGCCAAATTTTAATCACTGCAGCGATCTCCATGCCAAATTTAACACTGCAGCGATCTCCATGCCAAATTTAACACTGCAGCGATCTCCAGCCAAAGGTTAACACTGCAGCATCTCCATGCCAAATGTAACACTGCAGCATCTCCACGCCAAATGTAACACTGAAGCGATCCTCCAGCCAAATGTCAACACCAGCAATCTCCACGCCAAAGTAACACTGCAGCAATATCCACGCAAAGTAACACGCAGCAATCTCCACCCAAATGTAACACTGAGCAATCCTCACGCCAAATGTAAACGAAGCAATCCCCACGCCAAATGTAACACTGGAGCAATATCCACGCCAAAAGTAATACCGCAGTAATCTCCACACAAAATGTAACAAATTGCGGCAATCTCCACGCAATGTTAACGTAACAAATTCGCGTCTCACAATGAACAATGCGATCTCGACGCAAATGTTACAATGTCGCATTCGTGCAATCTTCAATGCGGCAAAGTGAAAATGGAATTTAACTGTTACTTTCCGCGTCTTTCACATGAACATTTTACAATTGTAGATTCGTTTTGTCTTCGGGGGCATCTCCAGACTTTAGACATAGTTGTCCTGGCTTCTGTATAGAGAGGGTGGGTGGGGTGGGGTGGGTTGTGTTTGAATCTTGTGTGGGACTCAAAAACTAGGCCCAACTCACGCGCTCGCATACACACACACACACACACACACACACACACACACACACACACAACACACACACACACACACACGCATACACACACACGCGCGGCGCGCGC
>CM065731.1:39020567-39033067 GCA_033310375.1 Conus canariensis | reverse complement strand
TGAAAGGAAACTCGTTACCATAAATTAACATCCATTGAAAAAAATCGGTGCTGGCCAAATCACCGTGAAAGAAAACAAAATGACCAAATGAATGGTTCAGACAAAAGGGTTTCTTTCTTTCTTTTTTTTTTAACGAATAGAAGATCGCTCACGCGAGAGAGAGAGAGAGAGAGAGAGAGAGAGAGAGAGAGGAGAGAGAGAGAGAGAGAGAGAGAGAGAATAGAGAGAGCGTATACCTGCGTGCGCGCGCGCGCGCGCATGTGTGTGTGTGTGTGTGTGTGTGTGTGTGTGTGTGTGTGTGAATTTGTGTGTGTGCGTGCGTGTGTGAGTGCACGCGCGCGTGCGTGTGTGTATGTGTGTATGTGTGCGTATGTGTGTGTGTGTTGAGAGAGAGAGAGAGAGAGAGAGAGAGAGAGAGAGAGAGAGAGAGAGTGTGTGTGTATGTGAGTGTGAGTGTGAGCGCGCGCGCTCGAACTCGCGCCCCCGCTTGCCTCTGTGTTTGTTCTTTTTGTTCCTTATGATTTAGATAAGACATCGCAGTATTTGTCTGTTTGTTTGCACGTGCGCACGCACGCACGCACACACACACACACACACACACACACACACACACACACACACACACACACACACACACACATGCACACACTGAATTATTTTCTGTCTCTGTCTCTGTCTGTCTGTCACCCCCCCTCTCTCTCTCCCTCTTTCTCTCTCTCTTCCTCTCTCTGTGTCTGTCTCTCCGTCTTTCTCTCTCTCTCTCTCTCCCTCTCTTTGCGTGTGTGTGTCTCTCTCTCCCTCTCTCTGTGTCTCAGTCTCCCTCTTTCTCTCTCTCTCTCTCCCTCTCTCTGTCTGTCTGTCTGTCTCTCTCACCTTCTCTCCGCACAAGAACACAACAACACATGTCAGACCTCACTGCCATGGACAGAATGCCACAACAACACATGTCAGACCTCACTGCCATGGACAGAATGCCACAACAACACAACACACATCGGATCTCACTGCCATGGACAGAATGCCACAACAACACATGTCAGACCTCACTGCCATGGACAGAATCCACAACAACACATGTCGGACCTCACTGCCATGGACAGAATGCAACAACAACGCATATCAGACCTCACTGCCATGGACAGAATGCCACAAGAACACAACACACATCAGACCTCACTGCCATGGACAGAATGCCACAACACATATCAGACCTCACTGCCATGGACAGAATGCCACAACAACACAACACAACACACATCAGACCTTACTGCCATGGACAGAATGCCACAACAACACAACACACATCAGACCTTACTGCCATGGACAGAATGCCACAACAACACAACACACATCAGTCCTCACTGTCATGGACAGAATGCCACAACAACACAACACACATCAGTCCTCACTGCCATGGACAGAATGCCACAACAACACAACACATGTCAGACCTCACTGCCTTGGACAGAATGCCACAACAACACTTGTCAGACCTCACTGCCATGGACAGAATGCCACAACAACACAACACATGTCAGACCTCACCGCCATGGACAGAATGCCATAACAACACAACACATGTCAGACCTCACTGCCTTGGAAGAATGCCACAACAACACAACACAACACACATCAGTCCTCACTGCCATGGACAGAATGCCACAAGAACACAACACATGTCAGACCTCACTGCCTTGGACAGAATGCACAACAACACGACACATGTCAGACCTCACTGCCATGGACAGAATGTCACAAGAACACGATAACACATGTCAGACCTCACTGTCATGGACAGAATGCCACAACAACTAATGTCTGTCCTCACTGCCATGGACAGAATGCTACAAGAACACAACACATGTCAGTCCTCACTGCCATGGACAGAATGCCACAACAACACATGTCAGACCTCACTGCCATGGACAGAATGCAACAACAACACATATCAGATCTCACTGCCATGGACAGAATGCCACAACAACACATGTCAGTCCTCACTGCCATGGACAGAATGCCACAACACACATGTCAGACCTCACTGCCATGGACAGAATGCCACAACAACACGTCAGTCCTCACTGCCATGGACAGAATGCCACAACAACACAACACCTGTCAGTCCTCGCTGCCATGGACAGAATGTCACAACAACACATGTCAGACCTCACTGCCATGGACAGAATGCCACAACAACACAACACATGTCAGACATCACTGCCGTGGACAGAATACTACAACAACACATGTCAGACCTCACTGCCATGGACAGAATGCCACAACAACAGATGTCAGTCCTCACTGCCATGGAAGAATGTCACAACAACACATGTCAGACCTCACTGCCATGGACAGAATGCCACAACAACACAGCACACATCGGATCTCACTGCCATGGACAGAATGCCACAACAACACAACAACATATTCAGACCTCACTGCCATGGACAGAATGTCACAACAACATATGTCAGTCCTCACTGCCATGGACAGAATGCCACAAGAACACATGTCAGTCCTCACTGCCATGGACAGAATGCCACAACAACACAACAACACATCAGCCTCACTGCCATGGACAGAATGCCACAACAACACAACACATGTCAGACCTCACTGCCATGGACAGAATGCCACAACAACAATGTCAGACCTCACTGTCATGGACAGAATGCCACAAAACACCAGACAAGCCTCACTTCCATTTTCAAGAAAGCCACCCCACCACACACTTCTCCTCACCCCATGGACTACCCACCCAACCACACCAACCTCCTGCCATGGCACCCACCCCTCCACCTGACCACAACACATCCCCAGTCTCATCACCAACGCGCAGAATGAAACACCTCATTGCAACCACTTATGGAACGAAACACAACCAACAGATGAAAGTGCGAGTCAACACGTGGCCAACGTGGAAGAATTGTTCACGAAACAAGAATGTTCTAGGACCCACTTTCATAGATACAGTATATCATAACATTACTTATATTAAGACCCACTGTCTGGAAAACAAAGGAATGTCAACAAGAACATATCTTGTCATCACTGATCAAACTAATTTGTGCGTTTAAAACATATGTACACGCGCCACGCGAAGCCAGAACTGCCCCCCACAACACGCACCAGTCAGACCACGCACGCACACAACATCCACACACACACACATCATCAGACCTCACTGTCATGAACAGAATGCCACAACAACATATGTCAGACCTCACTGTCATGAACAGAATGCCACAACAACATATGTCAGACCTCACTGTCATGAACAGAATGCCACAACAACATATGTCAGACCTCACTGTCATGAACAGAATGCCACAACAACATATGTCAGACCTCACTGTCATGAACAGAATGCCACAACAACACGAGAACAGCCTTTTCCCATCCTCTCCTCATATTTCAAGCAAAGCACCCCGCCACCCCACACTCCTTCCCACCCCCACTACCCACCCACCACACCACCTCCTCAGCCCTGGTGCCCCCCCCCCCCTCCCATCCTGCCACAACCCCACATCTCCAAAGTCATGTGATTCACCACACGCCAGCAGAAATGAAAACCTCCATCTGCCAAACCCTTTGGAACGAAAACAAACCAAGAGATGAAAAAGTGAACGAAGCAAACAACGTGTGAGCGAGAAACGTGGGAAGAAGTCTGTTTTTCAATTGGAAACGGAAGAATGTGATGCTATGGCAACCCCATTTATATATATATAATATATATATATATATATATATATATATTATATATATATATAACCAGTCTGGAGAAAAACAAAGGTAAGTGTTAGAAAAGAATTATATCTTGTCATGACACTGATCAAACTCTTTTTTTTTATTGTTGCGTTTTATAACAGTTACACGCGCGCGCACGCGCGCGCGCGCACCCCCCCCCCCCCACACACACGCACGCACGCACGCACGCACGCACGCACGCACACACACACACACACACACACACACACACACACACACACACACACACACACACAAATGGTAGGTAGGCACTTAAGGTCTGACCAGCGCGTTGGGCTAATGCGTAGGTCAGACATCCGCCGAGTCGTAGCCACGAGACCTTCTTCTTCAATTGTCTCATCTTTGTTGTTAATTCATTTATCCATCAGCTTCAAATCATGCTTAGTGTGGTCTCAAAACTTAGCGGATGTGGTGTAGCGTATATGGACTAGTCCGCACACCGTGACGCTTCCTTGATGAAACTGAAACTGAAACTATTATAGTTTCATTTTCACCCGCTTCTGATTTGAAAGCGAGACTATAGCATGAAACGCCACAGAATCCGACACACATTTTTCACTTCAAAGACAATCGAAGTTGACGAAAATGATGAAAATGACTCTTATACAGCTCTTCTCTCGTCTCAGAGTACACTACAGGGCTGTCCTTTATGCTACCATCCATATTACATCCTGGCGTCAACCAGGCCCGAGAGATCCAAACACGTGCAGTGTTGGTTTGAAAATCCGAGCAAGTCTCTGAGACACGCGTCTAATGAGCTGAGGATAGCAGGTCACTTTGGGGGGGGGGGGGGGGGGGGGTCCTGTCTTCCCTCTTGAGGTTACAACCTATTCATTGAATCTGGTGGGGAGCCAAAAAGGGGCGGTTACCCTACAATGATGTGATATTATTTGAGATGAGATTCAAACCTCTGATCGTCCAGTGATCACCGTGCCGAGATATCCCCATGGCGCCACTGTGGCGCGTAAACTGCTGCAGTGTTTCTGTTCGCTAGTCTTCCCCCCCCCCCCCTTTTTTTTTTTTTTTTTTGTATGAATAATTCTAAATGCAAATTTTGAGTCCTGAGGATGAAAACGGAAATGAAATTAGTATGAAAATAGTATGACAACAAACGAAATTATATAAGTACTTAACTATTAACATGTTTAAACTATATATATATATATATATATATTTATATCAATCAATCAATCAACCAATCAATCAATTAATCAATCATCAATCAGTCAGTTAATCAACCAACCTTTCTATCTATCCATCCATCCATCCGTCCGTCCATCCATCGATCCATCGATCATCTGTCTATCCATCCATCCATCCATCCATCCATTTATCTATCCATCTCTCTCTATCTGTCTGTCTATCTGTCTGTCTATCTGTCTATCTATCTACCTGTCTGTCTCTCTGTTTATCTGTCTGCTGTCTATCTGTCTATCTATCTATTTATCTATCTACCTATCTGCCTACCTCCGTATCTATCTATCTATCTATCTATCTATCTATCTATCTATCTATCTATATCATCAACTTCATGGAATATACACAGATAATGGGTTTAGTTGAAGGGCACAGTGTCTTATTCAACCCCATTCAACACAGTCTCATAACTTGAAGAAACAGCGTTGACACAGAGGTAGAAAACAACGTCATTGTCCCCAGAGACTGAAATCTTGGGATGACTACAGACTCGGATTACTCTCACACACAAAAAAGGACAAAACATTGTTGAGGGGTTTAGCTCAGCAGCGACAATAGCGGTCATTAGCTAATTCGGTTAGACACCTTACCGTAATCACCTTTGATTATTGTCATTGCAGACGTGTCATTAGTCATCATTGATCGCTTCCGTTAGTTGCTGACGATGGTCATCATTGACTGTTTTATGGTGACATAGCTGGCGACAATCGCCATCAGTCATCTCACCTTGGCGTGGGCGTCTTGTACCGACTGACATACTGTGGAAGGTTGAGAAGGAATAGCTGCTGGACATCGTTTCAGCCCGTGGAATGATAGAGTATAGTGCACGGCTGGACACATCTAAAGTGTAAAATGTTTCTAGAAGTTCAAAATTTCTCAACCTACTGCTGCTGCTGCTGCTACTACTACTACAACTACTACTATTACATATGCACGCACGCACGCTCGCGGGCGCGAACACACACACACACACACACACACACACACACACACACACACACACACACACACACATACACACACACCACACAACACACACCACACAACACACACCACACACACACACACACACACACACACACACATACATACATACACATAACCCCCACAAATAATGCTTAAAGTAACAACTTTGTTCGGATTGTTATCGAATACTCGTCGAAACTTTCTGGTCGTGTAATACAGGACTGTCGACATTTTTGTTACGTCATGAATGGTTGAATACATTTTTACCTTGTAATTAATGACAGGTTATTCTTGTCACGTGATTAATGACGGAAGGCGTTGTTACGTAAACGAATGTCTGTGAACAATTTTGTTACGCAATGAATGACTGATAACATTTTTGTTACGTATGATAATGACTACAAATTCTTTTTTTTTTTTTTGTGAATATATTAATAAATGATTGAAGCCGTGTCGCCTTGTTATTAGCGACTGAAGATATATTTGTCAGTTAATGAATAAATGAAGACATCTCTGTCACGCTGTCAGTGAGTGAACACCTTTTTATTACGTAATTAATGCCTGATATATATATATATATATATATATATATATATATTATATATATATAATGCTGAACAATTAAGAGGTTGGGGAAAACAAGTGCAGGCTAACAATTCTTCCGCCTTTATAGTAATGACTTGATAAAGATTAGATCTTAAAAAAAAAAAAAATAAGGGGGGGGGGGGGGGGGGGTTGAAGATGAAGAAAATGGCAACATAAAATTAGGAAAATATCTTAAAAATATGAAACCCTTCACTAGCTGATGAGGAACCATCATAATCCCTCTTGAAGGCAGATCTCTTTATATTGCCTGCTCCTAGGCCTTTCGTCCTCTGGATCGGACTCATCAGGGAGACACGGCTGATTGTGTCTGTGCTCTTGGCGTCAAATAGAGACATACCACAGTGCATAATTCTGTGGTGTTCTCACTACCAAGGTTTCATAAAAGAATCCAATATATATATATATGTAATGATAGACCAAAGACAATTTTGTCACGAATCTGTTTTGGTCACAATCACTTCAAACTTCTCGACTGGATTCAAGATTTGAAAAATAGAAGCTGTGTCCATTTCATATCAGAATGCTGAATAGGACTTCAAAGGAAAAACTAACTTGGTAGTCTACAGTCGATTAAAGAGTTTGGAAGGCTGAATTACACATTTGTGCTAGTTCGGAAAATTACTTCTGTTTCCTCAATCTGGGTATCCGAACACCAAGAACACTCTTCATAGTGCCTGGATATACATATAGTTCGACAGACTGTCAGGTAGATAGACAGAGAGACAGACAGACAGAGAGACAGACAGACAGACAGATAGATAGATAGATAGATAGATAGATAGATAGACAGACAGACAGACAGATACATAGATAGATAGATAGGATAGGTAGGTAGGTAGGAAAGTAGGCACGTAGATAGGTAGGTAGGTAAGCAGGTAGGTAGGTAATAGGTAGGTAGGTAGGTAGGTAGGTATGTAGGCAGGTAGCTACGTACGTAGATAGACAGATAGGTAGGCAGGTAGTAGGTAGATTGCTTGGTAGATAGGTAGGCAGGTAGGTAGGTAGGTACGTAGATAGATAGATAGGCAGGTAGGTAGGTGGGTAGTTAGGCAGAAAGAGAGAGAGAGAGAGAGAGAGAGAGAGAGAGAGAGAGAGAGAGAGAGAGAGAGAGAGAGAGATACGGATTGACAGATAGATAGATGGAGGTAGATAGATAGAGAGAGATAGGTAGATAGATAGAGATGAATAGATCGATAGGTAAGTAGATAGATAGATAGATAGATAGATAGATAGATAGTATAGATAGATAGATAGATAGATAGATAGACGAAAGTTCCGAGGAAATGGAGTGCAAATTTAAAGAACCAGCGGGCGTCCCTCGTGTTCAGTAAGAATGACCACACTGTCAGCATTCATGAAACAAATGAGCTGATGCTGAGCCAAGTCTGACCAGTGACAAGCTGAAGCAGCAGACGTCCCATTTCATGTCCAAATTGGAAAAGTCCTATTTGAAGCCTGGGACTGGAATTCCCCTAGGTCACACTGATGCTTCTTCTTCCAAATGCTTCTTCCATGGGTTTTTATTTTCCCTGTCATGGGTAATTGACTCCAGATCTGAGTGTCTCCATCATTCTCCACAGAATGGAACCAGCATTGGTGGACGGGCAGGGAAGGAAGGTGGGTGGGAGGGAGGAAGCGAATGGAGAGGGGAAAGAAGCGGGAGGGGGTGGGGGTGGGGGGTGAGTGAAAGGGTTGGGTGGGAGGATGGGGGTGGGGGGATGTCTGGTATTTAAAGAAGCCTGATCACGGGTTTTGAGGGATCGCCTGGGTCGATCTATTGTATTTCAACGTCACGTGCGAAATTTAGTA
Organism: Conus canariensis; assembly: GCA_033310375.1. Taxonomy (NCBI): domain Eukaryota; kingdom Metazoa; phylum Mollusca; class Gastropoda; order Neogastropoda; family Conidae; genus Conus; species Conus canariensis. Next base: position 39,024,721 of record CM065731.1, on the reverse strand, counting down.
GGTTTTGTTGTTGTTGTTGCTGTTGTTGTTATTGTGGTTTTTATTTGTCTATTTATTGTTTGGTGTGCTCTATGTCAGTCTTTTCTTCTTTGTTTCATACAGTATCATCAACCTAGCATCTTTTCTCTCTCTCTCTGTCTGTCTGTCTCTCTCTCTCTCTGTCTGTCTATCTCTCTGTCTCTCTCTCTCTATCCATCTGTCTATCTGTCCGTCTGTCTGTCCGTCCGTCCATCCGTCTGTCTCTCAGTCTGTCTAATTGACTATTAGTCTGTCTGTCTGTCTATCCGTTCGTGTTTCTGCCTGTCTGCATATCTCAAGGTGAATAGGAGTCCAGCAACTGCAGTTATTAAACTGTGCATCTTCATTACCATGGAGACAACGTGCGCGCGCGCGCGCGCGCGTGCGTGTGTGTGTGTGTGTGTTGTGTGTGTGTGTGTGTGTGTGTGTGTGTGTGTGTGCGTGCGTGCGTGCGTGCGTGTGTGTGTGTGTGTGTGTGTGTGTGTGTGTGTGTGCGTGTGTGTGCGCGCACGCACGCACGCGCATATCTGTTTGTGAGAGCACTGAACTTTAAATGAATGATGATGATGATAATGATAGTTATTCAGTAGTAGCAGTGGTAGTGGTAGTAGTAGTAGTAGTAGTAGTAGTAGTAGTAGTAGCGACGGCGGTAGCAGCAGAGTAGTAGTACCAGCAGCATCAGTAGTGATAGTGGTAGTAGTAGTACCAGCAGAAGTAGCAGTACTATCATTGAGACTACTCTTAATGAAAGGATTCATATTACCAGTAATGCACCATTGTTTGCGACAACCACAATACCATTACTATGATAATGTGTGCTTATTGTAATGCTTATCATAACTCTATTTCTTTACAATCAGAAAAAGCCTAAATCACCAACAGAAATAAAAAGAAGAATACAGAAAAAGAGAAGAAAGGAAGAAAGAAAGGAAGAAAGAAAGAAAGAAAGAAAAAAAAAATAAAGGAAAAAGGAAACAACAGACGCACGCCCTGTCCTTTTTAGCTATTCATTACCAGCTCTGATCCAATCGTCGACAATAAAAACAAGGGAGGTAATCGTCTATCTCGACTCAACGTTCCACGTGTGTTGAAAGGGGAAGCAGCGAGGAAGAGTGAGAAAAAAGAGCAAGAGGAGAGGAAAGGAGAGAGAGTGAGTGGTGCAGGCGAGAATGGAGAGAAGGCTGCGTCTCTCCTACTTTCGATCTCTCAGGGAATAGTCTGTGAAAGAGTCGTGGTTCAGAGAAATCCGTCTCTCCTGGACTGGCCTTAAGTAACGTACACATCTCTGCCCAAACTTGCGCCACATCTGTGCTGTCATCTCACATATCATAGCTAACGATGTTTATCTCTTTTTTTGGTTTCTTTCTTTCTTTCTTTTTTTTTTTGTTGGTATCACAACTCTCACGCACCTTGCCAGTGTGTATGTTGTATTGCTACTAGTGGACATGTTTTTTGTTTGGTTCTTTTTGCTGATGTTAATGTTTTTGCGTTTGATACAGAGCGTCTAGGTTTATTTATGTACTAGTGTATGTCGTGAAAAAAAGTGGGGAAAAAGAGGAGGATGGAGGCCTCACAAAAAGAAGGAGAAGAAGAAGAAGAAGAAACAGAAGAGAGAGAGAGAGAGAGAGAGAGAGAGAGAGAGAGAGAGAGAGAGAGAGAGAGAGAGAGAGAGAGAGAGAGTATTGGAGGTTGGAGGACGAAAAAAAAAACAGAAAGACACACACAAAAAAACAACAACAACAACAACAACAACAACTAATGACGTATAGATCTTTTGATGCTTTCCGTTTTGGATTTTCGCCATCTTCTCTGGTCTGTACTGATTCTGGTTTCATTTTCAGCAGAGATGACGTACATACAGGAAGGAAGGAAGGAAGGCAGCTCTGACATGCGCAATGCCAAAATAGAGATGACAGGAACCTCGAAGATGTCTCTTTGTTTGAGCGTGTTTGGCTGCACTCGACCTCTGCATAAGATCTGTGTGGCATTATGTCAGTTTAGTCATGTGTCACAGACATGCGTCGTGTTCTTCTTCTGCTGGCGTGATGAGAGTCTACGTCTATCTATCTATCTATCTATCTATCTATCTATCTATCTATCTATCTATCTATTGTTTGACACAATGTAACACACGCACACACACACACACATACACAAACACACACACACGCACACGCACGCACGCACGCACGCACGCACGCAGGCACGCACGCAGGCACGCATGCACACACGCACGCACGCATGCACGCACTCACGCACGCACGCACGCACGCACACACACACACACACACACACACACACACACACATGGACGACTGAAATGGGATGTGGACATGGATTGTTTTTGTGACAGACATTAGTCAAAAAAGGAAGTCACTAACCTGAACCATTATTCTTTAAGCTATATGTACGTTTACAGACGGAGTATCTTCGCCGAAGATCCATCAAGGAAACGTCACATAGAATTTAAGTTTTTTGAACAAGAAAAAAGATATGCTTTATCTTATCTGATGGAATCCAATGTGCATTTACCTCTTTACCGGCTTCTTTCATTCTTATTTATTTCTTTGATTCTCTCTCCCACCCCCTCCACCTCCATCCGCTCAATATCCCTCTACCACTATTGGGAAAAAGAAACCCAAAATCGTTAGCGTATCTGTTAGCAGAATGGTCAACACTGAATTAATTTTGTCAGAATTGTTTTCATTTTTAACCGTGAAGTGTGAAACCTCCCCCCCTCCCCCTCCTCCACAGTCCTACTCCCCCTTCCCTTCCCTTTCTCTTAAGACTGGTGGATCTATAAAAACACTTAATTTGATGAGAGAGAGAGAGAGAGAGAGAGAGAGAGAGAGAGAGAGAGAGAGAGAGAGAGAGAGAGAGAGAGAGAGAGAGTCTTTCAATCTTGTGTAGATTTTGAACATCGTTTTCTCTGGATTTTTGTTTGTTCGTTTTTGTCAGAGAGAGAGAGAGAGAGAGAGAGAGAGAGAGAGAGGAGAGAGAGAGAGAGAGAGAGAGAGAGAGAGAGAGAGAGTCTTTCAATCTTGTGTGGATTTTGAAGACCGTTTTCTCTGGATTTTTTTCTTATTGTTGTTGTTGTTGTTGTTGTTGTATTTCTCTTTGCCTCTCAACATCCGTCACACGAGAGGGGCAGTTCATTATCCAGGTCCACAATTAGGGCGATAAGAAAAAGGTTTCCGAGACTGGCACACAGACACAGGGCTGCAAGACTGATGAGTTCTGGATGCTTCCTGTTGTCATCGTCTAATCGCAGGACACGTAGCTGGCAATCTCTACATCTCTAACCCCCACTCCTCCCCCTACCCATCTCCCATCCCCTCCCTCGTCCATCATCCCACCCTTCTCTCTCTCTCTCTTGCGACTTATCGTTCCCTCCTCTGTCGCTGTCTCACAAACACACACACACACACACATGCGCGCGCGCGCACCCACGCACGCACACACACATAGAGGTCCTTTACCTGTCTCTCTATGTCTCTGCCTGTCCGCCTCCGTCTCCATGGCAATCTATCTCCCTGTTTCTGTCTCCCTCTCCCTGTCTCTCTGTCTGTCTGTCTGTCTCTGTTATACAGTTCATTTTCGTTTATATGAACTCTGGTATTCATTTTAAGTTTCACTGGTTTACTTGTCATGGCCAATGTGTAGTTGTAATACATCACTGTGTAAGAATAGCTCATGATATAACAGTTGCTTGGAATTAGTTTACTGTCTTCGTTATGACTAAAATAGTTACAAATCATTCAGTCAAAAAACTAATATGTGAATAACTCTTTATAGCTTTGTGAGCAATGGCTAGATAGAAAAATACATTTTACTACCTTAAGGAACAAATCTATTGATTTATCAACTGACCAAGCAAACAAGCAAGCAAGCAAGCAAGCAAGCAAGCAAGCAAATTGCCAATCAACCGACCAACCAACCAAAACACCAACCCGTCAACAAATCTCTCTCTCTCTCTCTCTCTCTCTCTCTCTCTCTCTCTCTCTCTCTCTCTCTCTCTCCGTCCCCCCTCCTCTCTCTCACTCTCTCTCTCCCTCCCTCTCTCTCTCATGCCCAAAGTGTGCAAAAACAAGCGTTTTAATTAATCTGTACTTTTTTTCCTTTTTCATTAATTAAGC
>CM065731.1:38990567-39005567 GCA_033310375.1 Conus canariensis | reverse complement strand
GAAGAAGAAGAAGAAGAAGAAGAAGAAGAAGAAGAAAAAGAAAGAAGAAGAAGAAGAAGAAGAAGAAGAAGAGAAGAAGAAGAAGAAGAAGAACAACAAACAACAACAACACAACAACAACAACAACAGCAACAACAACAAGAACAAGAAGAAGAAGAAGAAGAAGAAAATTAACCGATGGCACGAATCTTTAATGGATAGAGACCTACGCACCTTGCATGCGTTTTGACAATTGTGCCCACTACACTTAAAAAAGCAACAACAGGATGGAAGTCAAAAAAAGAAAAAAGGAGGAGGAGGAGGAGGAGGAGGAGGAGGAGGAGGAGGAGGAGGAGGAGGAGGAGGAAAACAATAGCAAGAAGAAGATGATGAAGTACAACAAAAAAAAAGAGAAGGTGGAGGTGTGCAAGGAGAAGAAGAAGAATACAGAAGAAGAAGAAGAAGAAGAAGAAGAAAAGAAGAAGAAGAAGAAGAAGAAGAAGAAGAAGAAAATGAAGATGAGGTAAAAGAACTAGATAAAAGCTGATTGCATGAATCTTTCATGCCTAGGAAATGGTGAACATTGAATTCCATTTTACAATTCTGCCCTCTAAATCAAAACCAAGAAAGAAACGTGAGGCAGAAGAAGAATACGAAGAATACGAAGAAGAATACGGAGAAGAATACGAAGAAGAAGAATAGGAAGAAGAAGAATACGAAGACGAGAATACGAAGAATACGAAGAAGAATACGAAGAAGAATACGAAAGAAGAAGAAGAAGAAGAAGAAGAAGAAGAAGAAGAAGAAGAAGAAAAAGAAGAAGAAGAAGAAGAAGAAGAAGAAGAAGAAGAAGAAGAAGAATAAGAAGAATACGAAAAGAAGAAGAAGAAGAAGAAGAAGAAGAAGAAGAAGAAGAAGAAGAAGAATGAATCTTTAATGGGTTGAGAATTAGGCTCATTGAAGGCCTTTTTACAATTCTGCCCAACAACAACTACAATTTAAAAAAGTAAGGTAACATCGAATTACAAAATAACATCAATATAACGATTTCATGCTTAAAATCTCTCTCTCTCTCTCTCTCTCTCTCTCTCTCTCTCTCTCTCTCTGTGTCCTCCCCCCTCTCTCTCTCTCTCTCTCACACACACACACACACACACACACACACACACACACACACACACACACACCACACACACACATCTCAATCAACTGCATCGTTTATCAGCAGTACACGTTTTTGTCTCCGGTAAGTATGTGTAGTCAGGCTAATGAAGAAGAAGAAGAAGAAGAAGAAGAAGAAGAAGAAGAAGAAGAAGAAGAAGAAGAAGAAGAGGATAAGACTAATGGATAAGAAGGGAAACAGAGGTGATGTCTGTTTGACTGGCATATGATGAATGTATGCCACACGAGAATCAAGAGCAAAGAGTAGGTGGAAGAAAGAGGGAAGAAGAAAGGCATGTATATCTGATTCACGACACTACCTAAACACACCACACACACACACACACACACACACACACACACACACACACACACACACCACGTACCACACACACACACACACAACACACACACACACACACAACACACTCGCACGTACACACACACACACACACACACACACACACACACACACACACACACGCTCGCACGTACACACACACACACACACACACACACACACACACACACACACACACAGTGTTATCGCATGCTCAGAAACCTCACTAAATTCACACCATGCACACACACACACACACACACACACACACACACACACACACACACACACACCACACACACACCAGAGTTATCGCATGCTCAGAAACCTCACTAAATTCACACCATGCATGCATGCACACACACACACACACACACACACACACACACACACACACACACACACACACACACACACACGCACACCACACACACACACACACACAACACACACACACACACACACACCACACACACACACACACACACACGGGATTAGCAAAGTCATGGATGAATTCCAGAAAACATTCCCAACCCAATGCCATTTTCTTTAACTTGTAGTAGCAGACCCTCTCTACCGGTAAGGTAAGGTAAGGTAAGGTAAGGTAAGGTAAGGTAAGGTAAGGTAAGGTAAGGTTGCTTAAAGCCCAGCCGACCGCAAAGGGCCATATATTAGGGCTGTCACCGCGCTGAAGCTCACTACCGAAATCACACCCAAAGAAATATAGTTGGTGAGACTGACGGACTGCACCCTATTTCACTGCCCTGCCTATCACCCTTACCACGTCCCTCCTCTCCCCCCTCCCTCTCCAATCACCCAGCCTTCCTAAGCAACCCCCTTCCCACCTCCACCCCAACTTTTCCAATACCCCCTTCCCCTAGCCCCCGCCCCTTCCCCTATTTTCCCCCCACCGTCTCCTCAAAGGCCACCATCCTCTCGCTCCCTCTCCCTCTCTCGGAGCCAATTACTGCCAGGAAAGCGTCAATGAAGTGAGGGGAAAAACGGGAAGTCCATCTTTTTCATCAACCCTCGGTGCTCCCCAGAGAAACCTCCCCCTTCCCCACTCCCCCCCCTCCCCGCCCCACCTACAGTCTGACCCGGAGGAGTTAAGTGGGCTGCCCTGCCCATTTGTACCCCCTGTCCCTACGTTGATGTTCTGATAGAAATTATGCCGAATTGCGGTTTTTTTTTTTTTTGAGGTAGGGGTGGGGGTAGGGTTAAGAAGGTATTTGTTTTTCTTCATGACATGAGATTTTTTTCTGTGTTCATTTCCTGTTCCCTGGAAGACCACCTAACTGCTGTGTAGTGCGTCATTGATACTCTTTTTTTTCTTATCTTAATCTGCACGGAGTGGGGATTTATCAGAGTGATTGTAAAAGATTTGGAGGATCTTCTTTTTCTTTTTCAATAATCGAACTTCTTCTGTGTTCCCTGGTCACGCTGGTCAGATAGAAAGTCCGGTAGCTTGGGCAAAGTCAGCGGTCCGTCGGAGTGAGTCCGCCGTTCCCCACAGCTTTTCTTGGAGTTCCACTGCACCGGGCCAAAACTCACGCCGCAGGCTACGTGGGCTGGGTTTTGTGGGCCAGTGCCACATGGGTACTCATCTGTATGTGATATATTCAGGCGATAGAGGAGGGAGAGCAACTGACAATGTTCAGTTCTTAGTCTGAAGATGGCGACTTGTTGGTGCACGCTCAGAATGGTGAATGTCATCCTTCTCTACCTCCACCTGCAGTCTTTCTCAATGATCGAACAGTTGGAGCATACAGATGTGCAGAAAGAGGACAGTGCGCAACGTCAGTTACGTCAGCAGCATTTCTGTCAGTCTCGCCCATAAATAAATATTTCTTATACAAAATGAAACGAAAAGAAAAAAATCAAGAAACATCAAAGCAAGAAGTAAATCAAGTAAAACGCAGCTTTTTACCAAATTGTTGGCATGTAACTTTCATAGAGCATTACAATACAATACAATACAATACAATACAATACAATACAACGCAATACAATGCAAGAGACAAGACATGACAATGCAAGAGACAAGACATGACAAGACATGACAATGCAAGAGACAAGACAAGACAAGACATAACAAGACAAGACATGACAATGCAAGAGACAAGACATGACAAGACAAGACAAGACATGACAAGACAAAGGATCTTCTGGGTGGAGTGCTCCTTCATTCGGAGGATCTTACTCTTGCCAGGCATTCAAGAAACTGTCATGGAGATTTGGGATCAGACATAAAAGGCCAACACCCTGCCCTGGCCAACAATCAGCGTACAGAAATTCTGATCAACTGGATGAGAGACTCTTGTGGTTGCGTGTTGTGGTAGTTTTTCTCTTGCTTCTCCACTGCAAAACAAAACAAAAAATACACCCCCCAAAACAACCAACACAACAACAACAACAACAAAACCCCCCTCAAAACATTAACAACAACAACAGCAACAACACAAACTTACACAAAAGCGCGGGCATCAAGGCTGTGTGTGTGTGTGTGTGTGTGTGTGTGTGTGTGTGTGTGTGTGTGTGTGTGTGTGTGTGCGTGCGTGCGTGCGTGTGTGCGTGCGTGCGCGCGCGCGTGTTTGTGTGTGTGTCCATGGTAGGCTTTTATGACTAGCACCCTGAGATAACACAATCTGATTTTATCTACTAAATATCCATCTATCTATCCATCTGTCTATTTATCTATCTATATATCTGTCTATCTACCTATCTATCTATTTATTATTCGGTCTGTCTCTCTATACATCTATCTGTCTATCTCTATCTATCCATCTATGTATGTACGTATGCATGTATGTATGTATACATGTATGTATGTATTATCTGTCTATCAATCAATCAATCTATCTATCTATCTATCTATCTATCTATCTATTATCTATCTATCTATTAGGGTTGACATCTGAATTTGACGTAGCTTGTGACGTGCCTTCCTAACGTGTGACGTGCCTTACTAACAGACGGTCACAGCGTCATCAGAGCTCTGTGTGTCTGTGTCCCGCCTGCAGGGCCCGCCACAGTGGTCCCTGGGTTGCCGGCCTTGTTGCCAGTGGTGACCGATGGAAGCAGTGGAGGCGTTGGTACGAAATGAAGTCATTTGTCAACCTCTCTCTCTCTCTCTCTCTCTCTCTCTCTCTCTCTCTCTTCGTACTTCTGGCCTTTCCTATCTCTGTCTTGCGTAGTCTGTGGGTCTGTTTGTCTGTCTGTCCGTCTGTCGTCTGTCTCCTTTTTGTGTCTGTTCTTTGTTTTTCTCTCTCTCGCTGTTTCTCATACTGTCTCTGTCTGTCTGTCTGTCTGTCTGTTTGTCTGTCTGCCTGTCTGCCCGTCCGTCTGTTCGTTTGTCTCCCTCTCACCCCGTGTGTGTGTGTGTGTGTGTGTGTGTGTGTGTGTGTGTGGTGTGTGTGTGTGTGTGTGTGTGTGTGTGTGTGTGTGTGAGTGTATGTATGTGTGTGTGTGTGTGTGTGTGTGTGTGTGTGTGTGTGTGTGGTGTGTGTGTGTGTGTGTGTGTGTGTGTGTGTGAGTGTGTGTGTGTGTGTGTGTGTGTGTGTGTGTGTATGTGTGTGTGTGTGTGTGTGTGTGTGTGTGTGTGTGTGTGTGTGTGTGTGTGCGCGCCGGGGCATCTTTTTCAAAAACAAGATTTATCGAACTCAGAGTTCTGTTTCGGACATCAATGATTCTTATGGCATAAAGAGGCTCCAATCCATTTAGTCTAACTAAAATCAATGTGCTTTAACACTTTTAATGTCACCGAATTCAGTGCGTTTCAACACTACTAAGGTAAACCTGCATTTAAGGTGTTTTTTCCCAATCTTGTGAATGCAGTCAAATCTAATGTTTCACAAATGATGATGTAGTTTCAATGCGTTTGAACGCGTTAATGAAACTACATTCAATGTGCTTCGTCGTGTTAATGAAATTAAATTAAAAGAAGTTGGCAAAAAAGGCCTCTTCCAACACCCCCCCCCCCCCCCTTACAAATGATAAAAAATCACCCCCTTCTCCCCTCCCATAGCTCCCTCCAGACGCAATCAACAACAACAACAACATCACGCTAAATCGGAGACCAGAACTTTAATGATGCTTTAATTTAGGCATCCTTCCTTTGTTTTAAATACATTTTAAAACCCTAAGAACTTTAGTTGTTTTTTTTCTGGCAAGAAATTGCAAAATTTGAAAATTAACTCTGTTTGTCTGTCTGTTTGTCTTTTTGTCTGTCTGTCTTACTGTCTGTCTGTCTCTTTCGTTTGATGGCTTCGAGTATGTCCTATATTCTGTCTACATGTTTCCATTGGTTTTTGTTTTCTCTCATTCTCTGTCTAAGTGTATTTTTCTGTACGTGCATGTGCACATTCTGCATCCACCGTTTCTCTAGTTTCCTCCCTAACTTTTAATACCAGAGACAGAGAGAGAGAGAGAGAGAGAGAGAGAGAGAGAGAGAGAGAGAGAGAGACATGTACACACACACACACACACACACACACGCGCGCGCGCGCGCGCGATAAGAAGTATAAACAGAGGAGTCGGTTTATGATCATAAAATGCACAAAACCAGTACCGATCAGGTCAAACAAAGTCGTTCAGTTCTGGAATATCTTGGGACATACCGAAGGGCATGGTGCCATTTGATGTTTCAATTACAGAAGACACAAGACCGCTAGATCTGCAGGCAGGTAGCATTAACAATGGCGGGAAAACTGCCCCCTCACAACAGCCACCACGCCATTCCACGCACTAACAGGGGGTCCAAGGACGAACAAAGACTGTAACTGGTCGAAGTGGGTTGGAAAACAGAACAATTAGTGTGCTCCACGAGCGACTATTCGCAGTTAAGCGAACGACACCATTGCCTGCTCGAAGTCGGTTCCGTTCAAAACAGAGTAGCTTCCCCTGACTGAACTGAACATTATCCGTTTCGTTCCTTTTTTCATGACTTTTGACTTTAAAAGATTATATTTCTTGTGGGGAATGGCATCATCATATAAACATTTCTTTTTAAAATCCTGTCATGGTATTGTAAACCACATTTCATCATTTGGTACAGTTATATGTAAAATCGAAATTTGTGATTCCTGCTGCGGTGTCGACTGTGGCAATATACCACCTTGCCAAGATCAGCCGACGGGCACAAGATATTTCAAGCGGTGTAAGCAGACGAAGAGAAAATGCACTTACATTTGCTTGGTGGATATGAACGTTTGTGTGTGCACTGAATATCGACGACCAATGAACTACACAGACCTAACAATCCAGTACCAGAAGGTCAGGCTGTGTGTTTAGCTTTCAGATCCGGTCTCTGAATGTGTTCGGATTGTAAGTCCATTCTCTGAATGTGTTCAGGATGTACCTCCGTCTTCTAAATGTGTTTAGGGTGTAAGTCCGTTCTCTAAATGTGTTTAGGATGTAACTCCGTCCGTTGAATGTTTTCAGGGTGTAAGTCCGTTCTCTAAACGTGTTCAGGTTTATACGTCCGTTCTCTGAGTGTGTTTAGGATGTAATTCTGTTCTCTGAATGTGTTCAAGATGTAACTCCGTCCTCTGAATGTGTTCAGGATACAACTCTGTCCTCTGAATGTATTCAGGGTGTAACTACGTACTCTGACTGTGTTCAGGATGTAACACCGTCCTCTGAATGTGTTCAGGATGTAACTACGTACTCTGACTGTGTTCAGGATGTAACTCTGTTCTCTGAATGTGTTTAGGATACAAATCCGTCCTCTGAATGTATCCAAGATGTAACACTGTACTCTGAATGTGTTGAAGGTGTAACACTGTCCTCTGAATGTGTTCAGAACGTAACTCCCGTCTTCTGAATGAGTTCAGGATGTAACTCTGTTCTCTGAATGAGTTCAGGATGTAACTCTGTTCTCTAAATGTGTTCAGAATACAATTCCGTCCTCTGAATGTGTTAAGGATACAATTCCGTCTTCTGAATGTGTACAATCCTGTCTTCTAAATCTGATCAAGATGCCACACCATCCTCTGAATGTGTTCAAGATGTAACACCGTTCTCTGAATGAGTTCAGGATGTAACTCTGTCCTCTGAATGTGGTCAGGGTGTAACTCAGTCCTCGGAATGTGTTCAGGATGTAACTCCGTCCTCTGAACGTGTTCAGGATGTAACATTGTCCTCTGAATGTTTTCAAGGTGCAACTCCGTCCTTTGAATGTGTTCCGGACGGTAAGTCTGTCTTGTGTATGTGTTGAAGATGTAACTCATTCCCCTCAATGATTCTTTATTCGGTAATTGCATAACTTACATGATTCTATTCAAGATGAAATTTAACGCCCAGCGCAGAAACATCAAAGTAGATGTCTCTTTACTGACATGTTTGTAATGGCAGCAAAGAAACTTGTGGACAACACCGTAACACCCAACTCAGATGCAAAGAAGATAATGATTCTACACTCTTTGAATGCATCATTTTTAATGAATGACTAATTACTTTTGAAATGATCCTAGAACAAACATAACAATTTGTTCAAATGTCAAACGAAGGGCGGAACAGAACACAAATAACAAAACAAAACAAACAAACAAACAAACACAAGCAAACAAACAAATCAGAGCTGACTTCCAAATTCAAATGTCATCATGTTGTTTTTGTCCGGAGGGCTGTTGTTAAAGCTTCTGTACACCATTGATTTACCTACCTGCCATACATGTCCCTTAAATGGAAGTGTTGGAATGGAATTTTTATATATAAAAAAAAAAAAAACCCGTTGTGAAACTTCTGTCTGCCGGCTTTGCAGCAATAATCGCATTCTTCTTCTTCTTCTTTTTTCAAACTTCTTGCTTTTTTTCTTTCATCGACAGGAATTGGGCAACACACAACCCTGCCAAAAAAGACCTCATGCACCAGGAAGTTTAGCTCAAAGCGAAAGACTTCAGCAGTTCCAGCGGCCGCCATTTTAGGTTGTCTTCACTGACGAGAAATTATGTGCCCTTCATGACGTAAATGCAGCAGGGCAATCGAACTCCATTTTTGCCTATATGTTTTGGTGTTTTTCTTTTTTTTCTTTTTGCCGTTTATTTAACAATGTCAGACTTACTTATTTTTCACCTCTATTTTCCGAACTGTCGAGGTCGAGGAATGAAGTCTAGGCAACGCATTACTTGGTCAAATTCTGAACCGGATGATATAAAATCCCATAGCAACTGATGTTCCGAAAGTCTGCTCCGCAGTCATAGCAGACGACAGCAGCTCAATCTCAAATTTGAAATCACGCGAGCGCATTATTTTTGTTTTCACCTCCCGACCCTACGTCATACGTGTCACGTGACAAATCGGCAAAGTTGTTGCAAGAACTCCGGAGAAAGAAGATGAAAAGGCATGTGGCAAATAAAGACATTTATTAAAAAAAAAAACGATTCCAAGAGTAAGTGTATGAATAAATTCATAAAGAAATCAACTTTGACCTCGATAGTTGAAAACAAAAATAGAGAGGTTTCTGGACACTTTGGATTTAAATGTTATATCTCTGCTTGGCAATATGTAAATCGTTTACAGCCGACGCAACTACATTTCTATAATTCGAAACTTAAATGGTCTGTCAAAATTCTTGCAAGATTATTAGAGGTGACTGTTTGGTCGGTATAATACATAAAACATGTTTTATCATTTACATGATTTTTAATCACAGACGGTATTCTGAATTCATGGGGACTCTCTCTCTCTCTCTCTCTCTCTCTCTCTCCATATAAAAAAGATTCTTGTCATTAAAGTCCCCGGAGGAAGGCCTTGATGAGGTCAAAATATTGGGAATAATCTATGTCTGTCGTTATCTATCTATCTATCTATCTATCTATCTATATGTATGTATATATAAATCTCTCCCCTCTCTCTCTCTCTCTCTCTCTATATATATATAAAATAAATTGACTTGGCATAATTTTTGTGAAAGTGAGAGGGCTGAGTACTCTTTCTGGTCCTGTGCGTGTTTCTGTGTTTCCGCATGTAACAGTTCTCTGGGGACACCTTGACGAAAGGGAAAGGAAAAACATGACTGTGTCTGATGCTGTGCGTTTCTCAGTGTTCTCAGTGTACACAACGATTCCAATGAGACCACTGAAGGGAGGGAAAAGAAATACATTAAAATGTAATATCAAGGATCCTTCTGAGTATAGTTGGAGGCAAGGGGATCCCAAATATTCATGGCATCGTGTGTTCTGTTTACTCAACGTTCTGTTTCTCATGGCGTCCTTTGTTCCGTTTAGTCCACGTTTCGTTCGTAATGTGCAGTGAATAAAATGACCACGTGAAACAACGCATGATCAGTGACTCAAGAAAGTGGTGTGAAAAACAAACAAAAAAGAAAAATTCAAACTCTGTTTGGAATCTTATTTTAATTTTTTTTCTTCCTTAGAAACTGATACCTACAGAGACACAACCTCTCCTGAAACTTGACAAGAAGTGACCCCCAGAGAGAGAGAGAGAGAGAGAGAGAGAGAGAGAGAGAGAGAGAGAGTTTATGAGTTTATGAATTTTTATCTCACAAAGGGGGGCCGGAATAGTTCAGTGGTAGAGCGCCTGACTCGTAGCCTTGGTGATCCTGGGGTTGCATGTTCGAATCTCCGCCGGGATGTTTCGGTACAGGGAGATTTTTTCCCTCGGAGTTAACATTGGTTCTGACTTCATTTCCCATACAGTCCTTCGAATGAAACTATAAACCAAGGTTCCGTGTGTGAACGCACGCATAACATCTTCCACACACGTAGAAACCCATCACCAACTTTCGGAAGAGAAGGCCAGTTTGACCGTTGGTGTGGCTGACACGTTACACATAGCATGTACCTTCCCCAAAGTTGGAGTATGGCTGCTTTAATGGCGGGATAAAAACGGTCATACACACAAAACTCCACTCCCTTTGTTGGGTAGATGGGATTAATCCTTGCCTGTCTATACAGGGAGTGTCCGCTGGAGTAGCAGCCTGCGTACGCAGAAAAGAAAAAAAAATCTCACAAAGATTTAAGAAAGACAAAAGGTTTCTACCCTTCAACACTTTTATATAACAATGGACAAAAACGAAATTCCCTTCATCGTAATCACGTCAATGTAACAATATTTGATTAAAAAAAAAAAATCAACGTAATTAGAAGAAATGAATATGACGCAGAAGCACAGACGTAGCGGCAGCAGCAAGGAGTTTGCCGATCCATCTAATTTCAACGGTCATTAACTGAAAATCATCGCTTCCTCTACGCTGACACGTTAATACCAATTAATCGCTCTCATCCTCTGCCTTCCCTCCCCTTCCATCCTCTCTTCCCAAAAAAGTCACTCAGGAAAAGAATCTGTCAAACATGAAACACACACACACACACACACACACACACACACACACACACACACACACACACACACAACACACACACACACACACACACACACACACACACACACACACACACACACACACACACACATCATACCAGCACATACGCAGTTTCGGAGGATGGTCTTCAATCAATGGAAGCCCTATTTATGGAGCTATCATTATTGCTGTGCGAAAAAACAATATTAATGAAACAAGCACAGCGAAGACAAACACAGCAATGACAGATTTGACAGCTGGGGACACGTCTCTTTGACAACGCACTTTGATTTTTCCCGTCTCTTGGGAAGAGCATGACACTGTCAGAACGACACCTGTAAGGGAAAGGACGTGGTACAAAAACACAGAAACAAACACACCAACAAACAACAACCAGGTAGGAATCATGGGTTATTTTTAGTCCTCATGTGTTTATGGAGAAGAATTCTGCTTATACAGGCATCATTTGGTGTTTCATTTTTGCCATCAATATTTTTTGGGAGGGGTATGAATATGAGGAGATCGAGAATAACCGGTATTAGGATCAATTACACCCACGCGTCTAATGCAAAGAGGGCAGCTGGGAGGAATGAGAGAGAGAGAGAGAGAGAGAGAGAGAGAGAGAGGGGGGGGGGATTAATGTCAAGATCATCTGCCTGATTGCATTTGACCACAACTGAGGGAGGATGCAGACGTCACCGTCTCTTCTACCACGTCCATCACACAAAAAAAATATTATCAGCATCATCATCATCATCACCTGCGACAGTGACAACAATGACAATAACAACAACAACAACAGGACTAAATTCAGTATCTGTGAAGACCACACACAATCCAAAATACTTAAGACGCTCAAACTGATCAGCATGAATGCAGCCCTCCCCCACACCTTTCCCCTCCTACTTCTCCCCCCTCCCTCCCCCCCACCTCCAAACCCACCCCAACACACACACACACACACACACACACACACAGCCCATCCCCCCAAACACAAAGAAAACTAGAACAAGACTGGTAAGGGCAACACCCAGGGGAGACAATCAACAAAGCCAGATAAGATGGACAGACCCATGGTTTCCGTGTTGCCCGTGCCGTGTGTCGTTAACAGCGGAGCAGTGGTGAAGGGTGAAGTGTGAGGTCAGTCCCCACGGACTACTGGCCAGGTGTCGTGACTGTCTTACAACAGGTTTCATCACCCGCTCTACTCTCCTCTCTCTCCGCCCCCTTCCCACTCAACCATAGTCGCAACACAGACAGCACTGACAGGGAGATGGACTAGTCTGAGACCTGGAAAAGGCAGAGGAAAGTTTCCCCCTCACCCCAACACACACTCTCTGTGTGGCATGTGCAGACTGTCTCAGTCTTTTTGTCTCTCCGTCTCTCTCCATCTTTCTCTCTGTCTGTCTGTCTGTCTGTCTCTCTCTGTATCTCTCTCCCTCTGTCTCTCTCTGTCATGTACAGACTCTCGCTTCTCTCTCTCTCTCTCTCTCTCTCTCTCTCTCTCTCTCTCTCTTTCTCCCTCCCTCTCTGCCTCTGTCTCTCTGTCTCTCTGGGTCATGTGCAGACTCTCTTTCTCCGTCTGTCTGTCGGTCTGTCTGTCTCTCTCTCTCTCATGTGCAGGCAGCTTGGCAGATTCCTAAACTGAAACAATGAGAGTTATAATGTAATGTGCTTAAACAAAGTTTAGACTGAGTATTTCTGACATAGTACTGTGCCGTCACAGGGATAACGAAGGTCGGAAGAATATGTTGTGTCCCATGTGCAGATCTGTCGTAGAAGACAAAGTTCACGTTGGTCTTTGTTGTCCAGGGCTTAATGATTTAAGAATGCCCTCCCTCCCACCCTTCCCTCTTCCAAGTATTGTATTAGACCAGCATAATCTAAATTAGTATCACTGTTGTGAAACTGTCAAAGTGATTTTCTGTGTATCTATATAATATGTCTATTAATTGGTGGGTCATTACGATATGATGTCATTGTTATTCATATCATTACATGAGGCTTATGTGAATATTTCTTAGGTACATCAAACTGCGTGGATGCTTTTTATGTTCTTTTTTTTGTTTCAGTTTGCATGTCCCTAATCAAATAGAACTTTCGACTTTTCTGAATAAAACATCATTCTCTCTAAGGCCAGCTTAAAAGGAACTAACATCGTTGTCGGCGAAGATTTGAGAGAGAGAGAGAGAGAGAGAGAGAGAGAGAGAGAGAGAGAGAGAGAGAGAGAGAGAGAGAATCAGAACCACACACACACACACACACACACACACACACCAGATAATCCAGCCTATCCAGATAAAAAAAAAACAACCCCAGCAGACTGACCCACGCACAGACGCCCCACCGAATAGACACGCAGACAGACAGACACAGAGACAGACACACAGACAAGACCATCTCAGACACCAAAGAGACAGATGGGGGGCAGGTGGGGGGGGGGGGGGCGGAGGGGGGGGGGAGCGAAACATCAGACCCGGAGCAGACAAGACACATGGCCTGGAGTCACTCCCCGATGGAAAGAGGCTGCGAGTCGTAGGGAGGGGTTGGAGAATAGGGAGGGGATGGGGTGGAGGGGGAAGAGTGATGGGGTGAGGGCGGGGAGAAGGGATCAATCCACTTAAGCCGGGCTCCCAGAAGATGAAGTCGCTGCGCATTGTGACTATAAGAACCTCCCCCCCCCTCTTCGTTCACGGACACACGTCAGATGCCAGGGACTGTTCATCCTACCGGAAGTCGTCGACGATTGGCTGAGGAAGCAGTGCTTTTTCGTCACTGTCAGCCAATAAAAGCGTCCCCAGGAAGAGTGGGGTGATGTGGGGTGTTGGGATGGTTGGATTTAGTTCCGCTCTGTGCAAGAGCCCGGAAGGAGAACGCAGTTGGGGTTGGGGCAACTTCCATCCGCTGAACATGTGGACATCAACAAGGGTCGCTTCGCGTGTCCAGCTCGACTTGATGTCGTTCGGGTGGTCGGTGTGTAGTGTTCGATAGTTCTCCCCTACCCCCCACCCCCACCTCCATTTCTTCAGGGATACATATCTCTTGTGATTTTTTCCATCATGGTCATCAGGAATGCAGTGTGTGTGTGTGTGTGTGTGTGTGTGTGTGTGTGTGCCTTTAAAAACGTCGTAAAATGATTAAGAAGAAACCTTCTCTGATGTTTCCGTTTTCTTGTTCAGAGTTTAATTTATATTCATTTGCAGCGTTTGCGATTTCTTCTCTTTTCATTCCTTCCCTAACGAGTACAATGGAGGCTTTCGTCTAAAATGGGAAATAGAACGATCCTTAGATAAACGAAAGAAACAAACATCCATTTTCAAGCCTGGATTCTCTCTCTCACGCACACTTCATCCACCACCCCTGCCTCCGCTCCCTCCCCCCCCCCCTTCCTCACGCCACCTTTCAATCCTCTAATTGGGAGTAGCCATTAACAAGGGAAAAGAAATCAATCAACAAGTGTGGTGGGGCTCTCACACGCACCCATCCATATCTCCCACCCGCCTCTCTATTCGCTACTTCCCCTCCTTTCCCTCCCCCCTCTCCCTTCCATCTCCCCGTTCATTTCCCGATCCCCACCCCTCTCAGGCGCACGTGCATACAGACACGTACACATGGTAACCCCTTTGGAAGAGGTCAGCATATCCGCCAATCGACGTAGAAGCGATAAACAGACAGCGCATGGCGTGAACGGAAATGAAGGGAGAGTAGCGTCCCTTCCATACCTAAGTCGATCACCGCGTTGCCCATTGGTTTACAAGAAAAAGAAAACAGTGACAAAGACGGCCTTGTGGGACGGGTGGCATAAGTTTGTGAATGAAAGTCGGGAGTGAGGAGATGGGGGGTGGGGGTGGGGGGTTGGGCGATGAGGGTGTGGGTGGATGACAGGGATGGTTCTTCTTCTTCGTTCACTCAGACAGGAACCCCAGAGGCACTGACGAAGCCTGCTGTACGGCGGAGGCCCTCTGGTGATCCATAAAGCTTTTCCCTCATCGGCGTGTTGGCAGGCCAGGTCTCTGCCCTCAGCTTTTCATGTGTGGGACAGTCCTGCAGGAAGTGTTCCACTGTCATTAGGGCTGTATCGCATGGGCAACTTGAAGACTCGCCAATGTGGGGTTTTGTGAAGATGTGATGTCTCAGTCTGGAATGCCCTGTCCTCAATCTCACAGGGATGGTTGAGGGTGTGTGGTGGGGGGGGGGG
>CM065731.1:38980567-38988067 GCA_033310375.1 Conus canariensis | reverse complement strand
TGTGTGTGTGTGTGTGTGTGTTCGCGTGTGTGTTCGCGTGTGCGTGCGTGCGTGCGCGCGAGCGTGTGCGTGTGTGTGTGTGTGTGTGTGTGTGTGTGTGTGTGTGTGTGTGTGTGTGTGTGTGTTCTTATCATCCATTAATCTGTCTATATTTGTCCCTATTTCTACTCTCTCTCTCTCTCTCTCTCTCTCTCTCTCTCTCTCTGAGGATGTGTGTTTGTGTGTGTGTGTGTGTGTGTGTGTGTGTGTGGTGTGTGTGGGGGGGTCGGTAAGTTCTTGCCATCCAAAAATTTGCGTCACCTGTGGACCTTTTCCGTGTATGCCTATCTTGTTTTTTGATCTGTAGCTTACTGGAGAGAATAAATTTGATCTCTTCTTCTTTTCATTCCCTGGGAATTAGTTACACGAAAGAGTCTATGACATGCGGACGCTAAACTCTTGGATTTAGGTGTCTTAAACTGGCTGCGATTCTGTCTTCATTCTTTTCTTTCTTTTCACGTTGGACTCTCTCTCTCTCTCTCCCTCTCTCTCTCTCTTCTCTCTCTTCTCTTCTCTCTTCTCTCTCTCTCTCTCTCTCTCTCTCTCTCTCTCTCTCTCTCTCTCTCTCTCCCATACACACACACAAACACACACAATACACATACACAAACAGCAGCACACTCCTTGCACAGTATGCGCTCGTCATCTTCCCTGCCTGGGGGCCGAGCACGTCTAAAAATAATTCAGACCTTAGAGAGAGGATCGCAGGACAAAAGGTGTCCGCGCCGCCCCTGTCAAAGGCCACACACCTAAAGCTACAAATCAGCCTGCTTCATTAAGCCCTGGTGCTGTGTGCACTCTCTCGCTTGTGACCTTTCCGACAGTTCCAGCAGTGCTGAGGACCCTGAGGGGGTGATGACACAGCGTCATGGTTTCTTTGCTGGCATTCCCGCCATATCTCGTCTCTGCTGTGAATTCTTCACAATAGTGGGACTTGCATGAGGTGAGATATTCACACTTTACAGCAGACTTCATGAACACTTTGTTCAGAGTTGTTCCGCTTGATGTGATCTGTGAATTTCTGAAAGAAATTTTTTTTTTTTCTCATCTGATCTAAGATTTTTTTGGGTGCAGAAGAAAGATTTTTTTTAAACAAAATATCCGGTGTGATTTTTAAAGGGTTGTAGGAATGAGCTTCTTTTTTCTCTTTCTTTCTTTTTTTTTATATTTTTTTAAAAAATGACTTGTGAGTTGACTTCAATGCGGTAACAGCCTTGATATGGCCCTTTGCGGTCGGCTGGGATATAAGCAACATTAGCTCTGTTTCTCTCATTTCTTTACAGCTCTTCCGCCATATCTTGTCTCTGTTTTGATATCTTCCCAGTTTTCCCGCCATATCTCGTATCTGCTGTGATTTCTTACCAGTGTTGGACTTTCATGATGTGAGACATAACCACTTTACTGCAGACTCTATGAAAACCTTGTTCAGAGATATCCCATTTGATGTGATCTTTGAATTTCTTAAAGAGATCAACATTTTCATCATCTGATCTAAGAGTTTACAGAAGATAGATTGTTTGAAATAGTTTCTGGTGTGTTTTTAGGAGGTGCATTTTAAAGAGTTGTGTGAAGGAGTTTTGTTTTTTTTTCTTTGAATGACTTGTGAGTTAACTTCAACGCGGCGACAGCCCTGGCTCTTTGCGGTCGGCTGGGCTGTAAGCAACACATCTCTCTCTCCTCTCTCTCTCTCTCTCTCTCTCTCTCTCTCTCTCTCTCTCTCTCTCTTCACAACTTTTCCGCCATATTTTGCCTCTGCTGTGATTTTTTTTCCCCAATTTACCCGCCATACATTATATCTTGTGATTTCTTTCCATTTTTGCCTCCAAAAATTGTCTCTGTTGTGATTTATTCCCAGTTTTCCCGCCGTATCTTGTCTCTGCTGTGATTTATTCCCAGTTTTCCCGCCGTATCTTGTCTCTGTTGTGATTTATTCCCAGTTTTCCCGCCGTATCTTGTCTCTGCTGTGATTTATTCCCAGTTTTCCCGCCCGTATCGTGTCTCTGTTGTGATTTCTTCTCAAGTTCTCTCGCCGCATCTTGTCTCTCTTTTTTTTTTTCTTTCCAGTTTTCCCTCCATATTTTGTCTCTGACGTTCTTTCAGTCTAGAGGCTACAGGAATGGAATGACGATGAAAGTAAAACATTGCAGATTGTCAGAGAACTCACCTTTTTTTTTTCTTTTTTTTAACCTTTTCTGTATCTTTAACTCAAGAGTCAGGATCTAGACACTAACACCTGTACTGAACGTGAACTGTATTGCATCGTGTTACATCTGCATTGTAATGCATTATGTTGCATGTATTGTATTA
The DNA here is from genome assembly GCA_033310375.1 of Conus canariensis. Taxonomy (NCBI): domain Eukaryota; kingdom Metazoa; phylum Mollusca; class Gastropoda; order Neogastropoda; family Conidae; genus Conus; species Conus canariensis. The sequence goes on along the minus strand of CM065731.1, from coordinate 38,985,721 downwards.
TACTGTACTGCACTTCACTGCTTTCGACTGCTCATTTTTTCCTTTTTGTGTTTTGGCTGTCCGCTGTCCACGCCACTTCAGTAGTACTCCTCTCATGCCGCTCATCCCGGCTCCCCATTCACAGCCATACCGGGTTTATCACGTGGCATTTCAATATCAAATCGTCCTGAGGCAACCCACCAGAGGAGACACTGCACTGCTGCCGACGAGTCACTTCGGGGGTGTTCAGAGGCGCCTTTTTCTGATCCAGCATTCGCAGGGCACCACCTACTAAGTCCCGCCTGCCCTCCCGACCTCTCCCGCCCCTACCTACAGATGACAGCAGCTGCTTCGTCGTGGAGCCAGTGGGGTCAGTGAGTGTCCCTCATCTGGAGTGCAACATCACGTCCATCAAACGACAATCCCCAGCAGCTCGCTCCTACCCACAACCTCAACACCAACACATTTGTTTTGGTTCTCTAACCTCCATCCCCCCCCCCCCCTCCATCCCATTAAATTTTTTTTTTCATTTTCTTCTACTTCTTTTTGTTTTGGTGGGTCCTCCATCCTCCCATTGTTTTCCCACTTGCTTTTTGTTTGCTTTTCGCTTTGTCAACTCTCGTTCATCATGCAAAACTGCATGTTGTTTTACCGATGGACAGTCTCATGTGGACTTTAGTATTTTAGTGTTTGATACAGAGCGTCTGGGTTTATTGATGTGCTAACGTTTGCTGTACGGACGCGTTCATTCATTTGCTGCAATTCAGAAAAAGAGAAGGAGAGAAAGAAATAAAAAGGACAGATAGACAGACAGACAGACAGACAGAGAGAAAGAAGGAAAGAAAGGAAGGAAGAAAAAGATGAGGAAGAAGGAAGGAAAAAGAGTTCGTAGCTGTGCAAAACACGAACTTATCAAGGGCATGAGCGCGGAGAGGAAAACGAAACTGCAGTCAGCAGGTAGTATAGTAGACCTCCGTCACTGCAGTCAGCAGGTAGTATAGTAGACCTCCGTCACTGCAGTCACCAGGTAGTATAGTAGACCTCCGTCACTGCAGTCACCAGGTAGTATAGTAGACTCCGTCACTGCAGTCACAGGTAGTATAGTAGCCTCCGTCACTGCAGTCAGCAGGTAGTATAGTAGACCTCCGTCACTGCAGTCAGCAGGTAGTATAGTAGACCTCCGTCACTGCAGTCACCAGGTAGTATAGTAGACCTCCGTCACTGCAGTCAGCAGGTAGTTAGTAGACCTCCGTCACTGCAGTCACCAGGTAGTATAGTAGACCTCCGTCACTGCAGTCACCAGGTAGTATAGTAGACCTCCGTCACTGCAGTCAGCAGGTAGTATAGTAGACCTCCGTCACTGCAGTCACCAGGTAGTTAGTAGCTCCGTCACTGCAGTCAGCAGTAGTATAGACCTCGTCACTGCAGTCACCAGGTAGTATAGTAGACCTCCGTCACTGCAGTCACCAGGTAGTATAGTAGGCCTCCGTCACTGCAGTCAGCAGGTAGTATAGTAGACCTCCGTCACTGCAGTCACCAGGTAGTATAGTAGGCCTCCGTCACTGCAGTCAGCAGGTAGTATAGTAGACCTCCGTCACTGCAGTCACCAGGTAGTATAGTAGGCCTCCGTCGGTCATAGCTGACCATGGATAGAGTGTATCGTTTGTCATAGCTGACCATGAATAGAGTATAATATCGTGGAGAGGAAAATGAAACTGCAGTCACCAGGTAGTATAGCAGGCCTTCGTCTGTCATAGCTGACCATGGATAGGGTATATCCGACCTAAGATTTATATTTGTCCGGGCTGTCTGCTCGCCCCGAGCAGAGTCGCCTGTGCTGTAGAGACCGATACGAGAGCGGCAGTCTCTGTCACAACGGTCACATCTGTATGTTGACACTGGTTTGTTGGCTGTCATCCCCTTTCTGCAGGCTCGCTTTTCTGCTGCAGCAGCGGTCAGTTTGTCTTCGCCAATCTGCAGCTGTTTCTTGAGAGTGCTTCTGCAGCTGTTGCGGTCTGCCGCGAGGTCCTCCAAGGACTCAGTGTTGATCTCAAGCACCTTCATGTCTCTTCTGCAAACGTCTTTGTGTCTCAGCTGTGGGCGGCCAATGCTTCTCTGCCCTGCGGCAAGCTCTCCATAGAGGACGTCTCGGGGAATGACCCCTGTCTGATCTCAATGACCCTCCATGCCTGTTTCTGGCACTGCTAGACGTCTCCAGGGGGCATTCTGGCAAACGACACTTTCCCTCCTCCACCAACCTCTCCCCCTCTCCCCCTCCTCGCCCCATCCACCCTCCGTCCTTACTTTGGTGGTGGGCGAGTGAGATTTAAACCTGGAACATATGTGCCCACTTTCTTCAAGACCAGATATACATACCCCGAAGAGAACAGGCTCAACAAACGCCAAGACAGTGCCCCACTAAACCAAGACAGGATGCTAAAAAGGGACAGGAAAGTGGCTGAGCCAGATGACGACAGGAGAAAAGGGAAAGGGAGCGATAGTACAACAAGGAGTCAGAGAAAAAAAAAGACAAAGAAAGCGACCTAACCAAATGCAGGCAAGAGAGAAAGGAAAGGTAGTGATCTAATCAAATGGAGACAGGAGAAAAAGGTAAAGGAAGTTACCTTACCCAATGGAGACAGGGGAGAATGGTAAATGCAGTTACCTTACCAAATGGAGACAGGAGAGAGTGGTAAAGGCAGTTACCTTACCAAATGGAGACAGGGGAGAATGGTAAAGGCAGTTACCTTACCAAATGGAGACAGGAGAGAGAGTAGTAAAGCAGTTACCTTACCAAATGGAGACAGGGGAGAATGGTAAAGGCAGTTACCTTACCAAATGGAGACAGGAGAGAGTAGTAAGGCAGTTACCTTACCAAATGGAGACAGGAGAGAGTGGTAAAGGCAGTTACCTTACCAAATGGAGACAGGAGAGAGAGTAGTAAGGCAGTTACCTTACCAAATGGAGACAGGAGAGAGTGGTAAAGGCAGTTACCTTACCCAATGGAGACAGGGGAGAATGGTAAAGGCAGTTACCTTACCAAATGGAGACAGGGGAGGAGAAAGGCAGTTACTTCACCAAATGGAGACAGCAGAAAAAGAAAAAAAGTTCATTATTTTAGCAAACGGAGACGGGAGAGAGTAACAAAGGCATATACTTTGCCAAAGGGAGACAGGGGAGAGAGGCAAAGGAAATGGATCTCAGCGAATAAAGACAGAAGAGGAAGGCTGAAGATGTGCCTTAACCAAATGGTGGTAGGACAGAAGGGCGAACAGGTTCGTGGGCTCTGCTAGTCCCCAAGGGGACCGGTGAGTTTCTTTTTGGCAATGGACGAGAAGAAAGTGAATGTGGTATATGCCCATATTATTTCCCTCGTGTCATTTGTTATCGTCCGAACTAATCCTTTTCCTGGTAATAAAACACGGTTTAGAATAAGAATAGGAGTCATCCCGGTGCATACGAGGGGGGGGGGGGGGGGGGGGGAAGAGAGGGGGAAGGGGGCAGAGAGGGAGGGCAGAGGAGATAATCAATCCACACTGAGAGAGAGAGAGAGAGAGAGAGAGAGAGAGAGAGAGAGAGAGAGGAGAGAGAGAGAGTCAAGACTCAAATGTTTTATTCATAAAGGCCGTAGCCCCTTAGAATGGGGATAAACATTGCAAAACATGTTGCAAACTGATATTGGTATTCCTTACGTTATATGCATATTTTGCTTCTTGAACGCATTATGCAAATAAAAAGCTAACTGTTTAACCGAGTTTTCGTTTGTTGACGACATCAACAAGATTAATTTGAAAAGGCAAGGATTATTGAAATACTTTCATGGGATGAATTAAAGGGAGAAAAGAGAGAGAGAGAGAGAGAGAGAGAGAGAGAGAGAGAGAGAGAGAGAGAGACGAGAGACGGATGGGAGAGAGAGAGAGAGAGAGAGAGAGAGAGAGAGAGAGAGAGAGAGAGAGAGAGATGTTTACCATCCCAGATTGATGGTTCAAATCTTTTCTGTTTATAATACACTTAATCATCCATAAAACCAAACTAAAACAGCCTCTCAGGAACGAGTGGGTTTTTTTTTTAATCAAGGTTCTGTGCTTATTTTCCTTTCCTCCCCTTACATCAGATATGGAAAGGTCCACTGATTGGTGCACAGATTTCGCGGCACTGTCACAAGTACAGATGGTAGCGACTGCCGCAGGTCAGAGTTCGGGGTTACAGCAAATGTCAAGTAGTAACAACAAAGTTTGAACAGATGAAAATCGCCCTGGCTCTGTAAACAACATTTTGAATGCGACAAAGATGGTTTTCTCCTGGGATTTGGGGTCTGTAAAGTAGTTCAATGCCATATGTCAACAAAATATAGCAGAATGATCCATGACTTGTAGACTCTAAAGTGAAAAGTCTAGCAGACACGATAGGAAAATGAAGGGTCACGTGGATCGTGCTTGCACAGAAAAAGAAACGGACATGAGAACTACCTCAGAGTCAGGTATGGTATGGGTCAAGGGCTGGACTGTGCGATGAATATGTCTTGGTACTGGCTGATCTTCTGACAAAGGCCAGGTGCAGCTTTGAGTGTCATAGAGAATATATAGCATCTTAGGCCTGAACTGTAACCGTGGACTTGGACTTACACGGCCCAGAGTTTAGTCTAGAGCTTTGTTAAATGACGTCATTTTGCTGTTCATGAGGGGGATAGAAGGCCACTGGCGCGACACAGCAGAATGAGTTTGGAGTAAAGGTCTACAGGTGTGTGTGTGTGTGTGTGTGTGTGTGTGTGTGTGTGTGTGTGTGTGTGTGTGTGTGTGTGATCTGCTCTTCACCCATTTGTTACCGTTTCCTGCCTCTTTCTCCTGTCTTTCTCTCTTTCCTTGCCTTTGCCCCCTAATTTCTCTCTGTTTTCTCTCATCTCTCTGTCCTTGCCTTTGTCCCCTAATTTCTCTCTGTTTTGCCTTTGCCCCCTAATTTCTCTCTGTTTTCTCTCATCTCTCTGTCCTTGCCTTTGCCCCCTAATTTCTCTCTGTTTTGCCTTTACCCCCTAATTCCTCTCAGTTTTCTCTCATCTCTCTGTCCTTGCCTTTGCCTTATAATTTCTCTCTGTTTTGCCTTTGCCCCCTAATTTCTCTCTGTTTTGCCTTTGCCCCCTAATTTCTCTCTGTCCTTGCCTTTGCCCCCTAATTTCTC
>CM065731.1:38970567-38975567 GCA_033310375.1 Conus canariensis | reverse complement strand
TTCAAAAGCAATTTGTACAGGAACGTAGCTGATTTTCTGCAGTTGCTCTTCGTTTATTTGAAGACAGCAAAGTTAATCTCACCCTCACTGGCCAACGTCTTGTAAGGTATTGGATTAATCATCTGCTTAAAGCATTAAGATTGCGACCGTTCGTAAAGAAAAGGGTTCCCATTTCCAGTCTCAAAGGTTACATGAAACATTTTGTGATTGATTTTACGCTGTCATCGAATGAAACAGAAGTCGACACACATTTGAGTGTGTGTGTGTGTGTGTGTGTGTGTGTGTGTGTGTGTGTGTGTGTGTGTGTGTGTGTGCGTGCGTGCGTGCGTGCGTGCGTGCGTGCGTGTGTGCGTGCGTGCGTGCGTGCGTGCGAGCGCATACGTGCAAGTGGACACGCGTGCGCTCGTGTGTATGTGAGCTTCTGTGCCGTCTAACGCGTAGGCTATTTATTGGCCACCCCACGCACAGTCACATATGTGTATGTTCCAGACTCGTCATCTGCAGTTCATTGCAGTCAGGTTTCCTTGCTGAAGGGTTTGCTCTTTCTACTGGCGGAGTTTGTTTCTTAGTCTGGAGTCGCTGCAAATCGAAGCTGGACCTTGGTTTTCTATCACTATCACGTGTTACATATCCACTCACCTGTTCTGTATTGTGCTGTAAATACGTGTTACTTTGCGCTTTGTTTATGTGTCTTTGTATATGTTTTGGTGTATAAAATAACAAAAAAACAACAACAACAAAACCCACTGCACTTTGTCTTTGTTTTCTGTCCTGAGGCATGCAAACCATGTTGACACGGTTTCAAAGTGAGGCGACTGCAGGCGGAAATTGAAACAAATTTTAAAAGGAATTTAAAATAAACCCGTCAGTTAACAGGGACAAAAAAAATTACAAGACAAAACACGACGCGTTTGGACCTTTCAGGTCTTCTTCAGGCAAGATAAACAACATTCCTGACAATGAAAACGAAGAATGAGCAATCACTTATCTTCTCAAATTCGGCGCAGGATGGGCTTTGAATCATTCCATCTCTCTCCAGGCATCACACAAACTTACTGTGGGGGAAAACTCACAGAATCACACTCTCCTTCAAAATGGCCGTGCACAAAGCACACAGTGGTGCTGAAAGCTTTTGTCTAGCGCCATGAGGCGTGGATCACCCCTTTCCAACAGTTGGAACAAATCCACCGACGTTTCTTTGGCAAGGTCTGCAACACTAAATGGCATTCAAACTTCAGGTTCTGGAAAAGAGTGGACCTTTCAGCATCGGGAGTCTACTCTTCAAGAATCTGTGCGATGAGGGAGGGGAGGGGAGGGGGGGGGGGGAGAGGAGGGGAATGAGGAAGGGGGACAAGTCATCCGCATGGAGACTAACAGGGATCTCCAGAATGCTCCCATACGACGAGCTGAAGCATGGGCAGCATGCTCAAGGTTGATCTTTGGTGAGGTCCACGAACACACTTAAAGATCTGCCACAACAGCTGCAACATGGACACAGTTCCCCCAAGAACATACTGCTCTTTGCAGAGTTTACGATGGAGACACCTGTCCTATCAACACACAAAGACCTTCCAGTAGAACAGAGTAGCTTCCCTTGAGGTAAAGAGGAACAGGAGGAAGCAGGGGCTTCATCTCGCCATCTCCCTTCTTTGCAACATCTGGATCTTGCCATCTCCTTTCTTTGCAACATCTGCATCTTGCCATCTCCTTTCTCTGCAACATCTGCATCTTGCCATCTCCTTTCTTTGCAACATCTGCATCTTGCCATCTCCTTTCTTGCATCTTGCCATCTCCTTTCTTTGCAACATCTGCATCTTGCCAACTCCTTTATCTGCAACATCTGCATCTTGCCATCTCCTTTCTTTGCAACATCTGCATCTTGCCATCTCCTGTCTCTGCAACATCTGCATCTTGCCATCTCCTTTCTTTGCAACATCTGCATCTTGCCATCTCCTTTCTTTGCAACATCTGCATCTTGCCAACTCCTTTATCTGCAACAACTGCATCTTGCCATCTCCTTTCTCTGCAACATCTGCATCTTGCCATCTCCTTTCTCTGCAACATCTGCATCTTGCCATCTCCTTTCTCTGCAACATCTGCATCTTGTCATCTCCTGTCTCTGCAACATCTGCATCTTGCCATCTCCTCTCTCTGCAACATCTGCATCTTGTCATCTCCTTTCTCTGCAACATCTGCATCTTGTCATCTCCCGTCTCTGCAACATCTGCATCTTGTCATCTCCTCTCTCTGCAACATCTGCATCTTGCCATCTCCTGTCTGTGCAACATCTGCATCTTGCCATCTCCTGTCTGTGCAACATCTGCATCTTGTCATCTCCTTTCTCTGCAACATCTGCATCTTGCCATCTCCTTTCTCTGCAACATCTGCACCTTGCCATCTCCTGTCTGTGCAACATCTGCATCTTGCCATCTCCTGTCTGTGCAACATCTGCATCTTGCCATCTCCTGTCTGTGCAACATCTGCATCTTGCCATCTCCTGTCTGTGCAACATCTCCATATTGCCATCTCCTTTCTCTGCAACATCTGCGACCGACTTTGTGCCTGAAAGAGAGGCTCCCACTCCGACATGGAGGTCACAGTCTGTCGAATGTCCTGCACACTCTTCTCATGACATTTCCTGATAGGAGATTCTTTTCTCATGACATTTCCTGACAGGAGATTCTTTTCTCATGACATTTCCTGATAGGAGATTCTCTTCTGGTGACATTTCCTGATAGGAGATTCTTTTCTCATGACATTTCCTGACAGAAGATTCTCTTCTCATGACATTTCCTGACAGGAGATTCTCTTCTGGTGACATTTCCTGATAGGAAATTCTCTTCTGCATGACATTTCCTGACAGGAGATTATCTTCTCATGACATTTCCTAACAGTAGATTCTCTTCTGGTGACATTTCCTGATAGGACATTCTCTTCTGCATGACATTTCCTGATAGGAGATTCTTTTCTCATGACATTTCCTGATAGGAGATTCTCTTCGCATGACATTTCCTGACAGGAGATTCTCTTCGCATGACATTTACTGACAGGAGATTCTCTTCTGGTGACATTTCCTGACAGGAGATTCTCTTCTGGTGACATTTCCTGACAGGAGATTCTCTTCTGGTGACATTTCCTGACAGGAGATTCTCTTCTGGTGACATTTCCTGACAGGAGATTCTCTTCTGGTGACCTTTCCTGATAGGAAATTCTCTTCTGCATGACATGTCCTGATAGGGGATTCTTTTCTCATGACATTTCCTGATAGGAGATTCTCTTCTGGTGACATTTCCTGATAGGAAATTCTTTTCTGCATGACATTTCCTGGCAGGAGATTCTTTTCTCATGACATCTACTGACAGAAGATTCTCTTCTGCATAACATTTCCTGACAGGAGATTCTTTTCTCATGACATTTCCAGATAGGAAGTTCTCTTCGCATGACATTTCCTGACAGGAGATTCTCTTCTGGTGACATTTCCTGATAGGCAATTCTCTTCTGCATGACATTTCCTGACAGGAGATTCTTTTCTGGTGACATTTCCTGACAGGAGATTCTCTTCTCGTGACATTTCCTGACAGGAGATTCTCTTCTCATGGCATTTCCTGATAGGATATTCTCTTCTGCATTACATTTCCTGATAGGAGATTCTCTTCTCATGACATTTCCTGACAGGAGATTCTCTTCTCATGACATTTCCTGATAGGAGATTATCTTCTCATGACATTTCCTGACAGGAGATTCTCTTCTGGTGACATTTCCTGACAGGAGATTCTCTTCTCATGACATTTCCTGACAGGAGATTATCTTCTCATGACATTTCCTGACAGGAGATTCTCTTCTCATGACATTTCCAGATAGGAGATTCTCTTCTCATGACATTTCCTGACAGGAGATTATCTTCTCATGACATTTCCTGATAGGAGATTCTCTTCTCATGACATTTCCAGATAGGAGATTCTCTTGTCATGGCATTTCCTGACAGGAGATTCTCTTCTGGTGACATTTCCTGACAGGAGATTCTCTTCTCATGACATTTCCTGACAGGAGATTCTCTTCTCATGACATTTCCTTAGTAAAACGTCTGTAGCATTGCAGACACCTCAAACAGGGAACTGCTACTTACCAGTGACCTGGTTTGGATCGTCAACATACATTTCATTAAAAAGAAAAAAAAAATCACGTTTAGTGGAACTCTTCCGAATTCTTCATGATGTCTTGTAATTCGAAGTTAACCAACTGACACTAAGAAATCTTCAGAACCAAACACATACAATTTTTTCCCATTGAAACATTTTTCTGCCCTCCTTCCCCGCCCCCTTCCTTACCCCCACACCTTCTCCACTTCACCTCCAGACTGGGACCGGTGAACGGTAAAAGATGAGAACGCGAAGGCGGAGGGGGGGGGGGGGGGGGTGCGTGGGTGGAAAGCTATAGGAGGGGGCGGGAGTGGGGCGTGGGTGGGGGGTGGGGGGTGGTGGCGTATGACATATTTTATTATTTGAAAAGGGCCGGTTGTGAAGTAGCTCTCTGGTATTTAAAGTCTGAAAAAAAACAAATCAATATAAGGCAAAAGAGAAAACAAAGTGAATACTCATATTGCAAATCTCTCTCTCTCTCTCTCTCTCTCTCTCTCTCTCTCTCCTCTCTCTCTCTCTCTCTCTCATCCAACTTCCTCTCCTTTCCTACCATCGCACAAATAGACTTCCCATCATGATGTTCCTGGCACTCCAGTTCTTGATGCCTGCTATATCTACAGCTTGTCCTCATTTTTTTTTAACCCTGGTTTGGAACGTGAACCCGGAATCGCAACAACCAGCAATTAACTTATACGCGACAGCAGTTACGGAGCGTGAGGGCTTTGTGTATGGCAGTGACCTCCCTTTTCATGTCGGCCATGTTGGTAGGAGACCGAAAACGAGACAAGCTGGAAATCCCTCAACGCACCTTTTATGAGCTTCACGTCCTGTTCCGTTCATGAACTAGTGATTCTAAACTAC
>CM065731.1:38958067-38960567 GCA_033310375.1 Conus canariensis | reverse complement strand
GTTGTTCTGTGGTATAGTGTAGTATTAGATGACGTATTGTTGTTCGGTGGTATCAGTGAGTATTAGATGACGTTTGTTGTCGGTGGTATAGTGTAGTATTAGATGACGTTTGTTGTTCTGGTGGTATTAGTGTATATAGATACGTATTGTTGTTCTGTGGTATCAGTGAGTATTAGATGACGTATTGTTGTTCTGGTGGTATTAGTGTAGTATTAGATGACGTATTGTTGTTCTGGTGGTATTAGTGTAGTATTAGATGACGTGTTGTTGTTCTGGTGGTATCAGTGTAGTATTAGATGACGTATTGTTGTTCTGGTGGTATCAGTGTAGTATTAGATGACGTGTTGTTGTTCTGGTGGTGTGAGTGTAGTATTAGATGACGTGTTGTTGTTCTGGTGGTATCAGTGTAGCATTAGATGACGTGTTGTTGTTCTGGTGGTATCAGTGTAGCATTAGATGACGTGTTGTTGTTCTGGTGGTATTAGTGTAGCATTAGATGACGTGTTGTTGTTCTGGTGGTATTAGTGTAGCATTAGATGACGTGTTGTTGTTCCGGTGGTATCAGTGTAGCATTAGATGACGTATTGTTGTTCCGGTGGTATCAGTGTAGCATTAGATGTAGCACTCCACCACTCTTTACACACCCTTCCCCCTCCACACACACACTGACCTGTGATAATTACCCCAGGGGCCCTATAACTGCCTGAACTGGGAGCAAGTGTAAACCCTGAACGTACACAACTTTCCGTTCACATTCTGATGAAAATATGTAGATATATACTATAACGCAAACAACAACAAACAAACAAACAAACAAAAACCCACAAAAGTACCAAAAATGTCTAAGTGACCACGAAGGCAAACTGACGAGGTCGGAAAGTCCAATTTTGTATGGTTACAAACGAAGACACTCTGTATTTGAACTCCACGTGGTGAACGAGTGAGAAAAAGCATGAGTGCGAGTCAGCCACATGGCGTGGACGTGACAGACGCTCGTGTTGAAATGGGACCCACTTGCACGTGATCCACAAACATCTTGCGTTATACCCATGGTGACCAGGGTCCGGCTCTCTAAAAGTCTGCTTGCAGAAAATTGCATAACCTTCTTTTTTTTAATGGTCACAGCCATGCAACGTTTGACAGCCCAGAAGCTCCTCGGCTGATGCTAGTCTCAGGTGATTGAAGCTCCTGCTAGTCTCAGGTGATTGAAACTCCTGCTAGTCTCAGGTGAATGAAGTTCCCTCTCGTTTTTTTTGTTGATTGTTTGTTGATTGCACTTAATGGCATACACAATTCTGAAATATTTGGAGTTCGTTTCGACAGAAAAAAAAATTGAGCTGATGTTTTCCATTGACCATCAAAGTTCCTGGTTTTCGTGATTCTTTGGAGTGCCAGTCTACGTTATTCAGCTGAATGCAGAATCGTCTGCTAGGCAACCTGGTCAGTTATCCTTCATCTTTTGTTGGTGTTGCCCAGTTACAAAACAATGTAAAGAACTCGGTGGTAAGTGAAATGAAACCAAAAGACTCTAGAACACAGTTGGTTTGCTTGTGCGCTTATGGGACCATTGTTAGCTGAACACAGTTGGTTTGCCTGTACGCATATGAGACCATTGTTAGCTGAACACAGTTGGTTTGCCTGTACGCATATGAGACCATTGTTAGCTGAACACAGTTGGTTTGCCTGTACGCATATGAGACCATTGTTAGCTGAACACAGTTGGTTTGCTTGTGCGCATATGAGACCACTGCTACCTGAACACGGTTGATTTGCTTATGCGCTGAGACCACTGCTACCCGAGGGAATCGTTGAAAATGTGTTGACACGTTTCTGGTGTAATGTCTTTGGGGCCAAAAAACACTTTCTCTTGACAAAGTTTTTTTTATTTTTTTATTTTTATTTTTTATATTATCATCACTTGTGAATTGAATGTGACACAATTCAATCGGTTTTTTTTTTTTTTTCGTTTCTCCCATAACGCACTTCCACCCTCCACCCCCCCCCCCCCCCACACACATCCTTCTCTCTTGAACATTATTAATATTATTCTATTAAACAATCATGATTATTATTATCATCGTCATTATTATTGTTATCATTATTGTTATAATTGTGATTATTATTTTTTTCTTGATGACAATGATAATAATGCTGATGATTTTCTATTGATAATAACTGGTTGACTGTGTAATACCACAAATTTACTTACACTCTCAAAAGCAGTCCTAATGCATAGTTATACACATATTCAGGCAATTTACCAACTGGCCAGCCAACAAGCCAACCAACCCAAAACGCCAGCTAGCCGGCCAACTAAGCAATCAACCGGACCTACTAGCTAACCTGCCGACCAATCAACCAAGTTGATTACAAACAAAAAAAAGTCCATGAAGAGGACTCTTCAGGCCTTCACTATTTCAAGGTGCACACGCACGCCAGAGAGAGGAGAGAGAGGAGAGAGAGAGAGAGGAGAGAGAGAGAGAGAGAGAGAGAGGAGACG
>CM065731.1:38943067-38948067 GCA_033310375.1 Conus canariensis | reverse complement strand
CGTGTGTCTGTGTATGTGAGAAGGTGAGCGAGAATATCACCACCAGGTTACCTCATCAGACTAAAAGATGCATGTGACATGTGATCTCTTACCGCACTTTGCATCGATCCCTCAGCCGCCACACTAAGAAGCAATTAGTGACCCTGGTGCCACTGACTGTAGTTCCAGGCAACCCCGGAATGAAAAGGAAGATTAACGACAATGTCCAATCTGAACTTGCATAGTCGGTCATATTCTTTTCTTTTTTTATGCTGATCGATGAGAATGAGGGTGATGAAGTTGATGGCACGGATTTCCATTCCGATCTGAGACTGCATGACAGGGCTGTACTCTAAGCTTCCTTTCATAATATATCCCGGTGTCAACCAGGCCCGAGAGATACAGACACCAGCAGTGTTGGTCAGGAAATTTGAGCAACACTCTCAGAGACGCATCCATTAAGTGGATGAAACTCGACTGTGTGGTCCCAGTCTGCCCAACTGAGCCCGCAGCAAGCTCAACTCTGGGTAGGAGCCGGTCGGGGAAGAAAAATCACACATGACTCTGATGGGAATCGAACCCACGACCTCCCAGCCGGGAGTCCGCGACGCTAACCACTTCGCCACGGCGGCTGCTTAATCGGGCATATTCATTATTATCGGTTTCTTGTTCAGCGTTCCTGACCATCATTTTGTGGTGTTGTGGGCGAAGTCCACTGGCTGTCTGCCCCAGCGAGGTTGCCTGTCCCCACACCTCCCTCAGGCCCACTGCACTGGCTCACGTTTCCTGTCCTAGGATGTCCCACGGAGGACACGAAGTTCTATTGATTCAACTTTATGATTCACCCCCACAGCAAAGAAGAACTTGAGCGCAAATATACTGTATCAACCTCTCCCCCATAGCATAGGGGACAAGAGGGTCCATTTGCCTATCTGACTCACAAGAGGGTCCATTTGCCTATTTGACTCATAAGTGATGAATAACGATGCAACAGTAGGGTGAAGTGTAAAGCGTGGGTGGGTACGCAACTAGAGGGGCATGTGGATGATATAAATCCAACGAGAACGACGAATCTTTTTTGTCGGATGATCAACAATATCTTCAGATGATACAGGCCTCCACTTAGAGTCATTTTGTTCACATGGGCGAGTCAAAACTTAATGCAGATGTACTCTATGAACTTAGAACATCAGTGACGTGGACTGGAATCGTCCACAGAAGGTTTGCAGCGGCAACAAAAGTGCAGGTTTGGTGTCTTAGTCAACGATATCGCTCCTATAACTGAGCAATGGGGACATTTGTAAAGAAAATGCCGTTCATCTTGTATCTCGTTTTCTCACAGTGAGCGGTGTCCAGAATCACGCTCAGAGAGAGAGAGAGAGAGAGAGAGAGAGAGAGAGAGAGAGAGAGAGAGAGAGAGAGAGAGAGAGAGAGAGAGAGAGAGAGAGAATATTTAAATCGTCATATTCCAGAAACTGTGGAGCAAATATTGACATAGGAAAAACACCGAGGAGTTCATTCAACTTTTCCATGAGGATTTCTTGGGAGGAGATTTTTGTGAGGGTATATATGCAGAGGCTGCACACACACACAACACACACACACACACACACACACACACACACACACACACACACACACACACACACACACACACTGACACACACACACACACACACACACACACTGACACACACACTGACACACACACACACACACACACACAAACACACACAACACACACACACACACACACACACACACACACACACACACACACACACACACACACACACACACACACACACACACACACCGCTCGTCCTTACAAACATCAGAACAAATATACTCCATCGACTTTCAAGAGGGACACACGAGAGAAAAAAAGGAATAAATTCATCAAACTGAACGCATTCTTAACAAACAAATAAAACAACGACATCCTTAAAACCACTGGACATGACTGAAAACGACAGATTTCCCTGATTAATGTGCTTCAGCTCTTGTTTTGTTTTGTTTTTCTTTAGTTTGTGTCATTGAAACTTTGTATCTTTTTTATTTCATGTCTTTGCTTTTCATTTTTATTGCCACATCCCTGCTTATTGATCGTGTGAAGGAGATTGTACTTGCTTGAATACATACCGCAAATGCTTCTCTGGCAACTGGAAACTTGGTAGAAAAAAAAAAATTCAACGATGAAGATGTTTAACCTGCATGCTCCTTTTACGGTGAGGAAGATGCAACAAGAAACAACGTATATATGCTGGAACCCTGCCCCGTTGCGAATAAATAATGAAAAAAAAGAAATCGCACACAAAATACACACATCGAGCAAATTAAAACGAAACAGCTGTTAAAAAATAAACCCCCAAAAACTTGACACGTTGCGAATAAATAATGAAAAAAGAAATCGCCACACAAAATACACACATCAAGCAAATTAAAACGAAACAGCTGTTAAAAAATAAAACCCCAAAAACTTGACACCTCAAACAAGGATCAGACTGAAGAAATGGAATATCAAGCTTTTTATCGTCTAAACTCCAGTTCTGATTACAATCATACAAAGCTCCAAAGCTTTGTGGAGTTCCTCAAATTGTCCCAGTGGAAAATAAATGATAAAAATTGAACTTTGATGAAAACGGACCGGTACTTCCTGGGAACCGGCCTGTTTCAACAACATGCGTTTTGAAGTACCTGCACTTGAGCAGAAGGATGTGAAAAATGACAGACTAGTTTCCCGCTTGCCTTTTGTGCCCAAACGTCTTTCATTTAGAGCGAAACGCATCTCGGCTGTAAACAACGTGAATTGAACAGACTGAAATAACCTACGGCCCACCTGCGCCTATGATTCTACGGATACCGCTCTTCTTCGAGTTACATAATTTGACTTTCATTCTGCTTTTGATGAAAGCGTCTCCCGTTATTTTGCTTGACCTCTGCACCGCCTTCAGTACCATAGATCATCATCTACTTTTCTATCGGTTCCAACAAACATACACATAAAAGATTCACATTTTCTTTACTCGTCACATCCTACCTCACCGAAACAACACAAACTGCAGTATTTCGGGCAAGAAGTTCAAAGCATCCACAAGTTTCGAATGGTGTGCAAAAAGGTCGAGATCTGGGTCCTAGTCTTTTCCTGTATACATATAACCACGAGCAGTCGTAGAAAATGACATGAATTTACCCATGAGTTGCATCATTCTACATTTGCTAATAAGTTCAAGTCTGTGATCGAAATATTGGTATTCTGTTTGACATGAAGATACCAGTGGCACAGCAGATGGCGTCGCAGGTTTGCCATCCGGCTTGTTGTGGTTGAATCCCCGTGAGAGACATTTATTTATTGAATTTTTCAGTTTCGTAAGGCTCCTAAACCGAGTTGAATTTATTATGGGCTCACTTTGGAAGACTGGAACTACACAGTGGGGTCTCATTCACTTCATGATTGCGTGTCTTCTGAGTTGCTCAGACGTCCAGACTAACACCGCATGTATCGGTATCTCTCGAGCCTGATTATCGCTGGGATATATCATAAAAGGAAGAGTAAAGCCCAGACCAGCTATGTAGTCTCATACCAGCAGGTCCTTGTCCCACTGGCTCCGGAAACCGAAACTGCCATGTTCCGTACCCATCTTCACGACTGAGGTGTCTAAACAAATATCTATGAGATAAAAACTGTGATGAACTGAACATCATACACAGATACCCCGTTCCTTCATCCCCCCTCCCCCCACACACACTCTCCCACTTTCACCCTGTGTACACAATATCTATGTCCTCCGTTAACGGAGGAAAACTGCTGTGAAATTGAACAGTCCGACTGAGGGACTCCCCCTACCTGCTCTCTTCTCTCTGGGTGAGGGTAATAAGCGCGCGTTTTGCCTTTTTAGAAGTAAACGCGCGCGTGCAACAAGCGCGCGTTTCTCTGGGCAAAAAGAGCGCATGTTTTTGGCCTCAATTAGTAAACTCTTCCGTGCAATGAGCGCGTGTTTCACTGCATAAAATAGTACTAAAGTATTTGTAATGTCACTGCACATGGTAAATATCAGAAGACTCACCCTCTCATTTCTCTCTTTCTCTCCCCCCTCTCTCTCCCCACTCACTCTTTCTTTCTCTCTCTAAGTCATATTATGGCTGGCAGATTTTTCTCTTTAATATTACAAAATAAAATTTTAAAATTATATACATAAAAAGCATGCTAATAGGATTGATTCTCTCTCTCACTCTCTCTCTCTTTCTCTCTCTCTGTGATGGTTAGCGAAGGTAATAGTACTAAAGCATTTGTAATGTCACTGCACATGGTTAAATATCAGAAGACTCACCCTCTCATTTCTCTCTTGTCTCCCCCCTCTCTCTCCCTCTCCATCTTTCTCTCTCTCTCTAAGTCATATTATGGCTGGCAGATTTTTCCAGGCCATGGCCTGAACATAGTCCTGTCTGGAAATCTCACCCCTGTTATACCTTTGCTGCAGTCTCATCATTTCCTCCAACTTTCGGCGTCTTTGGGGCCTGGTGTGCAGGAGTCCGTGAGCACTGTTGATAGAGTTCATTTTAACATATGTCACAGTCTGCACTTCTTTGATCTTTTGCATGAGCTCAAATATGTTTGGGTGTGCATGATAAAACTGGTCACCAAAATGTCTGTGGAATGACTCACAACCGTTCGTTGTTCTGACTCCGTTGATCTCTGAATCAGCCCACACTGGAGGAGGAAAGGGCGCTCCAGCTTCAACGTAAGTACGGAGAATGTAGTCCGAAAAGTCCACACATCTCGGATCATCTGGTGAATCATTCATGATGTCAAAAGCCATGCTGTCGGTGACGTCCTGTGGAGCTACAAAGCTGAGTCCAAAGAAGCGTTTCAGCCATCTCCCAATTTCCGAATCCACTGCATTGTATTCGTCCGACAAGCCTAGACTGCTGATCTTGCGGTACCATGACTGGGAGAGATGGAAGTGGCATCCCTTGATGGAAACCCCCGGCCACACTGCTTTGACAGCTGCGTGACATGC
>CM065731.1:38918067-38920567 GCA_033310375.1 Conus canariensis | reverse complement strand
TAATCTGTTTGTCTATATTTGTGCCGGTAACTAACCCTTTTTGAAAAAAAGTTTGCTTCTTGTTGTTGTTGTTGTTGTTCTTCTTCTTCTTTTTCGTATGCTTCTTCTTCTTCTTCTTCTTCTTCTTCTTCTTCTTCTTTTCTTCTTCGTTACTGAATCACTTTCTCTCACTGACCAGACATCTACTCAACCACCATCAAAAGTGGTCAAGAAAAGGAGACAGTGAACCTCTGAACGTAGGATTAAAAAAAAGTTAACTTGCAAGATGATTACCTTTAATTACTGCAGCCAAACTTGCAAGAGCAGCAGCAGCAGCAGCAGCATAGCAGCAGCAGCAGCAGCATTCCATACGGCAGTTCAGGGGAAAGGCTAATTCTTTCCTTAATCGTGTTCAAAGCAACCAGACAACTGAAACGATAGGCAACAAACAGACGCATGAAACAGTGTACATGAATGGCAAATTTCGCAGAGCAGATTGACAGATGAGGTAAGCATCTGATGCCACAGCTGGCGGGGAGTCAGACAGTGTGTGTGTGCGTGTGTGTGTGCGTGTGTGTGTGTGTGTGTGTGTGTGTGTGTGTGTGTGTGTGTGCTGTGTGCGTGCGTGCGTGTGTGGTGTATGTGTGTGTGTGTGTGTGTGTGTGTGTGTGTGTGTGTGTGTGTGTGTGTGTGTGTGTGTGTGCATTTTCTGAGAGGAACGGGCTAGAGCAAAGGATCTATCTATCTCTATTAATGACATTTTTCCTGCTAGATTCTGATGTGGAACAATTGTCAGTGATTGTCTTTCCTCATAATTTAGTTTTTTGTGTTGTACGTTTCATTTTTTTTACTATCATCATCATCATCATCATCATCATCATCATCATCATCATCGTCATCATCATCATCATCATCATCATCATTTTTTTAAATTATTACTATCATCATCATCATCATCATCATCATCATCATTTTTATTTATTATTACTATCCTCCTCCTCCTCCTCCTCATCATCATCGTCATCATCATTATCATTATTACTACTATCATCATCATTATCATCATCATCATTCTTCTTGTCATTGTTGTTGTTGTTTTTGTTCTTCTTCTTATCATTATTATCATTACATCACTCTCACACAATCGTTTGCTTCTCTCTTTTTTTTCGCGTTATGATTACGTTTTTTTTTTGTTTTTTTGTTTTTTTTGGCTTTCTTTCAGTTTTTTTCGTCAATATTTCTTTTTTTTGTTTGTTTCCTTATTTTAATTTTCTTTTTGTTTTTAAAAAAAAAAATTTTTGTCCCTTTTTTCTTTGTTTTAAATAACCTTTACCTTTTTTTCTGCATTCTTTCTTTTTTTTCCCTCGCTCTCTTTTTTTCTTTTTTTTTCTGTTTTTGTCTGTCTTTCCTCTCTCTCTTCTCTCCTTTCAATTTTTTTCTTTTTCGCTTTCTCTCTTTCTTTGCTTCTTTACATTTTTTCTTTTTTTTTTCTTTCTTAATTTCTTCCTTCCTCCCTTCCTTTCTTTCTTTCTCTCTTTCCTGTTTGTGTCTTCCTTTCTACCTATCGCCAGAGCCATCCCCCAAACTACAGCACGGGGGCATGTGCATGCACATACTCTCATGCGCGCGCGCGCGTGTGTGTGTGTGTGTGCGTCTCGTGCGTGCGTGCTTGCGTGAGTGCTTGCTTGTGTGTGTGTGTGTGTGTGTGTGTGTGTGTGTGTGTGTGTGTGTGTGTGCACGCGTGTGGTGTGTGTGGTGTGTGTGTGTGTGTGTGTGTGTGTGTGTGTGTGTGTGTGTGTGTGCGTATGGTTGTGTGTGTGTGTGTGTGTGTGTGTTGTGTGTGTGTGTGTGTGTGTGTGTGTGTGTGTGTGTGTTTCGAAGCGTCAGCTTCATAAAACAAATCACCACAGTCTCTGAGACACTCAGATTTACCAGTATATAAATCTTGCCTGATTGTGTGTTTATTGGATAAAGTAGGCTTTCAATTCAGTTCAAACCCACTGCACATAATCATGAAGTATGCCTGCCGGAAAAAATTAAAGGTGAAGTGAATGATACGGTAATCTGTAAAGAGCCGTGAATAGCTGTCCAGGACTTGCGTGTAGCAGATGTCCAATGGTATCACACGTGTGCATGTAAACCATCTTCACTGTGTTTGAGGTTCAATCAGTTTTTTTTTCTCTTTTGGTGTCACATACTTTCTCCACAATGATCGTAAACTCTTAGCTCTGGAAAACCTTTTTAAACATCAACTAAGCAGTCAGTTCTTTCCCAAGAATCCTGTTCTTCCATCTGTCCTTTAACTTTCCGGGCAAGGCAGCTAGCTGAGGCGCAATGTTGAGGCGCCACACGGTCACTCAATGAGATCATTCCCTTGCCATGTCACCCGACTTGACTTCAAGCAGCAAGAGTTATGGGCCTGCAATGAACTGGGCGGATGTCCGGCATTCTCCCATCAACCCTTCCCATCATCACTCAACACATATGGCGGGCACGTGAAGAGACTGGAAAGAAACTCTGC
>CM065731.1:38900567-38908067 GCA_033310375.1 Conus canariensis | reverse complement strand
GTTTGTTTACTGAAGACAGATCTTCTTAATCTGAATAGGAAACCATTCACTTGCAGGGATCGACTACGAGAGACACCTCTGATTTTTTTCTGGTTTTGTTTTATTGTATTTCAGTCAGCCTTTATCACAATACTAATATTCTAGTTGAGAGGATAATTTTCATGATGCAGATCGAAGAAAGAATGACCATAAAGAAAAGAATGCTTAGAAAGTCTCAGCTTATTGACTGCTCCGTTTACCAAGGGAGGGAATACATTTGCGTAGCATTTGAAAACGGCGTGCTGTCTCTATAAAAAGAAAAAAAAAAAGGGGGGGGGGGGGGGGAGGGAATGATGTTTGTCTCCTCTGCAGATTACGTGGTCAGGAACAAAATAAATTAGGACTGATTTCTCAGCCGTCTGGCAAAACATAATCAACAGATTTGCATTCTGATAGCCAGATATTCAGACGTGTGTGCTTGGAAGTGTTGCAGAATCCAGAGGGAGAGTCTCTGGGTCTCTGTTTTATCTCCAATTCATTTACTGACTTCTTCTTCTTCTTCTTCTTCTTCTTCTTCTTCTTCTTCTTCTTCTTCTTCTTGACTGCCATGTGTGTGTAAACAAACTAAGTCTACGCACTCAGTTTGGTCGCCTGTGTTTGTGCATTGTGTTATGTTGAACTGTACTGAAGTTAATGCTGGCACTTCTTCAGGAATCAAAAACATTAACGTCATCATACTTGGGAGAATATACCCACCTGCCTACAGATCTACCTATCTGCCTACTAACAAACAACGTTTGTACCTATGTACATGTATACGTCCCTACATACATGCATACATGTTGAGTTTGTTGTCCGTCGAGACGACGAAGACCATCTAGTCATCCTGGGATCGGGGGTGAGTGCGTAGATGGCTGGTCAGGCCGATCTGCGCCCAGAAAGATCTGTCACAGTATGGACAGGGGATGGTGGCAGCAGCTGGAGATCTGTTGACACTGGTATTCCTGATCATCCTGCGCTGCTCAGCTGCAGCAATTCTGTTGCTTATACAGGTCTCTGCACCTTTGCGGACAGCTGATCGCCACCCGTCTCTGTCCTGGGCAGTCTGCTCCCATGTTGTGTGGCTGATGTTGAAGGACTTCAGGGACGATTTGTGGCTGTCTTTGAAACGCTTCCTCTGGCCTCCATGAGAGCGTTTGCCCTGTTGCAGTTCGCCAGATAATAGTTTCTTTGGCAGCCGATGGTCTGGCATGCGAACTACGTGACCTGCCCAGCGAAGCTGTGAGTGCATCAGGATGGTGAAGACGCTAGGCAGGCCAGCACAAGTGAGCACTTCAGTGTCCGGAATCTTGTCTTGCCACTTAGTGCCCATGAGTCTTCTGAGGTAGGTGGTGTGGAAGTGGTTCAGTTTCATGGTGATGCATACATACACTCATACAATCATACATACATTCATGCATGCATCCATCCATCCATACAAACATACTTACAGACAAGCTAACAGAGAGACAAACAGGCCGACAGACAGACAGACAGACAGATCGAAGTACCTTTGTGCATGCATATAATTATACATATTTGTTTCTGAAGGTAATGAAATTCACTTCAGAGTAAACCAAATGGCGGCTAAAAGAAGTGGCTTACATGTTCTTTCTCTTTTTCTGTTAAAAAAAAAAATGCTGATAACGTGCACGCCAGAGTAAATCAAAACATTCCTGTCCTGATTAGTGTCTGTCTCTTCTCCATGTTAAAAAATCCAATCATAACACTTCCCCACAAGTCCTTCGACACCAGGAAGTGAATGACCTCCCTGGACCTCGTTCATTTTTTACCCTACCACTTCCTTTCGGTTAGTGTGCTAATTTGATTGGCCAAAGGGGCCTCGTGGACCGCGTCAACCACCAATCAGTGTACAGATGGCAGGGAGGGAGAGCAATCAGGAGCAGTGACAGGGGCCAATCCAAGGAGCGATTAGAGGGGGGGGGGGGGGGGGAGGCATCATGAAATATTCGGGCAGTTCCTGAGGTCTGGGTGGCAGTGTTGGCTGAGGAGTGGTAGAAGTGCACCCACTGCTGCAGACTGAAGGTGTGTTGGCCCTCTCCCCAGTGCCAGGTGTCTTCCGTTCCCCCCGCCCCTCCTCCTCTACCTCCCATTCCGTGACTGAGCATCTTCTGTGTCTGTTTCTCTTTTGCTTCTTCTCTGCTTTTCTCTCAGCCACCCGCACCATTCCCCTTCCCTCCCACATCTCTCTCTGTCTCTGTCTCTCTTTCTCTCTCTCCCATCCCTTTACTCTCTGGCATATTCTCTCTCTGTCTCTGTCTCTCTCTCCCTCTCCCCCTCCCTCCCTCTCTCTCTCTCTCCCTTTCTTTCCCTCTATCCCCCTCCCTCTCCTTCTCTCTGTCCCTCTCTGATCTGAGGATGTATGTTGCTTTCTATACATCCTGTTATGACACAGTCACGTGCTCACCTGTCATCCACCCCCCACCGCCCTCCCCACCTGAAATTTGATCAACCGTCTTTGAGACGCATTACGTGAAACCAAGCGAACTTGACTGTGGGTTTAACTGTCATACTGAAACACACATCGCAGTAAACAGTCTGAGGGCAGGAGCTAGGCAGGGCCATCAATTTCGCAGATGAATGCTAATGGTGCCAGTCCGCAGTCATCGACGCTTATTCCACTAACATCACCGCCACCACCACGATCACCACACCAACCACCATCTCCCCTTGCCCTCCTCCTCCTCCTCCTCCTCCTCCTCCTCCTCTTCTTTCTCCTTCTTCTTCTTCTTCTTCTTCTTCTTTTTCGTTGTTATCATCATCATCATCATCATCATCATCATACATCAGCAGCAGCAGCAGCAGCAACAACAAAAACAACAACAACAGCAGCAGCAGCAACAACAACAACAGCAGCAGCAGCAGCAGCAGTAGCGGCAGTAGCAGCAGCAGGAACCTAAACAGTAACATAGGGAGGAAGGTGATTTTTTTTATCGTGTTAAAATCAATTAGAAAAAAATGAAATGAAATGATGTTAATGGAAACATAAAATAGTGTACAGAAATAACAAAACTCCGAGAACAGACTGACTGATGAATTCAGCAATGGCTGCTACAGTTTGCTAAGAAATAAAGGAAACATGACGAACATCACATGTTGTAATCAGATCTAGTCTTCTTGTTTTTTGTTAGATAATCAAGAAAAAAGTAATAGCAATCTAAATAAAGAAAAAAAACCTCCTCTCCTTTCTTCTTTTCTGATTTTACATTGTTCTTTCCATGTCTCCTCTCATCCATGGTGTGTTCATTTTTCCTTTTCCATTTCATTTTTTGCACCAGTAATCATTTCAAACTTTTCTGCTAACAGAGTTTTGAAATGAAGTGAAGAACCACATACAACTGTCTATAAAACATAAGATAACACTTTCATCCTCGCTTCTGAGGAGTTATGAGGACTGAGTGGGCAGAGGACAGGGATAGAGGGGTGGGGGTGGGGTGAGGGGAGAATAGAGGTATGGAAATGGGGGTAGAAGATGGCGAGGGGGGAGAGGGGGAGGGAGAAGGCTGTGATGGGAAGGGAGCAGGGATGGTATGAGGGGGGGGGGGGAACGGAAGGTTCATGAAAAGGTCAACAGACTTCATTCCCACTCTTTATGGTTAAGCACACTATAAACCGTGTTATGAGTGGGTTCTGATAGCAGTGTCGTTGCCAAAGAGATGACGTTTTCACCCACGTGTGCTAGTTTGTTTGTTTGTCTCTCAGCAGCATTGCGTCAAAACTACTGACCCGATTTTAATGAAACTTCGTAGGCAATTGGAATATGTGGGAAGAACTATTCCATCATACTGAGGTGCAGATCTGCACAGAATACACTAAGGATCTGTGCATTGTGTTGGAAGTCTGTTCTCCCCAGATCGCCTTCCCTTGTTATCCTTGTTGTCAGTAGTGAGAAAAATACAGTAAGGGGAACACACTTCCGCAGTCTTGCTGATTAACATAGAGATGAAATGTGGAGCCACGTAACTCTGTCTGCTACTGAAAATAAAATGTACATATACCTGGCCGCCAGTTGACTGCAACAAACATCTATGAAATGAGTCTCGATCTACTGCTGTTTTCAGGAAGGAAAGGATTACTGGTATGTAAAGATGTGCTCATCCCAGAGACGAAAGCTGACTTGGTGAACGCTGACAAATGGTTCTACTTCAATGACATAATTCAACAGTCCAGAATGCTCAAAGAAAAGAGTTCAATGCCCTGTCTTTTATCCCCCATCCCCCCTCTCTGTGCTTTATAAGACAGAGCATGGGTGAACTGCCAAGATCACGAGTAGCCAGGTGTAATGATATGTAGCATGCAGGAGGCGTAAGTCAACGGCAGACAGACTAAACAAGACGTTCTGTTCGCAAGTCAGCATTCACGAATTCCAATTTATTGCCAACGAAACGTTTCATGGCCTTTCATCTAATCTCTTCCCTGACCACACCTCCCTTTGTACATCCTTGCTAAATGAAGTTCATAATGACTGTAGACTTCATTTCCTACACTTAATCCCGTTCCCTCCTCTATTTCTTTGGTCTTTATTTATTTGTCTGCCATGCTTGACGAGAACCAGTAGGACGAGACTCATTACTTAAGCGCTTGTTGTGCTCAACTGTCAGGCCAGTATTTTCAGCATTTGTAACCGTGTTTTAATTTTGGCCAGCAGTCACACTTTTGCACAATCTCTCTCTGCTCTCTGTTCTGTCTCTGTCTGGTCTCTGTCTCTCTGTCTCTGTCTCTGTCTGTCGTCTTCTGTCTCTCTCTCTCTCTCTGTCTCCACACACACACACACACACACACACACACACACACACACA
Organism: Conus canariensis; assembly: GCA_033310375.1. Taxonomy (NCBI): domain Eukaryota; kingdom Metazoa; phylum Mollusca; class Gastropoda; order Neogastropoda; family Conidae; genus Conus; species Conus canariensis. The sequence goes on along the minus strand of CM065731.1, from coordinate 38,903,229 downwards.
CACACACACACACACACACACACGCTCCTCTACCCATCTACCTACCTATCAATTACCTACCTTCTTAATGTCATACCTTCAACCATGTATCTGCCAAATTACCTTCTAGCCTACTACCTACCTGCCTGCCTACATACTTATTGACCTTCCTACTGCCTAACTACTGACCTACCTTCCTACCTACCTACCTACCTACCTACCTGCCTACCTACCTACCTACCCACCTATCTACCTACCTACATGCATACATACATGTATACATACATATATACATACATACATATATACACACAAATACATAGATACATCCGTACAATACACACAATATACACACATACATACATGCAGACAGACAGACAGACAGAAAGACGGGCAGGCAGATAGACATACCTTCTTGCATGCTTATAGACATATTTTTTTCTGTAAGTTCTCTCCTGATTACTGTCTTTCTCTTCTGCATGTCATGAGAACCAGTCTTGAGACCCCCCCCCCCCCCCTCCTCCCCTCCCCTAAGTCCTTTGACACCAGGAAGTGAATGATTGACTCTGACCTCATTCGGTTTTCTTTTTCTAAAATCCACTTCCTTTCGGTTAGTGTGCTAATTTGATTGGCCAAAGGGGCCTCGTGTGGACCGCGTCAACCACCAATCAGTGTACAGATGGCAGGGAGGGAGAGCAATCAGGGGCAGTGATAGGGGCCAATCGAAGGAGAGATTAGAGGGGGGGAAAGGCATCATGAAATATTCAGGCAGTTCCTGAGGTTGGGTGGCAGTGTTGGCTGAGGAGTGGTAGACGTGCACCCCTCCCCCCCCCCAAAAAAAAAAAATAAAAATAAAAAAAAAAAAACCCAGCTCCACTCACCCCACTGCTGTCTCGTACTATTTCTTGTTCTCCTTATTTTTCTGTTCAGCTTTCCTTCCACCACCCATTCCTTCCCCCTCCCTCCACAACTCTCATTCTCTCTCTCACTCCCTCTCTAAACACACACACACATGCAAACACACACACAGAGACACAGACACATACAAACACACACAGACACACACAGACACACCACACACACACACACACACCACACACACACACACACAGACACACACACACACACACACACACACACACACACACACACACACCACACACAGAGACACACAGACACAGACACAGACACACACACACACACACACACACACACACACACACACACACACATACAGAGATACGAACACACACACACACACACACACACACACAACACACGCACGCACGCACACACGACGCACGCACGCACGACGCACGCACACACACACACACACACACACACACAAACACACACACACACACACACACAATGCCATATAAAAGATACAGGATACTTGTACTACAGACACACAGACACAGACACAGACAACAACACACACACACACACACAACACACACACACACACACACACACACACACACACACACACAAACACACAATGCCATATGAAAAGCGTCTCTGTACTTCCTTTGATGACATATTCCAGCGTTCATTTGTTCATCCTATCCTCCTACCTTCCCGCTCTGAAATGTGTCTACTCTCTCAGAGACGCATCCCATAAACCTGTAAAATGTATCTAACAGTTTCCAGTTATCATATTTAAACACATAGTGCAGCAAATATTTCAGTGCAGGAGCTAGTATGGGCCAGAAAAAATCTCACAGACAAGTGCCAGTGTCAGTCCACAATGTACGGTGATACTCACATTACCACCGTGCTTCTTCTTCATCTTCTTCTTTTTTCTTCTTCTTCTTCGTCCTCCTTGTTTTTGTGCTTTTTCTTGCTCTTCTTGTCCTGTTCTTGTTCGTCTTCTTGCCTCTCTTCCTCCTCCACCTCCTCCTTCCTCCTCCTCTCTCTCTGCTCTTCCTTCCTTCCTCCTCCTCTCTTCCTACCTTCCTCTCCTCCTCCTCCTCTCCTCCTTCTACCCCTCCTCCTCTTCCTCCTTCTTCTTCCTTCTTCTTCTACTCCTCCCCTCCTCCTCCTCTTCTTCTTCTTCTTCTTCTTCTTCTTCTTCTTCCTCTTCTCTCTTCTTCTTCTTCTTCTCCTCTTCTTCTTCTTCTTCTTTCTTCTTCTTCTTTCTTCTTCTTCTTCTTCTTCTTTCTTCTTTTCTTCTTTCTTCTTCTTCTCTTCTTCTTCTTCTTCCTGATTCTTTTTCTGATCGTGTCTTCATTTCTAAATCACAGTCATTCCCTGACTGGCCATTCACACATCCGTTCAAGGCCCTCATCTTCCGAACAGCTGCCTTCAGCAGTATTCAAGAAAGGTGAACATCTGAAGAAGGAAAAAAAAAGTTCCGAAGTAAACGAGCCAGATGACTAACATACAGGAATGCAGCTGAACCATTCAGAGTTTGCAAGAGCAGCGATATCATCATCATCATCATCATCATCATCATCAGCAGCAGCAGCAGCAGCAGCGCAGCAGCAGTAGCGATAGCTACAGCAGCAGAAGCAGCAGCTATAGCATTCCACAAAATAATTCAAGGGAAAAGGTGATTTTTTTTTTCTTCTCATAATCGTGTTGTAACTAACAGACAGCTGAAATGATAGAAAACAATCAGACACATGAAAGGATATACAGAACTGACAAAACTGACAACAGATTGATTGATGACTTTAAC
>CM065731.1:38870567-38880567 GCA_033310375.1 Conus canariensis | reverse complement strand
GGAAAGTTAACTTTTGGAGTGGTTGCCAGGTTATCTAAGAAAATATTCCCTTGCCACATGATTTAAAAGTTTGTTGCTGGACTGTCTGATGCAGTTCCTGTCCATCTTGTCTTTTGTTCGCTTTGAGGGAGCAGAACAATGCTGGTTTGTGGGCTTTGAGGGAGCAGAACAATGCTGGTTTGTGGGCTTTGAGGGAGCAGAACAATGCTGGTTTGTGGGCTTTGAGGGAGCAGAACAATGCTGGTTTGTGGGCTTTGAGGGAGCAGAACAATGCTGGTTTGTGGGCTTTGAGGGAGCAGAACAATGCTGGTTTGTGGGCTTTGAGGGAGCAGAACAATGCTGGTTTGTGGGCTTTGAGGGAGCAGAACAATGCTGGTTTGTGGGCTTTGAGGGAGCAGAACAATGCTGGTTTGTGGGCTTTGAGGGAGTAGAACAATGCTGGTTTGTGGGCTTTGAGGGAGTAGAACAATGCTGGTTTGTGGGCTTTGAGGGAGCAGAACAATGCTGGTTTGTTGGCTTTGAGGGAGCAGAACAATGCTGGTTTGTGGGCTTTGAGGGAGCAGAACAATGCTGGTTTGTTGGCTTTGAGGGAGCAGAACAATGCTGGTTTGTGGGCTTTGAGGGAGCAGAACAATGCTGGTTTGTTGGCTTTGAGGGAGCAGAACAATGCTGGTTTTTGCCATTCAGTCTCCATGTATCCCTCAACCATTTGCTGTTCCCCTTCAGTAAGGCAAATAAGAACACAAGAAACATCAAGAACAATGCAATGGAAAAATGATGTAAATGGAAATCAGCCGCTTATGACTCTGTTGATGCAGAAAACTAGGACTATATCTTTAGCAGAACAAACACACATTGAATGTATACGATAGACAGTAATCATTTGCATGTAGAAAAAGAACTGCCCTTCTTTGGCTTCAGCAACCAAGGCATTACATATTCAAGACAGGATTGGATATAATCCTTAAACATTTTTTTTCACAGCCAAGAGAGCACACATACCTTTTCCTCAAAGATCACAGAAACTCCCTGCCCATCGTTGGAATACCACACGTAATGCTTTCCATGTTGTTTACACCATCACCTTCAGCCAGATCCTCTTGAAAGGCAAGCTGACCTCGGTCCTCACACCGGAAATAGAGGATCGGCGTAAGCATCCAGGCTTGCCTAACCTACGGTTCAAATCCTTTGCTCCGGGCAACAAGGTGGAAGCTCGTGACTGAATAATCAATGGGCTGATCTGTTGATCTTTCCACTCGTGTGGCTGATGATGGAGTGGTAATGAGGCTTGAGGCTGTTGGCCCTGCTCCATGGATCATGGAGGATTGTTCACACCTGACTGCTGGGAGAGACCTGACGTGACAGACGTCAGAGAACCCTGGTCTGAGGTGGGGGTGGTTAGTGTGGGTGAGTGGTTCATTGACAATAGCCCTGCCAGCTCTCACTCTATTGATCTCTTTTCAAACAAACGTCCACAATTAGAGGGGGGAAATGATTGAACAGCTGACAAGGAAGAACAAAGGAATCACTAATGAAGGATGACACAATGCAAAGAAAGGAAAACCATGTTATTCATCTTCAGACATGCACACTTTGTAATGATGTTCATCTTCAGACACGCACGTTTCACAATGATGTTCATCTTCAGACACGTACACCTCGTAATAATGTTCATCTTCAGACACGCACACCTTGTAATGATGTTCATCTTCAGACACGCACACCTTGTAATGATGTTCATCTTCAGACACGCACACTTCATAATGATGTTCATCTTCAGACACGCACACCTCGTAATGATGTTCATCTTCAGACACGCACACCTCGTAATGATGTTCATCTTCAGACACGCACACCTCGTAATGATGTTCATCTTCAGACACGCACACCTCGTAATGATGTTCATCTTCAGACACGCACACCTCGTAATGATGTTCATCTTCAGACACGCACACCTCGTAATGATGTTCATCTTCAGACACGCACACCTCATAATGATGTTCATCTTCAGACACGCACACCTCGTAATGATGTTCATCTTCAGACACGCACACTTCATAATGATGTTCATCTTCAGACACGCACACCTCGTAATGATGTTCATCTTCAGACACGCACACCTCGTAATGATGTTCATCTTCAGACACGCACACTTCACAATGATGTTCATCTTCAGACACGCACACCTCATAATGATGTTCATCTTCAGACACGCACACTTCGTAATGATGTTTTTCAACCATCAACAAAGATAAATCGATCGTGATAACCAGTAAACAGAATTCCAGGTGCTATATTTCAAGAACTTTGTTTGAAGTCTGTTTGCAAAAAAATTATAATAGACAACGGGAGAGAGGAATGCCAGTAATGTATATGCATACAGCACGCGTCTGTTTGCCCCATGAATGTATGCATGTATGTGTGTATGTATGTATGTATGTGTATGTAAGTATATATGTATGTATGCATGTATGTATGTTTGTTTGTCTGTATGTATGTATGTAAGTATGTCTGTCTGTATGTATGTATGCATGTATGTACACATATGTGTGTGTATACACACATACACATGCATGCATGCGCATGTGTGCGCATGCGTGCGCGCGCACACACACACACACACACACACACACACACACACACACACACACACACACACACACACACACAAACATGAAACAAAGAAACACAATGCACTAGAAATCACACATATTTTTGTTAGTGATAATTGCAACTATTTCGTTGTGTGCGAGATAAATACACGTTCTTACCTATGTTGATGGATGAATTCGTCATTTCAAACTACGTCTATTTGTGGATAACAACATTCTGGCAAGATCTAAAAATTTGAAACGGAAATTCGAGAGTCTGTGTCGTAAAAATATTGGGATCACAATTCATGAATGGTACCTAAATATTTGGAACATGAAGTTATCTAAATAAAGTAGGTTCTGTTTGTTTCAGCGCTACGTCTGTGCACAAATGACTAATTGTCTGTTAGTCCTGTTCCATGCTTACACGTTCTGTTTTGCTTTGTTCTTAAGGAACAAATTTGTGTATTTGTTACAAAGATTTTGAAGATGTCTTGTTTCATTCTCTGCCATCTGTAACGTCAGTTGCTGAAGTCTCCAATCAATATCTCAGGGGAAGTTGTGGATTTGCATACGCTGTTATTCTTCACTGTGACAGTCATGTCTCTAAATCAACCGATAATTACTGGGCATTACTTTCATGAGAAGAATTGTCTGAAAACGAATGACATAATTTGGCTCTCTCTCCATCCTGTTATTATCTATCAATGATTTTTTTTCCTCGCCCTTCCCGTCATAAGTTCGGCCAATCTTCCCTCTGTAGCTGTGGATGGTTTGTTTGATGTGAGATTAATAAAGCCGGAGTTGGCAAGGTTGGTGTCAATGAGTCCATAACCCCCACTTACAACCCTCACCTCAGGCCTGGGGCCTCTGACGTCTGTCACGACAGGTCTTTCCTAGCAGTCAGGTGTGAACAGACCTCCATGATCCCTGGACCAGGACCAACAGCCTCAAGCCCTGGGTCCCTCATCGTCACTCCATCACCAGCCACACGTGCGCAAAGATCAACAGATTGGCCCACTGATCAGTCAGTTTCAGTTTCATCAAGGTGTCACAGCGTGCGGACTAGTCAGTATCCGCCATACCACATCTGCTTACTGTCGAGACCGCACTGTGCAGGAGTTTTAGTGGATCGATACATACACATGGGACTAAGATGACAGGGTTTAAGACAGGGTCTCATAGATATAACTTAACAGATGTTTGATCCATGCATTAGCCCTATGAACTGGTCAGAACTTGAGTACCTATTTAACATAATCTGCAATACTATGTTCATAGTATGTGTGTGTGTGTGTGTGTGTGTGTGTGTGTGTGTGTGTGGTGTTTGTGTGCGTGCACATGCGTGTGCATGTGTTTTGTGTGTGTGTGTGTGTGTGTGTGTGTGTGTGTGTGGTGTGTGTGTGTGTTCGTGCGTGGGTGGGTGGGTAAGGGCCCATGTGTGTATGCTAATGTATGCAATGTGTGTGTATGTGTTGTGTGTGTGTGTGTGTGTGTGTGTGTGTGTGTGTGCATGCACGCATGTGCATGGACATATGTGTGTGTGTGTGTGTGTGTGTGTGTGTGTGTGTGTGTGTGTGAGTGTGTGTGTGTGCATGCATGTGCATGTGCATATGTGTGTGTATTTGTGTCTGTGCATGCATGTGCATGGACATACATATATATATATATATATATATTGTGTGTGTGTGTGTGTGTGTGTGTGTGTGTGTGTGTGTGTGTGTGTGTGTGTGTGTGTGTGCATGCATGCACATGGGGATATGTGTATGTGTGTGTGCGCATGCACACGTGCACACACGCGCACATGCGTGCGCACGCGTCTGTGTGTGTGTGTGTGTGTGTGTGTGTGTGTGTGTGTGTGTGTGTGTGTGTGTTGATTACATATGTGGAGAACGATTATTCAGAAGATGATACAGTCATTATTGATAAGTAACAACAACAAAACAACTCTGCAGTGTTGGCCTTGAGATTCAGCCCATGTTCTTGGATCAGCTGATTCATCTCATTAATCGGGCACAAATGGAGGCTGCCTTCGATTCTCTAATTTTGATGAAAAAGAACATCGTCCTTCCAGCTTTGAAAGAGAAACTGGGTGAAAACATCAATGCCGACAACATGAAAGGCACTTTGTGGAAGGTGCTCGAAAGATGCGCATAGACCTGGCGTGACCTTTGAGGAAAAGGTGTTACTGAACACCTGCCTGGTAATTGCTTTAGGATGTGACAGAATGGGACATTCCTGTATGGAATTCTGTTAATAGCAGGCCCCCCCTGAGACACACATGGACTGCGTTTGTTCTCTTGCTGGGCCTAAGAGGTGTTTATCATACATCATTCAGTGTGTGCCCGTTTTCATGGGGACTTGGTCCAGTATTCTAGATCGATGAACAATGCACAAATGACTGATCTGCATATCGCAGAAAAAGATTTGATTCACGAGGTGGTAATGTCGCCTAGATTGGAGTGAGTGAAGGTGTTGTGTTCTTTTAATTTACTTTTTTTCCAAGGAAAGAAAAAGTCACGAAGAAGCTAAATATGGGACAGACAAAAAGGGGCTGGAATATCAGATTGAAAAACAAAATATTTCAAATGAGTGTTCATAGAACACAATTAAAAAAATCAGAAGCAGCGACAGAGTTTTGGAAATATGTACCAATAGTGAATCTGTGGAACTGATATATCTTTTCTAAGAATTGTTCATGCTTATTATCATTAATATTTGCATTACAAGCTCTCTCTCTCTCTCTCTCTCTCTCTCTCTCTCTCTCTCTCACACACACACACACACACACACACACACACACACACACACACAACACACACACACAAACACACACACACACTCACAAACACACACACACACACGCACACACACACACACACACACACACACACACACACACACACACACACACACACACACACACACACTCGATATACACACACTAAAGATCAATTGCACTGACAGCTAAATATCTATAGAAATTTCATGCCATTCTTTGTCTCACCCTGCTCTGTCTTGCCTCCCATTGTAGGGCAAGACAGACCAATGACATGTCAGACCAAACAAAACACACTGCTAAGGCAAGGCAAGGCAAAGTACGGTGAGCAAGGCAAGTCAATGCACTACAGAGCATAGTGAGACAGAATGGATGACTATGGGGTCAGGCGGGACAGGCAGTTTACCATAATTTTATGTTTTCAGTTAAACCTACTAGGTCACACGTAAGTCCCTAAAAGATTACAGCAACCATTTGGTTATGTGGGAGATGACCATTAATTAAAATCATTGTTAATAAATGAATGTAACACTAAAAGGAACATGTATCTGAAGATTGCCAAGTTCAGGAAATGCAAAAGGCTGGCTTGTAATAAAAAATCGCCATGAATAAATTGCGTGTAACTTGTTGAAATAGCAAAATGTAGCTAGTATTTGTTTCATTTATGAGTGTATCATCTGTTTACCACTCGATTGCTGGCTAGGCACAATTCTGCTGAGTTTTTGTTTAGTTTCGTTCTGCCTTCAAGGAACAGGTTTTGATACATTTTCTGTCAATGGTGAAGGAGTACTGTATGATTCTAAGCAATCTGAATGTCGACGATACATTTCATGTCAATGGTGAAGGAATACTGCATGATCCTAAGCAATCTGATCATCGACTGATACATTTCATGTCAATGGTGAATGAACACTGTATGATTCTAAGCAATCTGATCAGTGATGATACATTTCATGTCAATGGTGAATGAACACTGTATGATTCTAAGCAATCTGATCAGTGATGATACATTTCATGTCAGTTGTGAAGGAATACTGTATGATTCTAAGCAATCTCATCATCGACTGCTAATGATCTCTGTCAATTCTATACTGGAAAACGTGTTGCAATTTTTTTGTACTGTAATTGTCAGAGTGGGCGAGCATGCATCTAAATTACTTTGTCGTGAATGGACATTAAACTGAAAAGAAATGTCTTAAAAAAACATTACGTGATTTCCATTCTTTTATAGTTTTTTTAAATTTATTGATGATTGATTAGTTTTTCTATCTCCTGTTTGATCTAAAGTGGTGGATGGTGTGTTTGATGGGAAGCCGACAGAGCCAAAGCTGGTAGTGTTCTCGTCAAAGATCTAGCCATCCACACTAACCACCGTCACCTCAGACCAGGGGGCCTCTGACGTCTGTCACGGCAGGTCTCTCCCAGCAGTCAGGTGTGAACAATCCTCCATGATCCATGGACCAGGACCAACAGCCTCAAGCCCTGGGTCCCTCATTTTCACTCCATCACCTGCCACACGTGTGCAAAGATCAACATTCTTGTTCGTTAATCAGTCATGCATGTGCACCACTTTGTTCCATGAATGTGCGGATTTGACCCATTGATTAGGCATGCCTGGCTGCCGGCCTTGATTCTCCATGTCTGTTCAAAGGAACGCCGTCATTTCCGGCCATCAAGGGAATGCTGGATAGAAGTGGGTGCGCAACCAACATGGAAAGCGTTTTGTGGGTGATGTTCAAAGAGCAGCATAGAATTAGTGTGACCTTTCCAGGAAAAAATATTTGTCAGCACCTGGGCTGGAGTGTGTGTGTGTGTGTGTGTGTGTGTGTGTGTGTGTGTGTGTGTGTGTGTGTGTGTGTGGTATTCAAAGAGCAGCATAGAGTTAGTGTGACCTTTCCAGGAAAAAATATTTGTCAGCACCTGGGCTGGAGTGGTATGTGTGTGTGTGTGTGTGTGTGTGTGTGTGTGTGTGTGTGTGTGTGGTGTGGTATTCAAAGAGCAGCATAGAGTTAGTGTGACCTTTCCAGGAAAAATATTTGTCAGCACCTGGGCTGGAGTGGTGTGTGTGAGTGTGTGTGTGTGTGTGTGTGTGTGTGTGTGTGTGTGTGTGTGTGTGTGTGTGTGTGTGTGTGTGTGTGCGCGCGCGCGTGCGTGTGATATTCATAGAGCAGCATAGAGTTAGTTTGACCTTTTCAGAAAGGTATTTCTCAGCACCTGGGCTGGAGTATGTGTGTGTGTGTGTGTGTGTGTGTGTGTGTGTGTGTGTCTGTGTGTCTGTGTGTCTGTGTGTCTGTGTGTCTGTGTGTGCGCACACACGTGCGCGCGTGCGTGTGTGTGGACCTGTGCACCTGCGCACCCATATGTCTGTGTATGTGTGTGTGTATGTGTGTGTGTGTGTGTGTGTGTGTGTGTGTGTGTATGTGTGTGTGTGTGTGAATTTATGTCTTTTCTTCACTTCTTTTTCTCCCCTGAAAATAAAGCAACAACAACGACAAGAACAGAACAAATAAAGAACAAAATGCTTCCCCATATTCCAATATTGGGGACACTAACACCTTACAAATCAAATCCGTTTCTGGGCTATGGAAACTGGTGGTTTGTGCAGTGTCTATTGGTCTAGAACACTGGATGGAACCTTCACCAAAACAGGCAAACACTCGGTGATAGACGATAAAGAGCCATGATCTCCAGGGAGGAAAAGAACGGTCCTTTTTGTGCCTTTGGTACCGAGGCATGAAAAGCATTGCATGCAGGAATGGGAAATTCTGTAATTCCCCTGAAACGCGCACTTCTCACAGTAAATGCCAGTAAATACTTTGCAGCAGAGGTCACGACAAATACGGGTACAATCTATGAACGCTGTGCACAAACCGCTTTCTTTGTTGTTCCTACCATCAGCCCCAATCAGCCTTCCCTTCAAATGCGGAAGTAACGTTGGTCTTTTTTTTTTTAACCAGGAACAGAAGATCAAGGCCAGTGTCTGTGTGTGCCTAATTAATAAACTAAATCAGCTGATTCATGGAAAGAAGTCGGTGCGTGCACGTGACTGATTCATGGTTCAGTCTTTTGATCTTTCTACACCAAACTATGATCCAATCCACAGTGGTCAATGGCCCAGTCTCTTATCTCCTGAAAACATCAGCTTTGTGGTGGGCTAACACTACAAGACCCTGGAGCTTGACGTCCCTGATCGCGGCTACTATCGGGGGTCCATGGCCTCGAGACGGAAGCGGATTTGTGACGCTTGACTGCTGGGACAAATCGGGCGTGACGGATGTCAGCGGCTCTTGGTCTGATGTGAGGATGGCTGGTGTTGGTGACTGACTCACTGACAACGACTTTGCTGGTACACTGAAATTTTCCAGCAGACAGACCACAGCTTCAGACGAAGCTGTTGAAGGGGAAGAAGGGAACCATGGTTGTTGTAGCGTGAGGGAAGGAGAGAAGGAAAAATAGCAAGGTTTTGTTTTCATGTTCCGATTTATGTGCGTGTGTGTGTGTGTGTGTGTGTGTGTGTGTGTGTGTGTTTGTGTGTGTGTGTGTGTGTGTGTGTGTGTGTGTGTGTGTGTGTGTGTGTGTGTGTTTGAGACTGAGATCATCAGACAGCAGTGTGTGTGTGTGTGTGTGTGTGTGTGTGTGTGTGTGTGTGTGTGTGTGTGTGCGCGTGTGTGTATTTGTGACTGAGGTAATCATACAATCTATGGACTAAGTTCTTGAACCATGTTGTATTGGTTTGTCGTTACTACTGCTATAGCTGATGGGGTATATCATGTTTGTTTGTTTTTTTCTGTCCTAAGCATACCCCGAAATGCATTTTTTTTTACTTGATCTTTGAATCTCCATTTTATCACTCCACCTGCCAGCCCTCCTCTCCCCCAACATCTTTATCTCCCTCTTCTGTAAAAAGCAGGAACACTTTGTCAAAGGAAAACACCAGGAACAAAACACCCTCCCTGTCAAAAAATAGCAGCAATCCAGTTTGACGTTATCAGCACGTTGTGGATCAATATATTTCTGTGATACACAAATCAGCCACCCGTGAAGCGCCTACAGCTGCAGACCACTAGAGCAGAGCAGCAGCACAGAAGGGCACTAAATGGGTATATTACGCCAGATAGGTCAAAGAACGACACCTGTTCCACATATAACTGTAGGATGTATTGTCCATTGTGGCCATGGAACCGACCCGAAGGGACCTCCATGTAGGAAGGACACACTGCATCACAAACAAGAGGCATTTCTACCCTGTTGCCAGCAAAGATTCCCGGTAATGGTCACGCCCGCTTCATGCCTACTCTTTGAATGCCAGGCACAAACCTCTTGGCATGCTGATCTCACCGCCACCTCTACCCAGCATGTCCTTGAACGGAGAAATGATGTCGGTCTCTGGACTGGATACAGAGGTCAGTATCTACACATGCCAAATCATTCGGCCAAGCACTTGATCTGAAGAACCATGCTGGCATGCGTCCAGTGCTAATCAACGTCTAACATCTAACACTGATCAGCGACTCAGTCTGTTGTCTGTTGACATATCAGACAGATGGTGGACCGACTATCTGTGTGTGTGTGTGTGTGTGTGTGTGTGTGTGTGTGTGTGTGTTGTGTGTGTGTGTGTGTTTGTGTGTAT
>CM065731.1:38863067-38865567 GCA_033310375.1 Conus canariensis | reverse complement strand
TGTGTGTGTGTGTGTGCGTGCGTGTGTGTGTGTGTGTGTGTGTGTGTGTGTGTGTGTGCGTGCGTGTGTGTGTGAGTGCGTGTGTGTTGAAAATGACGTCGTCAGACAATCTACGGACAAATCAATGAACCATCTTGTATTAATTAGCCACTTCTGAAGCCATAGCTAATATATCTCTTTTTCCTGTCCCACTTACACCGTATTCAAGTGCCTCATTTTAGCTGGGATCGTTTTGTCTCCGCTTTTTCACACCCACTCCCAGCTCCCCTCTCTTCCAAGACCTTCATTTCTCCCTTTCTCCAAACACAGGGGAAGATTATACAAAAGAAAACATCCCGAACAAAACAGCCTCCCTGGGTAGAAGCCACAGTCCAGTTTGAATGGCGTCAACACGTTGTCAATAAATATAGTTCTATGACACGCAGATCAGCCACCCTTGAAGTGCCTGTTGATGCAGATCACACTGGTTGAATGGTCCAGTCTCCTGTCTGTTCACACATCAGCTCGGTGGTGGGCTAACAGCGGAAGACTCTCAGAGCTTGACGTCCCTGACTGGGGGTACTATCGGGGGTCCTTAATCGGGAGGATTTGTCACGCTTGACTGCTGGGACAGACTAAGAAAACACTGGGAACAAAATACCCTCCATGGATTAAACCGGCGTCAACACGTTGCGGATCAACATGTTTTTATGATACACAAATCAGCCATCCATGAAGTGCCTGTTGATGCAGACCACATGAACACAACAGCAGCAAAGGACACTAAATGAGTATGTTATGACAGACAGGTCATGAACTGCACCAATTTCCTTTTGAACTGGGGAATAATCCATCCACGTGGCCATGGGACTGGCGTATTAAGAGACGTCAATGCAGGAATTGTACACAGCACTGGGAACTAGAGACATTTCTACCCATGTTCCGACAGAAACCTTTGGCAAAGATCGCACCAGTTCCGCGAGTACTCTTTGAACACCAGGCACCAAACGCTTTCTTGTCGTTCACACTGGCACCCCTACCCAGCACTTCCTTGAAAGCAGAAAGAGGTGGTTGGTCCCTTGACTGAAACTGAGGTTGGCGTCTACACATGCCAAATCGGCCAAATCGCTTGTTCTGGGAAACATGGGGGGGGGGGGGGGGGGGGGGGGGGGGGGGGGGTGAATTGGCGGCTGCCCTTTGCTACTTAATCCCAATTCTGTTGATCTGTCTACACTGATCGATGACTCAGTCTGTTGTCTGTTCACACATTAGGCGGATGGTGGACTGACTTTTTGATGATGAAGGACCAGGCGCTTGATGCCACTGATCGTGGCTGATGTTAGGGGCACTGGTCCACACATCGTGGAGAATCGTTCACGCCGACCAGCTGTGGGAGACTGTTCATGATGGAGACCAAAGATGAGTTGTTGTCTGATGTAAGGGTGGTCGTTGTAAGAGATGTTGCATACAAAGCAGCGTATTTATCTCGAGGCATATTTTTCCAATTTATTTTTCAACAAAATCGTTCTATTTAAAAAAAAAACATTTTTCCCTTTTACCTGTGTCTTTCTCTGTATATAAGAGACAGCCATTAGTCGCTGTAAGAGCAAGAAATCTTCTCTTTTGTGTCGTTGGCTCCAAGATATGAAACTAATTGTATTCAACAATGGCCAGTTCTGCCAACCCCCTGAAACACTCACTTTCCATCTAGACGCCAATGAATACTTTTCAGCAGAGCTCATGCCAACTGTTCGCTCAGTCTATGACCACAGTGCACAAAACTCTTTGTTTGTGTTCATATCATCAATCCATTTCAAAGGCAGAAGTAACACGAGTCTCTTCACTGCGAACAGAAGATCAAGGCTGGTGTCCGCGTGTGCCTAATGAATTAGTCACGTGCATGCACTTCGCTGATCCGAGGTGATAAAATCAATGATTGAGTCTTGATCTTTCCACACTAAGTTATGGCCAAATCCACGGTAATTAATGGCCAATTCCAGACTGGTTCAATGGCCCAGTCGTTCATCTGTTCACAAATCAGCTCGGTGGTGGGCTAACAGTTGAAGACCCTGGAGCCTGACTTCCCTGACTGTGGCTGCTATTGGGAGGCCTTAATCAGGGAGGATTTGTCACGCCTGACTGCTGGGACAGACTGGGTGTGATGGACGTCAAAGAGCCTTGGACTGACGTGTAGATGGGCGGTGTGGGTGACTGACTCATTGACAGCAAGCAACCCTGCTGGCACCATTGATTTCCCACCAGACAGACCACAACGTCAGGCGAAGCTGCCGAAGAGGAAGAAGGAAACCATGGTTATTGAAGTGTGAGAGATGGAGAGAAAGAAAAAGCCAGCTGTTCATCTTCTGATACATCTTTTGTCTTTAGATACAAATAAACAGTAACGCTTCTCACCCACAGATTTAAGACAAGAAAAAAAAAACATTTAGGAATATATGTGTGAGTAAGGTAGGGCATCAAAAGGCAACGAATGGCGTAACCTATTACAATGTGTTTTATTGTT
>CM065731.1:38848067-38855567 GCA_033310375.1 Conus canariensis | reverse complement strand
AGGATTCACCGAAAGGGGGAGAGAATGATGAATCCATCGGTGCTCAACCAATCACGACTGCAAATCCCAAACGGACTATGAACATGGACCAAATGGAATATCCATGTGTCTGTGGAAAGCGTTTCGCTACCACCCGTGGCATGAAGATCCACAGAACAAAGATGGGATGTGTGAAGACTCATCTGAATGAGCAGCAGCGCGCTGCATCAGCAGATAAGACGTCGGAAGACCAAGGCCAGGATTTAAACCACAGTGCCAAGGACATCCACGCTGTTGGTTCGGATGAGGAATTTGCACAGGCCCTCGATGCCAGGCACCTGAAACTCAACCTGCCACGAGCAAACGAAACTGAAGATTGGGAGAAACTGGATGCAAAAATCGTCCAAAGACTCGATGCCCTGATAGGGAAAAGCACCCTGGAACACAAACTAGCCACATATGGGGACATTGTGTATGCCACATGTAGAGACGCCTATGGAGCAAAACTACCCAAAGAGAAAACACCTCCAAAGAAATCCAGACGCCAAGAAGAGATGGACAAGATCAGGGTCCAAAAGAAAAACCTCAAGAAGCAAATGAAGACCGCATTGCCAGCTGAAAAACAAGGCTTGGAAAAACTGTGGAAAGACCTGAAAGAAACACACAGCGCCCTCAGCAAAGCGGAATCTGCGAGGAAGAGGAAGAGCAAAAAGAAGAAGACACAAGAGCGCTTCTTCAGAGACCCCTTCCAGTTTGCCAGAACACTGTTTGAGCGGCCAAAATCTGGGACCCTAAGTGTGGACAAAGGAGTTCTTGAGCAGCATCTGAGGAAAACATACTCTGACTCACAGAGCAAAGCACCACTCGACATTCAAGGTCTGGTGTGGCCAACCAACCCTGAGGAACAGTTCAATGGCAAGCCTCCAACGTTGGCGGAAATCAAGAAGGTGGTCGACAAAGCCAGAGCCAAATCATCACCAGGGCCAAACGGAATACCTTACCAGCTTTACAAGAAATGTCCCAATGTGCTGGAGTGGCTCCACAGGCTGCTGCGATCGGCTTGGAGAAACCAGAAGATCAGCGGCCAGTGGATGACGGCAGATGGTGTGTGCATCCCCAAAGAGCAAAACTCAAGTGACATCAGCCAGTTCAGGCCAATATCACTACTGAACGTCGAAGGGAAAACCTTCTTCTCTGTCATGGCAGCAAGGCTGACCAGGTACCTCATGGAAAACAAGTACTTGGATGTGTCAGTCCAGAAAGGTGGCATCCCAGGCGTGGCTGGCTGTGTAGAACACGCCACAATGATCTGGGACGCAATCCAAAAAGCAAAAACAGAAAAGAGAGACCTGGACGTAGTGTGGCTTGATCTGGCAAACGCATATGGATCTGTACCACATGAGATGATACAGTTGGCTCTTGAGATGTACCATGTGCCAAAGAACATCCGCGACATGCTCAAGAAGTACTTAAATGGCTTCTCAATGCGGTTCTCTACCAAGGAGTACACAACAGATTGGATCAACTTGGAAGTGGGCATTGCAATGGGCTGTGCAATTTCCCCGATACTGTTCGTGCTGGCAATGGAACTCATCTTGAAAGCAGCAACAAACAACGCGAGACAAACAGACCTTGGCGATGGATACAAGATGCCTCCTCTCAAGGCCTTCATGGATGACACTACAGTGATTTCATCCAGAGAAGACGAGACACGTCATGTACTGGAGAGGCTGGACGACATAGTTGCCTCATCCAGAATGAAGTTCAAGCCAAAGAAATCACGGAGTCTCTCACTGAGGAAAGGAAAAGTGGCCGAATCTGTGGTCTTCAGTGTTGCCAACCAGGCCATTCCAACCGTCACAGAAGAACCAGTCAAGAGCCTTGGAAGATGGTATGATGATACGCTGAAAGACACACAAAGAGCAAAAGAAACCAAGCAGATGTTGGAAGAAGGCTTGGAGACCATTGACCAGTGTGGGCTCCCTGGCAAATACAAGGTCTGGTGTCTGCAGTTCATGCTGATACCAAAGCTCCTATGGCCTCTGATGATATACGACATCTGCACCAGCATAGTGGAGGCAATGGAAGCCAAAATCAACAAGTTCACAAGGAAATGGCTTGGTGTCCCACCCTGTCTGACCGACATAGCGCTGTACTGTCGCCAAGCAAAGCTGAAACTACCACTGAAATCCATCCTGGAGGAATACAAAGCAGGGAAGATCAGACTGCAAAGCATGCTGGAGGACTCAGGAGACAAGGTGGTAGAAGCAATCAAGCCCCAGCTGAAGACAGGCAGAAAATGGAAAGTTCAAGAGGCGATGGATTCTGCAAAAGAAAGTCTCAAGATCAGAGAAATAACAGGACACACACAGACCAACAGACAAGGACTCGGGGTGACCAAAACTGAATGGTGGTCAAAGGCCAAAGGAAAAGCCAAAAGAGACATGATGATTCAGTAGATGAGAAAAGAAGAAGACCAAAAAAGACTCCAAAAAGCAGTCCAGTAGAGCCAGCAACGGCAATGGACGACGTGGGAGAATGCACTCCAAAGAAGTCTCACTTGGAATGACATTTGGCACATGGCCCCTCTCAGGTCAGCTTCATTCTCAGATCTGCATATGGCCTTCTGCCCTCAAATGCAAACCTGGTGAAGTGCTGGAAAACAGACGATCCTGCATGCTCATGTAAAGTAGCCCTGGCTCAAGGAAGGTACACATGGAGGCACAACCAAGTGCTCAAAGAGATTGTACAAGTAGTCGGGGCTAGTACCAACACCACAAAAGGGAAAATCAGGAGTCCAAAAGCACCCGCAACATTCTTCACGGCAGGAGGCAGCAAATCATGGCCAAGAACAACAGTGCCACTCGAAACATGCAGGCAGAGTCTGCTGGACGGGGCAGATGACTGGGAGTGCACTGCAGACCTCCCAGAATGGAAGAGTCACCCAGAGATCATCAGCAAGAGTGGCATGAGACCAGACAGTAGTCCACTCTAAGTCAACCAAGCAGCTGATCATGATCGAGCTCACGGTGCCATATGAGAACAGAATGGAGGCAGCTCAAATCTACAAGACTGAAAAGTATGCTGATCTGGCAAACAACCTGAGGAGAGAAGGCTATCAGGTCAAAGTCCTCACTGCAGAAATTGGAGCTAGGGGGTTTGTAGGAACGTCTGCATACAGCCTCATGAAACAGCTCTCAGTTGCAGGGAGGGAAAAACCAGAGCCCTGAAAGCAATGGCAGAAGCGGCAGAGAGGTGTTCAAGCTGGATCTGGTCAAGGAGGAACAAAAGTGAACTTCATAAGGCTTAACTTCCCTACAAATATCAGGTGTCCCTGTGGTTCAGTGGTTAGAGCGCGAGTCATTAAGTGGAAAATGAACATGTCCAGAGGGTCATGGGTTCGAATCCCAGCCATGGCTCGTCCTAAGATGGGGGAAAAAAAAGGGCAGCAGAGGGACATCCGGAGTCATGAACCGGGTGTGGCCCAACCCCCCTAGAGTGTCAGGAGATAAGGGCCGAAACACTTGCTTGAAGGGGGCTTCTCTTCTGAGGACTCTCTGCTGCCACGCTCTCCTCGAGTTTCTTTCTACGTATGCATTTATGACCGTGTATGTATAGATACTAAGGAAATGTTGCAATGTTCAAGAATTAAAAACGGTACCCCTTCATGAGGGGCAATGGTAGGCTGACAATTCTTCTGTCATTAAAACAAACACACACACACACACACACACACACACACACACACACACACACACACACACGTTACTGGTAGATTTGGATATAGTTGAGAAATACTCTCGGAAACAAGGAGACAATACTTCCTTGTTGATTGATTAGTTTGCCCGTTTTTTCTCTCTCTCTCTCTCTCTCTCTTTCTCTGTCTGTGCGCACGCGCGTGCGTGTATGTATATATGTACGCCTTTGGACCTGATGTGACCTTCTATGCAAACTATCAAAGTTAAATGTTTTGTTTTGAAGGGGAGAAACTCCGAAGGGACAGGAAACGCACGGTGAATTATTCCCCGTGGTGTCTGGTGACTCTCGTTGTTTTCATATATTGTAGTAGTCCATTCTCAGTGGAGGGGCAAAAGGCTTTTTAGGTCGATTTAGTTATTGTTTGTCCTTCGCGGGCGAAGATGACCATGCCTTCTGCTACTACTGGGCGGTGGTGTGTGTAAGAAGATGGCTGATCAGGCCGATCCTCGCATTGAACAGTCTCTTGCAGTGTGGACAGGGCAGACTTGGAGGTGAGCGAGGCTGAAAGGTGGTGCTTGCTCTTTTTTGTCTCCCGAAACTGACGTTTTTGGTCCTGCGCCTCCACAGACGATTTAGTTAGTGGATAGAAGGCTGTCTGTTTCAGTGTCTGTATTGACATCGTTGTCTGTTTGTGTGTTGGTCTGTAAACCGGACGCCCGTGCTTCTCGAACATGACGGTCCATTTTCTGTCTGAGTTAATCTCTTGCTTTCCTTGCTCGGCCTCTCTAAGAAAACCTTGTAGGCCTCTGGAGGATCTTTCATTAGATAGGTTTTTTTTTAATCATAGATGTTAGAGAGGGGTGAAAGATTGAATCTCAAGTGTGTTGTTGTTCTTCAGTTTAACGTCTTTTCACAAAGAGTGATACTAGACGTGGGAGGGAGAAAGTGACTGTATGACTGCATGGGTGATGAGACGTGTGTGTGTGTGTGTGTGTGTGTGTGTGTGTGTGTGTGTGTGTGTGCGTGCGTGCGTGGTGTGTGTGTGTGTGTGTGTGTGTGTATGTGTGTGTGTGTGTGTGTGTGTGAGTGTGAGTGTATGTGTGTGTGTGTGTGTGTGTGTGTGTGTGTGTGTGAGTGTGAGTGTGTGTGTGTGTGTGTGTGTGTGTGTGTGTGTGTGTGTGTGTGTGTGTGTGTGTGGCGTGCGTGTGTGTGATCGTTGATCTGAAGTGTGTATGTGTGCGTGCGTGCGTGCGTACGTGCGTGTGTGCCCGCGCACGTGCGTGCGCATAGGTTCTGATATGTCCATTCTACTTTAGAATCAACTGAGTTGATGCGATAACTCAGCATCAATGCCAGGTACATACGTATATTACAATACAAACACGCCAAGAAAAAAAATACTGAGGGAAGTCGCCCAGTAGCGTTTTCAATAGGACGCCCCTTATTAACCCTCCCCCCCCCCCCAACACACACACACACACACACACACACACACACACACACACACACACACACACACACACACACACAACATAACTTCCCATTGAAGACAGCTTCTTTTTGTCATTTACCAAGACTGACTCGCTTAAACAATAAATATGTCAAAATGTGTATAGTTGGCCATTTGTAGATCACAGTGAGTGAAGGTGTATCTTTTTTCACTATATGTATTACTAATTAAGGTGTTTTCTAGTTAAACTCACCGTGATCTTTGACGGGGAAAAAACCCACCATAGGCAGTCATCATTTTTGAAAGGTAATGAGATGTAGTTATCCTGCGTAGAGTGAGCGTGTTGTGCGAAACCGTCGCTTGGCTGTGTTGGCATTGCCGAATCGGATCGGTGCCGACAAGGTTAATCCCGTTCTTTTCCTGTAAACTCAGTACTTTATTTCCTTTTTAATATACTGCCTCATCTCCGGTCCTCCATAGGGATGCCAGTCTTTCAGTGCATAGAGCCCTTCTCCTTTCCACCTCCTCCCTTCCACCACATTCCCCTCTCCCAGCCTTCTTAGCGTTCTGTGCTGACGACTTCCACTTCTCTGCCACACTCTCTTTCACGCTTTCCTTTTCTTTTGTCTTTTTTTTCCACTGCCGTGTACTGTTTTCCTTTTCTTTTGTCTTTTTTTTTCCACTGCCGTGTACTGTTTTCCTTTTCTTTTGTCTTTTTTTTCCACTGCCGTGTACTGTTTCCTTTTCTTTTGTCTTTTTCCCCACTGCCGTGTACTGTTTCCTTTTCTTTTGTCTTTTTTCCCACTGTCGTGTACTGTTTTCCTTTCCTTTTGTCTTTTTTTTTCCACTGCCGTGTACTGTTTTCCTTTTCTTTTGTCTTTTTTCCCACTGCCGTGTACTGTTTTCCTTTTCTTTTGTCTTTTTTTTCCACTGCCGTGTACTGTTTTCCTTTTCTTTTGTCTTTTTTTTCCACTGCCGTGTACTGTTTTCCTTTCCTTTTGTCTTTTTTTTCCACTGTCGTGTACTGTTTTCCTTTTCTTTTGTCTTTTTTTTCCACTGCCGTGTACTGTTTTCCTTTTCTTTTGTCTTTTTTTTCCACTG
Organism: Conus canariensis; assembly: GCA_033310375.1. Lineage (NCBI taxonomy): Eukaryota > Metazoa > Mollusca > Gastropoda > Neogastropoda > Conidae > Conus > Conus canariensis. Next base: position 38,849,338 of record CM065731.1, on the reverse strand, counting down.
TCGTGTACTGTTTTCCTTTTCTTTTGTCTTTTTTTTCCACTGCCGTGTACTGTTTTCCTTTTCTTTTGTCTTTTTTTTCCACTGCCGTGTACTGTTTTCCTTTTCTTTTGTCTTTTTTTTCCACTGTCGTGTACTGTTTTCCTTTTCTTTTGTCTTTTTTTTCCACTGCCGTGTACTGTTTTCCTTTTCTTTTGTCTTTTTTTTCCACTGCCGTGTACTGTTTTCCTTTTCTTCTGTCTTTTTCCACTGCCGTGTACTGTTTTCCTTTTCTTCTGTCTTTTTCCACTGCCGTGTACTGTTTTCCTTTTCTTCTGTCTTTTTCCACTGCCGTGTACTGTTTTCCTTTTCTTCTGTCTTTTTCCACTGCCGTGTACTGTTTTCCTTTTCTTCTGTCTTTTTCCACTGCCGTGTACTGTTTTCCTTTTCTTCTGTCTTTTTCCACTGCCGTGTACTGTTTTCCTTTTCTTCTGTCTTTTTCCACTGCCGTGTACTGTTTTCCTTTTCTTCTGTCTTTTTCCACTGCCGTGTACTGTTTTCCTTTTCTTCTGTCTTTTTCCACTGCCGTGTACTGTTTTCCTTTTCTTTTGTCTTTTTCCCCACTGCCGTGTACTGTTTTCCTTTTCTTTTGTCTTTTTCCCCACTGCCGTGTACTGTTTTCCTTTTCTTTTGTCTTTTTCCCCACTGCCGTGTACTGTTTTCCTTTTTTTTTGTCTTTTTTTCCACTGCCGTGTACTGTTTTCCTTTTCTTTTGTCTTTTTTCAACTGCCGTGTACTGTTTTCCTTTTCTTTTGTCTTTTTTTTCAACTGCCGTGTACTGTTTTCCTTTTCTTTTGTCTTTTTCCCCACTGCCGTGTACTGTTTTCCTTTTCTTTTGTCTTTTTCAACTGCCGTGTACTGCTTTCCTTTTCTTTTTTTTTTCACCGCTGTGTACTGTTTTCCTTTTCTTTTGTCTTTTTCCACTGCCGTGTACTGTTTTCCTTTTCTTTTGTCTTTTTCCACTGCCGTGTACTGTTTTCTTTTTTTCTTTTTCCACTGCGTGTACTGTTTCCTTTTTTTCTTTCCACTGCCGTGTACTGTTTTCCTTTTTTTTTGTCTTTTTCCACTGCCGTGTACTGTTTTCCTTTTCTTCTGTCTTTTTCCACTGCCGTGTACTGTTTTCCTTTTCTTCTGTCTTTTTCCACTGCCGTGTACTGTTTTCATTTTCTTTTCTATTTTCCACTGCCGTGTACTGCTTTTTTCTTTGTCTTTATGCTGATTTTTCTTGTCTTCCA
>CM065731.1:38835567-38838067 GCA_033310375.1 Conus canariensis | reverse complement strand
GAGACTCTGCCCTTTTTGCCCCCTACGTGACATGCCCCGCCAACAACAGACGTCATACGCGCCAATCAAACCCATGATGTACAGGGGCGCGAGGATCAGAAGGAGCCAGTAAAAGGCGTGAGACATGTGCGGCATGGGGATGCTAATGCCTCGTTTTGAATGAAAGGTCAGTGTAGACGCTTGATTCGTCTAATCCATAGTTCCATTCTCTGTCACACTCCGTTCCTGGTAGGTTAGAGGTTAGCGGCAATATACATTCGACTTAGAGGCAGGCAAATACATTCGACTTATTACATTGATGAAAAAAAAAAAGAGCAAAAAAAAAAAAAAGAAAAAAAAATGAGAAAGAAAGGATGCAAGAAAGAAAAGAGGGAAAAAAAGAAGAAAAGTACGGATGTAACTAATAACGTCATGAATTCTCCCACACTTTCGTCAGTGTCAGTCAGGTCACGTGATCTTCACTTTGCATACATCTTCTGCGCCAAACCTGCATTATCATAATGGAGTATGGCACAAGATGCTCTTTTATCAAAATGTTTCGCAACTTGAACTTATCACACGGATAGATCTGACCTTAGCAAGTTTGGTCAGAGAGAGAGAGAGAGAGAGAGAGAGAGAGAGAGAAAGAGACAGACAGACAGACAGACAGAGAGAGAGAGAGAGAGAGAGAGAGAGAGAGAGAGAGAGAGAGAGAGAGAGAGAGTTAGTTTAGACGATAGAAATAATTTCCTGTCATCGTTTGAAAGAAATTTGTTTTATGATATATTATACTTTAAACCTTTCATGATGAAATCGATGGCATCACTGCAATAATACACATGCCAACAATCTGCAGCCAGCCAGTCGCTTCCAGATGTACTGCCTTCTTGATGTCTTTGACCACCACATCGAAATTAACAAAATTGATTTAAAAAATCTCTTTTTTTCTCAAAGTAACAGCCTGGAAAATCGGAAAAGTATACACTCTCCAAACTCCCTTGGGTGTGCTTGACCAAGTCATTATTCCAAGTACAACCCTGTCTACCCTACTTCCTGGGGTGTGCTTGACCAAGTCATTATTCCAAGTACAACCCTGTCAACACTACTTGGAAGAAGAAGAGCCAAGACCCCACCCTACCACAAACCCTTCCTCCTACCATTGAAAGGAAGAGAGACCAGAGGACCGATGATTAGGAACTCTCAGGTGACAGAGAGGAATAACCCATGCCACCCACTTTGGTGTCTAACCTCACGGCTTGAGGATAGCGGAGAGAGAGAGAGAGAGAGAGAGAGAGAGAGAGAGAAGAAGCTTGGCCAAAGCTCTGTATATTCAGCTGGCGTCTCGCTGGACATCACACGTGGTCACTCTTTGAGCCTCTGTGATCCGGTGACCCCCCCGATATTGGTGGGCGTCCAGCAGGCGGAGGGTCAGAATGAGAGCCGGGAAGATGAACTGCCTGTGGACGGTGTAGCAGTCTAAAATCAACCCCCTGTCGATTTTGATCCCTTGAGTAAGTGTTGGGAACAGGTGGGGAATGTGGATGTGAATGTCTTTTTTTTTTTGTTTGTTTGTTGTTGTTTTTTTGGAATGGCAATATTTTCGGAATGTGGGTATTTCTTTTTTCCTTTCCTTCTATGTTAGCTATCTCTTCCCTACCAGAGAGAGAGAGAAAGAGAGAAGAAGAAGAAGAAGAAGAAGAAGTCAGTAGGAAGAATCTCTAGGCAGCAGAAGGTCTTCAGAGAAGAACCCCCCTCAGACAAGTGTTTCAGCCCTGTACACCTTACACTCTAAGGGGGACAGGCCGCATCCAGTCTATGACTCCCAGATGCCCTTCTACTGCCAACTTTTTTCTGGCACTGCCGGGAGTCGAACCCGCAACTTTCAGATGGGTTGGCGTCTCAAGGCGTGTCTCTTTAGACGGACGTCTTACCCCACGGCTAACGGGACAACTGTTCCCAGTTGGGAAATTTAAGCCTTATGAAGAAGAAGTTAAGAAAAAAGGAAAAGAGGAAAGGAAAGATGAGGTTTGAGAACGAGAGAGAGAGAGAGAGAGAGAGAGAGAGAGAGAGAGAGAGAGAGAGAAGAACAGAGGAAACAGAGAGAGAGAGAGAGAGAGAGAGAGAGAGAGGAATAGAGGAAACAGAGGAAACAGAGATAGAAAGAGAGAGAGAGAGACAGATCACACGAGCGCCATGTCTATGAAACTGCCGTTTCATTGTCGACTAAATTGGGATAGACTAAAATTCATTACCTATACAAGCTTGTTTCAGGGCCGGCTGAAGTTAGAGTAATTAACGCTTTGCTCGGCACACGAGCCTGGTCATTTCAAGGTCGCCTGAAATACGAATGACAAAGCCTTTGCTGGGCTTCCAGTCCTGCCCATTGTGTTGCCGGCTGAAGCAGAATGCCTTGCACTATACCAAGTGCAGCACAGAAGTAGTGAGGAGTACGAGTTCCTTTCAGCTGTTTCTGTTTCCCACACCTCAATCTATTCTTCAGTTCGTTTCTAGGTAAACACTT
>CM065731.1:38828067-38830567 GCA_033310375.1 Conus canariensis | reverse complement strand
GAGAGAGAGAGAGAGAGAGGGGGGGGGGGTCTTGCACAAGAGGTGCAGGAGCTAAGGTGGAATTATCCCATCCACAGTCTTTGATGTCCTGGCATTGCTGTACCTCATTGTCCTCCATCTCCCTGTCTGTAATGTCCACCATCATCACCCATGGAGAGCCTTTGATGTGCCGCTAGTGTCATTGTCCTCCGTCTCCCTGTCTGTAATCTTTACCATCATCACCCATGGAAAACATATTTTAATGTGCTGCTAGTGTCATTGTCCTCGTCTCACTGTCTGTAATCTTTACCATCATCACCCATGGAAAACATTATTTTAATGTGCTGCTAGTGTCATTGTCCTCGTCTCACTGTCTGTAATCTTTACCATCATCACCCATGGAAAACATTATTTTAATGTGCTGCTAGTGTCATTGTCCTCGTCTCACTGTCTGTAATCTTTACCATCATCACCCATGGAAAACATTATTTTAATGTGCTGCTAGTGTCATTGTCCTCGTCTCACTGTCTGTAATCTTTACCATCATCACCCATGGAAAACATTATTTTAATGTGCTGCTAGTGTCATTGTCCTCGTCTCACTGTCTGTAATCTTTACCATCATCACCCATGGAAAACATTATTTTAATGTGCTGCTAGTGTCATTGTCCTCGTCTCACTGTCTGTAATCTTTACCATCATCACCCATGGAAAACATTATTTTAATGTGCTGCTAGTGTCATTGTCCTCGTCTCACTGTCTGTAATCTTTACCATCATCACCCATGGAAAACATTATTTTAATGTGCTGCTAGTGTCATTGTCCTCGTCTCACTGTCTGTAATCTTTACCATCATCACCCATGGAAAACATTATTTTAATGTGCTGCTAGTGTCATTGTCCTCGTCTCACTGTCTGCAATCTTTACCATCATCACCCATGGAAAACATTATTTTAATGTGCTGCTAGTGTCATTGTCCTCGTCTCACTGTCTGCAATCTTTACCATCATCACCCATGGAAAACATTATTTTAATGTGCTGCTAGTGTCATTGTCCTCGTCTCACTGTCTGTAATGTTTACCATCATCCCCAATGGGAAATCTTTGGTGTGCTGCTAGTGTTATTGTCCTCCGTCTCACTTTCTGTAATGTCCACCATCATCCCCAATGGGAAATGTTTGATGTGCTGCTAATGTCATTGTCCTCCATCTCACTGTCTGTAATGTCCATCATCATCACCCATGGAGGTCCAGAAAGTGTCATTGTCCTCCTCCATCTCACTGTCTGTATTGTCCATCATCATCACTCATGGAGAGCTGTTGATGTGCTGCTAATGCCATTGTCCTCCTCCATCTCACTGTCTGTAATGTCCATCATCATCACCCATGGGAAATCTTTGATGTGCTGCTAATGCCATTGTCCTCCTCCATCTCACTGTCTGTAATGTCCATCATCATCACCCATGGGAAATCTTTGATGTGCTGCTAATGCCATTGTCCTCCTCCATCTCACTGTCTGTAATGTCCATCATCATCACCCATGGGAAATCTTTGATGTGCTGCTAATGTCATTGTCCTCCATCTCACTGTCTGTAATGTTCATCATCATCACCCACGGAAAACCTTTGCTGTGCTGCTAATGTCCTTGTCCTCCATCTCACTGTATGTAATGTCCATCATCATCACCCATGGGAAATCTTTGATGTGCTGCTAATGCCATTGTCCTCCATCTCACTGTCTGTAATGTCCATCATCATCACCCATGGGAAATCTTTGATGTGCTGCTAATGCCATTGTCCTCCTCCATCTCACTGTCTGTAATGTCCATCATCATCACCCATGGGAAATCTTTGATGTGCTGCTAATGCCATTGTCCTCCATCTCACTGTCTGTAATGTCCATCATCATCACCCATGGGAAATCTTTGATGTGCTGCTAATGCCATTGTCCTCCTCCATCTCACTGTCTGTAATGTCCATCATCATCACCCATGGGAAATCTTTGATGTGCTGCTAATGCCATTGTCCTCCTCCATCTCACTGTCTGTAATGTCCATCATCATCACCCATGGGAAATCTTTGATGTGCTGCTAATGTCATTGTCCTCCATGTCACTGTCTGTAATGTTCATCATCATCACCCACGGAAAACCTTTGCTGTGCTGCTAATGTCCTTGTCCTCCATCTCACTGTATGTAATGTCCATCATCATCACCCATGGGAAATCTTTGATGTGCTGCTAATGCCATTGTCCTCCTCCATCTCACTGTCTGTAATGTCCATCATCATCACCCATGGGAAATCTTTGATGTGCTGCTAATGCCATTGTCCTCCATCTCACTGTCTGTAATGTCCATCATCATCACCCATGGAAAATCTTTGATGTGCTGCTAACGACATTGTCCTCCATCTCACTGTATGTAAAGTCCATCATCATCACCCATGGGAAATCTTTGATGTGCTGCTAATGACATCGTCCTCCATCTCACTGTCTGTAAAGTCCACCATCATCACCCATGGAAAGCC
>CM065731.1:38823067-38825567 GCA_033310375.1 Conus canariensis | reverse complement strand
AAGTAAAAAAGAAAGAAAGAAAGAAGAAGTAAGTAAAGAAAGAAAGGAAAAAAAAGAAAGAAGAAAAAAGAACTGGTTTGCCATCTGTAGGCCCATGAATGCTGTCACATTTGAAATTACGTTTACGATCAAACCTTATAGAAGAGAACATCCACTAGAAGCGGCAAAAGAAGTGAAAAAAGATGAAAACGAAACAAGAAAAAAGAAAGAGAGAGAGAAGAAACAAAGAAGGGAAAGAAAGAGACCAGCTGCCGTGGCACGGTGGCTAACGCGCGGATTGCAGGCTGGGGATTGTGGGTTTGAATCCCATCAAGGCGATTTAGTTGTGGGATGCTGCAGAGAGGGTGGGTGTGCCGGTGTGGTGGGGTGGGTGCTCACTCACGCTAGTTCAGCGAATGAGCAATTATTGTCGTCAAAAGAAGACTCAGTAGATGGCGTCCGCATGTTTGGATCACAACAGGTGAGATTAAACGCCGCCGAGGTGACTCAACAGCGGTGCAGTGTCTCCTCTGATAGGTTGCCTCACAGAGACTTGATACTGACTGCCCCCTTGTAGAGTGTCGGCGTCGTGGCTGAGACAGGACGTACAGAATATGTGAGAGGGAGAAGGAAAAGAGGACAGAAACAATATTGACGGAAAAAGTGAGGGATGAAAAAAAGAGGGAAAGGTACATAAAAGAGAGAGAGGGAAAAGGGAAAAGAGGAAAAGGGGGAAAGAGGAAAGGGGGGAAAAGAGGAAAAGGGGGAAAGAGGAAAAGGGGGAAAGAGGAAAAGGAGGAAAAGGGAAAAGAAAACGAACGCAAAGAAGGAAGAATAAGAGAAGGGATGGGGAAAAAAAAAAAAAGAAGAAACAAAGAAAAAGAACAGACAAGACGGAAGGAACAATGACGAGAAGACAGAAAGTGAGAAACAAAAAAAAAAGGAAAGAAAGAAAAGAGGGGTGAGAAGAAAAGAGGGAAGAAATAGAGAGAAGAAGAAGAAAAGTGTGTGAAAGAAAAAGGGAAAGGAAGGAAAAAGGAAGAAATCAGAAAAAAAGAAAGAAAAAGGGAAAGGAAGGAAAAAGGAAGAAATCAGAAAAAAAGAAAGAAAAAGGGAGGGAAGAAAACAGGAGGGAAGGAAGAAAAGAGGTGAGAAGCAAAGAGAAGAAAGAAACCAAAGATCATGTACACACAACAAAGAGGAGAAAGAAACCAAAGATCGTGTACACACAACAAAGAGAGAAAGAAACCAAAGATCAGTGTACACACAACAAAGAGAAGAAAGAAACCAAAGATCATGTACACACAACAAAGAGAGAAAGAAACCAAAGATCGTGTGCGCACAACAAAGAGAGAAAGAAACCAAAGATCATGTACACACAACAAAGAGAGAAAGAAACCAAAGATCATGTACACACAACAAAGAGGAGAAAGAAACCAAAGATCGTGTGCACACAACAAAGAGAGAAAGAAACCAAAGATCATGTACACACAACAAAGAGAGAAAGAAACCAAAGATCATGTACACACAACAAAGAGGAGAAAGAAACCAAAGATCGTGTGCACACAACAAAGAGGAGAAAGAAACCAAAGATCATGTACACACAACAAAGAGGAGAAAGAAACCAAAGATCATGTACACACAACAAAGAGGAGAAAGAAACCAAAGATCATGTACACACAACAAAGAGAAGAAAGAAACCAAAGATCATGTACACACAACAAAGAGAAGAAAGAAACCAAAGATCATGTACACACAACAAAGAGAAGAAAGAAACCAAAGATCATGTACACACAACAAAGAGGAGAAAGAAACCAAAGATCATGTACACACAACAAAGAGGAGAAAGAAACCAAAGATCGTGTGCACACAACAAAGAGGAGAAAGAAACCAAAGATCTTGTGCACACAACAAAGAGGAGAAAGAAACCAAAGATCGTGTGCACACAACAAAGAGGAGAAAGAAACCAAAGATCGTGTGCACACAACAAAGAGGAGAAAGAAACCAAAGATCATGTACACACAACAAAGAGGAGAAAGAAACCAAAGATCATGTACACACAACAAAGAGGAGAAAGAAACCAAAAATCGTGTACACACAACAAAGAGGAGAAAGAAACAAAGATCGTGTACACACAACAAAGAGGAGAAAGAAACCAAAGATCATGTACACACAACAAAGAGAAGAAAGAAACAAAGATAGGGTACACACAACAAAGAGGAGAAAGAAACAAAAATAGGGTTCACACAACAAAGAGGAGAAAGAAACAAAAATAGGGCACACACAACAAAGAGGAGAAAGAAACAAAGATAGTGTACACGCAACAATGAAGAGAAAGAAACAAAGATAGTGTACACACGACAAAGAGGAGAAACAAACAAAAAATAGGGTACACACAACAAAGAGGAGAAAGAAACAAAAATAGGGTACACACAACAAAGAGGAGAAAGAAAAAAACAAAAGCAGGAAAGGACAAGAGAGAGGAAAATGTCACGAGAAGATGATGAAAGGAGGGAAACAG
>CM065731.1:38808067-38818067 GCA_033310375.1 Conus canariensis | reverse complement strand
CAGACGACAGTATCGGCAGCTTCATGGGGACTGTCGTTGAACGGGGGAGGTGGCCTCCTCCGAAGAGAAAAGGCCATTCACTCTGGATCCCTGACAAAGCAACTATTGTCGTCAGTAAGGTGGTTTTAATAGATAGTATCCTGCGCATGCTGAATCAGAACACCGCTACAGAGACTCGTGCAGCAATGCAGTGTCTTCTGTGGTGGATTGTCTCAGTCTGACTTGATATTGAATAACATTGTGAATAGCTGGCGCTGCGGCTGCAACGGCATGTTCATGGGTGTGGCTGTGTGTAGAAGGGAATGCGATACACACACACACACACACACACACACACACACACACACACACACACACACACACACACGCACGCACGCACGCACGCACCACACACACACACACACACACACACACACACACACACACACCTTGTTACCTTTTCTGTATGAGGCAAAAAAATGCGTTCTTTATAATAAGGGTGCACATGTGCTTATGCAATGTAGGACATGTGGTGATTATCCCCTTTTTCATGATGTGGGTGCCCACACCCCCATTTCTTTTACAGATTGAAGAGTGCTAGTTTCTGTATATAGTGGGTATCCACACACCCATATTTCTTTTATAGAACAAATGGATAAGTGTTCGTGTCTGTATATAATGGGTATCCAAACACACATATTTCTTTATAGAACAAATCTATAAGTACTCGTTTCTGTATAGAGTGGGTGTCGAAATACCCGTATTTGTGTTATAGAAGAAAAAAAATGATGAACATTTGTGTTTGTATGGAATGGGTGTCCACACACCCGTATGTCTTCTTCTAGGATTGTTTATAACAAAGTATGGGTGTGCTCACTTCTATATCTTACAGATATACTTCAACTTCGCTTATCTTCTTTGATTTTTCTTTTTTTTTTTTCCATCTTCTTCTGGGAGGGTTTCTAATAAAGAATGGGTGTGTCCATATCCATATCATACAGGTACGCTTCAACTTCTTTTCGCTTGTTCGTTTGTTTTTTGTTTTCTTTTTCTTCATCTGTCTACTTTTTGGGGGGATTGTTTGTAACAAAGTATTTGTGTGCTCACATCCATATCAGACGAATATGCTTAACTTCGTTTAGCGTGTTTGATTTTTTTCTCTTATTTTTATATCTTTTAAACCAACAATGGACAGATGACAGGTGCCAGGATAAAAGCATTAATCAGCAAATTTCCGCCAGGAGCTGTAAAGAATGTGCACGATCTCCAGGTCTGAATGCATGGCTGGGTGCACTGTCATCCATAGCATTTAGAACAGCTTAAAGATAAGAAAGTTTTTTTTCCTGTTCAATTTATACCAACCAGCAATTGGGGGATGAAAACAAAATAGGATCAATTGCATGACATTGACCTGTGTCACGTGCCATTGTCAGTTGACAGTCACCTATCACAGCTTCTGCCCCACTTCTTCTTTCCTCCCCCAAACACACTCAAACCAACCCCCTCCGTCCTCCTCCTCGCTCCCGGCGCCTCCCTTCACCATGTCTTGTCTCTTTCTCCGACCCATGTTGCACGTGTTACGCGTAACCGCTATTCCTGCACTGTTCACGTGCTGTGCAAAACCTTGCGTACAACGTGAACTTGATTAAGACATTGTTGAAGCAGCCTAGTCTCCACCAGAGCTTATTTCCGTCTAAAATCCTCCATGTTACCAGTGTCTGACGTGTTTGAAACGATGGCGAAAAGTTCAATCTGGAAGTAGCTGATTCAGCGACAAGGTGACTTCAACTTTGTCTTTCTTAAGTTCACATAGTACGCCTGTGTCTACGCCGTGCACTGGTTTATAGGGAGCCATTCTTACGTCTGATTCTCATGAAGGCAGGAAGAATAGTTCTCTTCCGCTTAAACTTGTCAAGCTGATCACATTCGGAAAGGAGTTCGCCCCCTTGAGGAGGATGAAGGATGGGCACTTTGCTGTGATGGCTCCTTCGGTGGGTGGTCAGCCTGGAGTTGTCCGGTGTTGGACAGGAGAGGACCATGGCGAGTGACGAGAGGAACAAATGAAAAACAGACAGAAGTAAGAAGAACTGAACGACAGAAGGAAAAGGAACTGAAGAAGAAAGGAAAAAGGAAGAAAACGACTGAGTTGGAATAAAGGAGGTGGGCGTGGACCTTCCCCCCATGGTTACGCTTTTCCCAAGTGGCACATAGCAACATGTGTATGTTGGTATCATTCACCAACTGGTATTCAACTCACTAGATTCCTCTTCACACACCAGCACGCACTCACGCACAACAACACACAGGACCGCACGCTGCACGTTACAGAAAAAGACAGACAAACAGGGACACACGTACACAAGCGCACTTACACACACACACACACACACACACACACACACACACACACACACACACAACACACACACACACACACACACATACATACAACACACACACACACACACACACACACACACACACACATACACACACAAACGCACGCGCGCGCGCGACAGTCGTCCTCTATGATACCTGGCAATTGAAGTCTGTGTAATTGCGTTTGCACTTCATTTGGAAACTTTTATTTTCGTTTAATATTTTAAATCAGTTAATCAGTGCGTAGTCATTCAGTTTCGACCCTTCCACTTCCTCCACCATGCTGGAGAGAAGAGAGAGAGAGAGAGAGAGAGAGAGAGAGAGAGAGAGAGAGAGAGAGAGAGAGAGAGAGCTGAAGATCATTTGTCAGCGTTCCATTTTTTTTTTTATATAGGTCAAGTAAAGACACGCCTTCACACACACACACACACACACACACAACACACACACACACACACACACACACACACACACACACACACACACACCACACACACACACACACACACACACACACACCACACAACACACACACACACACAACCACACACACACACACACACACACACACACACACACACACTGTCCCCTGTCTATCTCTTGTCTGTGACGGTGATTGTCAAACCTACAACAGATACTGCATGCTGCAATGCAGGATAATGTGACAGAGTAGACACTCACAACATCGTGAACGCCCTTTATATTGTGTGTGTGTGTAATAATAATATTATATATTATAATATAATATATTATATATATATATATGGTGTGTGTGTGTGTGTGTGTGTGTGTGTGTGTGTGTGTGTGTGTTGTGTGTGTGTGTGTGTGTGTGTGTGTGTGTGTGTGTGTGTGTGTGTGTATACAGACATACATACCTACCTGCATACATTACAGATAGGTAGATAGATGGATGGGTGGACGGACGGACGGACGAAAGGACAGACAGATAGACAGACAGACAGACAGAACAGGCAGGCAGGCGGACAGACAGGCAGACAGAACAGACAGACAGACAGAGAGATAGAATGACCTGTTTGTCTTCCTCCGTTTGGCAGATTACCGCACCAGACAGAAGCTTAAAATATGCTATGGGGGAGATTTCTTTCGCAACATTCCTCCACCCCTCCCAGCCACGCTGAAAAGCTTTTCCCCGTAAAATGTTAGAAGTGATCTCTGAAAATCCAGTGGCTCAAAGCGTGTGTTTTTCTTTCCCGAACATCCTTAATAGTTGTGGGCAGCCGAAAATGACCATGGCCTTTAAAATATGATGACATTAACAGGTAACGAGAAAATTAGGATCAATCCTTATGACAGCGACCTAAAAATAAACAAAAATGAATCTTTAGGATGACACGGATCTGAAGTATGATAATAAAAAAAAGTCCTTGTGACAATGATATCGAACGGAAGAAATATATAAACCATTGTGACACAGATCTGGAATGGAAAAATCAATCCTTGTGACATTGATCTTAAATAGAAAAAAAAAAACAATCCTTGTGACATTGATCTTGAATGGGAAAAATAATCCTTGTGACATTGATCTTGAGTGGGAAAAAATCAATTTTTGTGTCATTGATTTTGAATGGAAAAAAAAATCAGTCCTTGTGACAACGATCTGGGAAAAAAAAATCAATCTTTGTGACATCGATCTGGAATGTGAACCCCCCCCCCCCCCCCCCCCCCCCCCCCCCCCCCCCCCCCCCCCCCCCCCACACACACACATCGAACTGAGGTAAAAAGAAATAATCGTGACATCGATCTTCAATGGAAACGAAATGTTAGCTGTACTTGTGATATTAAAGGGGAAAGGAAAAAAAATGAAACCCAGTCACACTGATCCGGAATGAAAAGAAATAAAACCAGTCCGTGTGATGCTGATCTGGAAAAAAAAAAATCAATCTTTGTGACACCGATCTGAAATAAAAAAAAAAGGGGGGGAATCAATCCTGAAATGGAAAACAATCAATGTTTATGACATCAATCTCGAATGGAAAAAAAATCAAATAAATCCTTGTGACATCAATTTCGAATGGGGAAAAAAATGGAACAAATCCCCATGTCATAATCTGGAATAGGAAGAAATCACATAAATCCTCCGACTTTGACCTGAAAATTGTAAGGAAAAAAAAAAAGAGAGAGAGAGAGAGAGAAATGAAATCAATCCATGTAACGTTGATTTCTAAAATGCGAAAATATTCAAATAATTCTTCTGATTCGGAAGGGATATTAAACCGATAAATTCTTGCAGCCTTGATTTGGACCGAAAAAAAGTTCCGCTAAACCCTTGTGACTTTGATCTGCAATGCACAAAAATGAAATGATTTACATTGATATGTCACAGGACAAACTCCTTGTCACCTTGATTTATAATGGGAGACAAATCATGAAAATAATGTTTTGATCTGTAACAGAGAATAATCAGATTTAAGCTTCGTGGCATTGACATGCGGTGAAAAAACAATCAGTTCTTGTCACATCAATTTCCGAATGTAAAACAAGCCAAGCTACCACGGACATACAGAAGAAAGCATTTGCCTGGGCTGTGTACAATGTCATTACATCTCCATATCACACACACACACACACACACACACACACACACACACACACACACACACACACACACACACACACACACACTACCAACATACACATCTGTAACTGTTTCGGTTGTCATTAGAATGTGTATCAGATGAATAAGACATAAACTTCTATTGAAAAAGCTCGTCTTTGTTTGCGTTTAACTATTTTCAGTTATGAGCTCAGTTCAAATGCCCAAACCTCAGCAAGTGCAAACACCATGTTGTTCATTCTCATTGCTGTCTGAAGACTGTTGGATCCAATTTCGGTTGGTGATACTAAGCAGGCATATGGTTCTAAAAAAAAAGAAAACCAAACCACTTCACACACACACACACACACACACACACACACACACACACACACACACACACACACACACACACACACAAATGCACGCACGCACAAACTGTGAGAGAGAGAGAGAGAGAGAGGCACACAGTTGCTCTCTCTCTCTCTCTCTTTCTCTTTCTCTCTCTCTCTCTCTCTCTCTCTCTCTCTCTCTCTCTCTCTCTCTCTCTCACACACACACACACACAAGCTCAGGCATACCACTCCTGTCACCCACCCCTTAAGAAAAAAAAAAGCCAAAGAAACGAAAAACAACAAAACAAGAACACAAAATCAAAACAAACAAACGCCGACATCAACAACAACACAACAACAACAACAACAACAAATGTTGCGTGTCCCTGTTTTTTTGCAGATTAACTGTGTTTTCTTTCCAAAACAAAAATTAAGTCTAATATCTTACCTGCCTCATACCCATTCCGAACATCAAAGACGATATTTCAGGAGCAAACCAACAGCCTCTGCTTTTCTTTTCCCCTCATTCCCACCTCCACTCCCTCGCTTCCGCCCCCCCCCCCCTTCACCTCTTTCTCCTCCTCTCTCCTTTCCCCACCACCCCCACCATCCCCACCCCACCCCTCCCGCCCCAGTCCTACCCTCAGCTCTGCTTTGGGGGTTTATTGAACAAGTTCACGACAAAAGTTGAGCACAACAGATCAATCACTTCACCATGAGCATTGCAGCCAGCATCCATCCGGTGCTCTCGTAAGGGGAGACAAACAGGCCTACGGAAAGGGGTTATACATACGAAGCCATCCTCAGACTGAGCATATTATGGAATGACAAGGAATCATCTTCCGGCCTCCCTCTATTCTTGGCCAGCAACGAGAATAACAGTGATGTCCCCTTCCTCACCCCTCACCCCTCATCCTCTTCCCCACCCTCACCCCCACCCCTTTCCCAACCCCATTTCTGTTCAAGGTTTTAAAGGAAGCTGCTCAACTCGAATCCAGATCCTATCCTCTCTTTCCCCTCGTCTTTTCCTTACTCCTACGATTGTTGGAAGTTCAAAAATAAAATGACCGAAAATGAAACATGTTCTTGAGCTAAGCTATGGAGAACGATGAAAACGTTGATCCATCTGTCTGTGTAATATATATATGTATATATATATATATATATATATATATATATATATATATATAGAGAGAGAGAGAGAGAGAGAGATCAATGTAGTTGCATATATATATATATATATAGAGAGAGAGAGAGAGAGAGAGAGAGAGAGAGAGAGAGAAATGTTTTAACTGAAAAAAATGGTTAATACTATGCAAACCACACTTAGCAACTCTAAACACCAAAACAGAAATAGTAAACAACTGCAGCATAAATGAAATCGTTGTAGTGAACAACACCAAAACAAAAACCTGAAAACTATAAAAAAAACACGTGCAGCCAACCCGCACTGCAAACACGCAAACGGAGCCCACACGCTATATAACACCGGCGGTGGGCAAACCAAATTCATCCTGACGATAGCGCAAGCTAGAAACAATTTGTAGATTGCCTTTTAAAAACCTTATTTTAAACATAAATAAATAATAAATATATTATATATATATAATATATATATATATATATATATATATATATACGTTAAAAAAATTATGACAGTGGGAAGAGTAAAACAGTAAGCCAACTTTCTAGACACTGAAGTGAAATGCCTTTCCTTTAAATATTCTTGCGGTTTAGGGCCATAAGCCATAATGTGTGCATGTGATCACACACACACACACACACACACACACACAGCACACGCACGCACGCACACACACACACACACACGCGCAGGCGCGCGCACGCACGCACACACACACATCCACTACACCACCACACACACACACACACACACACACACACACACACACCCGCCGCGCGGCGCGCCGCATGTGCACGCGCAAACAAACAAACACACAAATCACACACCTATATGCTCACAAACACACACTCTAACGAGTACACACACACACACACACACACACACACACACCACACACACACACACACACACGCACACGCACACAACATGCAATAACGCAAATATATTACGTAAACAGAGAGAGAGAGAGAGAGAGAGAGAGGGGGGGGGTAAAAAAAACACAGAGAAAAACAGGGAAAGTAGGACAAGGGAGGGACTGGCCACTGGTCATTCCTCCATTCTGAGTCGACCACTGTAATTAACTGCTTGCTGGTCTGTCTTCTCGGGAAATTTCTCTTCTTCGGAGTATTCAAACCAATGCTGCCTGTTTGATTAAAAAAAAAAACTCTATAGAGAAAATAAGAACAAAAACAAAAACGAAGAAACAAATCACTCACGCTACTACTGACTGATTCCACTTTACTGGCGGCCAACTGTCTCTTGACTAACAATTCCAGATTGTTGTATTGGATCTCCGTTGTTTTGATGGATGTTTACCACACTACTTCTCGTCTCTCTTCCAGATCCATCAGTCATCCTGTTTTTTCGCAAATCCAGTTCAGAAAAAAAAACAACTAGTGTGTATCCATCCCCCAAACTAATCTTAAATTATCTGACCCACCATCATTCCACTATGAAGCTCCTGTTAACTGGATTTCTGTGCCATCCTCTCTCAGTAACATTCCAACACTGAACACCTTCAAAATTTAAACTGAAGACAGTTTTTTTTTTTTCGGAGGAAAATGAGTTGACTTACAAATCCTAGAGCAGAATGCACTGGTCTGTGAGGAGTTGTTTTATTTTTGTTTGTTTACATTTGTAAGATTTCTAGTGTTTGTAGGCATGTGTGCTTGATACGCTTTGTGCTTACATTATGGGATGTTGCGGTATAGAAATCATCATCATCATCATCATCATCATCATCATCATCATTATTATTATTATTTATTATTATTATTATCATTATTATTTTTGTTGTTGTTGTTGTTGCTGTTGTTGTTACAAAGATAGGAAGAGTAAGAAAAGATAGGGACAACTGGAAAAAATAGGGAAAGTAGGAAAAGGCATAACCAGTATGAAGAGGCACGGGCGGTAGGTAATAAGATGTAGGGGCGTTGTGGAAAGGTAGGAATAGTTTGAAAAAAAGGGGGAGGGAGGGGAGGAGGCAAAATTTGAAAACTAGGGGGAGGGGCCAATGCAAAGTGATAGGCGTAGTTCGGAAAAAAGGTAGGGATATTTGAAAAAAAAAGGTAGGGATAGTTATAAAATAATATAAAAAGGTAGGGATAGTTTGAAAAGGTAAAAAAGGTGATAGGGAATAGTTTGAAAAGGTAGGGAAACTAGAGAAAGGGAGGGACAGCAGGAAAAATGGACACTGTAGAAACCTGGTGAAGTGTTCTTCAATTTGGTGCTCCAGTGACTTCCCCCGGAATGACGTGAGCCGCAAAGGGATCTCGTCCTTTGCTAAACTCCTACATAACTTTCCCTGGATGTAAGTGGATCGTGATCTTTGCTGTGAAACCAATTGGATAAATATCCTGTGCTGTACACAGGTCCTGTCAAGACAAAGATCCATTTACAGCCAATGTGAAACACAATAGAGATACACTGAAGGACAGGATCGTTCACAAATTGGGTCAATGACACAAGGGATACGGCAAAGGACTACATCTGTCAACGACCTAGCTATTCACATTGTGTAGACTGAAAAAAAAACCCACACACACATACAGACTCGGGATTCGAGACTCAAGATAATTTATTCATTTTAGGCCTTTGCCCCTCATAGAGGGGTGCAAGAAAATACAACCATAGAAGCACCATAAGGACTAAACACAGATATAATAATATAAAAAAAAACCACACACACAGAGAAAAAGAAAGAAAAACGCAGGATCTGTGAACAGCCAGTGCGATTTACGTTTAGGATCCGGCGAAGAACATCATCTGTAAACAGCCCAACGTAAAACATTGCTGTTGTTTGTCCTTCGCGGGCGAAGATGACCACGACTTCTGCTACCACTGGGTGATGGTGTGTATACGAAGATGGCTAATCAGGCGACTCCATGATTCTCAGCATTGACAGTAACTGATCTCGCATTGCATCGTGCAGTGTGGACAGGGCAGACTTGATCCTCGCATTGAACAGTCTGTTGCAGTGTGGACAGGGCAGACCTGATCCTCACATTGAACAATCTTTGCAGTATGGACAGGGCAGACTTGATCCTCGCATTGAACAGTCTGTTGCAGTGTGGACAGGGCAGACTTGATCCTCGCATTGAACAGTCTGTGCAGTGATGGACAGGGCAGACTTGATCCTCGCATTGAACAGTCTGTGCAGTGTGGACAGGGCAGACTTGATCCTCGCATTGAACATCTTGCAGTGTGGACAGGGCAGACTTGATCCTCGCATTGAACAGTCTGTTGCAGTGTGGACAGGGCAGACTTGATCCTCGCATTGAACAGTCTGTGGCAGTGTGGATAGGGCAGACTTGATCCTCGCATTGAACAGTCTGTGGCAGTGTGGATAGGGCAGACTTGATCCTCGCATTGAACAGTCTGTGGCAGTGTGGACAGGGCAGACTTGGAGGTGAGCCACGCTGAAAGATGGTGCTTGCTCTGTTTTTTTTTTACAAAACCGACATTTTTGCTCCTGTGCCTCCACTCGCCTCGTTTCAAGTCTTTCACTCCGGATTTGATCATGGTGCGTCACGTTGAGCGATCTTGAGCAGCTTCTTCCCAGGAGGCAGGGGGGGGGGGGGGGGAGGAGATGCTACAGCACTTCACTGA
>CM065731.1:38790567-38800567 GCA_033310375.1 Conus canariensis | reverse complement strand
TTGTTATCGTTTGCTTTTAATGTAATGCTTAGACATCCAGGAATGTACCTGATGGATGCAGTTATAAATGTTTTGTATGGTGTGATCTCTTTCTACTTGGCTGGCAAAAGCTATCAAGTTGAGTGACTTCTGCAAATGGCTGGTTCAAGATCAAGTGACGTTCAATTAGTGTATGTAGAGGCTTTGTGTGCATGATAAACAAGACGGGACCCAGCACTATGCACTGTGGTACCCCAAAGGATACAATTTCTGCTTCAGATAGAAGTCCCCGAACAATGACATAAATGCTCTTTAAGTGTCATAATGATAATGGCGTGTGTGAAGGAGTAGGGAGTGATCCATTGTGTCAAATGCTGCACTCAAGTCAAGCTAAGTGAATAAAGATATATCAACTTTAGCGGTGCTGTATGTGTACAAGCGATGATCTGAAGCAGGCCGGGTGGGGCAGTATATGTTAATCCTGTATTTCCATATATATAGTTCCTCCTCGTCTCTCCCACGTCCCTCCCCCCCCCCCCCCCCCCCCCCCCTTGAATCATTATACCTCACATCCAAATGCACTTTAGCAGGAACAGACTGAACGAATCGAAGAATAGGCCGTGCCTATAAATTCAGTCCTTGATTGAATAACGTTTTCCAGAGTTTTGAGTTCTGAACTCTCTCTCTCTCTCTCTCTCTCTCTCTCTCTCTCTCTCTCTCTCTCTCTCTCTCTCCCCCTCACACACACACACACACACACACACAATATTATATATATATATATATACTCCACAAACACTCTCTCTCTCTCTCTTGCTCGCTCGCTCGCTCGCTCTGTCACACACACACACACACACACACACACACACACACACACACACACACACACACACACACACACACATCCTGTACTGACTGCTGCACACTTCCTTTCAGTCTACCAGTGGTCGCTGTTATTCAAATCACCATACCACACTACAGAGGCCAGAGCCGGACACTGGTGGCGGATGCGGGATGGAGAGGGAGCCCCAGCACTGGAGAACAGGTGCTTTAGACGGACAGTCGGGGTTCTTTTAATGAAGCAGTACATAGGAACATACGTGGCTGCTTCTATGAAGCGAGTACACAGGGCATCGTTTAAATGCACTATGAAAAAAAAAAGACAAATAACTGCACATTTTGCATCGAGAGAGAGATTTAAGAATACTCATGACTGTTTCAAGGAAGTGAATATGGAAGAATATCTACCTGGCTGCATTGAGAAAGTGAATAATGGAGAATATCTACCTGGCTGCATTGAGAAAGTGAATAACGAAGAATATCTACCTGGCTGCATTGAGAAAGTAATAATGGAGAATATATGCCTGGCTGCATTGAGAAAGTGGAAACAAATGACTGCACATGATTGCATAGACATGTGAAGACAGAGGTCTGCAAATGATTACAGAACGAAACGAACACAGAAGTGAAGAGACTGCAATGGATAGATAGATTGCTACGCGTGACTGCGACAAAAAAAAAAAAAAAAAAAAAAAAAAAAAACCCTGAAAATAGACGACTACATATGCCTGTATCGAATAGGTGAAGACAGATGACGACATGTTATTGCATCCAAAGAGTGAAGGCGTGCTCTCACACACATACAGAACCTCGGGTTATAGTCTCATTTGAAAGACTTTTGGGGAAATGGAATCAGAAACAATGCAACCGCAGACGTAAGAAATTCTCCTGTACCGAAACGGCCCAGTGGAGATTCGAACCCCCAGTCCCAGGATCGCCAAGCTGGTCACGAGTCCGGTGCCCTATACCAACTGAAGTATTTCGCCCAGCCCCCCCCCCCCCCCCTCCCCGCCCATCCGCCCCCACTCCTCACGAACCAATACTGACCAGACACGCCGTCAGCAGCAGCGGCAACACTGACCGACGGACCAGTTCTCTGCATTGTTCCGTGTGATTGAGGACAGAGCGGAAGTTGATGATGACCATCCCCACCCCACCCCCACCCCCCAGCCATCCTACCACCACCACCACTGCTCTGTCACCTTGTGAGTTTCCAGTTGTGAGTGTTGCACGTGCCTTCCTGTCGATGAACTGAATGAGAAACTAGACGCACACTGCACCAGTCAACAATCGCCGGTCCAGAACGGGTCCGCCCAGTGTGTTGGTCATTGTCTGCCCAGTGTGTTGGTCATTGTCTGCCTAGTGTGTTGGTCATTGTCTGCCCAGTGTGTTGGTCATTGTCTGCCTAGTGTGTTGGTCATTGTCTGCCCAGTGTGTTGGTCATTGTCTGTCCAGTGTGTTGGTCATTGTCTGCCCAGTGTGTTGGTGGTTGTCTGTCCAGTGTGTTGGTCATTGTCTGCCCAGTGTGTTAGTCATTGTCTGCCCAGTGTGTTGGCCATTGTCTGCCCAGTGTGTTGGTCATTGTCTGCCCTGTGTACTGGTCATTGTCTGCGCAGTGTGTTGGTCATTGTCTGCGTAGTGTGTTGGTCATTGTCTACCCAGTGTGCTGGTCATTGTCTGCGCAGTGTGTTGGTCATTGTCTGCCCAGTGTGTTGGTCATTGTCTGCGCAGTGTGTTGGTCATTGTCTGCCCAGTGTGTTGGTCATTGTCTGACCTGTGTGTTAGTTATTGTCTGCGCAGTGTGTTGGTCATTGTCTGCCCAGTGTGTTGGTCATGTCTGACCGTGTTGTTAGTTATTGTCTGCCCAGTGTGTTATCATTGTCTGCCCAGTGTGTTGGTCATTGTCTGCCCAGTGTGTTGGTCATTGTCTGACCTGTGGTTGGTCATTGTCTGACCATGTGTTGGTCATGTCTGCCCAGTGTGTTGGTCATTGTCTGCCCAGTGTGTTGGTCATTGTCTGCCCTGTATGTTGGTCATTGTCTGCGCAGTGTGTTGGTCATTGTCTGCCCAGTGTGTTGGTCATTGTCTGCCCAGCGTGCTGGTCATTGTCTGCCCTGTGTGTGGTTAAATATCTCCTGCATGCTCCTCACGGATCAGCAATGTCTTCCACAGGAGGAAATGACCATTCCTTGATTAACCGGTTTTTCCGTGAACTCGGGTTTAACGCCCAACCCCCACCTCCCCCCACCTCCCTTTCCCTTTCCGCTATCTTTTCATAGAACAGGGGCCGATTTGAAGGAGGATGCATGCTACAGAGCTCCCATCTCATCCCACCAGCACGTCTCTCGCTGTCGCTACACTCCTCCACCCTCCACCCTCTGTGGTCACCCCTCCATACTCTACCCCTATTCTTTCACCTTCCTTTAAAAATGTCTATGTGGCGGCCAGTTTGATTACACGAGAAAATGGGGAAAAAAAAGATAGCACACAAACATAAAACCAAAACGCATGAGCATTTGTTACATCGGGGGAGGGGGGGGGGAGGTGGGGGTTGGTAGTGGGGACACATTTTACCCGTTCACCTCACTACTTGCCTCTCGCTTCAATCGCGCCATTCCCTCTCATCTCTGCCCCTCTCCCTCTCTCCTTTCCAATCCCTATCCCTATCCCATTACTGAAAACTATCTCTCTCCCTCTCTCTCTCTCGCTCTATCTGTCTGTCTGTCTGTCTCTCTCTCCTCCTCTCTCTCTCTCTCTCTCTCTCTCTCTCTCTCTCGCTCATTGCTTCATGAATGTCTTCCTTGTTAACACCATTCAGCTGAGTTTTCGTTAAGAGTGGCTTGTACCGATTTATTTTGACCTTGTTCACTCACTTTGATATGGGCCTGTGGCCTGTCAAGTAAAATATTCTGAGTTCTCTCTCTCGCTCTCCCTCCCTCCCTCTCTCGCACTCCCCTCTCTCTCTCTACCCCCTCCCCCCTCTCTCTCTCTTTCTCTCTTCGCCACCCCCACCCACATCGCTCCCTTCACTTCTTATCCATACATTCCGTCCTTGACCTCCCCTTTGTCACAGCCACCAACACCCCCCCCCCCCCCCCCCCACTCCTCTTCCCCCAATCTGCCCTACCCTCCTCCACCCCACTTACAACCTCTCTCCGATCTCCGTATCACCACGTAGCGGAACGCGGCATCTTCTGCATTTCTGTGGACAACGTCATCAGTCTCTGCGCTGTGCTGAGTATCAAATTACAGTAAACATGGGCCCGTATCCATCACAGCGCCCTCTTGCGTGAAATACACCACGGGATTTATGCACATAAATGGTTGGATGAATGCATGGAGAAAAAAGAAAAAAAAACAACATTATGTTCCCTGCAGGCAATGCTCGCTAGTTCCTTTAGATTTAGAACGAATAACTTCATTAGAATTCCTAGTTCAACCTGCCTTGATTTAACTTTTTTTTTTCTTTTCAAACTAAATAGAAACGCTCATGATTTTAAAAGAAGTGTTTAATATGTGAACTTGTGTGTGTGTGTGTGTGTGTGTGTGTGTGTGTGTGTGTAGAGAGAGAGAGAGAGAGGAGAGAGAGAGAGAGAGAGAGAGAGAGAGCGAGACAGAGACAGAGACAGACAGACAGACGGCCAGACAGACAGACAGACGGCCAGACAGACAGTCACATACTTGTCTTGTGTCTACAAAAATGTTGGTCATTGGGATTCAGTTTCTGGATTGGATTACGCTGCAATGCCAAAAATTAAGTCAGTAGTGTGAACGGCACGCGCGCATGCACGCACACACACACACACACACACACACACACACACACACACACACACACACACACACACACCACACACACACACACACACACACACACACACACTCACACGCGCGTGCACGCATTCACGCACACACACACACACACACACACACACACACACACACACACACACACACACCACACACACTGACTGACTGACTGACACCAATTTATTGTCAGATTAACCCGTGGTTGTAAACACGCACGCACGCAGCGCAGGAGAGAGAGAGAGAGAGAGAGAGAGGAGAGAGAGAGAGAGAGAGAGAGAGAGAGAGAGAGAGAGAGATGCACGTGCAGATTCCAACCTCTGGTGTTCAGTCTTGCTCCCAAAGGAAGGCCATCCAATGTTCCCGGTTCTTCACGCTGTTGTGTGACCAAACAGACGTCAGACTGACGACAGCCAGTGATGCAAGGATCTACGTCATCCACCTATTACTTTTAGACCGTACTTTTCAAGACTTTTGCTTCTAACCTTTTCCTCTATGCCCCCTCCCCCTCCCTCTCATGCAAGAAAGAATGGTTCATTTTCACCTACGTCCGTCCTCTAACACACACACACACACACACACACACACATTCGTGAGCACGATCACGTGCGCGCACCTGCACAGAGAAAAGTATTAAGACAACAAAAAGAGACCATTCTATGTCTTCAGAGGAAAGGTCAAAGTTACTTGACAGAACAACAACAGATCAGACATATATGTAAAGTGTTCACCCTTCCCTTAAAATCATCATGTTATATTAATCTATCCAGAACAACACATTGCTTTAAATCTAGTGCATCATGAACTAAACATGCGATGTATTTATAGTGCAGGGACTAAAAAAAAAGACTGTGAAAGTTACAAGTTCACACACCCATTCGAAAATCTTGAAAGCGGTTTAAGCATCTTTAGAATGTAAGAGCTCTGACTTAAGAATACTCTTTGCTTTTTTGTTTGTTTGTGGTTTTTTTTATAAGGAATATAGGGCCTACTCAGGTGCGCGTGCGCAAAAGTCGCTTGTGTATTGATTCATATTCAATGCTCTCCGTTATCTGTCGTAAACACTGCATAGTGTCACAATCATTCCTCAACATGGATGCAGCCAGTATTTTTTTTCTCTCTCTTTTTTACAGTGCGCCACTATTTCTTTTTTTTTTTTTTTTTTTTTTTTTTTTTTTTTTAGTCTTCACATTCAATTTGTGATTCAGCCTCTTCTTCACCGTTGCGTATCTTGAAATATTTGATTCCTAGCTCAGGTATTCAACCTTACTCCCAAAGTTACGTCATCGCCTCTTCTCTTTACTTTTGCACTGTTGTGTGACCAAAGTGGAATCTTCTTCTTCTTCTTCGTATTCTTCTTCGTTCACTCAGACAGGAACCCCAGAGGCACTGATGAAGGCTGCTGTATGGCGGAGGCCCTCCAAAGATCAATAGAGCTTCTGCCTCGTCGATGTATCAGCAGGTCAGGTCTCTGCTCTTAGCTTTTGATGTGTGGGACATTCCTGCAGAAAGTGTTCCACAGTCATTGGGGCTGTACCGCATGGGCACCCTGAAGACTCGCCAATGTGGAAAATTGTGAATATATGGACCAGAGTGTAATGGAATGGGAAGTGTGTGTGTGTGTGTGGGGGGGGGGGGGGGGGGGGGGGGGGGGGGGGGGGGGAGGGAGCCTTGCATCCAAGGTCACGGAAAGACCAGTTAATCAAGGGCCATTCATTTCCTCCTGTGATTGCTTGCTGATTCGTGAGGAGCATGAGGAAGATGTTGATGACGACATTGGAAAGACTCGTTTCCATCCAGGTGTGATGGGCTCAGCGTGCTTCTAATCCCCCATCCAGATCATCGAGATGAGGGCATTTACAACACTCACTCTGCCTGAACGTCTCATGGTGGCGGGGCAGAGGTGGGTGTTTTGGGAGTCGTCATTGATTTTCTCTCTGTCCTCAGTCATACAGAACATTGCAGAGAGCCGTCATGTGGGTCAGGCTGAATCTGATGCTGGCAGCTCTCTGAAGAGTGTTGTCTGGTGCATTTTTATGGCTGTTATTTGTGAGGTCTGAAAACGATACACATGTTGGAAATTTGCTTGTCTATTTCATGTCTTGTATTGAATAAGCGCTAATTATGAGCTTTTTATTATTTGTATTTTGGTTTATTTGTCACAAAAAGCTCCTGTGGTATCTGTCTCCTCTTGGTCGTCAGGATTCCCGCCTGCCTTGTAACTGACTCACGGTAGGTGGGTAATGTGATTTTGAGTTTCGTACTTTTCAGCACTATGGCGCTGGCATCTGACGGAGAAATATCAAGCACAGATCTGTGGCTTTCTCACCACCACTAGGATTGAACATCACGATCCCTTATCCTGCCAAACCAGCCATGAAGGGTGAAACAGAGATAAGGGAAAGGCAGTGCAGTGAAGAAATAAACGATGAAAAATCTACCAGGGATTCTCAGCAACAAAGTAAATTATTGTGCCTATTCTTGATTATCCAAAAGATATTCACTGGTAAACACAATATGTCAACAGCCAGAGTGGTAAGCTCTATCGTTTGGTCAACCAGGCACAGTAGACAATAGATGTGTGAAAAGTAGCATTGAGTTAAATAAGGTGAGGGATTCAATCCTCCAACCTGCTGACCAAACCTTTCATGGGAAATCATAAGCAGGTACGGCAAACCTCGTATGTCACCAGGGTAATAATTTATCAGAGAGAGAGAGACAGAGAGAGAGAGAGAGAGAGAGAGAGAGAGAGAGAGGAAGAAGACAGAGACAGAGACAAGACAGGACAGACAGACAGACAGACAGAGACAGACAGAAGACAGACAGACAGACAGAAGGCGGGGAGAATAGGGTGGGTGGGTGGGGGAGAACGGAGTGTAGAGAAGAGGGGAAGGGTGGAAAAAAGGGTGTTTAAAGCATACATAGTAAAACTCCTGCTGTTCACACTTGTAGTTATAACATTTGCAAATTTCATTCCTTCCATTTGGAACAAAATAAAGGCATCTCGATCAGTCTGGCAAGAAGACCAGGACTAAGTGTCTCGGATCACTGTCACAGTGACAGCTGAGTGTCACTAACACCAGTCATTGATAGACTCTGAAGCTATTCCTGTTTTGTAATCTGATTACTGGTGTGTTATTGTATTGTTTGATGATTTTTTGTTTGTGGTGGTTGTATTTGTGTTATAGTGATCGAACACCAGCATTGTAGACCTGTGGACTGTATATTCGTAGTATTTTTAGCACTCCGGTTTTTTCTGTAGCAAATTTTTGCCCGTACCAATTTGACTCCCCTTGTTTTCTGTTTCTTTTTTTTTTAACATGCAATGCCAACGTGTCTGATGTAGATACTGTAGACCGTGAGCAATGAACGACCGTTCATTCCTTGATTGCATCAACGATAAGAGAAAGGATATCACGTGACTGCTAGGAAGTGAAGACAGAGGACTGCTATACTAGTGTCATAGTGACACAGAAAATTGTTGTCTGCATGTATTTTTTCACTGATCTTTTATTTTGTTTTGTTCAACTATGACGGTCAGTCGGTGGGAAATTTAACTTCTCACAACATCCAATGAAACGGGCTTTACATAGTTCTTAGCTGATGTCAGCACAAATGGGACGGACAGCAATTCGGATGTTCAAACAGTAGAGATGACCTCTCTGACTGTGGGCATATTTTGATCTCTCTTGCCCCCCCCCCCCCCCCCCCCCCCTCCCTTTTTCGATCCTCAAGCGCAGGCTCTATAATTCTTTCAGAAATTGATGACTCACAATGAATTCATTACATTCTTCTATCATTCTTTCTTTCCATTTCGCTGTTCCATCCTTCACTGGCTGGTTTGTGGAGGCTGTGGGATTGTGACCTCTTACCCTGTAATGGCGAGAAAACCACAAACTATATTTTATACGACGCGTTTCTACCTCTTTGGTCTTCGACAGGCAAGTAAACAACGTTAGGACAACGATAACAAGAACGAGCAATCACTTATCTTCTCATATTCGGCGCAAGATGGCGTTGAAGACCTAAGAGGTCGAAACGCATCGTTTTTTGTCTTGTAGTGTAAGTCCTTGTTCTTGGCGGACTCACTAAGAACTATTCTTAAAAATTGTTTGAATTTCCGCCGCAGTCCCTCATTTTGGATCTATATTGATATTTCTGTAAGATTCCATATCATGTCTGGAAAATGAAAAACCCAAATCACGTTAATCGTTAAAATGAGTCAGTTACCGTGGCAGACATAAAATCGTCCTGAGCAAGAGGAGACTGAAACACACAGAAGCATTTCGACAAAAAGCCAAAATACAAATCAACACATGAAAATGTTAAAAAAAAATAAACACACACACACACACACCACCACACACACACACACACACACACACACACACACACACACACACACACACACACAACACAATACTGCTTACTTAACTGAACAACAAAACAGACAAGTGAATTTTCAAAGGTAGGTCTTCTTGAGACCTTACAAGCAACAGCCATAAAAATGCAGCAGGAACACTCTTCAGAGAGCTGCCAGCATCCCAAAAATTCCAAACAGCGCTGACCCACATGACGGCTCTCCGCAACGTTCCGTATGACTGAGGACGAAGACAAAATCAATGACGACCCCAAAACACCCACCTCTGCCCCGCCACCCTGCCATTTCGCGCTGAGTGAGTGTCGTAAATGCCCTCATCTCGGTGACCTGGATGAGGGATTGGATGCACGCTGAGTGAGTGTCGTGAATGCCCTCATCTCGATGACCTGGATGAGGATTGGATGCACGCTGAGTGAGTGTCGTAAATGCCCTCATCTCGATGACCTGGATGAGGGATTGGATGCACGCTGAGTATGTGGTCGAATGCCCTCATCTCGATGACCTGGATGAGGGATTGGATGCACGCTGAGTGAGTGTCGTAAATGCCCTCATCTCGATGACCTGGATGAGGGATTGGATGCACGCTGAGCCCATCACATCGTGGGTCGAAGGCGAGTCTTCCCAGTATCGTCATCATCATCTTCCTCATGCTCCTCATGGATCAGCAAGTAATTACAGGAGGAGAAGAGCAGGCCCCTGATGAACTGTTCTTGCCATAACCTCGGGTGTATTGCTTTCCTCCATGCCCACCCGGTAAAATAGGGGTGAATTCAGGAAAGGATGCTACACAGCTTTGTGGTCCGCATCCTACCATCCCAACATCTCTAACCCTTACTCCCATTCCTTTTCCTACTTAGAAATATTGGCTGATTTAGAGAGAGAGAGAGAGAGAGAGAGAGAGAGAGAGAGAGAGAGAGAGAGATGACGATGATGATGATGATTATACTAATATTTCCCAGGGTAATACATAAGCAAACACATGCTTTTTTCATC
>CM065731.1:38782123-38787967 GCA_033310375.1 Conus canariensis | reverse complement strand
CCAGAACTTTTGTGAACATGTAGCAGAGTTTAAAAGTTCATTGAATAACCTGTGTTAATATTATTTTTCTTTTCATACACATGTTTACACTCGCATCTTTCAATGTGGAGCCAGGTTCTGACATATCTCTCTATTTTTTGTTGTCTGTCTTCGAATAAATTACTTTTCTTCACTGTACATGCATCATCACATCAAATGTCGTTTATGCTTACGCTCGCAAACTTTCTGTTTTCATTTCGTTGTTGTTGTGCAACACCACTGAATCTGTCTAAAGCTTCATCCAGATTTTTCCGACCTAAGTTTCTCTACGCCATCAAAGTTTATTTATGTACTGAGTAAATTCGTTAAAGCAGAAACTGTTGTTCACATTTTGTCTTAGCAATGCTTATGAATGAATTTATTTTTAGTTTCTTGAATATGTTTTAATCACTTTTAGTTCGTTTTTTTTTTTTTCAATGCATAATACAAGGAGCATAATTATGACTGCATTCAATGTTTTCCATAACACTTCAGATCCATTCGTCTCTAAGCACTGCAAAACGACCTAGAAACACCAGGTAATGATAAAACATTGCTTCGTAGATGATAGTAGAATACTAAAAAAGCCTAGAAGGTCGCTTCTGCCATTGCTTTCAGAACACTGTTTGAGCAGCCAAAATCTGGGACCCTAAGTGTGGACAAAGGAGTTCTTGAGCAGCATCTGAGGAAAACATACTCTGACCCACAGAGCAAAGCACCACTCGACATTCAAGGTCTGGTGTGGCCAACCAACCCTGAGGAACAGTTCAATGGCAAGCCTCCAACGTTGGCGGAAATCAAGAAGGTGGTCGACAAAGCCAGAGCCAAATCATCACCAGGGCCAAACGGAATACCTTACCAGCTTTACAAGAAATGTCCCAAGGTGCTGGAGTGGCTCCACAGGCTGCTGCGATCGGCTTGGAGAAACCAGAAGATCAGCGGCCAGTGGATGATGGCAGATGGTGTGTACATCCCCAAAGAGCAAAACTCAAGTGACATCAGCCAGTTCAGGCCAATATCACTACTGAACGTCGAAGGGAAAATCTTCTTCTCTGTCATGGCAGCAAGGCTGACCAAGTACCTGATGGAAAACAAGTACTTGGATGTGTCAGTCCAGAAAGGTGGCATCCCAGGCGTGGCTGGCTGTGTAGAACACGCCACAATGATCTGGGACGCAATCCAAAAAGCAAAAACAGAAAAGAGAGACCTGGACGTAGTGTGGCTTGATCTGGCAAACGCATATGGATCTGTGCCCCATGAGATGATACAGTTGGCTCTTGACATGTACCATGTGCCAAAGAACATCCGCGACATGCTCAAGAAGTACTTCAATGGCTTCTCAATGCGGTTCTCTACCAAGGAGTACACAACAGACTGGATCAACTTGGAAGTGGGTATTGCAATGGGCTGTGCAATTTCCCCAATACTGTTCGTGCTGGCAATGGAACTCATCTTGAAAACAGCAACAAACAACGCGAGACAAACAGACCTTGGCGATGGATACAAGATGCCTCCTCTCAAGGCCTTCATGGATGACACTACAGTGATTTCATCCAGAGATGACGAGACACGTCATGTGCTGGAGAGGCTGGACGACATAGTTGCCTCAGCCAGAATGAAGTTCAAGCCAAAGAAATCACGGAGTCTCTCACTGAGGAAAGGAAAAGTGGCCGGATCTGTGGTCTTCAGTGTTGCCAACCAGGCCATTCCAACAGTCACAGAAGAACCAGTCAAGAGCCTTGGAAGATGGTATGATGATACGCTGAAAGACACACAAAGAGCAAAAGAAACCAAGCAGATGGCGGAGGAAGGCTTGGAGACCATTGACCAGTGTGGGCTCCCTGGCAAATACAAGGTCTGGTGTCTGCAGTTCATGCTGATACCAAAGCTCCTATGGCCTCTGATGATATACGACATCTGCACCAGCATAGTGGAGGCAATGGAAGCCAAAATCAACAAGTTCACAAGGAAATGGCTTGGTGTCCCACCCTGTCTGACTGACATAGCGCTGTACTGTCGCCAAGCAAAGCTGAAACTACCACTGAAATCCATCCTGAAGGAATACAAAGCAGGGAAGATCAGACTTCAAAGCATGCTGGAGGACTCAGGAGACAAGGTGGTAGAAGCAATCAAGCCCCAGCTGAAGACAGGCAGAAAATGGAAAGTTCAAGAGGCGATGGATTCTGCAAAAGAAAGTCTCAAGATCAGAGAAATAACAGGACACACACAGACCAACAGACAAGGACTGGGGGTGACCAAAACTGAATGGTGGTCAAAGGCCAAAGGAAAAGCCAAAAGAGACATGATGATTCAGGAGATGAGAAAAGAAGAAGACCAAAAACGACTCCAAAAAGCAGTCCAGCAGAGCCAGCAAGGGCAATGGACAACGTGGGAGAATGCACTCCAAAGAAGTCTCACTTGGAATGACATTTGGCACATGGCCCCTCTCAGGATCAGCTTCATTCTCAGATCTGCATATGACCTTCTGCCCTCAAATGCAAACCTGGTGAAGTGGGGGAAAACAGACGATCCTGCATGCCCCCTCTGCCATGAAAAACAAACAGTGGAGCATGTCCTAAGCTCATGTAAAGTAGCCCTGGCTCAAGGAAGGTACACATGGAGGCACAACCAAGTGCTCAAAGAGATTGTACAAGTAGTCTGGGCTAGTACCAACACCACAAAAGGGAAAATCAGGACTCCAAAAGCACCCGCAACATTCTTCACGGCAGGAGGCAGCAAATCATGGCCAAGAACAACAGTGCCACTCGAAACATGCAGGCAGAGTCTGCTGGACGGGACAGATGACTGGGAGTGCACTGCAGACCTCCCAGAATGGAAGAGTCACCCAGAGATCATCAGCAAGAGTGGCATGAGACCAGACATAGTAGTCCACTCTAAGTCAACCAAGCAGCTGATCATGATCGAGCTCACGGTGCCATATGAGAACAGAATGGAGGCAGCTCAAATCTACAAGACTGAAAAGTATGCTGATCTGGCAAACAGCCTGAGGAGAGAAGGCTATCAGGTCAAAGTCCTCACTGCAGAAATTGGAGCTAGGGGTTTGTAGGAACGTCTGCATACAGCCTCATGAAACAGCTCTCAGTTGCAGGGAAGGAAAAAACCAGAGCCCTGAAAGCAATGGCAGAAGCGGCAGAGAGGTGTTCAAGCTGGATCTGGTCGAGGAGGAACAAAAGTGAACTTCATAAGGCTTAATTTCCCTACAAATATCAGGTGTCCCTGTGGCTCAGTGGTTAAAGCGCGAGTCATTAAGTGGAAAATGAGCATGTCCAGAGGGTCATGGGTTCGAATCCCAGCCATGGCTCGTCCCAAGATGGGGGGAAAAAAAAAAAAAAAAAAAAGGGCAGCAGAGGGACATCCGGAGTCATGAACCGGGTGTGGCCCAACCCCCCTAGAGTGTCAGGAGATAAGGGCCGAAACACTTGCTTGAAGGGGGCTTCTCTTCTGAGGACTCTCTGCTGCCACGCTCTCCAGGAGTTTCTTTCTACTCTACTAACATACATTTTAAAGAATGTATAAGCTTAGTGCAGAGAACACGCTTAGTAATCTTTCGTTACCATATGTGTTTTGTGTCTTGTTTCCAGACAAGAACAGGAAGAACGGGGGAGGGAGGGTGGTGGAGGGGGGAAATGAGAAAGAGAGGAAGCGAAAGGGGGGGAAGGAAAACGTGACAGAAAGAAACAGAAAGGGGAGAGAGAGAGAGAGAGAGAGAGAGAGTCACACCATCAAGCAAGCCTTCTTTTAGACTCAATCAATTCTGACTGTATCTTTTCTTTCTCTACGGCGATAGGAAAGTGACAAACACAGCCTAGACACGTCACTCAAAGCGCCATCTTGGTAAATCAATCCCATGATACATTTTGAGCCATGTGGCGACGGAGCGGAAGGATCAGTTATTTGGTGGCGTCAATCACAATGTCTGGACACGTGTTTGATAAAAAAAAAAAAAACAGAGGGGGAGAGAAAATACATCTTCCACATGATTAAGTAATTAAATCTTTTGACAATATGGAATAGAGAGAGAGAGAGAGAGAGAGAGAGAGAGAGGGTGGTGGTGGTGGTGGAGAGACATGGAACTAAAGCTCTCATTATTTGGAAGAGGGACAGTTGGTTTCAGGTGATGATTTGAATTTTTTTTTTAATGAAACTAAACTGTCATAACCTTGAAGGTTAATTCAATTTGGCAAATGTTGAATGAATTAATTGAATAAGTACCCTTTGAGAAAAACATGAACGATGCCTGTTTCAGTTGATGCTTTCTCTCAGAGAGAGAGAGAGAGAGAGAGAGAGAGAGAGAGAGAGAGAGAGACAGACAGACAGACAGACAGACAGACAGACAGACAGACAGACAGACAGACAGAGACAGAAAACACACACACACACACACACACACACACACACACACACACAACACAGAGAGAGAGAGAGAGAGAGAGAGAGAGAGAGAGAGAGAGAGAGAGAGAGAGAGGAGTTTGGGGAGAAAGAAAGGTCATACAAAATGTGAACCAGCCAATTAGCAAGCGAAACAAAACATGGCTCGACATTATTGTGAAGGTAATCAAGGCTTAATCTCGTATTCAGAGATGATGAGATCACATGGAATCAAAGTACATCTGTTTTTAGACTGTCCGTGATGTGTTTAAAGTAATTTCAACATTGTCAGGGAACGAGACGGCTTTGAACGTTTTTTTTTGTTAAACTCATTACAAAACTGCTAAGGATCAGGATATTAATGGCTAAAACTCGTCACTTTCTTTCACATTGAAAAGATCCAGTCGTGGAACATTTAAGCATCATCCCAAACTGACAAGACCTCACAATCAGAATGCATCTATAATTTGTAGGAGGGGTGCCGAATGGGGGAGGGTGGGGGAGGGGGGGGGGGCGGCAAATGACATTAGCAAACTGCTTAGTGTAAGTCACTACTGGCGACCATGTGCAGTGTAAATAAAGAGAGGAGGGAGGAGGTGGGGGTGGGGAGGGGTGCATTTATGTATTTGTTACTCTTGTGATTTTTTGCAGCACATTTTAACCTCATTTCAATGTAGTTTAACATTATTTTTCTTTCCTTGTGTGTGTGTGTGTGTGTGTGTGTGTGTGTGTGTGTGTGTGTGTGTGTGTGTGTGTGTGTGTGTGTAAATGCTCGCGCGCGCGTCTGTCTGTGTGTATATGCAAGTGTGTGTTCTAATCAATTCTGTTTTTCTAAACTCCTCATGCTATGAAGAGGTACACACACACACACACACACACACGCACACACACACACACACACACACACACACACACACACACACACACACACACACACACACACACACACACGTTTCTAACTGAGCGAATTTGTTTACTCATAGATTTCTCGATTTCCTGTGATAACTGATGTATGAAAACGTTGTTGCAAATACATAACATGCGTCTATTTCTGTGAACCAGTCTCATATACAGTTCTGTTCATTATCCACAATGAATGATGTTATCATGCCGGTGGAGTAATTTCAGAATCTCTTCAGTAAATCATCAGTTGTCCTTTTTATTTAGTTACTTAGTCATTTACTTTTTAATTTCATTTTTTTTATCTATTCAAATCCCCTTACCTATTTTGTGTGCGCATTTGTCTTTTCCTCACTGTTTCATTTGTCCGTTTAGTGATGCTTTTATAGGTCAGCTCATATACAAAAATGATCCTTTTTTGATGTTGTTCATACCACTGCTATACAGTGGTAATCCTGGATTCCATTTCGTCATCAAACAGGGTGAAGGGAGAATGAAGCGTGGTCATGTAGTTTAACCTTATTTTGTTTCCTTGTG
>CM065731.1:38757123-38774623 GCA_033310375.1 Conus canariensis | reverse complement strand
CAAGTGCGAAAATCAAAATCGTATTGATTAGTGTACCATGAGTCAGTTGCAAAAACACATAGAATATGATACTAACCAAGAGAAGACTAATACAAACAACTATGATAGTGCCAAGCCAAAATACAAATAAACACACAAAATCAAGTACATCATTAATGCTGTTTCAGCACTACAAACGATGTAGACGTGTGAATTTTCAAAATGCAAGTCGTTTTTAGATCTCACAAACAACAGGTATGAAATGCCCTGAAGTATGCTCACCACTGGGTTCCACTGCATTAGAATGAGTGCTAATCTACATAACAGTTCTCTGAAATGTTCTGTATGACAGAGAACGAAGAGACAACACCATGACAACACCCACCTCTACCCTGCCACCATGTGAGCTTCAGGCTGAGTGAGCGTTGTGAATATCATCATCTCAATGAACGGGATGGGAAATGTGAGACCATCAAATCGTTCGTCGAAAATGAGTCTTTCCTAGTGTCGTCATCATCATCATACTCATTATTAGCAAGAAATCACAGCAGAATATGAGTGGCCCTTGATATATTAACTGGTCTGCCCCATGACCTCAGATGTAATGCCTCCCTCCACATCCATTCCTTTACAACAGATAATTCGGGGATGGATGATGCTACATGGGTTTGTAGTCTGTATCCCATCCATCCCCCAAATCCCCCCCCCCCTCCCTACTGTCACAATAGCCTACTTCCTTTTCCTTCTTAAAGAATGTTGTGTTCGTACCGGCCAGTTTAGCAGAGGAGAGAGAGAGAGAGAGAGAGAGAGAGAGAGAGAGAGAGAGAGAGAGAGAGAGGAGAGAGAGAGAAGAGAGAGAGAGAGAGAGAGAGAGAGAGGAGAGAGAGAGAGAATTTTTGTTGACATTTGTTTTTGGTTGGAAGAGGGAACATGTTTTTGTTGGTCCACCCCACGCCTTCCCTCTCACTTTAAGCTCTCCATTCACTCCCCCACCCCCACCGCACCCTCTCCCCCTAATTTCTAACCACTATACTCCTGCCCTCTTTGTCCACTCCCACCATCGCCCCTACTCCCATCTCCATGTGTCACTGCCCTTCTAAAACATAAGTCCTCTCTATCTCTCTTTTCTTTAAATCTCCCCCTCCCTCCCCTTACCCGCCTCTGCCATCATCATGTGACCACACTGCGGAACACGGCATCTCCGGCATTTCTGTTGACAACGTCATCAGTCTGTGCGCGTGCTGAGTAGTGAATTGCAGAAAACGTGGACCCACCTCCATCAGAGCGCCCTCTTGCGTGAAATACATCCTGTGAGTTATGCACTTAAATGATGGGATGAATGTCTTCTGGGGTATTGATGTTGTTAGGTTTCCTTTTCAAGGAAAAAAAATCTACAGGAAAGCTCTCAGATTCGTGTAGACTTACTGAAACATCCTTAGAATTCCTCACTTTGCCTCTATTTCTTTTTTCTCTTGAACTCAGTGTACCTATTACCATTTTTAAACTCTGAGAGAGAGAGAGAGAGAGAGAGAGAGAGAGAGAGAGAGAGAGAGAGAGAGAGAGAGAGAGTTGGTTAGTTACATATTTGTCCTGTCTGCAAAAGTATTGATCAATGGGAATAAGTTTTCTGAACTCAGTTTCAATGCAATGTAAGGGGTGAGTTTGGTTGGGCACACACGTAAAAAGGTTTTACCTAGACATGGGCACACACACACACACACACACACACAACACACACACACACACACACCACGCGCGCGCGCGCGCGCGCCGCACGCACGCACGCATGCACGTACGCACGCACGCACACACACATACACACACACACACACATTCACACACACACATTCACACACACACACACACACACACACACACACACACACACACACACACACACACACACACACACACAGAGCAAGGGGAAATGGGAGATGTGGCGGTGATGGAGCATGTACTCATTCGAAACTTACGTGTTTAGCCTTGCTCCCAAAGTAGCGTCACCCCATGTTCCCTTCATCTTTGTAGCGTCACCCCATGTTCCCATCATCTTTTGTAGCGTCACCCCATGTTCCCTTCATCTTTGTAGCGTCACCCCATGTTCCTTTCATCTTTGTAGCGTCACCCCATGTTCCTTCATCTTTGTAGCGTCACCCCATGTTCCTTCATCTTTGTAGCGTCACCCCATGTTCCTTTCATCTTTGTAGCGTCACCCCATGTTCCCTTCATCTTTGTAGCGTCACCCCATGTTCCCTTCATCTTTGTAGCGTCACCCCATGTTCCTTTCATCTTTGTAGCGTCACCCCATGTTCCTTTCATCTTTGTAGCGTCACCCCATGTTCCCTTCATCTTTGTAGCGTCACCCCATGTTCCCTTCATCTGTGTAGCGTCACCCCATGTTCCCTTCATCTTTGCACTGTTCTGTGACCACACAGACGTAGCGTCACCCCATGTTCCCTTCATCTATGTAGCGTCACCCCATGTTCCCTTCATCTTTGTAGCGTCACCCCATGTTCCCTTCATCTATGTAGCGTCACCCCATGTTCCCTTCATCTTTGTAGCGTCACCCCATGTTCCCTTCATCTTTACACTGTTGTGTGACCACACAGACGTAAGGGCCAGCAAATGACGACAGTCTGTCTGTGACGCAAAGGTCTACATCATAACGCATTATCACTTCATCGGCGATTTCGGTTCCTAACGTTCTCTCTGTGCTCCAAGTCTTGTTCGTATAGGTGAGAATGGTTAATCTACAACAATCTCCATCCCCGAGCCCTCCCTGCCCCCTTCATTTATACACACACATGCGTGTTCGCATGAGAGCATACAGGCGCGCGTGTGCGGTCGCCGCGCGAGCGCGCGCGCGCGCGCGCGCGCGCGCACACACACACAACACACACACACACACACACAAGAAATTGTTCTCATACACTAATGCCATCATTTTGACTTGCTCAACAGAGTGAGCAGAGTAATAACGATCTCAGATAAGTGTTTTTGGTCACTTCTGTCCATTGCAGTTCCGTGGCACTAACACTAGTCATCGTACATCTTGCCAATGCTTTTTTTTCTTTTCATTTTTTTTTTCTTTGACAGCCGCCATTTTTGTTTGGCTTCATATTTAACTTGTCGTTCATATCCTTGTTTTCAACTGCAAATCTTTCTTACATGGAATGGAAACTGCCTGATATAGATGATGATGAATGTTTCTCTCCATTCACCCAGTATTTTAATGGGTGTTAATAACAATGAGCAAACACTCATCATCATAATCTTCAAGGCAATCAATATAAATAGCTTTCACACAAAATGCAGTGGAAGAGAAATATAAAGTTTTTTTCAAGCCTGGATTGTTGGTAACAATAGTTGACGATTTCGAGAGAGAGAGAGAACACGCCCTTCAAGGTTGGAGTTGTTGCTGACAATGGTTGCTGACGAGGAGGAAGAGAACACTTTCTTCAAATCTGGATATCTGGAGAGTTTAGTTAACGACAAGAGTCGGAACGCACATCGCAAGACTGGACATCTGATGGCCATGGCTGACGACATAAAGGGAGAGAGCATGTCGTCTAAGGCTAGGCAGCTGGTGGTGATGGCTGAAGCAGTATTCGTGGGATTGGAAAGAACCAGTGTTGCGCTCACTGAGTTAAATCACTTGTCCAGGGTGGCAGATAGGTCACCCCAAGGAAACGGAAGGAGAATCAAAGCGGCTGTATTTCCGCCTGGACAGGGTGAGATGGATTAAAGTGGTTTCCATTTCTCTGATGAGAACCGACCGAACCTGCCAATCATCACAAGTGTTTGACCCTGATCAAGTCATGCAGCTGACTTCACCCTGGCTGAGCATGACAAAGTGTAGGGTAAAAACCAAGTCCAGCCTTTTTAACTTGTTGAGAAATGTGCTGATGTCAGAACTCCCTCTGGGCAAAAAGAATTTTGATTATTTCTATTTTTCATCTTATTTATTTTCCCATATATGGCTTTTCACGTTATGCATGGAGTTCCAAGGTGCAGTAAGAATGTTCGAGCTTGTTTCCACATGTGTTTCTGTTCAGTCCCAGTCTCCAGGGGAGTGTGGAGGATAGTCCTACCAGTGGCAGATATAAAACATCCTGTATGGACACATTTCAATGCTAACAACATCTAAATTCAGGTGGGCATCAACGAGAGCAAAGGTGTGTAGAGATTGGTGATTACACACGTGTCCATCATGGAACCCCAGCAACCTGTTTTAATTCATGGGAACCACCACCAACACCAACACCATCACACGTAAGAACCCTGACTGAAATACTTTAGAGACTCGAAAGTGTAAGTAGAACTGTTGTCGCTTTTTCCGTTCTTTCTTTCTTTCTCTCTCTTTTTTTTTTTTTTCAAAATCAGTTTATTTATATTCTTAGGATCCATTCAGATCAATTGAAATGGAACAATTTTTTCAACAGCACTAAACATTACAATATTATTTTGTTCTTTCTGACCTCTTTCTCTATAATGTCAGAGGGCAAAAGCATTCAGTCCTGCGGAAATTGAGCTTGCTTTTCTTTCCCCTTTTTTCATTCTTCCTTACATGTGTCCAGATATCGCGATTGACCTTAACCCCTGACTGCTCCTTCCGCGCCACGCCATCTGGCGTCAAATGCGTCATGGGATTGATGCACCCGGATGTCGTTGTGAGTGATGTTTCTTTGACGTTGCCGTTATTAAAGGAAATAAAGAAGTCGACAAATTAATGGAATGAATAGATAAATGAATAAATAAATGAAAGAACAAATAAAGTAAATAAATAGATAAATATATACCTAGGTAAATAAGTAAACAAACAAACTAATTGAGTAAGCAATAAGTGAATAGATAGATAAACAAATACATAAATAAATACATAAATAGATAAATAGACACCAAGCAAATAAACAAACAGATAACGAACTAACTAACCAGCTAAATAAATGAATAAATAATAGACAAATAGAGAAATAAATA
The DNA here is from genome assembly GCA_033310375.1 of Conus canariensis. Lineage (NCBI taxonomy): Eukaryota > Metazoa > Mollusca > Gastropoda > Neogastropoda > Conidae > Conus > Conus canariensis. The sequence goes on along the minus strand of CM065731.1, from coordinate 38,769,664 downwards.
AATGTGACAGTTGATTCAATTTTTTTTTTTCACAACTAAGGTATTTGTTGCTCCCATACTATAAACCCAAAGCACACTAATCCTGCAAACGATACCAGTTCCTGCTGCACACGTATACTCGAGGTAAATGTTGCATCCAACATCACTGGAGACACAAGCTAGCAGTCAGGTGCCAGCATAACTTTTTTTTTTTTACCAGACTAATGCCGTGGGTTGATGTATAAGTCAGATAACTGCTGAGTTTCATGTGCTTCTCTCTCTCTCTCTCTCTCTCTCTCTCTCTCTCTCTCTCTCTCTCTCTCTCTCCTCTCTCTCTCTCTCTCTCTGCCCTCAAAAGCAATCTTCTTACATTAAAAATAATTCAAAATGAAGCAATGAGACTGATCCTGGGAACTACGAAAGACGCGCCAATCTCTCTCTCTCTCTCTCTCTCTCTCTCTCTCTCTCTCTCTCTCTCTCTCTCTCCTCTCTCTCTCTCTCTCTCTCTCTGTGCCCTCAAAAGCAATCTTCTTACATTAAAAATAATTCAAAATAAAGCAATGAGACTGATCCTGCGAACTACGAAAGACGCGCCAATCTCTCTCTCTCTCTCTCTCTCTCTCTCTCTCTCTCTCTCTCCTCTCTCAAAAGCAATCTTCTTACATTAAAAATAATTCAAAATGAAGCAATGAGACTGATCCTGCGAACTACGAAAGACGCGCCAATCTCTCTCTCTCTCCTCTCTCTCATCTCTCTCTCTCCTCTCTCTCTCTCTCTCCTCTCTCTCTCTCTCTCTCTCTCTCTCTCTCTCTCTGTGCCCCAAAGCAATCTTCTTATATTGGAAAGAATTCAAAATGAAGTAATGAGACTGATTTTGGGAACCAGGAAGGACACACTAATTGAAACCACGCGATACCTGCTTGATCTTCCTTCAGTGCAGGTCAGACACAAGCTGGAACAGATGAAGGCATATCTTAAAGCACTTGAAAATCCCCCAAGTCCACTGCATGCGGCAGTCAAGAAAACAAAAGACACTCGTCTAGGACGTGGAAAATCATAAACGCGACAGGCAGAAGACACTATACAGTCCGTGTGCCAGTTCTCAGAACTCAAAGAAATGAAGGATTTGCATTTCATTCTTTTCACAACACTAAGGCTCCATTTGTGTCTAAGCGCTTCATAACTATCAAGAAACACATACACACACAAAAATAACCATTAAAATTGCTTGTCAGATGAGGGTAAAAGACAAAGAGAAACCAAAAAATTTCCATGTAACATATACTCTTGAAGATTCATTAGCTTAACACAGAGAACATACTTCGTAGCTTTTTGCTTCATTAGATGTGTTTTGTGTCTTGTCTTGAGAGAAAAAGGAGAGGACGAAAAAGAGGAAGAGGAGAAAAAGGACGAGGAGGAGAAAAAGGACGAGGAGGAGAAAAGGGAGGAAGAGGAAAAGGAGGAGGAGGAGAAAAAGGACGAGGAGGAGAAAAAGGACGAGGAGGAGAAAAGGGAGGAAGAGGAAAAGGAGGAGGAGGAGAAAAAGGACGAGGAGGAGAAAAAGGACGAGAAGGAGAAAAGGGAGGAAGAGGAAAAGGAGGAGGAGGAGAAACAGGAGGAGAGGAGAAAAACGAGGAGGAGGAGGAGGACGAGGAGGAGGACGAGGACGAGGACGAGAACAGAACGACAAGGAGGAGGAGGAGGAGAAGGAGCAGGAGAGCAGGGGGAGGAGAAGGAGGAGGAAGAGGAGGAGGAAAATGAGAAGAGAGAGAGAGAGAGAGAGAGAGAGAGAGAGAGAGAGAGAGAGAGAGAGAGAGAGAGAGAGAGAGAGAGCAACACGCAATCCTTTCAAACACAATTAATTCTGACAATATTTTTTTCTCTTTCTCCGGTGTTACGAAAGTGCCAAACTCAGCCTAGACACGTCACTCAAAGCGCCACCTAGATAAAGCAATCCCATGGTGCATTTTGCGCAACATGGCGACATCGCAGGAGCAAATATCTGCTGGCGTCAATCACATGTCTGGACACGTGTCAGATGAAGAGAAAGAAAAAGGCTGTGAAAATGGAGGGGGGTGGGGGGGGGGGGAGAGAGAAATACCTTTTCTGCATGATTAAGTTATTAAATCGTCTGACAATATGGAGAGAGAGAGAGAGAGAGAGAGAGAGAGAGAGAGAGAGAGACAGAGACAGAGACAGAGACAGAGAGAGAGAGAGGATTAAATCTGGGTAGAAAGAAACTTGATATAAAATGTGAACCAGCCAATCAGCGGGCGAAACAAAACATGACTCGACATTATTTTAAAGGCAGTCAAGACTTCATCTCATGTCCAGATATTCTCATTTGTCTGTCGCTGCTCTCTCTCTCTCTCTCTCTCTCTCTCTCTCTCTCTCTCTCTCTCTCTCTCTCTCTCTCTCTCTCTCTCTCTCTTAAGAGCAGTTGATGAGATTACATGGAATCAATGTAATCTGTTTTTAGACTGTCCGTGATGTGTTTAAAGTAATTTCAACATTGTCAAGGAACGAAACATTTTTTAGCATTATTTCTTTTCGTGAAAGTCGTTACAATACTGCCAGGTATCATGACATAAAAGGCTAACGCTCTCGTCAAGTGTGTTTTTGTTTTTTACAGAAAAAATCCATTTATGAAAGATCTAGAATCTGGTGGGCAGAACATAATGATGTATCGATGGAGAGGGGGGAGGGGGGGGGGGGGGGGGGGGGGGGGGGGGAAGGGGAGGGGCAATGATGTTATGGTGAAAAATGGGTGAGTGTGTGGATGCATGTATATATTTGTTTCTCTTGTGATGCTATTTCTGCACGTTTTGAACACCAGTTCAATGTCAGTTTAACAACATTTTGTTTCCGTTTGTGTGTTTCCGCGCGCGTGCGCGTGTGTGTATGCGTGCGTGCGTGCGTGCGAACATGCACGCGCGCGCGCGCGTGTGTGTGTGTTAGTGTTACGATCAGTTCTTTTTTTCACGACTCCTGCTTTTGTTTGAATTCAGTGTGTAAAGAATGCTTCTGTCTGCCTCCATTTTGTACACTGGTAAATCTCTTGACTTCCTGTGCTAACAGATGTATGTAGTGATTGACATGAATGCATACACTGACTGACTCCATTCGTGTGAACTTTGCTCGCACATACTTTTCTCTTGATTGTGCAGTGAGTGCTTTCATCACGTGGCCGGTGTGAGAGAACACAGATAAATTATCCAATCAATTTCCCCCTGTCAATGCTGGTCTGATGGTAGGTGATAGATTTTACGTCTGGAACTGTTTACTTGACTGGCTGCATTGATGATTCACCCTATGGGTATACCTTTCCTTTCTGCCGTTCACTTTTCTGTCGTTTGCTTTACACACTAATTAATCACACAACCCAGAGAGAATGGTTCACGTTGTTTCTACTGTCAGTGAGGATGGGTCGTTTCTTGTATTTCATTATTTGTGTCTCTCTGCCACTTGTCCCAGTAAATAAACTGGTTTAAACTCACAAGTGTCGTTAATTTGTTTTCCTTTTCTTTTCTTCGTCATTTAAGAATGTCTTCAATTGACTAATGCCAAAGAAAAGGTAGCAATATTGATCTCATGGGAGGGAAAACGGACCGCGTTTCGATATATAGGTTCTTCAAAAACCGTTTTAATAAAGTACGTAAAAAAGACGAATGACTTAAAGCAGTTCCCTTTCTACGCATATAATTCACATTCGTAACACACACACACACACACACACACACACACACACACACACACACACACACACACACACACACACACACACACTGTTTCACTTCCTCTAGAGCTGCCTTGTTTTAACTGTCCTTTGTTTATTGTGCGTCATAAAAATTAAGACGCATGTATAATTATTATTTCTTTGCCTTCGAAGAACTCACAGTTCCAAACGTCACCTTCCTGCCCCCTCCCCCCCCCCCCCTCCCCCCCTCCCCCCGGGATCAATGCTCCTGCCTTTTCGTTGATCTCTGTTTTACCTGTTCAGATCCTGCACTCATCTGTAAGTGTCTTAACTCAATCCACATTTTCATTTAGCTATTTATTTGTTTATTCATACATTTATTTACATTTTCATTCGTTTATATATCTATTTATTTATTCATTCATTTATTTTTTTTATCATAAATTCATTCATTAATCTATTTATTCATTTGTCTATTATTATTTATTTCATTGTGTATTTATTTATTCAATTCATTCATTTACTTTTTAATCATTAATTCTTTTTCATTCATTCATTCATTCATTCATTCATTCATCCATTCATTCATTCATTCATTTATCTATTATCTCTTAGTTCGTTCACTGGATTTTTCATTTCTATACTGATTTCTTTATTCGTTTAATTTGTCATTTATTTACTTATCTGTTTCTTCATTCACACACACACACACACACACACACACACACACACACACACACACACACACATATATATATATATATATACATATATATATATATATATATATATATCATTTATTCTTTCATTGATTCATCTATCCGTTTATCTATTTAACCATCTTATCTTTTTTATTCACCTACGTAACTCCGTCTTGAGTGTCTCATCAATCGTTCAGTCACGCTCTTGTGAATCGGCGCATATAATGAATAATCATCTATTGATAATTATTGTTCAGATCGCCGCTATATTCGATCATAGATGTTGGGTTCCATTTCCTCCTCAAACACGCTGAAATGAGACAGACTCTCAACGTGTATGGCTGGTCACAGTCCCGACTGACGATGACCGTGACGAACACCTGGGAGAAAAAGTGTTCCCAGCGACTGATCTGCCCCATGCGTGGATCGTCTTTTCCCTGTGGATTGTTCCTCCCGCGCGCCCTCTACTTCTATGATCTGACCTGTAGGCTGAGCAAATATTGTGTGCGCGTGATGACGTCCCTTTCCTTGGCCTGTCTTCTCAGGCAAGGTGTTGGATGGATGTGTTCCGAGGAGGGGAAGCGATCATCAGGGACACGATTGGAGGGCAGTCTCTTCTAAAGGTAGTTCTTGACTCACGTGTGCAAATAGATTCGTTGTGTGTGTGTGTGTGTGTGTGTGTGGTGTGTGTGTTTTGCTTATGCGTGTGCGTGCGCGCGCGCACGCGCGCGCGCGCGCGTGTGTGTGTGTGTGTGTGTTTTTGAACTTGCCCAAATCGGTATGGAGTAGTAGTAGGAGTAGTAGTAGCAGTAGTAGTAGTAGTAGTAGTAGTAGTTGTTGTGGTTGTTGTTGTTGTTGTGGTTGTGGTTGTTGTTGTAGCAGTAGCAGAAGTGGCAGTTGTGGTAGTACTTTCATTCTTATATCTTTTCACAAAAAAATACATGATACCAGACGTCTCCCCCACCCCCTCCCCCGGCCCGTTGTGCCCCTTCCTCCGTCCACCCTCCCCCCTCTAAGGTCTTCTTCAGGTAAAACAAGCAACATTTAAGACAATGAAAACGAAGAACGAGCAATCACTTTTCTTACATTTGGTGCAAGATGGGTGTTGAATGAACAAAGCTGTTGGGATGGGGACCATGGGAGCTAAAGTAATAATCATAACAATAACAATAATGATTACAGTAATAATGATAGTGATGATGATAAAAAAAAAGTCTAAATAACAAAGGGAGGAATACTACCACGTTTGGTGACAATGTGACGATCGATAAGTGTTGAAGGACACGTGTCCTGTTTGGGGACAATGATAACGATCATATACAAAGTGGGATATGCCACCCTTCTGCAGGAAGCAAAGACTCACCTTGTTACGGCCATCGATCTTCTCTCTCTTAAGAACTGATTTCAAATAGAGATCAGAACATGCTCTGGCCCTTCACCTCTGCCAGCGTTCTTTTACTACGTCCATATAAGGGTCTGCAAAGATCAAGAGTCTGATGCTTCGTTGTAACAGTTTCTCACTTCTCTACAGTTGATCACCTGGGTGGAGGAGAAAAAAAAAGTCATGTTAGAAGTGAGTATATTGGCTTGTGACATGTCAGTATACTGAAAGAGTCCATTTTGGAAGTTTGTGATGTTTCGGGTCAGCCTCACTTCTGCCTCTTAGCTTTCGTAACAGGGGAAGTAACTGTCCTAAAACGGCACATGAGTGCCTGATCTGAAAAAGGATGTAAATGTGAATAGATGGTGTTTCCCTGCTTTTTTTTCCTAACGTTTAAACAAGTCTTGTTCCCTGTCCTCCAGGTTCCCCCTATCCCCCCCTGACAAAAGTTTAGAGTATATTTGTTATTTATTTATTTTACCTGCTTACCAGTTTATTAAGTTATGTACTTGCTTATTCATTTGTTTGTTTATTTATTTATTCATGTATAAATGAAGGTATGTATATATCTATTTATCTGTTTATTTTTTCATTAATTAATTAATCTATCTATCTATCCATCTATCGATCGATCGATCGATCGATCCACCTATCTATCTATCTATCTATCTATCTACCTACCTATCTATCTATCTATCTATCTACCTATCTATCTATCTATCTATCTATCTATCATCATCATCATGTTGATGTCTGGCCCTAATATGATTCCTGTGGTCGGCAGAGCAGGAAATACGTTGAGTTCCTGAATTGCATTTTTACGTGGTATGAAAACGTGCATTTTTTTTAAAAATGTGCTTGTCAGGTTTGTCTCCTTGAAAAGACAAACCAATATCGAGACTTGGGCCTTCTCATTTCAGCTACTTTTCTCTCTATATATGTAATGCCATATCGCAGTCTGAGACAGCTGAAACATAAAGACATCAAATCTGTCCCTGATACGTTGCTAACGGTCCTCTCTCTCTCTCTCTCTCTCTCTCTCTCTCTCTCTCTCTCTCTCTTCTCTCTCTCTCTCTCTCTATTTCACACACACACACACACACACACACACACACACACACACACACACTCAAGCGCACACATGCCCGCACACACAGAGAGAGAGAGAGAGAGAGAGAGAGAGAGAGAGAGAGAGAGAGAGAGAGAGAGAGAGAGTTTCAGAGCGTGATGTACAAAGCTTCTAACTTCTTCGTAATGCACAACACGTCATAGCAAAAAGGTGTGCATGGGAAGGGGCGGGGTGGGGGTGGGGAACAGGGTAGGGAGAGAGGAAGGGGTGGGGGAAGTAGGAATAAATGTCTTAGGCTGTGATTTTTAATTCTGACGTAATACGTTCGGTTGCAGGAAAGGAAAATCATTACCAGAGAGAGAGAGAGAGAGAGAGAGAGAGAGAGAGAGAGAGAGAGAGAGAGAGAGAGAGAGAGAACTGTCGCCAAAAAATGACCACGATTTTAAACGTAAACAAATTGGATAAGATCGACGTGAAAATGTTTTTTCTTTCTGTCTTTCTTTTTGTCTGTCTTTCTTTCTGTCTTTCTTTCTTTCTTTCTTTTTTTGTTCTGTTCACTTACTTTCCTTTTTCTTTCCTCTTTTGTCAGTTGTTCTTTCTACCTTTCAGGATTGTTGTTTTGTGTGTTGTTCTATTCCTTCTTTCTTTGAATCGTATTCGTCCATCATTTTTTCCCTGTGGTGTTCTTTTCATTCCTTCTTTGTTGTAGTTTCTTCCCTTTATTTTTTTTTCATTGCTATTCTTTTTTTTTTCTTTTTCTTACACATCTTTTTTCTTTGTGCTTTTTTTTCTCTCTCTCTCTCGTTTGTCGTCTTGTTTTACAGTCTATCCATTTCCTTTCATTTCTTCCGTCTTTCCTTCTTCTATGTTTTTCCCTTAACACATTTTAAGTGTTGTTCTTTATTTATCCTTCTTTCATTTTGTTAGATAATATTACACGTTCAGCTTTTAAATTTGCTTTACTTTCTTTTCTTTACCTATTCATACTTTTAAAAAAAATTCTTTATTTCCTCATTCCATCATAATTTTGTTCTTTTCTCTCTTTTCTTTCATTTTGCGTAAATCCATGCCCCCTCCCCCCCGCCCCCCCCCAGTCATTGATGTTCTATTCACGTGTCTCATTCTTCTAGCTCTCTACCCAGAGCCCTACCCAGACTCGTCGGGTCACAGTTCCATCACCGTCAGTCACTAGGAGCCGCTTTTATCGTCGGCTTACGGCAACCCAACGGAGGAGACACTGCACTGCTGTCGGGTGGTGTTTAGTGTCGCCTGTTCTGGTCCAGCATATGCTGGGCATCGCCTACTGATTAAAGTATTTGCCTAATCGATAGCCCACTGATTAAAATATCTGCCTAATCGATGAGCCAACGTTAGTGAGCTTCCCTTCCAGAATGCACCACCCTAGGTTTCTGACGAGGCCCCCCTTACCCCCCCCCCCCATCCCCCCCACCGACGTCCCCAAATGTGTTGATACTGACGACCTTGACATGAACTCATCACAGACATAGACGTGAAGGGAAAATGGAAATAAAATTGTCATCATGCTAGCGAGGGATGGAGGGGGGGGGGGGGGGGGGAGGAAGCGGACGGGCAAAGGATCACAGGACTTGAGACATTCCATACAGATCAAAAAGGATCTGAATGCTGGAAATAGTGCTGTAGCGTAGTGTTCTGGTCAGAGACTCGATGACCGAGCCGTACTCTTGCACTTCCTGTCATATCATCCAGGTATCAACCAGGCCCGAGAGATACAGACACCTGCAGTGTACGGTCAGGAAATCTGAGCAAACAGTTCAAGACGCAGCCCTTGAGTGGACGAAAGTGTACTCTGGGGTTCCACTCCTCCTATGGCACAATCGACTTCAGAGAGGGGCCAGGCGGGAGCCGACATATCCAGCAAGCTAATGCTCTGGGTAGGATGGAGAACAACAACAACAACAAAGTCCCACAACCTCTCTCTCAGACCTCCATGCTGCTAACTAGGGCACCGGGGTGGCGGCTGACTTCTTGACTTAGTTTCTGCCTGCTCTTTTCTGTACTTTCTTTTTGTTTTTAGTTTTCATTTGTTTTTTGTTTTGTTTTTGTTTTTGTTTCTTTTTCTCCCGACCCCTTCCTCTCGCCACAGATCCCCAATTCTCCTGCCACTGCCATGACCGATCTCTGTGGAGTTGGGTTCGGAGGGCGCTGTTTAAACATTCACACAGTCACACACCTCTCTGTCCCCCCTGCAATAAGATTAGAGACCGCTTTCCTTGCCCTCCTTTCTCTATCGCCACGCCTTGTCCCCGCCCCCCTCCCCCCTCCCAACTTATCATTCTTGCTACCACTTCTTCACCCTCCTTTTTTCCCCTTCCCCCTCCCGCCCGCGCGCGTGCACACACACACACACACACACACACACACACACACACACACACACACACACACACACACACACACACACACACACACGCACGCACGCACGCACGCACACACACACTCACAAACATAGACACACACACACACACACACACACACACACACACACACACACACAGTGGTAGTTAATTCTGCCTTATGTCTTAGATTGAAGAAATAGGGGGAGATAAGCATTCATATCTGCAGTGGTAGATAATTCTGCCTAACTAACAGTATGTGCTTGAGAGGGCGGATGGGGAATAATAAATGCTTCTCAAAATGAGCCTTCAGCTTGCACGCCGCTCATTATAGGCTCCCCATCCACAGCCACATCCTGGTTTGACCCGCCACAGCCACAGTACCGGCAATTCGTAAGGAACACTTAGTGTCAAGTCATCATGAGGCAACCCGCCAGAGGAGACACTACACTGCTGTCGAGTCACTTCAGTGGTGGTCAGTGGCGCCTGTTTAGATCCTAGGACACCACCTACTAAGATTTCTACTGACGACAATAATGGCTCAGACGCCGAGCCAGTGTGAGAGAGTTCTGTCTCCGGATGGCGCCACTACGTCCGTCCAACGACACTCCCCTTGAATTCACATGTATTGGTGACCCCGACAGAACCTCACCAAGGGCATAGACTGGTGGAGGAAATCGAAACATATCACCATGAGTGAAGGACATGATGGGCCACAGAATGTGATGACTCGACATTTTATAATGCTGATCGATGATCAGGAGGAGGAGGAAGATGATGCTATAGATTTTCATTCTGGTCTGAGACTGCGTGACATTCTGTTTTCGGCATTTACTTTCATAACATATCCTGGCTTCATCTAGACCCGAGAGATACAGACACCTGCAGCGTTGATCAGGAAATTTAAGTAACATTCAGAGGCGCATCCAATCCGTGGATCAAACTCGACTGTTTGGTCCTAGTCCTTCCACCTCAGCCTATATCAAACTCAACTCTAAGTAGAAGTCGGTCGGGACAGAAAAATCCCACAAGAAACGGCTCTGAAAGGAATCGAACCCACGACCTCCCAGCCCGGGAGTTCGCGACGCTATCCACTTTGCCACGGCAGCTGATCTTCCCTAAAATGATAAGTCAAGATAATAAATTTGCCTGGAGACTCAAAAACGGAGACACAGGAACAAACGGAAGAAAAACTACTGAAGTTACTACGTGACCAGCTGCAGGTAGAAAGCTGCACAGGAGAGCACATCAGTGTGGCTCACAGAATCGGCCGATTCAGAGACGGATAAAATAGGCCAGTGGTAGCTCGATTCACGACAAGAAAAGTGATAACAGAAATATTCAAAAAGAAGAAAATACTCAAGGAGAAGAAAAGCAGAATCTTCATCGTTGAAGATTTAAGACCGCTGAATGCTCAAAGACTGGCCCATGTGAAAAGGCACCCAGCTGTGATGAGGGCGTGGTCTTTCAGAGGCCAGTTGTTTTGCAAACTTTTAAACCTGCAGGTGATCGCAATTGAACATGGCGATATCGGCAAAATCGATCAGGTGTTGCTTAACACACCGGACAACCGTCACCAAGGCCAGCAGCCGACCTACTCCTCTCTCGGGGCATCACCGATTAACCAGGCGGGCGCAGCAGGGAACACTTCCGGAGGTTCCAGTCTATCTTCCTGTGAATATCCCGCCCGGGGCCTCGGCAGAGAACGGAGTCTTGGAGCCAGAAGCCTTGAGCAACGTCCTGGTGATAGCAGCCATACTTGAAAGGACACGGATGGAAATCTAGGATCCCCTCTGCAGCTCTTCGGTAAAAGTGAAATGGATCATGCCGCATGTGAAAAAAGCACAGACCTGGACTCTCATGTGATGAACAGTGATGGGAAGCAATGATATCCAACCATCCCCCCAAACCCAAGGTTTGGTCTGAACTTTTGAATTGAATGTGAATTTCTTTTTTTCTCTTCAAGAATTTTTTTGTTGTTGTTGTTACAAAGATTGTGATTCTTCAACCCGATCCTTGACAAGAATGGGATTATCTGGACATTCATAGAAATATAAAAGAATGGTGAGTTGAAAAAAAAAGACAATATGATATGATATATAGACATGTGGTTTAATAACTTATCTATCCTTCTGTCTTGTCTGTTCTTTCCTATCCCAGATCTTTTTCTTCTCTCGACACAGTGCATTCACTTCCATAATTTCCGTCAGTTTTTTCCAGATCCTGTAATTCAAATAGGGAAATCTCCCATTCCAGCTGTCAAAGAGGCCAAATTCTTAGGAGTTATTTTTGACCAGAAACTCAACTTTCTCAGCCACATTAAAAACCTCAGAACTTCTTGCCAGAAAGCTTTGAATATTCTGCGGGTTGTAGCACACACTGACTGGGGCGCTGATAAGAAAACTTTGCTGCACCTCTACAGAGCCTTGGTCCGTTCCAAACTGGACTATGGTTGTGCTGTGTACGGCTCTGCAAGACCGTCTTACCTAAAACTCTTGGACCCTATCCATCATCAAGGGCTTCGTCTCTGTCTTGGAGCATTCCGCACCACTCCTGTGTACAGCCTGTATGCAGAGGCAGGTGAACCCTCACTGTCCAACCGCAGGCTGAAACTGTCTCTGAATTATTATATCAGACTGTTCTCGGAACCAGAAAACCCTGCCTGTGACTGTGTTTTTGACCCTCCGTTCCAAAGTAAATTTGAAAACAACCCTAACTGTATTCCGCCGTTTGGTCTTCGTATGCAGCCTCACGTGCGGAATGCAGGTCTAGACTTAGGAGTTGTGTCCGATTTTTCCAAGTTTCCAGATGAGCCTCCGTGGACCTTTTTCACACCAGAGATTTGTTTTGATCTTGCAGCTTTTCGTAAAGAGTCTACCAGCTCTCTGGCATACAAGGCATTGTATTCTGACCTCTGTTCAAAATTTCCATCTTATCAGAAAATTTTCACTGACGGTTCCAAGTCTGAGGATGGAGTGGCCTGTGCAGCCTACTGCCCTGGGGCTCCTTCTCAGATACTGTTAGAACATATACCTCCAGATGCTTCTGTCTATTCCGCTGAACTTACTGCTCTGGTTCTGGCATTGAAGATAATCTCACAATCTAAGAAGAGGGACTTTCTGGTTCTGTCAGATTCACTGTCAGCGTTGGAGGCCATAGCTGGCCGCAACCTTCAGCACCCAGAACTTTTACACTTTTTTGAACTTTTGACCAAGTTGAAAGCGGATGGTTACAACATTATTTTGGCTTGGATTCCTGGTCATGTTGGCATTGGAGGGAACGAAATGGTTGATCGTTTAGCCAAGAATGCCACAAGAGAGAAACTGTCCAACATATATA
>CM065731.1:38752123-38754623 GCA_033310375.1 Conus canariensis | reverse complement strand
ATTCCGCATCCCTGCTGAGATAGTGTGGTTGTGTTCAGCGGCGCCTGTTCTGACCCCTTTAATCGACTTCTCTCCTGCTTTGAATACAGTACAACCCCAGTTTCTAATCGATTTCTCTCCTGCTTTGAATACAGTACAACCCCAGTTTCTAATCGACTTCTCTCCTGCTTTGAATACAGTACAACCCCAGTTTCTAATCGACTTCTCTCCTGATTTGAACACAGTACAACCCCAGTTTCTAGCTGGAAACCCGTCAGCTCTAAACACTGGCCCGAAGTTGCATTCTGTGAATTATCAGCTTTCTGCTCAACAGAACACAGTCTGCTTGTGCCAGTCTGTAAACTGTGATACCTCTGCTTGAATACCTCAGGGCGCAGTATGGTACCCTACTCTGTTTGCCTCATGCACCAGTTTTTTGCTCAGTTGCGGGACGAAAACTCCTGACATCAAATGCGTTGATGCTGCTGGCATTTAAGATATGTCCGTCTCTGATGTTAATTACAATCAACGTTATGAAATTCTGTTCATAGCGCACAAAATATCAGGATCTGGATGACGCTAAAACAAATATTACGAGACTTTACAGAAAAGATCCGTTGTCTGTACAAACATTTGTCATAAACGGACACATTCTTTAACGGTTGGATAAATGCAAATATCTGGAAACTATTTTTGGTAAAGAGTATTGTTTTTGACAGAAAAAATATGTATTCAAACGATATTGCAATTCAAAGTTTTTTTTGGTTTTTTTTTTCTTAAAAGAAACTGGGGATTAAGGAAACTGGGGATTATCAATATCAATTTAAGGAAACTGGGGATTATCGATGTCAGTTTCAAACGCATTTTAAGTACTGTGGCTGCTGTGTTGGGTACCGGTGAGGACGTTTGGAGAGAGAAGCAAGCGAACGCTGAATGATGTGATGGCATTATGGAGATGAGACAAACCAGTGGATAAAAGCTATAAGTGAGATGAGTGACGCGACAATCCAAATGATGACAATCATTACTGAGCAAAATCAGACAATCTTTAACAAAACAGGATACCATTACAAAATCTCATACATCAGAAGATTTTTTTTTTAATATATGTTTTATTCCTCCTCTCTCATCCCTCCACTCCACAGTTCCTTCACTCTTTCTTTCTTCAAGCACTCATCCTTCGACATGGATTGAACAATTTAACATGAGCATTTCCAGTACATGTACCAATATATAAATGTGTAATTATGAATAATAAATGAATTATGAATAGTAAATACAGTCGTTACAATCTGGCAATTTTTCTTTGTGCTTTACTCAGTTTGAACGAGTGAAAAAAAAAAAAAGGAAAAAAGTAGTAGTTACAAGGAGGTTTGTTTTTCGTTTTCAGTTACAAACAAACAAACAGACAAACACAGAACATTATAGTGACAATACAGTAATACCAGGTACTATGAATTTGAGAAAATAGCATGCACACACGCAAATATATATATATATAGATCAATAAGATTAGAATTCCTGAAACGATTTTGAGAGTGCTCAACCCCTTGGGGAGCAACATTTGTTAAAAATAAGGTTTAAAAGGCAATCTACAAATTTGTTTCTAGCTCGCGCTGTCGTCAGGATGATTTTGGTTTGCCCACCGCCGGTGTTATATAGCGTGTGGGCTCCCGTTTGCGGTTGTTTGCACGTGCGGGTTGGCTGCACGTGTTTTTTGAGGTTTTCAGGTTTTTGTTTTGGGTGTATTCACTAACAACGATTTCCATTTATGCCTGCAGTTGTTTACTATTTCTGTTTTGGTGTTTAGAGTTGCGAAGTGTGGTTTGCATAGTATTAACCATTTTTCAGTTAAACATAGATTGCACCTTTTTGAAATATTGCTGTATGATGATGCTCTTTTTATGATTTTCCAGGATATATTGTAGTTTGTTTTTGCGTCTTTAAGTTTCCAGATATATTTGCTCAGTTCTGTTTGGTTTTTGTATTTTTCTTTATTAAATGACTGTTTGTGGTTTGCATATCTGGATCCCTATGTATGTTTCTTTCTCATTTTCTGATGTCACAGTGGCTTGGTATACAATATTGTTGGAAAGGCATTTATTGCTTAGGGGGCACTGCTCTTTTTTGATGCAATTGCAAGATTTCCTTTCTTCACCCTTCTTTGCTGTGTTGGTTTTCATTTTGTTAGATGCGTCAATTACATTTTTGAGGTTGGGCATACATGAATACGATAGTTTGACGGTGTTTTTGTTGAATATTTTATGTAGTTTGTGTTCTTTTGGGAACGAAGTTGTTAAAAGTTTAAAGAATTCTTTCCCTATGTTTGTTTTGAGTTTCCCTTCGTATGGTGGGTTGTACCATATGATTTTTCTTTTTCTGTTTTTCTTATTTCTATTTGTGTTGTTGTCTGGGTTGTATTGTTGTTTGTAGTTGTACCCACTTTTTTGCAGTGCTTCTTGGTATTCTACTGCTGCATTGTTGAATACTCTTTCATTGCATGACAGGTTTGATAGTCTCT
>CM065731.1:38732123-38734623 GCA_033310375.1 Conus canariensis | reverse complement strand
GAGAGAAGAGAGAGAGAGAGAGAGAGAGAGAGAGAGAGAGAGGTGTGTGTGTGTGTGTGTGTGTGTGTGTGTGTGTGTGTGTGTGTGTGTGTGTGTGTGTGTGTGTATACAGAATTTACATGGCAGAGATATAACGCATGTGAACACTTACACATTTGAACACTCACAGAGTTGTGAACAATGTACCTTAAAGTGTTGAAACGTGGATCAGGTGGGGATTAGCTTTGAGAAGGATGATGCAAGCAAACTGGACTCAAAAGATCGAAAGCAGCTGAAGGTTTTGCTCATAGTCTGCTTCTGTGGAGTAGAACCAAGATGTGTCAGCCATGTTTTTTTTTTCAGTATGAAACTGTGTGATGTTTTGATAGCTCTCGTAGATTTTCAGATGCAGGGTGTTGCGCAATTATTTGCAAAGATATGAAAATCACAAAACTGCAACTGTAAATTAATGTTGCGGTATATAGACATTCACCAATCGATGGTCGGCCGTCATTGTTCTGTACTCGGCTCTTTCCGTCTGTATACTGAGTTGAGTTCTGCTGTTCAGCAGACCCTTGCTAGGTGGTGAATGAGAGTTGATAAAAGCGAAAACAAAGTGAGAAAAAAACAGGAGGATGGAGGACCCACTTTAAAAAAAAAAAAAAAGGGGGGGGGGGGGGTACGAAGGGAAAAAGAGGAACAATGTGTAGAAAATGGAGACGGGAAGACAAAAATTTGAGAGAGAGAGAGAGAGAGAGAGAGAGAGAGAGAGAGAGAGAGAGAGAGAGAGAGGCAGACAGACAGACAGACAGGCAGAGACTGTCTGTACTCTGCCCAAATTAACAAGAATAGAAATACCACCACCACCACCACCACCACTATTACTACTACATCTATTACTACTACTGTGTGTGTGTGTGTGTGTGTGTGTGTGTGTGTGTGTGTGTGTGTGTGTGTGTGTGTGTGTTTTCCTGAAAGAGACATAACAGGGCAAGCTACGCTAATGAAATAAATTCAGTGTCAAGCATTACGGGCACAAATCAATATGTGTCAGAGCCTTTTGAAAACGGAAAGAGTTTTTATTGGAATTTTATGTAGATTGCTCGTTTTATGATGAGTAATTGGCGCGCGCGCGCACACACACACACACACACACACACACACACGCGCGCGCGCGCGCGCGCGCGCGCTCGAGCACAGAAGAGAGAGAGAGAGAGAGGGGAGAGAGAGAGAGAGAGTTCCCGGGTTTTGGACCAGCTGGTAAACCTATCTTATAGGTCAACCCTCTAAACATTCATTACAATAACTTATCACACACACACACACACACACACACACACACACACACACACACACACACACACACACACACACACACTACTCCTAATCGGTCGATTACCCACTTCTTCACCATGCTCTAATTTCTTGTCGTTTAAAACGCTTAGAGTCCTTTGTGAGGGATTTCGCTCCCTTGATAGTGTGGGAGTAGTCTACGTAAGTATGTCTCCTCACTAATAGCACTTTGGTGAATTGATCATATAATGGACCGAAAAACGTCGAAGAAAAAGAAAAAAGTGTGACCTAGACACAGTTGAAAAGTGTGTTGTGTGTGTGTGTGTGTGTGTGTGTGTGTGTGTGTGTGTGTGTGTGTGTGTGTGTGTGTGTTTTTAAAAACCTAGTCCTACAAGAAAGGGTCCGATAGACTGAAGAGGACTGGTATTTAAAATCTATTTTGTGAATTGGCATTAACAGAGTGAGAAATAAAGGATACATTTTGCAAATGTACATGAGTGTGTAAGCAGTCTTCACAGTTACGGGTAGGGTAAGGCAATTTTGCTTTTCTTTGCGTTTGCTGGGTTTCTTTCTTTTTTTTTTTTTTGTATGTTTGTTTAAGTTGTTTGATTGTATTTATTAGTAACAAAATCGTCATTTGTAAACAACCGTAGTGTTTGTTGTTGGTAAGTGAAATTGAATGTTTCATCATGATAACTTGCTTATCCTTTTGTTGGGTCTGCCTATTTCTTCACGCTGGAAGTAATTAAATGCCTCATCTAAACGGCAAAACCGTGAAGTTTTGTCAGAAATATCACAAAAAGTGGAAGTAATTAAATGCCTCATCTAAACGGCAAAACCGTGAAGTTTTGTCAGAAATATCACAGAAAAGTGGAAGTAATTAAATGCCTCATCTAAACGGCAAAACCGTGAAGTTTTGTCAGAAATATCACAAAAAAGTGTAAAAGATACACACGTGTATCGTTTCATATGCTTTCTTTTTTCTTTTTTTTTTTAGCTTGCAACATGAAAAAATATACACTTGATAGTAATGATGATGATGGATTCTCACGTCGTTTCCAATGGATGAATAGGCAGGGCATCAAATACGTTTAGTAATATGGCCATTTTGATCATAGTAATTACCCATTTGTAAGCAAGAACACTATCAAAACAATGAAACGCGCACAGGGTATAGTTCGGTCAATGTTTGGCAGACACATGAATTATTGTGACTAATCAACAGTAG
>CM065731.1:38724623-38727123 GCA_033310375.1 Conus canariensis | reverse complement strand
GCTTTCTCTGTCTGTCTGTCGTCTGTCTGTCTGTCTGTCTGTCTCTCTCTCTCTCTCACACACACACACACACACACACACACACACACACACACACACACACACGTACACACACGTGCGCGCGCGCGTTACCTTTATTTCATACGTCTGTCCTTCCTTCCAGCGTTGTAACCGTTGTTCCATAACTTGCCTACAGAAGTTGTCAACCGTGGTGGATCAGGGTATGAAGAGCTGAAGGAAGAAGAGGGTTCTGTTTCTCTTCTTCTTCTGCTGGGAGTCAGTGAGCATAATACGAGTGCGACTTTGTGAGCGTGACTGGCCTCTCCAATCTCCCTCTTCTCCCTCCCCAATAGCTCCCCATCAAAACACTCGAGGTGTGAGGATAACCAACCATCTCTCCTTAACACCGTTCGCTCAGATCCTCCAGCGAGGACCCAAGGATTCGGAGCTGTTGAGACGGGGACACGACCGTCCTTGTGTAAAGGTTGCACACCAAAAATGAATGCTCCAAGGCCTCACTTAAGGAGTCAAGTATTTATAGATTGGCGCGATTCGATTGTTTTGATAATTTCTTTTTTCATTGTGTCGGAAAGTTGATTCTTCTCATTTTCTTTCATATTGCCCTCAAGGTACAAACCAGGTGGTTCCAAGCCGACAGATTAAAATCATAGGAATGGGACTGTTTGGTGGTTTCCAGCTGGTGCAAAGATAGGGTCATGGGTGAGTGCAAAGGCCTGAAATGTGATGTCAGTCAAGGGGAAGATCATGTATTTGAAGACTGTTTGCGATATCCTCGGTGAAAATCTCCCCAAAACGAGGCAAACAACTGGTGGGGAGATGTTCTTTTGGTCAGTTATCAGTTTGCATGGATTAAATATGTTTTAGTGCAAAATCCTAATGGTGGCGTGTGGCCACAGCATCCAGAGAGGCAGAGTACCTAGAGCCCTGGGGCTTAATGAGACAGTGCAGCGCCCCCATCCCCCTCCCCTTCCCCCTCCCCCCAACTCCCTTCTACTCTGTCGAGCAGGAAAGTCGGTTACGGAGTCAGTACGAGAGTGGTTGAGAGGCGTGCGATTGTTCTGTGAAATCTGTATCCTTTGTTCGTATTCCTGTCACTATGCTGTACTACACTTCGTGTTCTGTGAAGTCTGTATCCTTTGTTCGTATTCTTCTCACTATGCTGTACTTCACTTCGTGTTCTGTGAAGTCTGTATCCTTTGTTCGTATTCTTCTCACTATGCTGTACTACACTTCGTGTTCTGTGAAGTCTGTATCCTTTGTTCGTATTCTTCTCACTATGCTGTACTTCATTTCGTGTTCTGTGAAGTCTGTATCCTTTGTTCGTATTCTTCTCACTATGCTGTACTTCACTTCGTGTTCTGTGAAGTCTGTATCCTTTGTTCGTATTCTTCTCACTATGCTGTACTTCACTTCGTGTTCTGTGAAGTCTGTATCCTTTGTTCGTATTCTTCTCACTATGCTGTACTTCACTTCGTGTTGTGTGAAGTCTGTATCCTGTGTTCGTGTTCCTCTCACTATGCTGTACTTCACTTCGTGTTGTGTGAAGTCTGTATCCTGTGTTCGTGTTCCTCTCACTATGCTGTACTTCACTTCGTGTTGTGTGAAGTTTCTATCCTTTGTTCGTGTTCCTCTCACTATGCTGTACTTCAGTTCGTTTCGTCCCCACTGTCTTTTATTCCCAGAGTTTTTCCTTCTCGTGACTTCCGTTAGATTTCTTTTCTTTTCTTTTCATTTCTTTATTTCTTTCTTTTCCTTCTTTTTTGTGTTGTTTTTTTGTTTTGTTCTTTCTATCGTTCTGTCTTTCCTTTTGCCTGTCTGTTTTTTTCTGTCTGTCTGTCTTTCTTTCTTTCTACCTTTCTGCCCTTCCGTTTTTGTACTCCCAGTTCTTATAGAACAGGGAGTACTTTACAATGAGAACGAAAAAATGCTGTCTGTCAGTCTGTGTGTCTGTCCGTGGTCAAAATGTGTTCCACTCGCTCCAGACAAAACTTCTGGGCCGATCTTTCTGAAAATTTGTAGGTATGTTCATTATGGGTCACGGATGATGCCCGATGTTTTATTTTACCTTTATAGCCGTTACTTACAGGCCCAAAACGGTTTTTCTTGTTTATGGAATATTTCAGGAAGTACTTGTCCAATTTATAAGCGGTTTGGATGATCTTGTGACAAATCGGAGCGACTTTCTATATGTAAGGATATAATGGTGTACATCGGTTATATAACCGTTAAAACCGTTATTTTGCCGTTTTTTTTAATATATTGGTGGATTTTAATTAAATTTAGTATGTAGAAAGGTTATCGCACACAAATGGCACTTCCATATAGTGTTTCAAAATTTGATCGTTAAAAACTGTTATTCTTGACATTTTGCCCGATCTGGTTGAAATTTGGTAGGTACATAGGCTTTAGCCAAGTGAGGACTAAAATACCAGTTTCAAAAGTGTACCTCGGTTACATAACCGTTAAAACCGTTATTTTG
>CM065731.1:38714623-38719623 GCA_033310375.1 Conus canariensis | reverse complement strand
CCTCCCCCGCCAGCCCCCCACTCCCCCATCCCTATCTCCATCCCGCTATTCCCGATTGCCTTTCAGAGCTGGTGTCACAGCTGGTGCCAGCCTCCCATGACAGGGCAACCTGGTCGAGTGCTTATGTGGCAGCTTTCTTTGTTTGTTTGTTTGTTTGTTTGTGTTCGTTGGCTCTCCTTTGTGTGGTGTTTTACTGGTGGCGAGTTCTTTCAAACTGTCTGCTTTTATGCTCTGTCGTGCATTTTGTCCGATGCAAGTGTTTCCGTTCGTCTGTTCCGTTCTTCTTTTTTTTTTTTTAATTTTTCAGCCAATATTCCTGCTGTCATTGCGTTTGTGAACAGTGATAGCTACCAGGGGCCTGTATTGAAGAGGCTGCTTATATGTACAAACACGCTGTACAGACACTGGCGTGAGTAGAAATGTAATAAAAGAGAGAGGTCTTATCAAAATACATCAAAATTGCACCCGCATTTACACTTTATCCATTAACTTAGTTGATTACTCCCTCAGTGTACGGACCAATGGTCGAGGCAGTATCATCAAAGCTCTGTGTTGTCATAGCAGCATGCTGAGAGCCGTGTTATCATAGCAGTATTATTAAAGTTGCATGTTGTTAGAGCAGTATTATTACAGCTGTGTGTTGTCATCGCAGTATCATTATTATAGCTGTGTTCTAACAGTAATATTGTTACGGCTGTGTGCTTTCATAGCATTATCATTATGGCTATGTGTTCTCATAGCATTATCATTATGGCTGTGTGTTCTCATAACATTATCATTATGGCTGTGTGTTCTCAAAGCATTATCATTATGGCTCTGTGTTCTCATAGCATTATCATGATGGCTGTGTGTTCTCATGGCATTATCATTATGGCTGTGTGATCTCATGGCGTTATCATTATGGCTGTGTGTTCTCATAGCGTTATCGTTATGGCTCTGTGTTCTCAAAGCATTATTGTTACGGCTGTGTGATCTTATAGCATTGTTATAGCAGCGTTTTTTTTCATAGCGTTAATGTTACGGCTGCGCATTTTCATAGCAGTAAACCTATAGCTGTGTATTCTCATTGCAGTAATGTTATGGCTGTGTATTCTCATTGCAGTAATGTTATGGCTGTGTATTCTCATTGCAGTAATGTTACGGCTGTATGTTCTCATAGCAGTGTTGCCCTGATTAGGAAGGTACTCTTATTAATTTGTGCTGTTCTGCAGTTTTGCAGCTTCTGGTTTTTCATTTTTACAAATGGAAGGCAAAGGGGCTGGCCTTTTTCTTATCATTTAAGCGAAATGGCTTTGTCTCGAACATTTCAGTACCTTGCTATCATCAGCATGTTGACGCCAAGCATGATTATTTAATCACCAAGCAAGAAGAATGAAAGTCCAGTATATGGATCAATTGTTGCGATGATATTCCGCGGCAGAGCATGCAGAATAACTCACAAAACAGGAGACTGGATTTGACAACACTGTGTCTTTATTTGGCGTGGTCGTCTCGTTAGCAGCGTTTGATATTAGTATGAACATTTCTTAAACACGTTTTTGTTTTTTCCTTGTCAACTGTATACAAGCGCAAATTATCAAATGTGTATTCAATCGTGGTAATAAAAACATGGTAATTTAAAACACACTCAAAAATAAACAAGCGATAATTAGGACAAACACAACGAGCAAATAAAAAAAGACTAGCACACAGAGAAATAAACGAGATGAAAAAGACACAACAGGACGGAAAGCACACAAATCAAGAGATTTTAGAATATGATTTACACAAACATTAAGTTTATAACTCCTGTTCCTTGATGTTTTAACAGAAATTAACGTTTCAGACAACATGAGCTGAACTATATGTAATCCCGTTCCACGTACATCTCAGATTTAATTTCCTTATTACAAGAACCCTTTGACAAAACTTGGGTTAATTTTGTCATTCAAGAAAGTAACTAAAATTCTGTGAGAAAATGGAACACGAAAGAAAAGATGTGGGCACTTCTGAGAAGTCTTATCAAGTTACTGGTTGTTTGGATCAGTTATGCGTTGAATATCATACTTGTTTTCAATCTTGTCAGTGTTTCATCGTACCAAAGAAAATGTCAGTTCTTTGAAGGAGTCAGACCCCGAGTCGTGTAGCTTAGTTTCCAATCTTGTCGTCGTTTCAATTTAAGCACATGTCTGTTTTCCAATACAGTCACATCCTCAGTCTTGTAGTTTCAGCTTCAACCATGTCAGCGTTTCATTTCAAATTATGTCAGTTCTTCGAAGTATTTTTGCCTTGCGTCTCGTAGCTTTATCTTCAACGTTGTTTGCGTTTATAAATGTCTTGAGTTCTTGGAAGCAGTAATGCCTTGCGTCTTGTAGCTAATGAATTAATCTGGTTAATGTTTCAGAAGAGGTTAGAGTACGACGGGAAATCTTCCAGTTCTAACCCTGGTTCAGCGGCGTTAACTAGAGGTATGCCTCGAGTCTTGCAGCTATGTATTTAGTCTGGTGAGTGTTTTGGAAAAGGTTTGGGTACAAAGGGAAATCTTCCAAAATCTAAACCCTGTTTTGGCGGCGTTAAGTCGAGTTATGCCTTGAATCTTAAAGCTCTGTAACTAGTCTGGTGAGTGAGTTGGAAAAGGTAAGGGCTCGAAGGGAAATCTTCCAAATTCTAAACCCTGTTTCAGCGGCTTAACTCGAGGTTTTGCTTTGTCTTGACATCCTTTGTCAGCACATTATTTTACGCCAGAAAAAAAAAATCATCAGAAGCAGTCAGAAATCCCAGCCGTGAATTCTTATTTCCGGACAGTTTTCAGATACAAAATTGTTAACAGGTCCAGTGTGATAACATCACCTCAATCGGTCTTGGATATTGACAGCTTACCATCATTTCAGATTAAGACGTTTCCTTCTCAGAGAAAAAAAGAGTCTTTTGAGACTGATGTTCTTTACAGATTGATGTAACCTAGTGACCAGACTCAGCCCGAAGGAGAACGGTGCAGCAAGAGATGAGCACAATGCACGATATGAAAGTTACCTCTGAAACATCACAGAATCGCCAGGCGCTAAGAGAAACCCCGTGCTCCTCACAGTTACCAACCTCCAGGCGCAGCATCAAGAAAGCCCCCCCCCCCTCCCCCCCTCTCTCCCCTCCACCCTCCAAGGAAGCCATCACAGCCGGCTAAGGGTCCCGTGGTCCCACCACAGCACGCGGTCCTGCCCCGTGGACAAGTCCAGCTGGAAAGGGTCCCCTCCGCCCAGACACCACACCAAGGTTCGCACCTCGGGCCAGGTCAGCCTGTGGAGCAGCAGCTTGGCCAGGGGGCCCGGGTCGCCCAGGCTGTGGGCGGTGGCCTGCAGCTCCGAGCAGTTGGGGACGAAGCAGGTGGGGCCCCGGGAGGAGGCGCAGTCCAGGGAGTGCTGGATCAGCACGTTCAGCAGCAGCTCGCAAGGGCCGCACTTTCCTCTTGGTGCTGGAGTACGGTGAGCAATGACAGCAGCGGCGATGAGCATGAAGAAAAGAGCACGGAAATTAGTCATGGCGATATCCACATTTACTCTCGAAAACCCGAGAAAGTACTCTACATTTACCCTCTTGAGAGAAGATAATCCACTTTTCCCGTCTTGAGCGAAGATAATCCACATTTACCCCCTTGAGAGAATACGTATTTACCCCCCTTAAGACAAGAAATCCACACTTACCCCCGTGAAAGATAATCCATGTTTATCCTCATAAGAAAAGACAATCAACATTTGTCTTTATAAGAGAAGATAATCCACGTTTACCCTCATAAGAAAAGATAATCCACATTTACTTCCGTACAAGAAGATAATCTAAATTTACCCCTCAAGAGAAGATAATCCACATTTACCCCGTTAAGAGAAGATAATCCACATTTCCCCTTGAGACAAGATAATCCACATTTACTTTCATACGAGAAGATAATCTACATTTACCCTTTAAGAGAAGATAATCAGCATTTACCTCCATAAGAGAAGATAATCCACAATTGCCCCTGTAAGAGAAGATAATCCACATCTACTCCCTATGAGAGAAGATAATCAACATTTACCTCCGTAACAGAAGATGATCTACTGAAGAAAAGAAGCTCAACGAAAGCCTCTCTCTGTCAATAGATTATCCTCTCCTTGGAAGTTTTGTCACTGTGGCCGTTGTCATTTTATTTTCTTCTACACCTTTGGAAAGCGTGTGAAGATCGGGTAAGAGCAAAAGAGGAGGGCGACAGAGATTGGAGCGTTGTCCTGGACATGGTTGTCGCCATTCTTTCAAGACAACTAGGTAAGACCCTGCAGAAAGCGGGCATTACAGAGGTAGAACGCAGTAACCCTGCCAGACAATGTAAAGACTGAACTTGGCTGCACTGTCTTTACACTGTTGAGAATTACTGAGGAAACAGGGCTGTGGAAATCCCTGTCTGTTCAGAATCTGTCATCATGATTGAGGACAGAGAATTGTAAACATCCCTCGATCTCAGATCCTGTGGCCCTTCGTGTCCTGCTCTCACGGTGACCTCTTTTTCGACGACCCTTCCACCCCTATGCCCTTACTTTGGTTCCGTCCAGGTCACCAGAATCGGCAGATTCATGGGGACTGTCGTTGAACGGACATGGTGGCGCCCTCTGGAGGGAGTCCTTCCATACAAATGGCTGCACGACTTAGGAAAACACTGTCGTCAGTAGGTTGGCTTGGTAGGTGGTGTCCTGCGTATGTTGGATCACAATAGGTGCCACTGAACACCACTGAAGTAACTCTGCAGCAGTGCAGTGTCTCCTCTGGTGGGTTGCCTCATGACGACTTGACATTGTATATTCGCTGTGGATAGCCGGTGCCGGGTAGGGGGTGGTGGGAGGTGAGAGCTGTGGCGGGACGGGTTGTGGGTGGGGGGGGGGGGGGGGATGGCGGAATAAGCGAGCTGGTGTAATGTCACTGTAGTCGCACGGAGGATGAGACAGAATAAGAGTCTTTTAGCCTTCCTGAAGTAAATGTCTTTATGAATGAAAAAG
>CM065731.1:38707123-38709623 GCA_033310375.1 Conus canariensis | reverse complement strand
ACTCCGTGCAGGGAAAGCTAAGGCGGCGGAATGAGAGCATGCACTCTACGTTCCACAATGCCGTGTCCCCATACATAGTTGATCTCTTAACAGTTCACTTCACTACGGCTGTTAGGGACTTCAACCTGAATGAACTCCGATTAGCTTTCCGTGACTCTCTGTTCTTCCTTTTTTTTCTTTTAGTCAAAAACCTTGCCACGCTGTAATCTTCAAATCTCCTCAGTGTTGTATCCGTCTCTCTCTCTTTTATTTCTCTGCTGGATTTCCCTTCCCACTCGCAATTATCCTGGCTTTTTCTTTCTTTTTTTTTTTTTTTTCTTTTTTTTTTTTTTTTTTAATCCGCCTATCCTCGTTTAATTTCTATCTTGGGAGGATTTTTAATCTCCGAATTTCTGCTCCATCCCTTCCTGATTTGGTCGGTATCTTACAGGATCAGTAAATAGCTCTTTCCCTCTCTTTTCTCCCCCCTCTCCC
This sequence comes from Conus canariensis, assembly GCA_033310375.1. Taxonomy (NCBI): domain Eukaryota; kingdom Metazoa; phylum Mollusca; class Gastropoda; order Neogastropoda; family Conidae; genus Conus; species Conus canariensis. Next base: position 38,709,149 of record CM065731.1, on the reverse strand, counting down.
TCCCATCCCACCTGGGGTCCCTAACGCCTCTTTCCTCTCTTTGTCATCCTTTCAGATTAGAGCAGTTCGGGGGACAGCTTTCTTACGTTCCCTTCTTCTGTAAGACAAAGCGCTTACCTTCTCTCTCTCTCTCTCTCTCTCTCTCTCTCTCTCTCTCTCTCTCTCTCTCTCTTTGTATATGTGTGCGTGTGAGCATGCGCACGTGCGCACGCGTGTGTGTGTATGTGTGTGTGAGTGTACGTAAGAGAGAGAGGGGGAGAGAGAGAGAGAGAGAGAGAGAGAGAGAGAGAGAGAGAGAGAGGTGTGTGTGTGTGTGTATGTGTGTGTGTGTGTGTGTGTGTGCGCGCGCGCGCGCACGCATCAGTGTGAATGGGTGCATGCATGTGTCTGTGCTTTTGTTTGAAAATGTTTGAATTCTTTCTTTAATTTTGAATGTGTCAATTGTACAACCGCGCTAATATTAGTATCAAAAATTGATTTATTTTCAGTTCCTCTACTTTGTAATTAATGTCCCACATTAAGTCATTCGTTTTGAATCAGTCAAGTTCATTTCTATTATATTTTCCACACTCCGAAAGGGTCGGAAGTATTAAACTTCCTGAATCTTGAGGCTGACAACATTTTGACTTAGGACTGACATCGTGAAGACAAAGGATTGACAACGAAAGAAATGGAGGATTTGACAACGTGAAGATTGATGACTGACAATATAAGAATCAAGAATTGACATCCTGGTAACGTGGGCTTTGAAGACTGACAACATGGAAATTGAGGAATGAAAACGATGAATTTGAGGACTGACAACACGACAAGGTGATGACATTAGGACTGACAAGGTGCCAAGGTAAGGATTGACGAGCTGACAACATGAAGGTGAAGGATTTACAAAGTTACGACGTAAAGATGGAAGACTGACAACTTGAAGGTAGAGGATAGACAAAGAGAGGATTGTGGTTTGGAAACATGGTTGATAATTGGCAACATGAAGCTCGAGGCTCGACAATATGCATTGTGAGGATTGGGGCCAAACAACCACTGAAGAAATCCTGTTTGTACCCCCCCCCCCCACCTCCCCCCACCTATTCAGGAGGACTGTGAATTGTTACTATTATTCAAACATTGTGTATGACGGAACAGACAACCAGTAGTGTGTAGAGAGTGAAGAGGTGTCGAACGGAAATCTTGACGAAAGTTTCCCTTGTCTGACTCTCCCGCTCATAGTGAAACGTTTTCTTTCTAGTGTACTAACTTCCCCCCACCCCCCACCCCCCGCCCTCCTTTCCACGTTCCCCTATCCTCCCCTCCCCCTCCACTGTCCCCTCCCCCTCTCCCGTTCCCATTGTTCCCCCATCTCCCCCATTCCCATTTCCGTAGACTCGCCGCGAATCCTGACATCGCCCCCCTTTGCCATATTGTCGCATTTATAACATGCGACTAATGCGACTCTGTAACACAGAAGTAATTCGCTTTTGAACTGCCCACTTTGCTAATGAGTCGCCCTATCATATTTGAAAAAAGATGAGGGGAAAGATTTGGATTCGTGAAAGGAGCATGAAGACGTACAGGCTCACAGAACGCGCTTTAGATATGACATTGTATGCATAATAATGACGTGTAGGTTGAATAGCGTGTTGGTTTATGCCGGATGTCTTTGTTTTTCTTTATTTTAGTTTATTATTATTTTTATTTATTTATTTATTTTTATTTTTTTGGTATGGTGAAGCTATTTCGGAGGGTGTAAAGCAAAGACACGTGTTGGCATTGTCTAAAAGCAATATGCATCGTTACGTTCATCTAGTTCGTATTGAAAACCATTGACTGTCTCTGTAATTACCTAAGTGCAATGTACGCAGTGTTAAAGCACGATACTTTAGCTGATGAGAAAAAAAAAGTGTGTAACAGATCAGTTTGAACATCATTTTTGCCTAATTTCAAAGGATTGTCTTTTAAAGTTCGAACGGAATGTCAGTTGTCTTACTCCTGGAGAATTCGACTGGAATTCAGTACTCAGAGCTAGGCACTCAGA